>OY744614.1:36985468-37170468 GCA_963556255.1 Allolobophora icterica | reverse complement strand
ATCAGACTAATAAGCCATTTCTTGGCACTGCTCGGTTTCAACAGAACCTTGCAAACCTTAATCCCCGAGCAGCAGACCAGAAGTAGGTTTGCAGTGTTTGGCATTAAATTTGACTGTCTAACATGTAATTTCAGTTTGCAGCCTTTGGAACTTTTCCTGCAAATTGTTACCATTAATGTCTCATAAAGAAGCAGTCACTCAACATGAATGACCTTCTCTTATCTTATTATATTTTGAAATTATTCTTATATTACATTTATTATGCACACAAGGTCAGCCAATCTAAATCTGAACCATGATGCAACTGTTAATGAAGGACTTGCTCAAGGTCCCTTCACAGTAACACTTTTGGGGAGCCCGAAACCCGTACCCAGAGGCGTAACTTTGGTCTAAAGAGTGGGGGTACCAATTTATTACATACACGAAGCAAGGCAGAGACTGAGATCTCTGGGAAGGCTCAATAATAAAATACTGATTGGTATTGTTTAAAGAGTGGGGGGTATGGTACCCCTCAGTCCAAAAAGTGGGGGTACGGGTACCCCTCGAACCCCCCACAAATTACGCCTATGCCCGTACCATCTGGGTTAAAAACAGAGCACTCTGAACCAATCAACTGTATTGCCCCATTTTAAGAATTCAGCATCACCAACACATGAACAAAGAATTAATCAGAAGCAAATTCACTTCCGAGACGGCCTTACATTAACATATGAATATAGAAACGCGGTTAATTTAAACAGACTGGCAACACGATCACGAGAGAAAATCAGAATTCGTAAAGAGTTGCATCGGACTTATTCAAACGTAAGGAAAACAAGAAACCAACCAGTTCAGCAAACAAAACAATTTCATTCAGAACAACAGAGAGAATTCAGAATATAAAATACTTACAGCGGCGCCTGGGACTAAGATTGCAAGGGATATGAAGCTGATGAATATAGTGTCTTTGGTCTAGATTATGTGTGTGGCTGAGTTTTACTTCCGGTACCCTTGTACGGATCGGCTAGTCAAACATGGGTCGCTTACAGCTGACGTTATAACTAAATAAAAACGACTTTTATTAATAAGAAAACGCATAATTATGTCCCTAACTGTAAATCGCTAAAAAAACACGTCTAGACCGATGCCATGTGCTGTATTTATTTCAAATCATCCCCTGCTAAGTACCCGGATCAAGCCACAAACATCGCCTGCGATGCATCAGAAAAGACGAGCTGTGATTGGCTGACGCGTTGCCGCTTCATATCCCTTTAGCAATCTTAATCCCAGGCGGCGCTACATAGATTCCCAACGATCAGAACATATTAAAATTTACTTCCAAACGTACGAATATCACAAGGTCTCAGGCAATATTATAAAAACCGTTCACAAGCTCAGGTCTTGATTTCAATAAATTACAACAGAATCGGTACACAGCATGGAAGCACCAATATATTAAAGCCAATCCACATACATGACCAAGGAAAAAGGTTCCAGTTCCTGTAACCAGATACAGGACACAATAACTACTTTGTAAAAAGAAACACTGTCAGTATAGTCTCTTTCAGAGTAACATACAAGCACATTTTATACCATACACACATGTATATATATACACTCACATGCATACACAATCACTGGTGCTTCAACGTAATGTGAATCGTTGTAAAAATTCTGTTATATCGTTGCCAGAGATATGGATCACAAATTTAGTTAAGCTTTACAAAATGCCCTCATTATAAGACACCATTAGAGGGCTGTTCGTGTTCCCAGAGTCAGTGTTATACCAAGTCTCCACAGAAATGTACACAGAAATGTAGACTTTTGTACTCATCATCATCATTTCCTGACGCCACCCATTCGGCAGAGATGGGTACAAGTAAATGATCTCCATTGTCCTTGGTCATTTGTCAAGTCCACTGCCCAAAGTGCCTGTTATGCTACCACTCGAGAAGTAGCTCATAGCAAGGTTGCATGATAAAGTCATTTCTAAAGCACAGTATTCATATCCAGTAGTAGGCGGTGATTTAGGCTCATAATCTCCAACACATAATAATATCAGAATTCCTGTTATAGCAACGACTACCACAATTAGGTTCCATTGTATATGCATGCATGTATATACATATAACATAACATATAATTATATATACCCCTGTATGCATGTGTGTATACATATATATATACACACACACACATATACATACATATACATAATGGCACGGAGTGGACTCGTTAATGTGAAGTGATTGGGGACATGGTTTTTGATACAGTATATAAACCAGGACACAAATAAACGGGATTA
Source organism: Allolobophora icterica (assembly GCA_963556255.1). Lineage (NCBI taxonomy): Eukaryota > Metazoa > Annelida > Clitellata > Crassiclitellata > Lumbricidae > Allolobophora > Allolobophora icterica. The sequence goes on along the minus strand of OY744614.1, from coordinate 37,168,184 downwards.
TGCTGAAAATCCATATTTAGCATTACACTGTTCTTTTATACATGCTAACCAAAACCGTGTGGTTAATCCTTCAACTATGAGAAGTATTGTTTTCAGAGTAGCTTTTAGTGCCTGTAAAGGGTTGAGTTAACAGCCTCGAGGACATAACACCATTTTGTGCTAAGCACAATGGCACATAAACTGTATATAAAATATACATATATATGTATTATGCATAGAACATCCACAAGCAACATTTACCGGGTATGTGAAACGTCTGATTGTTTAGATAGTGTAGCGACAGTAAAGATTTCTGTGGCAACTAAAAATAACAGCTGACTAATTTGACGTGTAAAGAAAGATTCAGGCATGATTTGAAAAATATCATCCTTGCAGAAATCTGTCCGATCAAATGTTCAACAACTAGAACAGCTACCGATATTGCTCTATCTCTCCCGTCTGCTCTTTGCAGTCGTGCAGGGCATAATTAGTCTGTTCTCGCACAGATGTTGTCGGATTCAATACTGTCCCATCGAAAACTGCATCGCGACGACTGGCACAGTGTTAATTCAGTTCAAACAAACTGTTTCTCTTGTCTGCATCATAGATGTCTACAAAGTTACTTCTTCACTCAATTTGCCAATGAGTTGTAACGGTTAGACCATTTGCAAGGTCAATGTAATTGGCCTCATTCCATCTTATCTTAACAAAAACAATTCCACACGCAGTTCTGCCAGTAAAAATCAGCAAGACGAAATGCGTACTTCAAAAAGTCCAATACACAATGTTCAAGATTTCATCAAAAAACTGTGCAGTCAACTGAAGCCGGTCACAAAACAGATTTTTCCTGCATCACGCTTGCAAGTCCAAGAAAGAGTGAATACTAACTACAATCTGAACTCGTAATTCATGATTTCAATTTGTTTATCCTGCATCATGGTTTTGTTAGTGTGAACTGTTTTCAGTTTTCACTAGGCCTCCCAGAAGAGGTACCGTAAAACCCAGAGCTTCAAGACGCGAGATCGCAGACTGTGTGCATATTTCATTTGTTTCTATTGTTGCACTTGGCTTACGTGTCCTTTCACATTGCAATATGCAGCGAGTATCAATGCGCAGATGATAGAGAATGTGCACCAACACTGTTTAAATAAGGAATATTGTAAAAACAGTCCTCTGAGTTAACACTGCTTTCTAAACCACCGACTGGCGAACGTTCACTAGATAAAGATCGCCTCGAACTACGAAATCCAAAATCCTGGTTCCTCATCCCAACATGGCTTTGGTCGTGGGGACCAATCCAGTACGACAAAGGGTAACCCGGTGACTGGCTGTTGCGAGATTGCGTATGATTTCGCTCGACAGAAGGAGGTGGAGTCAGGAAACCTGACTGGCAGTACCGTCGGGGAGCTGGATTTGCCACATACCTTGAATTAGATGTAGATGTAAACTGCGGAGGCTGCACAAAATTTAAATTTGGAATGTGTGAGTGAAAAGCAGAATGATAACTTCGATGATGAAAACCGAGAGGCGTCAGATTTGCGCTGCCAGCGATGTCTTCATTACGGGAATACCTGTTGTTAGCACTCATGGCCTGGAAATTCTGCACCTCAGCAGAATTCTGTAGTAAGAGAGGTTCATGACCGTCTGTGTAACGAGACTGCTGATTCGGAGGCTGGAAAGGCGAACCACACTGCAAGGGAATAAATGCAGAGTCTGAGTGATTTGGTTCGGGCACCAGATGTTGCATCCTGTTCATCGGACAAGGCTCCAGCGTGGATGACAGCGAAGTCTTCCTCATGACAGGAGACAGGACAGAAGGCAGAACAGTGCATGGCAAAGATGGTGACAGCTGCTGGAATACTGCCTGCTGCTGCTGCTGCTGCTGCTGCTGAGATTGCATCCCAATCATCGTCACATCCTCATCAGTGTCGCCAGATGGTTCATCCAAACGACTGGTGAGCTGCTCGAGCTTACAGATAGAGCTGGCATCCGGATAAGGGAGCGGCCTGGCGCTGGATCTTCTGTATGCGTCTGACCAAGAGTTACTTTCATCTGGGACATGACTGGACACCTGGGTGTGCGTCGCTGAAGCTACGTGCGGCCGGCCTGTGCTGCCTCCTGTGCAATCCGCTGGTGAGATCGGAGAGGCCAGGCTGACGCTGAGTGGTGTACTGCTTGTTGGAGATGGAGTAAGGATGTAAGTATCGCTTAGGGGTGAAGCAACGGCCGGGACAGGACAGCCGTTCTGCTCAGCCGAACCAGTCAAAGGCATTGCATCTGCAGCTGGATAGACTAAATCGCTTCCTGTTCGATCGCAGGCAGACTGCAGTGGAGTCAAAGCGGTATCTGCGGCTGAAGGAAAAGAAGCACTTGCAGTGGGAACAGCATTTCCAGCCACAGACGCCAGATCGTCACCAGAAGAGATCGTGCCATCGACAGATTCTGTTGGCGAATCGCTAACCGAACTATTTGTCGTCTGTCCAAACGACTGTCTATCCATTCGGTCCTGCAAGTCGCCCATCTGAAAACCGAACAACTCGGCGTAGTCCGGCGCCTCGCATCTTTCGGCTTTATATTCGGACGAATCCTTAAAGTCGGCTGTACTGTCAAAGCTTCTGTCCATCTTCTTCTCGTCTTCCGACTCGTAATTTGCAGCACCATCCAAGTCCGAGCAACTTGGCGTGCTGCCGATTTCCGTTCTGTCTTCGCCAAGAGATGTCCTTAAACCAGGTAGTTCACTAAAGCGCAGAGCTTCTTTATCAGCACCGTTTTCCACGACGGTCACGTCATCACAAACTGTTCTGTTTCTAGTGTCTGTAGGTGACTTAGTAGTCAGAGATGTTCTCAAATTCTCGTCCTCCTCTTCAGTAACTTCCCTGCAACCGAGTAATCCACCTGCCCCTTGAACTGTCGGCTGAACTCCTAAATTCACGTGTTTTACATCATCGGAACTGTTCTCTTCAAAAGATTCCAGTACATGACGATGGCTTTTCTTGGCTCCAGGACCGGCTGACGTTGACACGAACATCTGATCTCTCCCAGCCACTCCCTTCTTTTCACTCTCCGTTGGAAGCACGTTTGAATCTAAATCCTGCAACAGATTTGCATCCACGTGTGAATTCATCTTCTTAGAGGCACTGGTTAATTGTTGAGGAATCGATATGCGCACACTTTCCGTCACATCCTTCTCAACGCAATCTCGAGAACTGAATGCTACTTTGCTGTCTGATGCACTGCTGGTCGCGTCAAATCTAGATCCAGAAACCGGTTTGTCTCTGGATAAGTTCGTTCCTGGCAGTTTATTTTCAACAGCAATATTTAGATTACCACTAGGCAACACTGTCCGTTTCCTTTTACGATGAGAGATTCTGTCCTCCCGAGTTTCTTTGACGTCACCATCAGCTGCTAAAGATTCCGATCCATCTTCAGCACTGCTTGAAAAGCCCTCATCCTGGTTTGCAACGTGAACATCACCATTCAGGAGCGATCGTCCGTCATTATCAGGGTCAGGCAATGCCTTTTGAGTGGCATTTAAAGCATCAGGCAAAATTTCATCGCCAAGTTCAACGTCCACAATGCTTCGTAAGTTTTTAACCTTTGCTAAACACTCTTCGTCCACTTCTTCAGCGTCCTCATCATCCACAGACAAAGTGCCGCTGCCTGGTAAGAGTTCAACAGACGGTGTCCGATGTTTACCATCGCTCGTGTTGGTCACACATGGATGTTGTGGTTGCACTCTTTCGCTTCCAAACTGTCTGTTCAACAAGCCAGAGAGACTACATGTAGATGAAACTGTGGATGTTCCGTCGGAGACTTCAGATGATTTTCCCGAAGAGTCACGACTCTACATCATAAAAAACAAAACCTTGATAACTTCTCTATCCAAAATGCCACCACATCACCTCAAGTGCCTTCCAGTGATGTGCACACTTTTTATTCCAAACATTTTAAAAACAAGAACCAGATTCTCTGATTAGATCTTCTGAAAGAGGCTGTTTATGGGGATGTTCGATAGTGTAATGGTTAGCATGCTGGACTGTCGATTGAGAGGTCAGGGGTTCAAATCTCCGCCAGGGCAGAAATTTGGTTCGAGACTTCTTCCCCACCTGCACCCTTAGCCAACTCAGCTATACGGAGTACACTGACCGTACACTGTCGGTGGGAAGACAAGACGGTGAGGAAGAGGACTGGTTACCCACTCTCATATGTCACGGCTAAGAACATGAAGTCGCTAAAACTTCATACCCAAGGCTGCAATTCAGGCTAGCTTAAGGGACTGCTCTTCTTCTTCTTAAACGCTACCAGCAACGGTGTTGCTGTTACGTTAGATTCTTTGGTCAACAGTTGTCTCCACTGCAGAGACAACGCTGATAGAAAATAATGGGGGTTCAAATTAATTATATAGTACATCCGTCTTTTATGGTTTGTCCTTTGCCGTATCGAGAGGTAAAAGTTAATAGAGAAACAAGACTTTGTAACTAGGTCCGAGAGTCGGCAGCAGGTGACCAATCTACTCTGCCAAAGGGTGGCACCCAAGCTACGATTCATACACATGAAATCCAGCCAAAGAAGCACAATGATCTGTTTGGCCAGATTTCTGTAACGGGTCTAATTTTTTTAATTGGATTTAAGAAAGCTAATTAAACTTATTGAACAGGTGAGCAGAGATAATTAACCCTGCCCAAAATAGGGTAATAGATGAACTGAGCAACCCAACAGACTTGGAAAGAGAAATGTACTGAAAAGAATTTCTTTCTTGCTTCTCTTGTAAAACAGAAATTATTTCTTTCAGGCAACATTTCAGTCTGATAACTAAGAAAAACTTACGAATTTCATACAGACAAACCTCGGACTGACATTCAACGCTGCCTCCCTGCCTCTCTTTCGTAACAAGACTGCACACTGCCGAGTAACTCGACTTTGTCCTCTTCCTCGGTTTGTTTGGATAATCCTTCTCGACCTGTGGAGAACGATTGTTACAGGAAACACGGCTTCTGTCCGTCTTCTTTCCACCATGGAATGACTTTCCCAATCTCTGCCGACTTTGCTTCTCCGACGCATTGCCATTTTCCTGTGGAATGGCATCGATGAACTGCTGCTCTTCCCTCCTGCGAGTGAATTTGTCAGCCGGTGTATTCTCATGCATGGAAACATCGTTGTGGTCACAAGACTCTTCCTTTACCACTTTGTGATCGAATCCTCGGCCAAAGTGATGTTTCTCAAAACATTCTGTCAAATACAACATGATTTAAATTCCAAACAACTCTTATTATTATTATTACACATTTACTAATCTAATATAATAACAGATTTATATAGTGTCTCTTCAAAAGAAACTTATTAAAGGCACTGTCGACCTAATGATGGAAACCAAGATCAAACAAAATGGTTTTCAAGCACTTATGGAACAGAGGTAAAGAAAGACCAAGCTCATGTCACAAGATGTTGGTTACCTATTCCAGTAAGTTCAACCAACCACAGCGAAGCTTCTGTGCTGTACTGTGGATGTTCTGGTTACTAAGCAACACTATCTAATGACCAAGCATCGATCATTAGCACTGAGCGGTAGTTGTGAGTAAAAGACTTGCTCAAGGGCCCTACATAGTAACTGAATCGTCTCAGGGAGGCTCGAACCATACTCTCCAGCTTACAAGGTGAACGCTCTAACCAGCTGGCTATTGTGTCTTCAACTCTGATCAAAGTCAGGTCAATTACAATTGTTGAACGCACCCGAGTCTAAGCCAAAAAGTTAAATTTGAACAAATGCCCATAAACCACAGCTGTGGCATTACAGTAGGTAACCATTGCTGCACTGAGAGTTAAAAAACACCTGGTTCGGTTTGCTATTTATAACTGTTGTCTCTGCAACTTGGGTTGAAACTGATTTTAGCTATTGTTAGTGATGGCAGAGTCAGCAGATAAAACAGCGTATTTTTTCCAGTCTCAAACGCTCAGCACAGTTCTAACGCAAGATACATGACCTTACGCAAACATACAACAAACAATCTAGCAATTGCTCAAATTCCACTGGAAATAGGATGAGAAGCGTGTGAAGCCATCAATTTACCAGCATCCATTCTTCTTTTTGGAACTGATTTCAACTGACATTTCTTTTCTGCAAGGAAGTCGTCATTATTTCTGCCTTCCAACCCACGACCTCTGAGGCGTCTATCTCCAGCCTTCTGTATAAAATGAGAAGTCCAGTACGAGGTAAAGCAAGGTAATTAAACCTTTAATACACGTCTCTACCAAACAAAGTCCTCAGCAGCACGATTTCATATTGACAACATTTTCAGCTAACAGTAAAAACACTGATACAATTGTTAAACTGTTCCAAAACTAGAATTCTGAATAAAAGCAAAAGCCGAATGCAGAAATTGCAAATTTAAAATTGTAATTACCATTTTTAGAATTAATTACCAAACTACACAGCAGTCAGCAAATGATCTGCTATTTAAAGAAAGCAACAGTTTAAGCAATTTGGATTCATATTCAGCTTAATATGATGCCACTCTTACAAACTGAAGAAACATTCAATAAACAACGTCATACCAAGAAGCAACAATATCTCTGATGCAATGAAATCGAGGACTGTCAGTATTTGACACGTTTTGAGTATAAAAAAAGAATACCTGAACATTTTTGTGAGCTGGTCCAGTTAGCTGATGACCAGCGACATAATGACCGGCTTCACGTCTTCCTCTGCGCGTAGACTGGTCAGCTCCGAGTGTTGACTGAAAATTAAGCAACAGGTAGGAATTGATATTCTATATTTTATCATTAATTTACTCCCAGATATTGTGACTGACGAAAAGCAAATTCTGCAAATAAACTGTTGGCAGACATGTTGAAATGCTGCATTATTCCAAAGCTCTGTCCTTTGGGGATCACCTCGCTAGTCATCAAAAATGAGAAAATGACGGATCTAAAAGTTATAATAACATAATATATTCGTGTTTATTGACAAGCTCACTGACAAACTGCAGTAAGTTGCATTGAAACATGATGGTACAATTATTAAGATCTTGTTGAACACAAATCTTGGCAGCCTGTTAGGCGCCCGCTCATTTTACTGCAACTTTTTTGCCAATGCTGTAATAAACCTAACAATGCCGATGGAGAGAACAAGAATGCACTATTAACAGAATCATGACTTACGCACCTCAGGAACAGTTTTGTCTTCTCTTTCGATGCCCAGAATGGTGACAAACGGTGACCAATGGAGGGCATCTTCCCTCAGTGGAATGCGTATGTCCTGTCTGGCTTTCACTTTGACCATGTGCTCATTAAGGACACTCGGTCGTACAACTATATCGCACCTGTCAAAAAACACCAGGTCTTAGTGAGCCAAAGCTAAGTGCAACATGAGCTGCAAAAAGGGACAACGAGACACAACCACAGAAACAAGACACAAATGTTGCTAAGCTGTTTGAAAAGCATTGCATACTTCAGTATTTACATTCCTTATCAGGCTTCAGATTTAAATTCACCACACCTTGCATTCACACTTACTCTACTTCAGAGCTGCATTTACCATGCTTCAGATTCATATTTACCCTGCATCAGATTCAGGGAAATCTTAAGTAAAATGAAGTTTAGTTTCAAGATTGTTGGGTCATTCTGCCTTTACTTCCAGCACACAAGACCAATACAGCTACTAAAGAGAATTCTTACTTTGAATTATCTTTAACCTGCATCATGTCAAGAGACTGAAGAGTCGTAACTATGTCGCCAGGCGTCAAACCAGTCGCTTCACTGATCGCTGCAAACACAAAGACCTCATTTTGTAAGCAATCACTAATTTTTGCTCATCGTAACTGGTCTATCCTACATACAGCATCTGTGCACTGATTCAGCAACTGTCCCTTATACAGATACTCCCCTGTTGCTCCCGATTCCTTCCTATCTCTCTCCCCTTCCCTTATATCCTTCCATTCTTTCCATTCCCTTCCCCTCCCTGTAATTCGTCAGATAGAAATTCGTCAGATAGAAATCAGATAGAGATCCTGTTGTTCTCATTTGCAGATCTTTTACGCTGCCTCTTCTAAAAGCATTATCATATTAGTATTGCTTAATTTGCTGGGCAGCACTGTCGTGTTTAGGCTATGCACACACACATGTCTAAGGGAAATATTATATAATCAAAAGTAAATTAATAGAGCAAGCAGATATTACCACGCAAACCTCAACAGATCACAAACATTTACTTCCAAGTTCACTGACTGTGTATTACTGTCGACTGTTAATGTTGATGTGGAAATCCACATTAGCAGCCACTGATCGCATTACTACAGTGCCACTGTACAAGTTCTTTGATTAGATAAATGAGACGTCTAACTCCATTTTCAAAGAGACAACTCTGCCTTTTACGAAAATAATCTCACACATCCAATCTGGATTCTCTGCTCACAACCAAACATCTACTGTTAAAAGCTCAGTAACCATCCCTAGATTACCATTGACAACCACAGACATGAACACTCACACTGTACAGAAATGTTGCTAAGATCCTGTTGTTTATGCAAATACTCGACAACAACACACTTCCAGAAGGCACAGTAGCTGACACGACCCAGATCGGACAGAGGTTTTTCCGGTGACCCTGGCTGACCTTCAAGGCGTGACAACAAGTAACCTGCATAGACAAATCAACAAAGATAAACAGAGTGCAGCATGCTCTCCAGTGAATGCTACAAGTAGTTAATCTGACAGCTATAAACTCCAATCAACTGCAGACTAAATAGAAAAAACCTAACCCTGCCAGGAAAATTACGGCTGAAACTGTCAGCATGTTAACCAATCAGAAAATAAGATCAATAATAAGATAAAAAAATTAGATGAACTCTTACTGAATTCTATTAGGAATCGCCCAAATCCTTTACGCTGGTACGGAGGCAGAGTCATGATGCAAGACAAATTGTACTTCTGCTGACAGTACTTTTCCTAAAAGACAAAAAGAAATAAACATGAATACATCAGAGTTGATTTCCTATCTACTCATATCATCACGTGATTACTCGTATCATAAAATATAAAAACTGACAAAGAAACAGAGTGCCACTTTGAAGCACTTCTGTGGTACTTAGGTGCAACCTATCTACTATTCAAGAACAAAGCCATTGTCTTAAATCTTTTCTCTTTCTTATGGGTTCTTGCGCTGGGTGCGCCTCTGATTAAGGTTGTACTGAGAGTGGCACTTTAGAAATTTTTTAATACAATACAATAAATATAATGTGTCATCAAGCTGATCTTTCCAATTTCCTGACTAATGTTCTGCAAAGACTCGAGAAAGTCTCACCTTTGAGAAATATCCTATCAGATGTGACCCACCATCGTCCGTGTGAGTCAAGACGTAGAACAGAAATGGCTCCACGTCGTAGTATAGTGTTTTGTGATCGAGAAACAACTTGGCCAGAAGGCAGAGATTCTGACAGTACTGCTTGTTTACTTTGCCATCGACTTCATACACAGACAGGGAACCGCTGCGATAGATTTCATCCCCCGGCGGGTGAAACAGAACGCATTTAGTCTAAAATAAAAAGTGAATTCGTGTACACAACATTGGCAAAACATCAAATATTTTGGAAAGATTTCGAGTTTTGGAAAAATATACAAAATGTAATTCTAGGGTTCATGATGCCTGTAATGAGCACAACATGCCTAACAGAAATCCAAGTGAAGCATGTGCTGAGCTTCTAACTCAGTAGCACTGTCGCAGTGCTGTAATAGTTTGTAACATGTTATTATTGCAAATTTTACAACCTCTGAGGCTGTTTTTGCCATTTATGTCGAACAGTCAAACAGAAATGATCAACTGTTTCGTTGGGCGCACATATTCCTAATCTGTTTTAGAGTTTGACCCATTGGATTCTCACTCAACTCATAAACAGCAAATGAACCAAATAAAACTTAGGAAATTCTTAGCATTAATTAATTAATTAAGTGATTCAACATCTCTATCATCAAACATCTACATCATCATGGCATATCAGCACAGCTTCCCCATTACACAGTCATTGTGTCATTTGTTATACGACAATTCACAGAAGAACCAGAAATTAGATCAATTCTACAAGTCTGCACTTCAAGACAAAGCCCAACTACATTCAAACCAATATAAATGCAAAATACATCAAAGTCAAGAAGTCCTAAAAATGACAACAGTAATCCAGTACGTCAGTTTCTATTTCAAACCCTAGATACAGAAGTAAAACGTCCATAATGCCCACTAAACATAACAGTCCTGTGGTTTCAATATACACTTATCAAATAATCCTTTCTTGTTAGCACTGAAAATTCACGACATCATTAGAACTGTACAACAATAAAAAATTAACTTTACAACAATACGGATTAAGTACTTAATTCAACTTCTAAGAAAGCCACACCAATTCTGTACCACATCAAAGATCGACCTAAAACCTGTTTATCACAAAACCATTAAACTGATAACAAATAAAGCAAAAAATGTAGAAATCATTACCTACCACATAAAATGATTAAACACAGAATAAACTTTACATGGAAAATTAAACATTATATCGAGTTCAAAGGAGAATAATACAACTGCGTACCATATGACCCTTTACAACCATTCGGCTTTTGAAGCATTTCAGGCAAAACTCACATATGTAGAGTTTAGACAAACTGCAAATAAATACACATACAAACATACAGACAAATGCATGCAAACGGCAAATAAAAATACCTAATGCAAATGCAGTAAGTAGGTATGTAAAAAAGTACATGGTATACACAACGGACATGCACCTGCACAAAACCAAACAAAATTCATGCACTGATCTTGATCCTTAGTAGTACTGAATGGTTCAATTCGAATTTACATCATGCAAAACCACATGTTGTTTAAAATATGGAAACAACAGCTTAACTTTGAGAAATGAGAAACAAGCTGTTCTACAAATGACAACTAAAAACAAAATGTCCACAATCAATAGAGCTATGAACTCAACATCATTGATTTTCAATTCATATTTTCTTCTTAAAAACTACTACATACTATAATAAAACACCTATTTTTGTTAAAATTTAAGGAGCATTTAGAGATGATGGGATCATCCACCAGGAATGGTCATCCTCCACATATCCATCCCTTGTTATCCAGCAACCAACATGCAGTTCAAGTCAACTTTAAAACTCTTGGTTTGTCAACGCAGTGATCACACACCTTTGATGGGACACTACATACGTGTACCCGTAAATGTCTTCAATGAACACAACATGTGACAACTGCATTACGATTTTTTTCTCATAATATGCCAAATGAACATTTTGAACTTTATTCTAAGCAAGAAAATGAATTGACACAGAAATGACTACAAAACAGTCTTATATAATCACCCATGTTGGCCAATTGTCCCAGACAACTTTCTTTACCCAACACAACCCAGTGTTCTTTCAAAGTCGATTCCAGTCCTTTATGGTTTTCCAGTTCAACAAGGAAACTTGTATAGAAAGATAACCCCAAGTCAGCCCTTCACATTATTCTGTATATCTCTTGATTCAAGATGCACAACAAAATTGGAATTAAACTACAACAGGCTACACTGGATTAAGTATTGCCATACCTGGCATACTCCAGAGGATAAGGTGAAGAATGCCAGGCAGTGATTTCATACTTCCCAAGCTCAATGCTGCCAGGACCAGTCTGGGCTGGCCCTAGTTCCAAAGCTGATGGGCCTTCCTGGCTTACAAATCTCTACAAGGCACAAAAATACAATCAACACCAAGTCACGCAAGTCTGCAGTTAATTTCTTTCACTTGTTCATTCAATAAATTTATATAGCGCCTGATCTACTCAGAAATTCTCCCAGTACAAAGAGGAACAGTTTTCACACGGTGCATACAGTTTTTGAGCCAAGAGGAAACATTTTAAGCGTTTCCTAAAGCAAGAAATAGAAACACATCGAAATGAATTTGGAAAACCATGGCTTCACAACTCTGTGCAAAATGTAGCAGCATATAGTCCATAATACTGCAAATTCACGTAGGTAGAAATGCATATTGAAGCTGGTTACCTTGCTAGAATTGGCTTTTGCTTTACGAAACAATTCAAGGTCTTCTTTTGTAACCCCATCAGATAAACATTTTACATCTACAAAAATATTGCAAACCCATCAGAGAAACATTTTACGTCTACGAAAATATTGCACAAGCAACAGAGAAACATTTTACATTTACAAAATCTGAAAACTTCCAGTTAAAAGTAATAGAACTGAAACAATTGAAAAGAAGCAGCAGTTCCAATAGGTCTATTTGGAATTTACAAGGGTTGGTAGACTAACTCAAATCATCCCTAATTCATCCTGCATCACTATTGATTATTTTGAATCTCGCAGTCTTCAGATTCAATTGCAAAACATAACGTTCTAACATGCATGCTCTTTCTCTCTGTTTGTGACCAAACAATAGACTTGACCCTGCTCAGCATACCATTAACCCCATGTGAAAACACATACAACTAAGCACAAAACAATTGCTTGTTAAACCATTATCCAATTATTAAATAGTTGGATAATGCAACATGAGCACGCGGTTCTATGGTGCCACAGTAAAAAATTAATAGTGCACAACCCTTTAACTCGCACAGTAACGCTTGATACACTAATTATTCTAATTATTATTATGAATTTGTTAAGCGCCACTATTTCATGACGAAGCGTCAATCGATTGTACAGAGCAAAATTTGTGATTGAAGAACTTGCTCAAGGTCCCTACACAGAGGAAGCTCAAACTCGTACCATTCCGATACAAGGCAAGCTTTCTAACCAACAAGCTATCATTATAACCATTACACACATCCCACATAAGGGGCTTAACTTGTGATAATCATTAGCATGCTGTGTCTAAATATACTAGCATGCTTTGACAGCTATGACTATCACCATGAGTGGTCAATAAGATTATTATATATTTAATTAAATTAATGCAGAATACTGAATTAAATTTTCAGCCCAGCAAAGAAACACATCTGATCACATTTTACACATGCTGTGTAACAGTTCCAAGCAATTTCCCGTATCTTTGTAAAATAAAATCTTTGTATAAATCTCACACACTGCTATCAAGAGTTTCTGAATGACAGTTAAAACGACCGTTACTGCAATGTCAGTGGTGCAGATCCAGGATGCAACAGCGACTATAAAAAAGCATTCAGCGTATGTGCAAGTCAAAGTACCAGGAATAAATATCATAAAACTCACCAATTCTCGACAGACTCCGCTTTTTCACTTTCTTTCCAGACGTTGCAAAGCATTCCGCTGTGGAGTTACGTTTTGGCTTGTTTACAGTCCTGTTTTTTGAAACAACTTTGCTAGTCTTAACGTCGCCCTCCTCGCTTTCTTTGACCAAGCCTGTATCTACAGTTGACTCGGACCTTTGTGACGATGACGGCGACTTGACTGATGTCTCTTGACTTGATGACGGCTTCAACCTCTTTGCTAGTTCTTTAGCATTTTCTAATTTTTCACTTCCAATCGACGAGCCACCACCACTTGTGCACGCGTGATGTCGAACCGACAGACAGTAAAAGTTGAAGCTCTTTCGCTGGCGCTCGCCTTGTGCTGTGTACAGATGAGACAGGCCGTCAAAGAGTGATTTCAGCTGACAGCTTTCACCACGTCTTCGTCTTACGACCTTCTTGTTTTCTTTCTTTGCTTTGAACTGCCTCGATTTTTCAACTATTCGACTTGCGACACGCTGTGAGCTGCTCATAGCCGGGGGTGACGAACGTACTCGTTTAGAACTTGATTTCACGGACGACTTCGGAAGGTCATCGTCAACGTCTTCAAGTTTGCGTTTTTTACATTTGCTTTGCTCAGAATTGCTTTTTATGTCATCCTTCGACTCACTTGACGATATCTTTCGAGTTGGAGAGGGTAGAGGAGAGTGAATGCTCTCCTCAGATCTCCTTGCATTTCTAGCCGTAAAAAACTTAGACAACCCGTCGAATAGCGACTGCACCTGGGTTCGGTGTTTATACTGCCTCTTCCGGCGTTCGAGCAGCGATTCTTTTTCCACGGGGGTCGGCTCCCTGAATTCCTCGTCCGGTTTTCGAAACGCAGACGGGCGCTTACCGTGGGCCGTGAAAAAATGTGTTAGACCGTCAAAAAGAAGCTCAACGTTATCACCACGCTGTGATCGTCTCCGTCTTTTCACAGCCGCTGGTGGTGAACCTTGAACTCGGCTCACACGATTTGTGCTACTGGCGCCACCTGTTCGTCTGAACGGCGATTTTCGTTGGCCACGAGCCGTAAAATACTGAGTAAGTCCGTCGTGCAATACCGCAAGCGCCCTCAGTTGATAATTCATCTTCTGCTCCTCGTTTTCTTTTTGAATCTGCTTCCTCTGTATGCAGTGGGACTTTTTTATCAGCTGTTTGGCAGCTCGATGATGGCTAGGCTTAAGTGCGACTCCACCAACCGCCCTTTGTTTTCTGTACAATCTCGTACGACAGTCTCGAGCAGAGTCCTTCCTCGTTGCCGCAATCCCCTCTAACGATACGGAGGAAACCCTAGTTTTTCGTTTGTTCGACGGAGTAAAAAACTGTGTTAGACCATCGTTTAGATTGAGGATGGTACCAGGCTGGGGATCAGTCTTGCCCTGCGATGATGTTTTGTTTAGCTTCGTTGACTTTCGGGAACAACTGCTCGCACATTGCTTGTTTGCCGATGCGGCACAGTTTCGTGTCCTGAATTTCGTATCTTTCGACTTCTGTACACTGAAAAAGATTTATTGTAAAGCATTTATTTCCTGTGAGTATTAGCAGCAGTTTCCAATTCAAAGGTTTTCAGATAACTTGATATAAGCAAGTTGATTTAGGCAATTTCGTTATCCAAATACCAAGCTTGTCAAAGGCCATTAAAGAAAAGCATGGCCTACACATCCCGCAGGCTCAAGGATCAACTGGCTAAACTACAGATTGAAGCATAAAGCTCTTGTGTGTGGGTGAGGTGCCAACAAATGCAGCTCATCCCAATACAAAAGACTGACTGGAGGCCAGAACAATGGTTCTCTTCTTTTTTCCGAAACGTGGGCGAATTAGGCATTTTGGCCCCAACCCACGCAACACAAGCGAGGATGGACTGGAGCCGATGTAATCAAACTTGGGCCAGGCCTGCAAGGATTCAATTGCAGTATCCTTCCAAAACCATATGATAAAATAGGATGTCCACTTAAGAATGCTCTCCAACTGCCAGTTACAAGGACGTGCAGTACTACTTAACCAACTTTATCAGGGATTCTTCCATTTCCAGTTTGCTCACATCCACTCCTACATCTTTCTGATGCAATCTTTGACCTCTTGCTACCAAACACGTTTGAGAGAGCAACAGCTGCAGAATGGATCTTGGGCTATCCGACAACACTAACATGTGTTCCATCAGCAAAACTCCAATACAAGGCAACCTTCAGCCCATATCAAACTCTTGCAAACCGTCTTAAAATGCACTTGTTTTGATTCGTCAGACAGTCATAGGTACAGCGCATTTGCAACATACTTAAAATGTGCTATAATCAGCGTACTCATACATACATATAAACAAATTGAAAAAAGGATGGGAAAACACACCTGGATTGGCATCTTCTTTCAGGCTTGCTTTGCTTAGTTGCAGCAGGTGAGGCCACACGTTGTCCGTTGGTCATTGAACCATTGTTATCACTTTGGAGAACGTCTTTGGCATTTGATTCACACAGGAAACAAAACCATTCACCTGCAGAGATGATAACAGACAACTCCATAACATAGGTTAGGCAAAGGAAGCAGAGACTATACACGTACAATGGTACAAGAGACAGTTAAGGCTGTAACCTCTGTAGGAGTGGAGGTCACAATTTCATTGAAATTTTCTTTATTATTCTCGTTTCTATTCCATTCAACATCATCTTATTTTTGTTCTATTCTAGTTTTACATTAACATTTCTTTTTTTCTCCTTTTATTTCTTGTGAACGAATAGCTAATTATTTCTGTTTTCGTTTTAGTCTTCATTACGAAAATAACACTGGAATGGAGTCCTTTTTGTCACATCCTATGTTGTCCCACATACATACTGTTTACTGGTATACATTCCAAAGAATATATTTAATTTTCCAAATTAAAAAAAAAACTAAGAGCCTGATGATGTCAGGAATACAATGACTGTGCAAATCAAACCAGCTGAAAATGTCAATGCTGTATAAAAACCATGTCATTTTACAAAGAACAAGCGTTATCTACAAAACTGAGCAAATACAGAATGAACAAATGAAGAATAAAGTTTTTAACAAAATAAAATAAATATTCATTGACAAAATACTAATTATGAACATTAGAGCACTGAAATGAGAGAAATACAAACCTGGTGGAAGCTCTTGAAGAGGAGGAGAACAGCATTTCATGTGTACACCCCGATCACATGAGTCACAAAATAACATATTCTCCTACAGCCAACAACATAAAAACTTAACATACAATAGGAACAGAAAGATAATCAGCCAAGACATATTCTAAACAACTGACAGCAATAAAGAACATGTTTGCATTAGACAGTAGTGGCGGGTGTAAACCTACCTAGTGGTGCCACCTGATAGGCCCAGTAATCTAACTACTTAACTATTGGGACATGGAACCCAACTGGTTCAAGTGTTCACCTTGCAAAACGGAGAGTATGGATTTGGGCCTCCCCGAGACAGTTACTGTGTAGGAATCTTTATTAAGTCCTGCACTCACAACCACTGGCGTAAACTTTTCCAAAATATTGGGGGGTAATTTGGTTATTCATTCTACACTTGTAGCATCTCAATTATTGGGGGAACTCATGCCCCGGCTGCCCCCCCCCCAAAGTCTACGCCTATGCTCCCAACAGCTCAGAACCATCGACTGATGCTTGGTCATTAGATAGTAGCACCTACTAATCTTTTTAAAAAGGAATAATATTGCAAACCCCCGCAATATGAAAGACTATTTTTAGTGCAACACTTGTACAAAAACCAGATACAGTGGATGCAGCTGCTAAATCCAGATTACTACAAGCAAGCACCTAGTACTTACATCCCGACCGATTCCGCTACATTTTGCACATCTCTTGCAGTCGATACACTGCCATCTTGTCTTTTTGACTCGTTGGGTCAAGGCAGTTGAAAACTTCAAGCAAGAAGGGTGACCTAAAAAGAGAAATAACAAGTTCAGAACCTGTTTTAACTGCGTCTGCAGACTCTCAACATAATACTAATCATGATCATGACTTGCACATGTTTTAACGATCGGATAACTGGGATAATTACTAGAACATTTCTGAACTCTTGGAATCAAGAAACATAACTATACACATCTCCGGGGAATTAAGTAGTCCTGTATACACCTTAAAATACAGAAACATCATTATAATTAAAATACAGAAATACCATTATATTACTTTCCATTAGTACAATTCACCCTAAAATATATTCATGGAATTTGGAATAAGTTTCCTCAAAACTTAGAAGATGCAAATGCTCTTGCTGAATTTAAACAAAAATGCAAAATTTCTCTGGTCCTGGCACTAATTTGTATAAATGTGAATATTTCTTATTGCAAATCAAGGAAAAAGAATGTATTTGTAACATCTCTATACCCTTGCTGTCATATCATTCTGTTTGCTACGAATGACACACACTAGTGGGAAGCTCAATACGCTAATTAATCTGACTTCCTGTTCCCTTCCACAACTCATGCCAGATAATGATGAACATGAATCTCCTATATATCTGTAATCTAACATTATTTATTTAGGCATTTAAGTAAACAAAGAGCTGTACTTCAGTTCCTGCATTGACCTGCAGTGTATGCATTTGCTATATAGTAAATGAACTGATTAGCCATCTTTATGCATTAATCCTTAATTAACATGACAAAGGGTTTTAAATCAATCAATCAAATATTTTATTGTTCCCACGACGCAGTTAACAATGGCGATACAGAATAAATCGCAAATAGTTCAACAATGCTTTCAGTAATGGTAGTTAGCATAATTAACACAATACGCAGAGAAACCCAAGGCGGATATAAATTTTCCCATTAAGCTCATCCTCAAACACCAATTAGTTAAATACACAATTTTAATCAGTAGCTGAAACCCAGTAAACATACCACTGTTTCCGCAATCCACACATGAGATGAATCCTTCTGGCTGATGATTTCTGTTGCATTTCTCATCACCCAAGCAGAAACTACAGATGGGCATCGGACGAACCACTTTCTATTTATCACACAACAAAGCCCAACATGTAGATAACTTATATATGTTAAAGCATGTTGTAGATTACACATGATGTTCAGCATTGTAATATTTTCTGTCATCAAACACACCCAAGTATTTCTAAATCCGCAAATTAGCAATGAGCTAAATCTTCATCTCATAGTCCAGTTTTCAGCTCAGGGACAAAAATAAATCACTAACCCTTTATCTGCAGTGAAAATTTGCCACATAACAGTTTAAATGCAACTATAACACAGATGGCACTAATGTGTCACAGCTAATGCCAGCGCTCACAGAACTTTTACCTTCACTTGGTTCTTATTTCTAGAATACACAACAGCGAATATTAAAATGCACTTCCATCCGCATCTTCGGATATTAATCCTGATTTATGCAGCGCAATCGCTTCTTGATTATATTAATTTGGTCGATGAAACCCGGAAATCGTTTCCGATGAGATGCTGAGCGATCAATCATCAATGGCATGTCCCATCTAGCATCCATCAATCAACAAACTCTATGGCACCTAATATTAACCGCACACGGCAAAATTTACTCCAAAAATGACAATTCACTCACACGTATGCAATCTTAAAATTAATAAAAGCATCAAAGCAACATCGAACCAGCAAATAACATCAGCTGCGATAGATGACAACTCGCACTGACATGATGCAAAAGCAGTAACGCGAAGCGTCCAGAAAACAGCAGCAGGACCTACAAAAACTCTGCTTCATTTATTAACACGAAATCAACGCAATTCATAACGTGCCTTTTTCGGTTCGGCGGTTGTTTTCCTTCGTCGATCGCCCATCTTGTCAGTTTTAGCTCCCTCCAAACTTCAATTTATTTCGTATTTTTCGAGGCTTCTCTACCGAATATTTTGCCTCTTAGTTCGATTAAGATGGCCGACAACAACGTCGTCACGCGCAAAAGCGACCGACATATGGAACTAGGTCGGGTCAAGGTCATCATCAGAATCAGACTCAAAATCACTTCTATGGCGAAGTCTGTAGTAGTTTGTGTTTGAATCTATTGTGTGATAACAAAGGTACGTCATAAGCGTCGCCCTCTTCCTTCATCCATGCTTGAGACTGGCACTGCCTGGTAGTGGCACTTGTGGCACGGGCGTGCAGTGGGCGGAGTTCAATGAAGACTTATAGTTGCTTGCCACCTCATCACTAATTCTTTTATATAGGCCTACGCACAGGGCTGTAGTGGTAAAATTTGAGGTGAGTATACGCTACCGGTGACCAGCGGCGTAACAAAAAATTTGAAGACCTTTTTTTAGGAAAAATTTCAGACTTTTCACCAATTCTCAGAAAATTTTCAGACTTTTTACGATTTTGTCTCTGAAAAAGTTGATGACCTTTTTTTTTTTTTTTTTTAGTCATTCGCCCTAAAAACCTTTAAAAACCTCTATTTTTTGAAAAATTTTCGTTCCCAGAGGTAAGTATACGCTGTATACCCGCGTATACCCTCGTCTACAGCCATGAGTATACGCTCTCAAATTTCTCTAAAGGTAAGTATACGCTGTATACCCGCGTATACGCTCGACTACAGCCCTGCCTACGCACCGAATTAAGTTACAATCGATTACTATATATGACACTTTCATCACATTAGGCCTATATAGACCACGGTAATCCTGGGTTTTAGCGTCGGAAACTATTTACATTGCATGAGCGATGAAAACATTTCACAGTTAAACTCAAACAAGAAGTTGGAAGATTGATGAAAATATCAATGAAACTAGAAGCCGGATGAGCGATGAAAATATTACATAATAAAAGTCAAACTAGAAGTTGGAATTACGACGAAAATATATCGTTTTAGTGCCGATATTATTCCCGTGTATGAGCGATGAAAACATTTAATAGTAAAATTCGAACTAGAAGTTGGAAGATTGATGAAAATGTTCACGAAACTAGAAGCTGGATAATCGATTAAAATATAACTGAAACTAGAAGTTGGATGAACGATGATTATTTATTGTATTATTGTATTAGAACTTTTCAATGAAATAATTTCCGACGCTAAAACCCAGGATTACCTAGACCTATACTATTTAGCTGTGCTGTTAAAAGCAGGGCTGTATAGTCGAGGGTATACACAGGTATACAGCGTATATACTCACCTCTATATAGCGACTGCATATATATGCTACTCACCTCACAAAATATTTATATTTATTTATATTAAAATACTGTAGCGTATACTCACAAAATACTGTAGTGTATACCGTATAGGCCTACTCACCTCTAATTTGTTTCAGAAAACTAACCGGCAGCGTATACTTACCTCTAATTTTACCACTACAGCCCTGGTTAAAACTCGATTGGATTTTCGATGCCAATCTGTCTTGAAACTCTTTACTTCATGAGCTATTTCTGTCTTCTTGTATTCACTTCTTGATTGGCTTTCGCCTGGACTGATCACCCTGGAAATTTGGCTTGACACCGATTTTGCTCAGTATATAGCAACTCTCTAAGTTTTAGATTATAATGGAATAATTAGCTTTTCTATACTATTATAGCTAGGTCCAAAGATGGCTAAGTATATTATAGGCCCACTGCATGTAGCTATATATAGGGCCTACTAGGTTTAGGCTATTTAATTTGGAACCACGCGCGCACGTGGCGTCGTTATATTCGCACACCTAAAGCAAAATATAAATTAATTACACGTTTTATAGCGAATGTAGGCCTATACGGCCTATCCACCCTGCTCATTTTCAATGAATTGATCGGGTGAGATACTGCGATCACCACCGGTTCCAGTTATGGCAGTTAATTAATATGAATATGCGAATTAGGCACGTACGTGCCACGCCATGCACTAAAGGTTCCCGAGTAGCCTATAGGCCTACAGCCCGTGCACCAGCATCCATTTAAACGAAGTATTTTAGTTTACTCGTAAAGTGTTTAACTACACTGTACCACTGCAAAGCCTTTGAAAATAATCAACCCCACCTAACTGCTGTTTGTTATCTAGGTGGCATATAATTATAATAATCATATCTATATTTTAACAGACGACCCATATGGCAGTCCCATATATGGTATCCTGAGCTACTTCAAGCAGTTTATGCAGGGACCTGCATGTTGTGTGACAGCAAAATCCAAACTGTCAAAAAATCACTTCAGACACAGAATAGATACGCTTTACCTATTCTGTGCTTCAGAGCTATTACCAAATATCTTCTAATAAGCACAGTATAAATAATTACATAATTATATATATAACTAAATGGCAGTCAACATGGATTTACCAAAGGCCGTTCGTGTTTGACAAATCTGTTGGAGTTCTTTGAGGAGGTCTATGAGAGGATAGACACGGGAAAACCTGTAGGCCTAGATGTAATTTACTTAGATTTTGCCAAGGCATTTGACAAAGTACCTAAAGCATGTAAGGCTGGGCAAAAAGTTGCAAGCAAGTGGGATTAGAGGGCAAGTACTAACATGGATTCAAAACTGGCTATCAGGCAGAAGACAAAAGGTGGGCATAGGAGATAAACACTCTAACTGGACGACAGTGCTAAGTGGAGTGCCACAAGGATCAGTGCTTGGACCACTGCTGTTCGTACTTTTTATTAATGACATAGACGATGGGATTTTATCAAAAATTTCTAAGTTTGCGGATGATACTAAACTATGTAGAGCAGTGGAGGATGAAGAAGAAGCGGAGATACCGGTAGGCTACTGCAGGAAGATCTAAGAAGAATGTTCATGTCGTGGTCTGCGCGGGTGCATGCATCAAGGGAAGAAAACCGACGCGTCAACAAGCTTGTTTACAACGCACGGAAATTTCTGCAGCAAGCTGTCAACATTAATTCGGTGCATGCAACAAGGATATACGTGTTCAGTAGGACTTTCCAGGGAAAAGTACAGTGACGTCACAGAACGTTCTGGAATCCGGGAGAACTCTATATAAGATAGACCTGATGTACATTGGGGGCCTTTTGACGAAGATTTGTAAACGTTGAAACATTGATCGTATGACGTTCAATCGAGACCAGCCAACCTGTGTGCTGTCTACGATTGTGATATTTGATAGACGAGTTGACTTACTTTACACTTAATCGACTTTATTTTTAATTAAAGATCTTTTAATAGTTCCTTCGTTGGTTCGTCGTTGCGATCGAAGGAGTCGACCGCGACATTATTGGTGGCAGCGGTGGGATCATCGGTGTTGGATCCGGTGAAGAAGACGCGAGCCGACGGAGGAAGGAGTCAACCCGGAGGATCAAGAGACGGTCTGTTCCAGACAGCGAGCGGATCGAGACGCCTTTCTACCGTGGGAGACGGGTGAATCGGCATACGACAGTCGGACGGACGAAGTGCGTCGTTCGGCTGAGACAGCAGAAGACAGCAGTCAACATACGGGTAAGATCCTAGGTGTTGTCGTGGCTGAGAAGGAGAAAAGAGAGTGGAGTTGCAGCCGAGTGGGAGGCAGCCATTATTTCTCTTTCAATATCTGCTGATTATTTCTTTGAAATTTGATCCATTGTTGTGATCGAGGCCAGACTTGCGTGAGCTTGTATAGTTTTTGCGTACTTGGCGAGTGTACTTCTTTGGATACTGAATAGTTGCACTTTGGGTTGTGGAATTTTCCTTTTGTGTGGCGGGTTTGCCGCGTGGTGTCTGTTTTGTTGTTGTTGTTGACTGACTGTTTGTAAAAATGGAAGCGTTGACAACAGAGATGCAAGCGAATATTCGCAAAATGTCGTCTGAGCGCCTTAGGGTGTATCTTATGAAGGCAGGAAGGGACGAAGATGATGTTATGTCATGGGATCGAAATCAATTAATGGAAGAATGGGCCATGGAGATTGGAAAAGAGGAAGAGGAATTTAAGGGTAGTCCAATATCTCCAACAGGAGTGGATTACGAGCTGCAGAAGCGCCGTCTGGAGTTCGAAATCCGTAAATATGAGGAACGGAAAGAGAAGGAAGAAAGAGAAAGGGAGGAACGGAAGGAGAAGGAAGAAAGAGAAAGGGAGGAACGGAAGGAGAAGGAAGAAAGAGAAAGGGAGGAACGGAAGGAGAAGGAAGAAAGAGAAAGGGAGGAACGGAAGGAGAAGGAAGAAAGAGAGAGGGAGGAACGGAAGGAGAAGGAAGAAAGGGAGGAAAAGAGGAGAGAGGAAGAAAAGAAAGAACAAAGGGAGAAGGAAGAAAGAGAAAGGGAGGAACGGAGGGAGAAGGAAGAAAGAGAAAGGGAGGAACGGAAGGAGAAGGAAGAAAGAGAAAGGGAGGAACGGAAGGAGAAGGAAGAAAGAGAGAGGGAGGAACGGAAGGAGAAGGAAGAAAGGGAGGAAAAGAGGAGAGAGGAAGAAAAGAAGGAACGGAAAGAGAAAGAAGAAAGAGAAAAGAAGGAACGGAAAGAGAAAGAAGAAAGGGAGAGGAAGGAAAAGCAGGAAGAACGAAATGTTAGAGATTCTTTAGCAAGTCGTACTAAGCGTTATAGTGATGCCCTCAAGAATATTCTTTGGAAATTTCCTTCCGACCCTATAGAAATTCCAGGTTTCTTTGATCACTTGGATGGTTTGTTTAATGTGTATGAGGTGGATGAAGATGTTAGAGCAAAATTATTGCTAGCCATTTTAAGTGAAAGAGCTAAGGCATTAACCATGCGCCTTACTGAGGCACAGCTCCATGACTACAAATTCCTGAAGGAGTTTTTGCTAAGGGAGTTTAAGATAAGCCCTTCAAATCTTAGAGCCCGATTTTGGTCGTTGCACAAAGCATCGGACGAATCATTTACGATCTATTCATCCAAATTGCGTGTGGCTCTTATGTATTATTTGAAAAGTAGAAAGATAACTGATGAGTTTGATAAACTTGTAAGTTTATTGGTTGCGGATCGGCTTAAGGAGTCCTTGTCGAAGGCTTGTTTAGATTATATCTTGGCCCAAGAAAAAGAGGAGTGGTTGAGCTGTGAAGACATAGCTAATGCGGCTGACATTTATGTAGCGTCGCATGATGGTGGGAATGACTTAGTATGCCGTAGTCATCCGACACCGAAGTATAACAATTGGACGAAAGGTCAACCACATGTTCAAGTCAATAACCAGACAGCTCAACCCAAGTCTCCCAAACCGGAAATAAGGGGTGAAGCCAAGATAGGTGCGAGGGTGTCTCAGGAGGAGGCCAAGGTAAAGGGTCTCTGTTTCCTATGTCATCAGAAGGGTCATATGGCAAGGGAGTGCCAGACCAAACCAAGTTCTAAAAAGGTGAGTACTTGTATATTTGGGAACCCAACTGAAGAAGTGATCGACTCATTTGTTGAGAAGGTCAACGTGTTGCATGAGATACCTGAACAAGTAAAGCAAGGGAATTTATTGGATAATTCTAAACCAATAGGGTTGGAAACTGCTGTAAGGGTATACGAGAATAGTATTGATGGATTACACGAGAGGTCGTATATCAATGTACAGATTGAAGATCTCCCTTCTCAGCCAGCATTATCTGATTCAGGAGCAGAAATTTGTTGTATTGATAAGAAATTAATTGAGTCACTAAACTTACCCGTGATTAAACGGATTAATATAATTGGTTTTCAGGGAGAAGGATGTAAGGCAGATGTAGTATACCTACAAATGAAATTAGCTAATTCAATGGAAGGAACGACGAACATTGCGCCATCTTTGTGCGTCATGTTCGCTGTAGTCCCTGAACTAAATGAACGGGTTATTCTGACACCCCATGTTGTGGACCTATTAAGGGATAGTTCGCAATATGTAGTGATGGTAGCTGGCGTAGATCGATGTGTACAAATAAATAAAGGGGCAGAAGAAGATAACTTAGAAGTTAATATCGAGAAAAGTAACAGCAACGAATCCTTGCCGTCAGAAGTGAATGAATATTCTCAGGAGCAACTAGTTGATGATTCAGATAATTTTCTTGATGTTGAGTCAACAGAGTTCAAGTCTGATGAGGGAGTAGCGAATAATGATACTTTATTGCGTGAGCAACAGAATTGTCACAATCTTATATCTTGCTGGCAACAAGCGAGACAGAATAAAAATAATTTCTTTATAGATAATAACCTCCTGTACCACAAAGGGGAAATTATGGGACATAAGGTTAATCAATTATGTTTACCGGAAGATAGAATCGAGGTTGTCTTGCGAGTAGCACACGATGCCCCATGTGCTGGGCACATGGCTTTTAAGGCAACGAGAGCCAGGATCAAATTAAACTTTTGGTTTCCAAGAATGGATGAGAGGATTCGCGAATATTGTGCGTCTTGTCAAATTTGTCAACTAAGAACTCCAGTTAAAGTGGCAGATCGAGTCCCGATCACTCCTATTCCGAGGGCGGATGAACTCTGTTTTAACCATCTAAATATGGATTGTATTGGCCCTATGGTAGTGACTGGAGAATCCAACAAATCGAAACCCCAATACAATTATGCTTTGGTTCTGGTGGACAAATTTTCTCGTTGGCCGATGGCGTATCCTCTTAGATCGCTGAATGCAAAGGGAGTTTGTGAAGCTCTGTTGCAAGTTTTTACAACTTTTTCTATTCCAAGGATCATCAGTTCTGATTGTGGTACCAACTTTACCAGTCGTTTGACGAAAGAATTCTTGCGGCGAATGGGTTGTAGTCCCAGATTTAATACCCCTGGACATCCTGAGGCAGCTGGATTGGTTGAAAGATGCAACCAAAGCTTGAAAACCATGATCTTTAAGCTTGCTCAATCTGATCCTCGTGGATGGCACCAATTGTTACCGTTTGTTCTGTGGAGCCTTAGAGAAAAACCTTCAGGCACGACTCATATTTCGCCATTCACTATGGTTTATGGAACTCTTCCTCGGGGTCCACTTAGTGTGTTGAAGGAATCGTGGGCTGGCGAACGAAAAGTACCTCTTAACTTAGGTAAATCACCCGAAGAGTATCTCCAATCACTGAAGGAAAACCTCGAATTCGCGAAAGTTTATGCAGATTACTATAGTGATATAGAAACAAAGCGGTATGCAGATTATTATAACTTGCGTAGTACTGACAGAAAATACGAAGTTGGAGATAAAGTAGCAGTATTAGCACCAGATTTTGGTAGTTCTAAATTTTATAGTCGATGGCAAGGACCTGCTACCGTAGTCAAGGTTAAATCCCCATATTCTTATATAGTAGAAATAGAGGGAAAACAAAGACATTTACACGCAAATAAGATCAAGCGATACCATGAACGACTCGAACAAGCGATGATCAATAGCTGTTCAGTAATTGTTGATCAAGATGAAGAATTTGGTATAGTAGAGGTTGTAGATCAGGAAGAACGTGAACAAATAAGCCCGAGTAAGCGAATTGATCCTCTGATTATAGCGCATCTTTCGCAAGAGGAACAGAAGCAACTTTTTGAAATTTTGGATCGGCACACGGCAGTATTTGTGGATAAACCTGGGTATTGTCCAGTATTAGAACATGAAATTAAGATAACTCATGATTTCACTCCTAAGCGTTTAAGGGCATATAAAGTACCTGAGCTACTTAAACCTGAAGTACAACGCCAGATAGAAGAAATGTTGGCATTAGACATCATTCGACCATCGAAAAGTGAAATGGCCAGTCCGGTAGTTTGCGTTTTAAAGGGACCCAAAGGTCAAAATGGCGTTCGATTGGCAATTGATTATCGCCATGTTAACAAATATTCTCTAGGTGATTGTTACCCGACCCCAGACATTGCTGACGTCTTACAAAAGGTGGGACGGGCAAAGTTTATTAGTGTTTTCGACGCGAAATCGGGGTATTGGCAAATTCCAGTTCGGAAAGAACATCGATGGCTTACGGCATTCGTATGTGATGCAGGACTTTTTGAGTTCACAAGAATGCCGTTTGGACTCAAGTCCGCTAGCAATACCTTTATTCGTGCTATGACCCAAGTTTTACATCCAGTGCGAAGTTTTACCGAACCATTCGTCGATGATATGGCAGTGGTTTCAATGAATTGGAATGACCATTTAGAACATCTAGAGAAATTCTTGCAAACTATTGAGGAAGCAGGACTCACTTTGAATTTAAGAAAATGTAATTTTGCACAAAACAAAATAAAGTTTGTTGGCCATATAGTAGGGTCAGGTTGTATTGAACCTGATCCAGGTAAGATCGCTACGATCAATGATATCCATCCTCCAACAACAAAGAAAGACGTTAGAAAGGTTATGGGTTTTTTCAGTTACTTTCGAAATTTTATACCTGCTTTAGCTGAAAAAGCACGGGTAATAACTGATTTGACACGAGATAACATACCTACGAAGGTGCCTTGGGAGCAAAAGCATCAAGAAGCACTAGATAAGTTAAAGGATGATCTCAGTAAAGCTACACAGTTGCATACCATTGATTTCACTAAGGAATTTGGTTTAAGTGTTGACGCAAGTGCCACCGCGGTCGGGTGTTGCTTGTTTCAGTGGACCGAAGAAGGTCAAGAAAAACCAATTGCTTTTGCTAGTCTTAAACTTACAGATACACAGATGCATTGGTCTACAATTGAGAGAGAGGCTTTCGCAGTAATTTGGGCACTTAAACGATTCAAGTCATGGATATTCTTATCAAAGATAATCATTTATTCAGATCATAATCCTTTGTCTTATCTCACAGATGCAAGCCCTAAGAGTGCGAAACTGACTCGTTGGGCGTTAGCATTGCAAGAGTTTAACGTGGACTTTCGATATCGTCCTGGACGTCAGAACACGGTGGCTGATTTCCTCTCTCGGTTGTGACTCGGATGGTGAAGGGGGGATGGCCCGACACACAAGGATCGAGCCCGCAAATTGTATAGATAAATTGACTAACTGATGTGTTTTGTTTTGTTTGTATATGCTGTGTCGAGATGGAATCTGGAGGCCCGGCTTGATCGTGATGACCCGTTCGGGATGGTGCTGAAGACGTGTCATCATCTGAGGGCGGAGGGAATGTCGTGGTCTGCGCGGGTGCATGCATCAAGGGAAGAAAACCGACGC
The DNA here is from genome assembly GCA_963556255.1 of Allolobophora icterica. NCBI lineage: Eukaryota > Metazoa > Annelida > Clitellata > Crassiclitellata > Lumbricidae > Allolobophora > Allolobophora icterica. The sequence goes on along the minus strand of OY744614.1, from coordinate 37,140,014 downwards.
GTCAACAAGCTTGTTTACAACGCACGGAAATTTCTGCAGCAAGCTGTCAACATTAATTCGGTGCATGCAACAAGGATATACGTGTTCAGTAGGACTTTCCAGGGAAAAGTACAGTGACGTCACAGAACGTTCTGGAATCCGGGAGAACTCTATATAAGATAGACCTGATGTACATTGGGGGCCTTTTGACGAAGATTTGTAAACGTTGAAACATTGATCGTATGACGTTCAATCGAGACCAGCCAACCTGTGTGCTGTCTACGATTGTGATATTTGATAGACGAGTTGACTTACTTTACACTTAATCGACTTTATTTTTAATTAAAGATCTTTTAATAGTTCCTTCGTTGGTTCGTCGTTGCGATCGAAGGAGTCGACCGCGACAGTTCAGATGGTCGCAGGATTGGCAAATGCTCTTTAATTTGGAAAAGTGCTCAGTGATGCATATGGGGAAGAGAAACAACGAGTTTTCATATGAAATGGGGGGCAAGGTATTGAAAGTGAGCGAGGAAGAAAGGGACTTGGGAGTGATTATGCACAAGAGTGCAAAACCTTCAAGGCAATGTGCCGAAGCATCCAAAAAGGCAAACTCAACTTTAGGTATGATAAGAAGGACAATAGTCACTATAGAGACAGAGGCGCGTTTACAGAAAATGGGGCCCTAGGCGTAAAGATTTTTGTGGGCCCTACTGAACTTGTAGACTGAGAGTCTGAGACTCTGGTGATATTTAGCCGATCATTTGCAAAACCCACGAAGTTGAAACCGTTTTTGTGAGTGTTATTATGATTAGTTAATAGTTAATTAGTTATGGAAGATATTTTCAAGGAATGTGAAGTTATTTGATATAATAATTTTAGTAAAAACACGTAAAATTTAATTTTTTATAATTAAAAAACTATTTTCATTCGTTTGGGGCCCTCCGAGATTTGGGGCCCTAGGCGCGCGCCTAGTGCGCCTAATGGTAAACGCGCCTCTGTATATATAGAGACAAGGATACAATACTGAGGTTGTACAAATCGCTGGTTAGGCCACAGTAGTCCCCGGCGCCGCCGCCATCCGCCGCCGCCGCCGCCGTTAAGCCCTCAAGTCGAAACCAGTCGCTAAGCTATCGACTGCTAGCGACTTCATTCACAATATTTTGCTTCTTGTTTTAATCGTTGTTTCCAGGTAGACAATGACAGAACAGTGCTTCTACTTCTTAACAGCTGATAACATATAATCAATTGTACGTCCACGCTGTTGTCTACCAATGCAAATAATATCTATGTAGCTACCGGGACTGAAATTTTCCAGTTACTGAAACGAACACGGAAATTATTTCAGAATTGAAACTGTAATAAAAACTGAAATTATTTCAGAACTGGAACTTGAATTGAATTAAGAGCCAAAAACCGAATTAAAACTGAAACTGCAATTATTTTCAAAACTGAAATATCACAGGCTTGGACTTGTGGTACGCTTTATTCCTTTTATAAACACTCGAATGCGTCACAAAATCCACAAATTCACATTAGCATTAATTTTCATAGTCATAGGGCATGCGCATATGAAGTGGAGCCCATGTAGGTCCCATATTTCCATATTGAACCCGTTTAGAGTTCATATGGGTCCATAGGCGCAGACTCTAGGTGGGAGCCGGGGCACGTGCCCTCCCCCAATAATTGAGATGGACTTACACGATATGCAACAAGTGTAGAATGAATAACCAAATGCCACACCCCCCCCCAATATTTTGGACAAGTTTACGCCAGTGTATGGGTCCCATCTAATGTCCACGGAAATGATGGCACGCTCAGTAAAGTATGCGGTAAAATATATTTTATTGTTAGATAAATCAGGTATGACATACCAGATTACATGAGAAGTCGGTAGCAAGTCGCTAAGTCAGTCGATAAGTCTAAGCGACTTAGTCAGTCGATAAGCATGCGACTTAGTCGACTGAGTCGCTAAGTCAGTCGCTAACTCATCAAGTCAGTCGTTAGCTCCTTAGCGACTGACTCCGGGTACTAGGCCACAGTTGGAATATTGTATCCAGGTATGAAATCCATACTTGAAACAGGACATTGAAAAACTGGAGAAAGTGCAAAGAAGAGCTACAAAAATGATTTGGGGCTACAAGAAATTGAGTTATGAGGAAGGGCTGGAAAGGTGTGGACTAACAACATTGGAGAGAAGGAGGAGCAGAGGAGATCTAATCGAAGCTTATAAGATTATCACTGGAAAGGAAGCACGTGCAATGGGAGAGGTTCTTTGAATTAGCACCGAACTCGGGGTCACAGGTATAAATTATTTAAGAGGCCGAAGGGAACATTAGGGCAGAAATTCTTTAGTGCAAGAGTTGTAGACCTGTGGAATGGTTTGGACGATAGTACTGTCTCAGTGGACACTATAAGGGGCCGTCCACATATTACGTACGCAATGAGGGGGTCGGGGGGTCGGATTTTGGCGATTTTGCGTACGGGTGCGAACGGGGGGGGGGAAGCGGGGGGGACAAAAGTGTACGTACGCAAAATAAATTTCTAATTATGACGTCCACATTAGCCTATTTATAACTCTGTATTGTCCTATAGTCGTTCGATGGCATTTTATTACATTATATAAAAGCCATGTGCAGTTAATTATTCTGTGCTGTGAACGAGATACCTATAATTTGTCTATATTGGCCCTCACTCATCCTTTAATCTGGCCTAAAGTGCAGACAGTAGAGGCACTTTCTGCAGCTGGTCTTCGGGGGGTGGGGGGGGGTGAGCGTCAAGTGTACCTACACAGGGGTGGGTGTGGAAGAAAGTACGCTTGCGAACAGGGGGGAGGGGGGTCCAATTTTACCGGATTTTTGCGTACGTAATATATGGATGGCCCCTAACAGCTTTTAAGAAGAAGCTAGGAAAGTTGGGCTATTAAGCGTTCCAGGTTATAATTTGCAGTGGTTCTAACACAGACTACACGTCTTTTGAACCACTTAAAACCCATTGTTATGTTATGTTATGTTATGTTATGTTATGTTATGTTATGTTATGTTATATCCCTAGCTGGCGTCTCTAAGTTTACGTGACTCTTTTTAATTTCAATCTCTTTTTGTAAAGGTCGTGCAGAGCATAGATATATATAATATTTATTCTTCAATTAAGCGCCTGCAACGCACTGCGCTGTACATGTACATGTTATGCGATAAATCTTAACTACTAACAGAACAGACAGCCTGCAATACACGGCGCAAATTGCAGCCTACAAAGCATGTCCGCCTATGGGACTCGATATCTGTACCTCTCGCACTCTACGCGGCTACGCCAGATGTTAACCAATGCGCTATCGGTCCCCCAATAGATATATATATATCTATGGTGCAGAGTAGCCTAATTTACTTCCGGTAAAAAAAACTCCCTCGCAACACCAACGTTGCAGCCCTTCGCTACAAATTATTTGTTTTTATAAGTTGAAGGTAACTATTGAATGTGTGTTTACTTGCATTTATCTTGTAGTTAAAATTGGAAACATTTTGATTTTCTTCAGGCATAGGCATTATATAGCAAAACAAAATGGGAAACCACGTGTTGAGATTTCTGTGAAGCTAGCCTGGACAACATGTATATACCGAAAGTACGCGAAATAATGCGACTATTCATTGGTATTATTTTACCCTCAGTGCAGTAGTTACTAGTGCGTTGTATTGAATTCAGAGGATGCGAAAGTCGGATTTTTGGTTCAAAGAGGAATCATGCAAAAATAAATCGTTTACAAAGGCTTACGGTGGATCGGTGAAATCGTTCACAGGATAATCATCATGGCCGCCGCAAAATTGTATATAAATAGAGCGCAACGACCTACCTACCATAAGTAAGTAAGTAAGTAATCGAACTGGAAAATTTATAAGAAATTAATTGGGAAGTAACTGTTAAAGTAGCTAGTGTCAATCACTGTTAAATATTTGGAAGCCCTGTACAAAGGAAACGCCAATATGGTTGTGCTGTAATATTGTCAGACCTGTGTTTATAAATCGGCTCCATTGTAAATGACCAGGTAGCAATGCAATTGAACATAATGTATATATTCTAGTGCAAATTTACCTTTGTTGAAATACTGATTAAGAAGCATCTTTAACATTAACAGAAATTATGCTGTAATTATTGATAGAATGGGTGTTAAAGAACCACTTGGACTTAAAATTACTCAGAGTACATGTACCAATAGTTGGTTTAAAAGATATGTACAAGAGTGACAAACAATATGCCAGTTATAATAAATCGGTAGTTACAACATAACAGAGGAACAAAAGCGGGGTACTTGTTGCTCATCTAAAGGTACACGACTTCTTTTCAAATTCTCATTGCTTGGTCCAAAGTCTTGCAGTTGAGTGCCTAGTTCTGCAAGAATATGATCATTACATTACTTTTATCTGTTTTTTGTACATGACAATTAAACTGATTTTTGGGTAATTGTTGCTGTGATACGCAAGAAGCAAATGGCGGCAGAAATTGCTGCTCCCTTCACGGATGAACAGCTTCATGGCGAGGAAGTCAGCAAGAAGGACATTGCAACTTTCATTCAGGCCAATGCATCGGAGCAGGTGCGAATACACTTATCTGGACATGTAATTATAATCACAAATTTATATATGGCCTCTTCAAGAGAAACTCCTCAGAGGTGCTGAACTATGATCGAACAGAATAGCTTTCAAGCGCTTTTGGAAACGAGGTAAAGGAAGGCCAAGAAGCTTATGCCACACGTTGCTAGACAATTATTCCAGATAGATTGGCCACCATGATTCTTCATGACGTCAAGGAAATTGTGGCTTGAAAAACAATCTGATGTAGAAAAAAGGGCATGTGCTCCAGTTGCTCTATGAGAGCATAGGACTAGCAGGGCTACATGAACTGCAGAATCCAGTGTCTGCTTGCTGACCTGGTAAGCGTAAGACAGCTTGTGGAGCTGTTGTACTTGGATACTGCATGTTGAGTGTTGTTTAAGCTGGTTGTCTGTGAAATTTGTGAATGGGTGATAATGTAGTAGTTAACATGCTGAACATCAACCGAGAGGTCGGGGGTCAAATCCCCACCAGGACAGAAATCTATTTCAGCTCCATGTATGCACCCCTAACCAACTTAGTTATGATGAGCAAACTGACCGTACACTTTCGGTGGGAAGATCAGATGGCAGGGGAGAGGACATACATGTGGGGGCAGATGGCCAGTCCCTCCCTCACCACTTGATCCTACCAGTTAAAGTATGCGGTCAGTTTACTCGTTAAATTGTTATATTCAATATTGTTATTCAACGTCTGGTGTTTGTTTCAGTTTCTGTTGAATCACAAACTCAAAGGAGCCATCAAGAATGTTGTTAAGACCAAAACCAAGGAGCATCTGGTCGAGGACTACAAGCAGCTCTTTGCTACAAAGGCAAGCACGCTGATCCTCTGACTCATTCTCATGTAGCGAAACCTGTTTTTAACGCGCAAACCTGTGCATGCAAGTTTTAAAAATCAGCATCCATGTTAGACACATGTTAGCTACAGTCAACGCCACTCGAGTGTATAAGGGATAAGTGCATAATTAACTTACAATGGGCATAATTAACTTACAATTACAAGCAGCTGGTCAGTCCTGTTTTAATATAGGGTATTTCAATGGAAGACGAGTCCAGATCTGGGCTTATTACATGTGTGCATAATTTGGTTATGTGCAGGCCCATTATGCATTGCACAGGCAGCTTAGAACACTGTGGCCGCCTAGGGAGTTCGCCTGTAGACAGCAAATGACTGCGGGTGTGAAGTGGTCTGTCTTAGCTGCACTGTGGTCCATATCAGCAGGTAACGTAACTGAATGATTACTGAAGACATTGTAGTATATAGGCTCCATCTCTGTTATTAAATACATTTAGCCAATTTTACACAGTACACGTGCACTTCTCTTATAAATGTGTATAGTGCATAGGTTAAAGGTAGCCTCAAGGCTAAGCACATAAGCAGCCTCGACTGTATCTGACTCTCAAGTAACAAACTGAAGCAACACTGGTGCATGAAAAAATGCAGTGATAGATGAGCCAAACACCTATTTACAAGCATCTTCCACTATGAAATTCATTTAAATTGCAATTTTATAGGAAATGTAAGCTGTGAATTTTACAGCTAGATTTTACAGTTAGATACTTTACCTGAAAATTACCTTGGGATTTGGAAATGTTAAATTCTTGGCTTACAACAGATTTAGGGAAATCTTTCTGATTAAGTCAAGAGTTAACTGCAGTTTACAAATGTGTTTTATTGTAAGAGAATCGTCAAAATTTTCTGATTAAAATGTCCACAACACTCCAAGAACTCGTTATAAAACTGTCTTTCGAGGCCATATTAAGAACTGCCAAAGTAATTTTGTGATACATTTCCCCAACAGGGTGATATCAGAATTTGTCTTATAATGAAACATATAATGATTCTCTGGTGTAATTAATTTCTTTGTCTTGCATAGTTAAGTCTCTGGTCCTACTGAAGTGTTCATTTCCCACAGTATTTAATTTCTGTTTTTTTACGACAGAGTTTTAAGACGGGCGACGAAGAACCTTCGAGTCCGACAGAAACTGTACCCAAGGATCATTCTAAAGGTTCCGGTGGAGCAGCAAAAGAAGTTGCAAAAGCCGCTGAAAAGACCAAGAAGCTGGAAGCAAAAGCAGCAGTGAGTAGAAAAGCGCTGGTCTTATATCGTAAATTATATCACAAAGCATTTGTGATAAGCGAGCACATGTATCACAGTGATCTTAAAGTGATTGGAGTTCTCCAAAGGCCGAGTGTTAATGAAGCAAATGAAGAGGTGTGTTCCAAAACCTGATAAGTAGGTTTTCAAAAATGAGTTTATTTTGGAAATGTTCTGCTCATTTAATTGCTCATCTACAAGAAATATATTGTGCCTAAACCAGTTCAATACTATATTTTAAGTGACAAAATTTGGCACGAGTTCCACCAACAATCCAGCATCTGTTCAGTACGCAGCCCGTTTTGTGTCAAAAACCCGCCAAGTTATAAGGATATTATGCCAAAAGCAGCTAAGTAAAAAATACTATATACTTTTTACCCTAACCCTTTCCCCAGACTTTGCCAAATGCTCACAGAATATAAGATAAATGATATTATAGCAAAGGTGTTTCCATTTGTGAAGTAGATTATGAAAAATGAAGTGTTTTAATTGAAAAACTAATTTGTTTAATTACCTGGTAGCGGGTTTTATTACGCAGCTGTTCTGATATCAAGTAACCTGGTACAAACAGGTTTAATGATTCGATATGGTGACTGGACTGTCAATCGAGAAGTTGGGAGTTAAAATCCTCACCAGGGCAGAAATTTGGTTCGAGATTTCTGCTCCACCTGCACCCTCTAGCCAACTCAGCTACGAATACACTGAAGGCTGGGAAGAAGAGACGGCGAGGGAGAGTACTGGCCACCCACCCTCATATGCCGAAGCTAAGAAAATGAAGTCGCTAACACTTCATACCCATGGCTGCCTCAGGGCTAGTGCTTAAGGGACTGCTGTTCTTCTTCTATGGTGAATCATTTATCTGCAATTTGCTGTTCTGGATAATTTATGATCATGTTTACTTCCTGCTTGCATGCGAGGGTAAACTACTCCAGCTTGATATGAAGACCTCTGTAAAAAAATATTTTTCCTATACAAGAAACCGTTCAGTTTGCATGAAAGTGAAACCACATTCCCTACTGCTGAAACAGAGTGAAATCGCAGCGTGTAATCACTGTAATGTTGTTACGAAAGTAGTGACTGACTGACCGAGAACCTAATTAGAAGCTGAATAAAACTGGAGTTGAATCTGTTCATAGGAACCAGTCAAGTACACAAAGAAGATCATTAAGACTGGTGACAAAACTTCCTTCCCGACGAAGGGTGATGACGTGGAATGCTACTACACTGGCAAACTGGCTGATGGAAAAGTGTTTGACACAAATGTGGAGGATCGTAAGTTCAACTTTCTCTCTCTCTCTCTGTCTCTCTCTCTCTGTCTCTCTCTCTCTGTCTCTCTGTCTCTTGAACAGAGGGTTCAGTATAAAATTCAGTTTGCAAGGTATTGACCCTAAATTGGACAACTTGCCTTCTTCATTCAACGCTCAGCTGCTTGATACATAGATATTCCGCAGAATTAAAATGATAGTTTTACTCTTGTTTTATCCCAAATTGGAACAGTAGTGGGCTCACTTGCCTTCTTGGTCGCTGACACAAGGTTTTAGAAATTGCTGCCCCTTTTATCTGCTCATCCAGTTCTCTGTTATCATTCAGGGACGGATTCTAAACTCATCTTTACGAGCTTGCTTATCCACTGTAGCACACATTCTATTTTGTTTATAGTGACTCTTGTTTTTCAAGCAACATGTAAACCAACACTACAGTTAAACTCATCAAAATAACTCAACGAGGCTATATATTTCAATATGTGTTTTCTTAAATAGTATTGTTATAATGACGTGTAAAGTGCCATTTCTGACTTCTTTGTTTTTCCTTGCTTTTAAACATACCAGCAAAGAAAGGAAAGAAGGCTAACCCACTCAGATTTAAAGTTGGAGCAGGAAAGGTGATCAGAGGGGTAGGTTACTTTTTGTGACACTTTAGTAAATTTTCGTCTTGTGACAAGGGAATGTAATGCTATGTTTATATAAAGTTTAATTTGTGTATGGCTGACATACCAAACTCTACTTAATCTACCTTTTGAGGTGCAGTCATGTGATGAGCTTGGTTAAACGTTCCGACAGGACAGACAAGTGCTAATTCACTAGGACAATAATGCAGTTGTTTGCTATATAGCACTTTTGAGAGGAGTTTCAAAAAGGTGCTATACTGTCATAATACATGCATACCTGCATAGTATACACTTGCATGCATGCTTACATACAGTGTGGTAATGAACTAAATTAACAAAGGTCATATCAGTACTACTTCAGTTTTACAATACGTTATTTGTTCTTATCAAGGTAATTATGGGTGTATTACACAGGTATTCATAAGCTTGTTGTAACATTTTGAAGCATGGAGGATTCTAATAACAGCTCGTATAGATCTAGACACTGGTAAGACCAGTTTCTAAGCAGAAATATGCCAATAGTTTTTTATGATGATTGTATAAAGTTGGTGATTATGAGCTGGTGTACACTTTAATGTTTCTTCTGCTACTTGTATTTTCTGTGTTTAGTGGGATGAAGCACTGCAAACAATGACAAAGGGAGAAAAAGCTGAGATTGTCATCCAGCCTGAATGGGCTTACGGCAAGAAAGGACTCGAAGGAAAGTATCCTTTTTGGGCTGATGATACGCACTGACGGGAGCGCTGTACGTTGTGCGGTATTTTCAGATGAAATTGCAGTTCATTTGCAGAGACAAAAGTTGTGCTGAGAAGGGGAAAGGGATGAACAGCTGTTGTGAATGCAGCTGTGAATAGCTAGAAAGACAAGGTGATAGTGATTAGTTAGGGTATATGTATAGTTTGGGTAAACTGTTCAGAGTTTTAGTATGTCAGATAGCATTGCAGTTGAGAGAGATATAACGGCAGATGTCTGGGCATCGCACAAAATCCAAGGCAGAATAAAGCAATGTGAAATGCTGACTTTGTATCGTAGGCAAAAACATGAACAAATTGCTTGAAACTGCACAACGCTGAATGAGATGGAACAGCAGCTGCGTGTGCCGAAGTGGAACCAGTAACTTTTACGTTTCAATGCTCCAAGTTAAGCCCAGCTTTTTTCCAAATCTTATTTGTTGTGAAATATATAATCAGTAATTAATTAATTATTTATTTTATCGGTTCCGTTTTCTTGTGCATGGTTGTTCTCCTTATGGCACTCTCAGGATTCCTGCAAATTCTACTCTAACCTTTGAAGTGGAATTGGTGAACATCTTATGATGACGAGAACACGCCTTGTTCACATGACCGAAAGAGATGCCTTGTAGACAGACATAGCCATGGATTATGTCTGCCGAAAAACTGCTGATAAAAGTGTGCCGTGATAAAACTATAGCCTGGAACAGTTGATTAAGCTTTTAACAACCTTTCTGCCACCCATCCCTTCTCAGTTTTTGCTGTGGTTTTGGTTTTCTTAATAATTTTAAATGGTTTTAGTTTTTTTTGTAGTTTGAGCAATTCAATTATACTGAATTAAAATGTTTGTAGGCTTATAGCGTTTGTTTTTTACTTTTCAATCTAGTACATTACAGGGGAGCAGAGTATATTCCTTGTTTTGAGTCAATTACATTGATCTCCAACACATTCTTGATAAAATTTATCAGTTTTCAAGCAAGACGTGTCCATTAAATCTTAAACTTGATGGGAATGGATTGCCAGTGTATGCATTGTGTAATGTATGTGATGTAACTGTCCAGTTTACAGACCTACACGTTGCCAGATTTTAGTTACATCAACCAGAAATGCCAAATCGTTTAACCATTGGGATGATTAGGAGTGTGATGGAAAAAACTTCCACTTTAGAAGGGCTTGGCGGGACGTGAAATGGTGGGCCTGGTTTTTGCCACGGATATTAGTATGTTGCAGGAATCTATACCCATTTACTAAGGCCGTTTCCAAATGCATTCTAGCACAAATAATTTAGTCTTGATGACAAACTGAACTGTCTGAGCTTTGGGGAATATTTCTTGTAAAATACTAACAGGCGATAGAACAGTCTATATTCATTACGCTCTTCCGACGTTTTCTGTAAAATCTATTGATATTTCTGCCCTTTGCCAGTCTGAACCTGACATCACAGTCTGTCTCTTTTCCTGACATCAGTCTGTGGGAATTCCCCATCTTGGCTCACTGTATTTCTGTCTTCTGTTTCCTGGCCACAGGTCCCTTCGTTCGGCTGATCAGGGTGTTCTTGTCGTCTGGCTCGTTCCTCTACAACTCGGCTCTGAAGTTTTGCTTTCATCGGTACTGTGACCTGGAACAACCTTCCTCATAAAACTAGAGTTGAGCTAGTCTGCCATCTCCTCTGTTCCGCTAGTCTATTCTGTTTGAACGTGGGTTTACCTAGTTAAAAGCACTGCTGATGAGTTTTTCCTTGAAGTTGCGCTTTACAAATTCTCATATATGGTAAGTTATGTCAGGGTTGTTGACCTGCAAGTCTTTCATGACACCAACTTCAACAATTATCTCTTTCAGCAAGCATTACCAACTCACATTTGTTCTGAACAACATCACAACTAAACAGCTTGCCATATACAAAGAAGCAGATGGCTGATATTCAATTTTAGCCGAAATTTCAAATCATTTCAAGAAATATCTTGTATTCTTCATCTTCCGCTACAACAAATTAAGACTGTTCAGCCGAGGCACAACGAAGTCGCTCCCACTTCTCGGCGTGCAGCTTTGACGGCTTGGCAAAGTTGCTTTGAGCGATCTGAAGAGGAAAGTCTTTACCTCCCAAATACACCTTATTACCAAATTCTTCAGCTATTCCAAAATCGTTAAGACTCGTCACTCCTTCAGCAGCTCTTCCATGTTTGATAAATAACGATGCGAATATGTAACCAGTCATGAAAGCATCAAAGCCAGCCCGATGTCCACCAGATCGATTGGGAGGAACTGCTTTTGTGGATGATGAATCAGAAGGAGCCGAGGCATTTCTTCCATCACTCCCACTGCAGGGCGAGTCGACCCCATTGCTTTCATCTAGCTGTACAGACATGACAGAATTAACTGCAGTTGATTCATCAGATTCTTCACTTGCTACAGTCTGGTCTGTTGACATTTCAACACAATTTTCTCCGTCTTCAGAAACTGACGCGTCTTCGACAGAATCATCTACAGTCATTTTTCCATTCTTGCGCTTTTTTCTTGCTCGCTTCTTGCTCTTTTTGGCAACGCTGCAGTCCTCGAAATCAAGTATCATGTCCACGTCGTGAGAATTTGGACATTTATAGCCACCAGCACACCATCCATGACCCTGGAAATTAAAATTGGAAACTTAGAACAGTTGGTTGAGAGACTGTTTATGCTATATTGTTTGAACAGGGAAGAAGAGAGCAATTTAGAATTAGAATAGCTTCAAAATCTAATTTGCAGCTTCTGCAAGAACTAAAAGGTTACAGTAATTTTTCAGATGCACTTATCTTATTGCAAGGCAGGGCACCATAAATCCTCAGTCTTGTTGTCAAGACCTTAAACCTCAAGACCAAGACCTTGAACCTCAAGACCAAGACCTTGAACCTCGAGACCAAGACCAAGACTTTGAACCTCAAGACCAAGACCAAGACCTTGAACCTCAAGACCAAGACCAAGACCCAAGAAATCGAAATTAGGTCAAGACTTCTAAAAATTGTCAAGTCGGAATATTTGCTATTCTAATGAAAACATGAGTCTTTTCTTTTATTCAAGCAAATTAACTTTAAATGCACACTGCAGAGAAATCCGAATTTGTATTCAAAAGTCCTTCATGCAAACTCTTATACCAAATACATTTTGTATTTTATAAAAACCAATTCGCTCAGAATTTTCTGAACAAGACGTGCCTGGTGGGCCTCATAAAAATTCCGCCAAGTGAAAAAATACGTTATACAGGTGCTGAAGTCGATGACACACAGAGAGTAGCTTTTCAAGCACTGGATGTAAATGTACAGACAGTGAGTCCTTTTGAAATCTTCCCATGGTTTATCATACCGTCTGATACAGAATAACTGTTGCTGCTGCCAATGGGTTTTCCTGACCAACATGACTTGTATCCATCCATAGATATAGGTCGTAGGCCCTATGTTACAAGCAGGCTTGATACAGAATTCTTGAGTTCTGTTAAATGACTGTTCATATTAACAGCCGGTCTTGGTCTTGGTCTTGCGAGACCAAGACCAAGACTTTGAACCTCAAGACCAAGACCTTGAACCTCAAGACCAAGACCCTGAACCTCAAGACCAAGACCAAGACTTTTAAAAACGAACTCGAGTGCACTCGAGACCAAGACCTTGGTCTCGAGGACAACAAGACTGTAAATCCTACGTATTTCCTTTTGACAAATTTCCTAACTGACATCACTTTCTGGCACAAAAGTGGCATAGACATTATTAACACTTTAACGACGAGAGTGTACAAAAAGTAATGGGAAACCAATGCAGCTCGTCATTTAAGTGTAATGTATGACAAGGTGCAGAATTTTACTCTAATGTCGGACAAAAGTACAATCAAGTAATAATATGTACAAAACATCTTAATAATAATACTTTGTAATTAAGAATGTAAACAATTGATGCTACCACCAGTACAACATTATATGTACTTTGTATTTGGGCGACTATATAATTATAATGGGAACCACATGGTACGTTTTGAGATCTCCCTTTGACGCCTATTCATGTGAATTTGATTGTGTGTAAAATTTATACGCTTTTGGTGATCAATAAAGTGACTACTACTTATATTGCACCCAAAATACTTACTGCAAAATGCTGGCAAAGTGTGGTTTTTCCAACATCACGATGACATGGCTGATCCCTTAGACCACAGGATAACAGTGCAACATGTGTCTGCACGACCTCATGATAGTGCAAGAACGAAACACCTAGATAGGACAAGTTGTTGGATGCCTGCCAGCAGTTGCCACGTTGGCTGTTAGAAGAAAATACACGAGTATATAAAAACCTAACCCTCGTCAGGTTTTCTAATTATCCATCATATTTTTCATACACCGATTAATGAATTTTTGAAAATAAGTTACTCTGAAATCTCTGCTGCAAAATGCATATGGCGTAGGGACAGAGATTAGTATACGGACAAGTACAAATTTTACTTGCGTTTTGCAAGTCCTCGACTCAAATAAGGCCAAAGCCTCGGAGAAGTATCAAACGTTAATCATCTTAAAATAGCCAGCAATTTTGCAGAGTATGTCAAAACCTCAGCCTATGTTCTACTTGAAAAAGATCAAATGCCTTCCAACCAACACAATAGCATGTGATCAATAAAGTGACTACTACTAGTCTTAAAATAATGGAACTCAAAGACTCAACAAAACAAAATTCAACTTAGCTCTGCTATAAACTACAAACTTGCACCACAGTGCTCTACAAGTATAACTTCTTCCCCGATCCATCTACTACAAAAGATAACGGATGAACAAACATTGCACACTAACCATTTTCTGAAGGCATATTCGAGAAAAGAAGCCGGCATTCTAGCTTTGAACTCTGCCAAGTACTTCGTGTCGTAGATTCCATTACAAAATATCTGCGACAGATCGGTTACAAAGGACGCCAAGGTCGAAGGCAGAGTGGCATAAAAACTTTGATAGAGAAACACTAGGTCAACGAGTGAGTTGTGAAGAACGATCGGTACTTGGCTCATCGCAATCTCGACAAACAGCTGTCTCAAATTTTGGTAGCAGGCAGTTTTCTCAAGAGGCTAAAGATTCAAAATAATAAAGCAACACATTCATAAATTCACGGTAACACAAAGTGTACCCTCTTCCGCCAAGGCTTCATTTATCGATCAGAGGCATAATCTGACCACCAAGTTAAAATGGGCAGAAAAATGGGGAAAATCAGAAAAATATTGCTAAAAATTATCATCCTTTGCAATCCCATAAATTTATTTCCACACACGATGTTTATAAAAAACAACTTGGCTATGGTGACCAGGTGAACTATATTCACTTGAGAATCAAAACCGACTCTGGAATTTAAATAAGATTATTGTATTTTCTGACATTAAGTCGCTGCACTTTAAGTCACTATAAGTAAATGGGCAAATATCAGGAAATTATGGCTAAAAATTTATCATTCTTTGCAATCCCATAAATTTAATTTCACACACAATGTTTATAAAACATAAGTTAACTACGGTGACTAGGTAAACAATATTCACCTTGTCATTTCCACCTGTGTACGGAAGTCCTTTGGAATACTGGAGGTTGAAATCGAAGCCATGTTGGATGAGAAATCGTAAGGAAACTGGCTCCACAACATAGTTCTCGGCACATAATACAAAGATGTTGAATGTCTGGACGACAAAATTCACTGGTGCTCTTCTGGAGCCACCACTTGGCTTGCCATTGGCAGTGCTGCCATCTGTGCCACCACTGAGAACAGTTGGCTGTAATTTGAAGCATGACACGCCGAGAGCGATCACCGAGCGCGTCTTTGCAACGTCAGACATGGCTTTGTAACGGTCATCGATGCTTCTAGAAACAAATACAAGAGGAACATTTCTCACACACAAATTTATACAAAGCTGAAACTGGAATTTTTTTAAAAATAGTATAGCAAAGCACTTGAATATCTTGAATGATTGAGAAAGGCATTTTGAGCAAAGATGAAACATACAAGTTACTACACGTAATAACTCAAAAACAGATTCTGAATGCACTGTGGTCAAGGAGATATTATACACAACAGCATTTGACACTGTCTTTCCAAAATTCTCAAGTGCACACACAACTATACAATGGTGTTGACCCAATGCAGGTTAAGGACCCTATACTTGCTCTGGGCCTATACAGTGCTCTAAACAGTCAGCTAACTTGTCCCACAGTTTAGTTTAGCTCTAGAAAATTATCTTGTTATAAAAGAACTCTGTCATAATACTGTTCTTGACAAGACTCTGAAGACAGCATTCTGAGGCGTTCTGGTGTTAAGTAAATGCGTCAAACTGAAGGCCCTGTTTTGATGGAATGGAAATCAGAGCCACAGAGTGAAACTTACTTGGCAAAGAGTTGCTTCCTGTCACCCAAACCACTCAGCTCCTGCAAACAGAAAAAACATTACGCAAATATAGGAATCACAGCCAACCATCTGATCAACTGCCATGTCTTAGCCACACAACAGAAATACATGCGCAACAATAAAACAGCCTTTACGCCAGGGGTGGGCAAACTTTTTGCACATGGGGCCACATTACATGCCAAAAATATTCGGAGGGCCGGATAAAAATTTGTTAACTTTTAATAAGGACTAGCATGAAAAGAAGTTTACGTATTTATAATATATTAAATACCGGTACACTCTGGCTGTTACTAACGAGATGTATGTGACTGTGAACACGTATGCATTTAATTAACAAGTTTCCCATAATCCGGAGTGACTGCGCTGGTTGACAGATGTAACTGGATGCGAATAACACAAACATTTTAAAAGCAAAAGCTTGTTGGTTTGAGAATTTTTCCTTTCTGAGCGAAGAAAAGAATGTTATCAGGTCTGATCCCTTTAGCTGCTCTTTGAGAACAATGTCACATTGTGGGTCGGTTAACTCCAGCTAAAGTCTATAGGAGCTAATTTGTCAATGTGAGATGTGAACGGTATAGTAAGCAGGGCTGTAGTCGAGGGTATACGCGGGTATACAGCGTATACTCACCTCTAGAGACCGTATACTCACCTCACAAAAATTTGAATTTATTTACATTAAAATACTGTAGCGTATACTCCCAAAAATACTGTAGCGTATACTCACCTCTAATTTGTTTTTGAAAACTAGCTGGTAGCGTATACTCACCTCAAATTTTACCACTACAGCCCTGATAGTAAGCAAAGTAAATTCAGTCTCAATTGATTTAAAATCCGCAAATCGTCTGGAAAACTCTTCTGTCAAGCTTGACGTCTGAAGGCGATATTTTCCCGCAGACTCTACTGTGACAGTTTGCAACTGGAGAGTATGAAAGTGCCCGTAGTTTTGTTCTTTCATCTGCTTTGAAGGCAACATTAGCTTTACTTGAACGGATTTCAATTCTGCTAATACAGATCATGCGCAAAACCTCGGCAGATCGGCAGAGTTAATGCATAGAGTTATTATTAAAGACGAGATCGGAACAGTAAGCAAGAGAGCAGAGCCACTGCAGTAAAACAAAGAAAACTTCTCAGTCTGAATTTTTTAAATTTTCTGAACAATTGTGGGGGCCGGATAAAAAGTGTTGGCGGGCCGGATCCGGCCCGCGGGCCGTAGTTTGCCCACCTCTGCTTTACGCTTTTAAAATACAGTTTAAAATGTACTTGCTAAGTAACTCCGAACATTAGCATTAGCACTGACAGTAGACGGTGTGCATAATGCATTCTAGAAGTATCGTCAGTAGCGACAATGCTATATAAATTGTCATAATTACAATTATAATCACAATATATCACAAATTAATTTTTTATTTACTATTCTAGATTTAGATTGATTTTAGTTGTTTCTTATTTTCATTATCATTCTTCTCGTCCGATATGTTAATTTAATTACTATGTCTTTTTGAAATAAAATTATACTCATGTCCGTCTATGAAGAAAACATTTCCCTGTGTTTAATATACAGACTCTGTAACAACAAGAGCTCATACATTATGGGTTTTATTGGGTGTAACTGCTTTGCATTGTAATTGAGATTTTTTCCATCACAGTGGCCTAACTTGTGAAAACACCTACATTTATATTCGATTTCTTTCCATCATCTCTCTTGATGTCTTTCCATGTCTTTTCCCATTTCTACCAGCGTCACCTCTGCATGCAATCACTCCTGCCTTCAAATTAGAACAAATTAAGCTGCATCTGCACAAGAGACATGACCTACCGTGTCTAAAGCAATGAACGTGGACGTCTTGATTGCCAAAACAAGGCTCGGCCATATTTCTCGAATGTTATCTGAGTGAACCTCGACGACAGGAACTTCACGAAGTTCAGCCATCGCAACCGGTTAAACAACGAAGACTCTGAAACCGTTAAAAAGCAAAACACAAATAGAACTTGTTTAAATTAAATGCTACATATTTGTGTCAAGTTTGCTCAGCTTCTTAGTGTAAGGTTAACTGGTTGTTGACTGGTACCATACTGTTCCATCACTGTTTCCAAGGAACAAGTATCACAAACAACCCAAACTGGTGTAAAACTAGAGTACTGTAAGCACGAGTAATACAATGTAGAACTGCCATGGTCTACCGTATTACATGAATGTATGCATGCATGTAAGCATATTCTCTTTCGTATAGCGCATTTTTAAAATTATTTATGGCATCTTAACCACGCAACTGCTTATTTACTTTTCGCCTTAATTTTACTCACAGTGCAGTGTTCCACTTCTACACCAGGTTACATTCTTGCTACTAGTTCTAATGAAACTAACCGAGATCTCGAAATGTGTCCCAGACATTATCTTTATTGAAATGATTTCAATTAATACATAAAAAAATTATTATGGGCATGGAGTCTTTTATCAATTTTGGGTAGAGTTGAGTCTTACACGTTTTCTCTAATCAACCAAGTTTAAAAGTACAGAAATGAAGCTGATTTATACCGGGATGAATTATTAAGTCTCCTAGTTCAAAAATAAATAATTTTCCCGGGAGATCATATTTAGATTGTGTAAATCAACTTACATAAACGATATCAAACAACAACCACTGGTTTATTATGAACCTCCATTATAGAGGAATGGCGCCGTTCCAAATTTAACATTGAAAATTGAAGAGTGGCGACACCTACCCACTGGCTAATAAACTCGTTTCGATAGAGGCCAACGAGTTTAGCTGCACGAGATGGGTTCTCGATTATTTCTACGAATTTGGAGAAGAATCCAACATTATCTTTATTTCGATTCCTAAAGACGAGGAAAGAAAGATGATAATTAGTGCATAGATATTATTTTTAATGGCTTTCAATCAGGGCTGTATACTCGGGTATACAGAGTGTACTCACCTCTAGAGACCGTATACTCACTAGTATCCGGAGTCAGTCGCCGACTGACTTGATGAGTTAACGAGTGACTTAGCGACTCAATCGACTAAGTCGCATGCTTATTGACTGACTCAGTCGCTTAGACTTATCGACTGACTTAGCGACTTCTCAGGATCTCGTATGTCTACTGGACATACCTGATTAGTGATTACCTAACAGTGTAGGCCTAGTGCATTGTACCGCATACTGTTCTGACCGTGCCATAATTTCTGTGGGCAATAGATGGAATCCATATGAGCTCTGTACGGGTCCAAATTGGGAACATGCATGGGCGGCGATTCCGGGGGGTCGAGGGACAAGACCCCACCTTTGAGAATGGGGAGTCGCCATACATTTGACCTCCCCTCCAATTTTGAAGAAACACCATAAAATGTCGTTTTTCGCGCGTGACGGATGAGGAAGCCGTTAACCTCTTTTTGAGCAGACCAGTTCAAAACTCTTTTTTCACTAGATCAATTCTAAAGTGTCCCCCACTGGCAGGGCCTACTACGTAGGGGGGGGAAGGAATCAGACTGCTTCCAATTTGTGCCAGGGGGGAAAAGTTTCCCCCCCTGGCACAGTCACTAATTTCTAATAATTAGTGACTAATAAAGTGACTCATTACTAATGATTCTTAAAGTATTGTATTGTGATGTATCAGTATTATGGGCCATGCAATATTTGCTGAGGTTACCATACAGTGTCTAGGCAGTGTTATCGTGTATCATTATTACTTATTTTTCTTTAGCTATTGGCCATTATGTTCTGCTATTTTTTGTTGATGAAAGATGCAAAAAGTATTTAAAAAATTGAAGAAAAGCATTCACAATCCTGTTGATTTAGAAATTTCCAAAATATGGGACACATGTTAAAATATTGGGCAATATAGGACACTGTTTAGCAAATATATGGGGATTTTAAAGATTGCATTATGAATGCACATTTCTGGTGTAATGCAGCGGTAAAAGGCTCCATCCCTGCCTACTACAGTGTTATCCAGCCGACAATTATTTTGCAGGAATATTTCAAGACCTGATAATCTCATTTTCACTGCACTACACAACAATAATTATAGCACTGAAATTTTGTGCCTTATTTTTGTTACAGCTTGTCCCATAAAATTTTACAGTGCACTGGGAGCCCTGCAGAAATTAATTCAACAGTTCAGTTGAACTAAAATGTATAGTTTTCCAAAGCCAGTTTTCTTGCTCCAAAAAATGCGCTAAAACTCACCTACGGCAATGTAGAAATCAAAAATTTTTCCGGGGGAGGACCCCCGTACCCCCACTTCAAGGGGAGGGGGATGTACATGAGGGGAGGGAGAGGGGTGTAGATTGGGAGGGGAAAGGGAGGGGAAGGGAGGGGAAGGTGTAGTTTAAGAAGAGATGGGAGATAGGGGAGGTTTACAGTAAGGGGGATTGCTTCCAGCTTACAGGGGGGGATCTATAGTAGGCCCTGCCCACTGGCACCTGTTAAACAAGATCGCCGCCAGTGGCAACATGGGCTCCGCTCCATGTGGGCATGCATGCTGACAGCTAGAGGACAGATTATAATATAGGGCTCTATAGAATAACTTGCACATAAATTTACGTTGATCGGCTGAATTCAGTCGGTCAGTCTGACAGACGGACATCGTGGTCATCGTGTCCCTTACTGTCTGACCGTCTTTGTTAACAGAGACACGACTGTGTCTTCCACCCTGCCTGTATTTTCACTATTTTGCACAGCCTCGGTCTCGTTTTCTCTCCGTCTCTGTCTGCCTGGACCGAATGCCTGGGGTGTCTATCCGTCTGCCTGCCTGTCTGTCTCTTTCAGACCCTGCCCGACTTGTCAAATAGGCTTTCTGTACCTACCGGGTACGCATACTATACGCCTGTATATATATATAGACAGAGACACAAACAGACTACAAACAGAAGTCATTTTAGGCTGGATTATTGGAACTTTGCAAATTTGAGCCTAAACGGCGATATGTGTAAGTCTGTCCGCATGTCTACATATTATGTCTGTATGTATGTGCTTATGTAGACCTATGTGTAGGCCTATCAAACATACAGACTGGCTTTCTATACCATGTAAAGTATGAGCGGTTGTCTCGTGCTTATAAAAGATTACTTACTTACTTACCTACGCACGTACAGTGAACCAGTTAATTTAGGCTGGAGTCTAATAATGACAAAGGCCAAAATGACGCAATTATTGCGTCATAGTAATCAGATCGCGAAGGCGACGTACCATTGTCAGTATCTAGAAGGCAATGGAAAGACGCGTTCGATTTTCTGAAATTATCAGAATCTGTCGTTCTTCATCGAAATTCTTCCCATTCCTGCTCCGCAATCGGCTGTTTCGATTGAATCTTCGTTGAAGGGTATGAGTCAAGCCAAATAATTATAAAAACATCGAATTTTTAATCGAAATTGCAACCTACAGATCTAGTTATTCTTCTTCTTCTTCTCCTTCTCCTCCTCCTCCTCCTCTCCTCCTCCTCCTCCTCCTCCTCCTCCTCATCATCATCATCATCATCATCATCATCATCATCACTGTCATTATTATTATAATACTTAACAATAATGATTAAATGATCTGATACTATTATTATATTCTTTTGTTACATAATAAGGCTTACACACCACACACTTGCATATCTGTAAGCATATTATATCTAAACGTCTCTAAGCTACAAATGTGATTTGCTTTATCCGATGACACTTGGTAGGCCTAAGTTCTAAAGCGCCGAAATAGAATTTATTTATATTTTTAAATTTGTTTTACATTTTTTCTTATTTTAATATTTTAATTTTTAAGTAAGCTAGAGATACTCGGTGACTTCTATAGAGCCACAGGAGGTTTTTATTCATGTTAAATTTAAGGTTTTTAACTAAACATTTTAAATAAACTTTTAACACTTCATTTGAGTAAGATCTGGGACTAAGATTGCAATCTTAATCCCAGGTAAGATAGCCTAGTATAGGCCTAGACTGGCAATCACTTAATAATAGACAAGAACTAAATGCTTCCCTGTCTAGTCAGACTTGGTGACTTTTCGAGAACCACAGTTAACCTGTCTCTTGTTTTTCGTTGTCGGCAGAATGATCGCTGTAACGTTTCCGTTCATTATCGTCGTCGGGAGTCGCGAGGATCCTTCGAGAGAATCGCCACCAATCGACAGATGGCGGTTCTCGTGACTGGAACAACGAACGACAACTGGCGACAGCTGTGTTATTGAAACACAAGCGTAAGAATGTCTAGAAAGTTGTTATGGAAAAATGCATGACGACTTTCTAGATGGGGTGAAATGTAACGGGAGGAGGAGCTAAAATGGGTAGGGGATAGGAGGAGGAAGTCTGCTTAAGGTGTATCAATAATCTAATCTATCAACTTCTATTGCGCCATTATAGCTTTGCGCAGGGCATTTATAGACAGTCTTGGATGAGGAAAACTGCATTACAAAAATAATGATCTAAGTCAGAACAGACTCAGTTGAGGCGATGATGCTATGGAGACTGGAAGACGGACCACGAAGGATAAGCAGTGCGAGAAAACTTAGATTTTGTCACAGACCTGAAGGTTAGGCCTATTAGAAAACTTGCAGAGGCAGCGAATTCCAGAGCCTCGGATCAGCAACTGAGAAGGCCTGGGAACCCAGTGCTATTGTTCTGAGACTTAGGCCTAATGGTAGACAAGTAGAATGCGCGATGCTAAGTTTACTGGAAAGATCCTGGAGAATAAAGGAATAATTGACGAGAGATACCCTAGAAGGAAAAGATCGAAGCCAGCTGGGTTGGAGATGAGTTAAATACGACATTGAAGGAGACCATAAATTGAACGGGAGAAGACCCCAAGGAGTAGAAATGTAAGAAAGGATGACCTACATGTAAGTTGCATGGAAAGAGTCCCAAGGAGTTTAAATATAGGAAAGGATAACCTATAAGTTGTTCGGAGAGAGACCCAAAGAGTTTAAATATAGGATAACGATGACCTTAGATTGAATAGAAAAACAACCACCGAAGAGATGAAAAATTTCGACAGTCTGTCTGCCTATGTCTTTAAATCTCTCTGTCTGACCTTAGACCTGTCTGGTTATGTCTTTCTGTCACAGTCTCTGTCTCTAGGTCTCTCTGCCTATGTCTTCTCTCATTGTCTCTGTTCTCTGTCAGAGTCTGTATGCATATAGTTGTGTCTGCCTATGTCTTTCTATCATTGTCTTTGTATGTAATAAAGTTCTGTCAGCCTATGTCTTTCTCTCACTGTCTCTGTCTCACTTTAGGTCTGCCTGCCTGTGTCTTCTCTCATTGTCTCTGTCTGACTGTAGTTCTGTCTGGCTGTGTCTTCCTCTCACTGTCTCTGTCTGACTGTAGTTCTGTCTGGCTGTGTCTTCCTCTCACTGTCTGACTTTGAATCTGTCTACTTACCTGTTCTCTCATCACTGACTGTGTCCGACTTTACGACTGCCTGCCTATGTCTTTCTATCATTGTGTCTGCTGCATGCAGGTCTGTCTGCCTATGTCTTTCTCTCACTCGCTCTGTCTGATTATAGGTATTTTCTCACGGTCTCTTGTCTGACTATAGGTCTGTCTGCCTATGTCTTTCTCTCACTGTCTCTGTCTGACTTTATTTCTGTCTGCCTATGTCTTTCTCTAACTGTCTCTGTCTGACTATGTGTCTGTCTGCCTGTGTCATTCGCTCACAGTCTCTGTCTGACTTAGGCCTGTCTTCCAGTGTCTTTCTATCATTGTCTCTGTCTGCATATATGTCTGTGTGCCTACGTCTTTTTCTCACTGTCTCTCTCTTACCATAGATCTGTCTGCCTATGTCTTTCTCTCACGATATCTGTCTGACTGTAGGTCTGTCTACTTATCTGTTCTCTCACTGACTCTGTCTAACTTTACGACTGTCCGCCTATGTCTTTCTCTTACCGTCTCTGCCTGACCATAGGTCTATCTACGTATGCTTTTCTCTCACTTTCACTGTCTGAATTTAGGACTGTCTAATGTCTTTCTCTCACAGTGTCTGTCTGACTTTACGTCTGTCTGCCTTTGTCTTTCCTCACCGTCTCTGACTTTAGGTCTGTTTGCCTATGTCTTTCTCTCACACTCTCTGTCTGACTTAAGGTCTGTCTGACTATGTATTTCTCTCACTATAGTCTGACTATAGTTCTGTGTGCCTATACGTCTTACTCTCACTGTCTCTGTGTGACTATAGTTCTGTCTGCCTATGTCTTTCTTTCACTGTCTCTGTCTCATTTCAGGTCTGTCTGCGTATGTCTTCTCTGATTGTCTCTGTCTTCATATAGTTCTGTATGCCTTTGTCTTTGTCTCTGTCTGTATATATGTCTATCTGCCTGTGTCTTTCTCTTCCTGAATCTGCCTGCTTTAGGGCTGCCTGTCTATGTCCTTTTCTCGTTGTCTGTGTGTGACTATAGTTCTGTCTGGTTATACCTTTCTCTCACTCTATCTGTCCGACTTTAGGTCCCTCTGCCTATGTTTTTCTCACTGTCTCTGTCTGACTATAGTTCTTTCTGCCTATGTCTTTCTCTCACACTCTCTGTCTGACTATAGGTCTGCCTGTCTATGTCTTTCTGTCACTGTCTCTCTCTCTCTGACTCTAGGTCTGTCCGCCTATGTCTTTCCTTCACTGTCTCTGTCAGACTATAGTCTTGACTGCCTATCTCTATCTCTCAATGTCTCTGTCTGACTATAAATCTGTCTGACTATGTCTTTCTGTCACTATTCCTGTCTGACTGTTGCTCTGTGTACCTACTTCTCTCTCTCACTGACCCTGTCTCACTATAGTTCTCTCTGCCTATGTCTTTCAATGTCTCTGTCAGACTATGTCTGTCTGCCTATGTCTTTTCATCACTGCCTCTGTCTGACTATACTTCTATCTGCCTGTGTCTTTCTGTCACTGTCTCTGACTTTAAGTCTTTCTGCCTATGTCTTTCTCTCACTGTGTCTGTCTGACTTTAGGTCTGTATGCCTATGTCTGTATCTCACTGTCTTTGTCTGACTGAAGGCCTGTCTGCCTATGTCTTTTCTCACTGTCTCTGTCTGACTTTAGGTCTGCCTGCCTATGTCTTTCTGTCACTGTCTAAGTCTGACTATAGGTCTGTCTGCCTATGTCTTTCTTTCTCTGTCCCTATCTGACTGTAGGTCTGTCGGCCTATGACTTTCTCTCCCTGCCTCCGTCCGACTATAGTGCGGCGTGCCTGCAGTGTGTCTTTCTTTGACTGTCTATGTCTTACTGCTGTTCTGCCTGCCTACGTCTCTCCTTGTCATTGTCCCTTTCTCACTATAGTTCTGTCTGCCTATGTCTGTCTGCCTATGTCCTTCTCTCAAAGTCTGTCTGACTATGTATGTCTGCCTATGTCTTTCAATCTCTGTCTCTGTCTGACTATACTTCTGTCTGCCCGTGTCTTTCTCTAACTGCCTGTGCCTGACATGAAGTCTGTCTGCCATGTCTTTCTTTCACTGCCTCTGTCTGACTATAGTTCCGTCTGCCTATGCTTTTCTCTCACTGTCTCTGTCTGACTCTAGGCCTATCTGCTTATGACTTTCCTCACTGTCTCTGACTGGCTTTAGGTCTGTCTGTTTTAGTCTTTCTCTCAGTGTCTCAGCCTGACTATAGGTCTCTCTGCCAGTGTCTTTCTTTCACTATCTCTGTCTGACTACACTTCTGGGTGACTATGCCTTTCTCTCACTGTCTCTGTCTGACTCTAGGCCTGTCTGCCTATGTCATTCTCTTACTGTCACTGTCCCACTTTAGGTTTATCTGTCTATATCTTTCTCGCACTGTCCCTGTCTCACTGTAGTTCTGTCTGCCTATGTCTTTCTCTCACTGTCTGTTCTGCTATGAGTCTGCCTGCCTATGTCTTTCTTTCACTGTCTCTGTCTGACTATAAGTCTGTCTGCCTATCTCTTTCTCTCACTGTGTCTGTCTGACTGTAGTTCTGTCTGGCTATGTTTCCCTCGCACTGTCACTGTCTGCGTATAGTTCTGCGGCCTAATAGGCAGTGTGTGTATGTGTGTGTGTGTGTGTGTGTGTGTGTGTGTGTGTGTGTGTGTGTGTGTGTGTGTGTGTGTGTGTGTGTGTGTGTGTGTGTGTGTGTGTGTGTGTGTGTGTGTGTGTGTGTGTGTGTGTGTGTGTGTGTGTGTGTGTGTGTGTGTGTGTGTGTGTGTGTGTGTGTGTGTGTGTGTGTGTGTGTGTGTGTGTGTGTGTGTGTGTGAGCGTGCGTGTGTGTCTGCCTATTAGGCAGACAGAACTATACGCAGACAGTGACAGTGCGAGGGAGACATAGCCAGACAGAACTACAGTCAGACAGACACAGTGAGAGAAAGAGATAGGCAGACAGACTTATTGTCAGACAGAGACAGTGAAAGAAAGACATAGGCAGGCAGACTTATAGCAGAAACAGACAGTGAGAGAAAGACATAGGCAGACAGAACAACAGTGAGACAGGGACAGTGCGAGAAAGATATAGACAGATAAACCTAAAGTGGGACAGTGACAGTAAGAGAATGACATAGGCAGACAGGCCTAGAGTCAGACAGAGACAGTGAGAGAAAGGCATAGTCACCCAGAAGTGTAGTCAGACAGAGATAGTGAAAGAAAGACACTGGCAGAGAGACCTATAGTCAGGCTGAGACACTGAGAGAAAGACTAAAACAGACAGACCTAAAGCCAGTCAGAGAAAGTGAGGAAAGTCATAAGCAGATAGGCCTAGAGTCAGACAGAGGCAGTGAAAGAAAGACATGGCAGACAGACTTAAAGTCAGACACAGGCAGTTAGAGAAAGACACAGGCAGATAGAAGTATAGTCAGACAGAGACAGAGATTGAAAGACATAGGCAGACAGACATAGTCAGACAGACTTTGAGAGAAAGACATAGGCAGACAGAACTATAGTGAGAAAGGGACAATGACAAGGAGAGACGTAGGCAGGCAGAACAGCAGTCACACAGAGACAGTCAAAGAAAGGCACAGGCACACCGCACTATAATCGGACGGAGGCAGGGAGAGAAAGTCATAGGCCGACAGACCTACAGTCAGGGACAGAGAAAGAAAGACAAAGGCAGACAGACCTATAGTCAGACTTAGACAGTGACAGAAAGACATAGGCAGGCAGACCTAAAGTCAGACAGAGACAGTGAGAAAAGACATAGGCAGACAGGCCTTCAGTCAGACAAAGACAGTGAGATAAAGACACAGGCATACAGACCTAAAGTCAGACAGACACAGTGAAAGAAAGACATAGGCAGAAAGACTTAAAGTCAGAGACAGTGACAGAAAGACACAGGCAGACAGAAGTATAGTCAGACAGAGGCAGTGATGAAAAGACATAGACAGACAGACATAGTCTGACAGAGACACTGAAAGACATAGGCAGAGAGAACTATAGGGAGACAGAGTCAGTGAGAGAAATAGGTACACAGAGCAACAGCCAGACAGGAATAGTGAGAGAAAGACATAGTCAGACAGATTTATAGTCAGACAGAGACATTGAGAGATAGAGATAGGCAGTCAAGACTATAGTCTGACAGAGACAGTGAAAGAAAGACATAGGCGGACAGACCTAGAGTCAGAGAGAGAGAAAGACATAGACAGGCAGACCTATAGTCAGACAGAGAGTGTGAGAGAAAGACATAGGCAGAAAGAACTATAGTCAGACAGAGACAGTGAGAAAAACATAGGCAGAGGGACCTAAAGTCGGACAGATAGAGTGAGAGAAAGGTATAACCAGACAGAACTATAGTCACACACAGACAACGAGAAAAGGACATAGACAGGCAGCCCTCAAGCAGGCAGATACAGGGAGAGAAAGACACAGGCAGATAGACCAATATGCAGACAGAGACAATGAGACAAAGGCATACAGAACTATATGAAGCCAGAGACAGTCAGAGGAGACATACGCAGACAGACCTGAAATGAGACAGAGACAGTGAAAGAAAGACATAGGCAGACAGAACTATAATCACACAGAGACAGTGAGAGTAAGACGTATAGGCACACAGAACTATAGTCAGACTATAGTGAGAGAAATACATAGTCAGACAGACCTTAGGTCAGACAGAGAGTGCGAGAGAAAGACATATAGGCGGATAGACCTACAGTCAGAGACGGTGAGGAAAGACAAAGGCAGACAGACGTAAAGTCAGACAGAGACTTGACAGAAAGACATCAGACAGTCCTAAATTCAGACAGTGAAAGTGAGAGAAAAGCATAGGTAGATAGACTTATGGTCAGGCAGAGACGGTAAGAGAAAGACATAGGCGGACAGTCGTAAAGTCAGACAGAGTCAGTGAGAGATCAGAAAAGTCGACAGACCTAAAGTCAGACAGATATTGTGAGAGACAGACATAGGCAGACAGATCTATAGTAAGAGAGAGACAGTGAGAGAAAGACGTAGGCACACAGACATGTATGAAGACAGAGACAATGATAGAAAGACACTGGAAGACAGGCCTAAAGTCAGACAGAGACTGTGAGAGAAAGATATAGGCAGACAGACATATAGTCAGACAGAGACAGTTAGAGAAAGACATAGGCAGACAGAAATAAAGTCAGACAGACACAGTGAGAGAAAGACATAGGCAGACAGACCTATAGTCAGACAAGAGACCATGAGAAAATACCTATAATCAGACAGAGAGAGTGAGAGAAAGACATAGGCAGACAGACCTGTATGCAGCAGACACAATGATAGAAAGACATAGGCAGGCAGTCGTAAAGTCGGACACAGTCAGTGATGAGAGAACAGGTAAGTAGACAGATTTAAAGTGCCTATGTCTTTCTCTCATTGTCTCTGTCTGCAAGTATGTCTGTGTGACTTCGTCTTTCTGTGACTCTCTCTCTCTCTCTCTCTCTCTCTCTCTCTCTCCCTCACTGTCTCTGTCTGACTATAGGTCTGTTTGCCTCTCTGTTTCTATCAATGTCTCTTTGTTGCTTCCCGTTCTATGTCTTGCTTTTTGTCTGTCCGCATATCTTTTTTTAAATCTGTGTGTTTGTGCCTCTCTGAGTCTGCTGCCTTCCTGTTATAATTTCTGACTTTATACGTCTGTGTGTTTCCCAATCTCTTTTTCTGTCTGCCTGAGTTTCGTTTTGGATCGGTCTTGAATACCGTTAACTGTCTGCAGGTGTCAATGATTCAATAGATAAATTATTACCATGTAAATGTTCCGTGGAAGAGAATGACCCGCCAAGTCTAGAAGGACAAGTAAATTGAAGTAATGCACCTATCCCTTTTCCATGGAACACATGCATGGTGTCAATATGAACAGCAAGAGCTGCGGATTTTGTTGAACGAATCTGTTAGATTCAGATTGAAATCTGGAGATTAAGGAATTGGAAGATAAATGGGTGTTGAAGTCAGGCAAGCAGTTAGGCCTATTGAGTTGCGGGCATTTATTGACTAGCAGGCAATGAAACTTAATCTAAACTTTATTCATATTCTTGAATTAAGCAATGAATGTTATTGAGCTGATAACTGTTGCTTGTTGATGTCTATGTGGGAAATGTGATGGGCCAAATGCATCACATTTTCTTAGTCCTTATAGTTTACCCAAATGTACGTCTTGCGAGAAGAACATTTGGGTAAACTACATTTGGGTGGTCCGTTCACAGCAAGCGTCTCAGGCAGTTTTACTTTCCAATTTTCCATTTGACGTTGTATTTTAAGCTGGGGATCTAGTCGTCGCGAATAAGCAGACTCAGTCTCTGCTTCATATGCTTCCAATTTCTATCTCACTCTATACGTATCTCTCATGCACACATGCTCTCTCTTTGTTTCTTCCATACTCTTGCGTTTTCAGACGGTCTTATTTTCTAGTCTTATGCTCATTAAACTTTTTCTCAACCTAACTGCGTTTTTCGTCATTCTGGCGCTAAAACTTATCAAGCTTTATCAATCTTTCTATCTGTCTGTCTTTCTGCCATCTAATTGTCTGTCTGTTTGTCTATCTCTCTTTCTGTCTGCATGTATATCTATCTCTCTGTCTCTCTATCTGGGAGTCTATCGATCTATAATATCTATCTATCTATGTCTCTGTCTCGTTCTCTTTCTGTCTGTCTGTCTGTCTGTCTGTCTCTCTCTCTCTCTCTCTCTCTCTCTCTCTCTTTGCATATTCGTGCTCTGCCGTTTTACTTCTTTCTATATATATGTCGCTGTCATTTTTTTGTCTCTGTCCCTCTCTCTTCCTCTTACTATATTACTAGGTCTCTGTATTTCGTTCTCAATCTTCAATTCTCTGTCCGTCTCACTCTGTCGACAGCGTTCTCTCTTGTCCGCTCTTCATTTACTCTCTTTCCATTTTACTCTAACACAAAGGCCTAGTCTTGTTTCGTTCACTTTATCCGCTCAGTCTCTGATTTATTTACTTGTGCATTATGACACATCCGGTCTTTCTACCGATCTTTCTACGTATTCTTATGTCTAGTAGTTGAATCGTTTCTCACTTGCGTCAGTGCGAATTTTTGTCTTGCATTCCGATCCAAGTAAAAGCAAATTACTCAAATTGAAAATATTTCTTAAAATTGGACTTTCTGTGGGCAATACCAAACTGGCGATGAAATTCAACTGCCTGAGCGCTGAAGTGAACGGACTGCGGAGACCTTTGCCAACACCTCCTCGTGGTGGTCTCTGGGCATGCAGTTTTACCAGCAGCTGCTGGTTGACTGCATGGCGAAGATTGGCAGCTGCACCTTATTATTCTTTTTCTCTCCTCAGCGTAGTGTAGTTTGTTATCTCATTACTAAACTGAACAGTTATAATGTGTAGTTTTATTGGATTTTAAGCCGTTTGCTTGCAAATGTATTGTATATTCGTGGATATATTGCGTCCGAGACCGTTTCTGTGATGCTTGTCAAGTCAACCGCGTGGAATTTGGCTGTTTTGGATGATTTTAATAACATCTACAATCATCACCGCATGGCGACCGCCACGTGGTTGGTAACGACTAAAAACGAACAGTCCGGAATTTCCACGTGCTTCTCCTGTGAATCTTCAGAACGGGACTATAAAGATTCCAGCAACACAACATCTGTCGCCGAGAACATCGCGGGTGCAGTCTTATCGGGCACTATATA
Source organism: Allolobophora icterica (assembly GCA_963556255.1). Classification (NCBI taxonomy): domain Eukaryota; kingdom Metazoa; phylum Annelida; class Clitellata; order Crassiclitellata; family Lumbricidae; genus Allolobophora; species Allolobophora icterica. The sequence goes on along the minus strand of OY744614.1, from coordinate 37,109,296 downwards.
TATACTCTTCAAATATGTAGACTTTGCATCTTTGGCTACCAATGAACTCGTCATTCTTCGAACGTTTACCATCTTGAAGCGAGCGTCATAAGCGCTCACAGTAGCTGCTAATAGCTGACGGGCCGTTTGCGGCTTTTCCTGTTCCAATGACAGTAACATTTAACATCAACTGTCTATTTTGTAAAATGTGAGCATTTGACTTACATTATTAAAAGGCTACTTACTTAATGTACCAATTGTATTGTAAGTGTTGCTCATGTCCTGCTGCTGATGTCTTCGTCAAATCGAAACATGGAAACCGCGATTAAAACAACAAGCAAAATATTAAGTGAACGAAGTCGCTAGCAGTCGATAGCTTAGCGACTAGTTTCGACTTGAGGGCTTAGCGGCGGCGGTGTTGGCGGATGGCGGCGGCGCCGGGAACTAATACTCACCTCACAAATATTGTACTCACCTCTAATTTGTTTCGGAAAACTAACCAGTATTTTGTACACACCTCTAATTTTACCACTACAGCCCTGCTTTCAATTAAACGTTGAAAGTTGCTTAAAATGCGGAAATATGCTTTAATTGGTTCATACGAATCCCAACAAATGTTTGTGGCAGAAAATACCAATATTCGATGCTCTGAAACACACGAAGCCAACCAAGTGAGTTGATATTTGTCTAGGGCAGCGGTTCCCAAACTTCTCTGGGTCGCGACCCACTTGTGAATATCTGGGCAGTCTCGGCACCCACTGTGTAAAATTCAGAATTGTGTACTAAACTTTCTTTCGTAAATTGATATCGAAACATGCAGATTTACGTAGGCCTATATCGCTTAGATATTTAAGCATTAAAAGGAAACTTAGGTAAAAACAGGTCACAATTTATTGAAATCCATATAAATATAGCCCAATCATAGTCAAATGTTGTTGCGGCAAAAAAATTAATGTTTCTCGAAAAAAATTGGCGACCCACTTGACAGAGCTTCGCGACCCACTTTTGGGTCGCGACCCACAGTTTGAGAAACGCTGGTCTAGAGAAATAAAATGTTGTATATATCTCTGGACAACGTACCTCTCGACTCCGGATAACCCTCTGACCTGACGCAGCCCTCGTGAATAAGCTGGTGCCCTGCACTTAGCCTTGGAGTAGCGCTTTAGAAATTTGGAGTTTACGACTAGTCTACAATAATTATGTTTTCTTGATCCGAGAGTGCAAGGCTGGCCACGACACTATGACGTACTCCGTGCAACCAACCGTATGCCAGTTGTGACACAACTACAGTGGACAGACACCCTCTGTCCATCACACAGTGGACACATGAACCGAGAGCCCCAAGTGGCCTGTGCTCTGGGAACATAGCATAGGCCTAGTGGAGTGAAGATCGTTTTCTGGACCGGGTCGTTGGAGTAAATAAAATGCGAAGTCCAGCGATGAATTAATCTGTCTGCTGTCAATGCGCATTTACCAACTAACTCTAAGTCGGCGCCGTCGTCGGGCGAGACAGGCGCCGCAGCCAAATTAGGTAGTACACGCATGCCCTCAGTCACAACCCCCTGCTCAGCATCCCCTCAGCATCCCCTCAGCATCCCCCTCAGCAGCGGTGATCATGGTGGCGGAAGAGCAGGAGGAGAAGGAAGAAGACGTGGAAGAAAAGGAGGAAGAAGAGGATAAGAGTAGGAAGAGATCGCACTTGGACGAATGCAAGTGAGGCAGACAGACACTGCAGGCAGGCAGGAAGGAGGGCAGACAGACAGACAGACAGATATGCATACATACATACATACATACATACATGCATACATACATACGTACGTACGTACATACATACATACATACATACATACATACATACATACATACATACATGTATACATAATACATATATACATTCATGCATACATACATACGAACATGCATACATACATGTATACATAATACATATATACGAACATGCATACATACATGAGTACAACCATACATACATACGTACATACATACATACATACATACATACGTACATACATACATACATACATACATACATACATACATACATACATACATACATACATACATACATACATACGTACGTACAGGCAGGCATTCGAGACAGCGACGACAGATATATGATGCTCCATTAAGTTCCATCAGCCGAAGCTTCAGCAGCAGCAGCAGCCGACGCAAGGTGGTTGATGGAGCAACACATCCGCGGCGACGCTGTCGATCGACAGATAGCGGGAGAAGTGAAGGTGGAGGACGGAAGGATGGAAAGAGGAGAAGGAGGTTTCAACGGAAGTCTTCACTTATCTAAGAGGATAACAGGGCGACGACCGAGCCATCTGATTAGCTGGAAAGAACCGGAGCGGATACTTCACACCATCAGCGTCCTCGTTGCCATAACGACCACCGTCGCTGCAACTCCGGTTGCTTATCTCCTTCCTTCATCTTAGGTTCCATCTTTGTCACGTTATCTGCTCTCTCCTTCTCTGTCTCTCTTTCCTTCTCTGTCTCTCTGTCTGTCTCTCTGTCTGTCTCTCTGTCTATCTCTCTGTCTGTCTCTGTCTCTCTCTGTATGTCTGTCTGTCTGTCTCTATCTGTCTGTCTGTCTCTGTCTGTTTCTGGGTGTCTTTGTGTCTGTGTGTCTGTGTGTCTGTGTGTCTGTCTCTGTCTCTGTGTCTGTCTCTGTGTCTGTCTCTGTGTCTGTCTCTGTGTCTGTCTCTGTCTCTGTCTCTGTCTCTGTCTCTGTCTCTGTCTCTGTCTCTGTCTCTGTCTCTGTCTCTGTCTCTGTCTCTGTCTCTGTCTCTGTCTCTGTCTCTCTCTCTCTCTCTCTCTCTCTCTCTCTCTCTCTCTCTTTTCTCTCTCTCTCTCTCTCTCTCTCTCTCTCTTCAATGCCGTGCTTTTATTTCCACTTCCGTTACTGCCATATTTCTCGTTCGATTCCTCCTTTCCATTCCTCATTCCGTTATTACTTTCCACGTCTTCTGATCCTTTCCTGTTGCTGTTCCTTCGCCTTGGTCTCTAGCTGCGTCTCCAACGTTTCTCCATTCTTCCACACTGTCTTCCCTTCCTCGTGACGATGTCGACAGGTGAGTTTGTTGCCATTGGGTGACGCAATTATTAAATTCGCTGGGCTTCGGGATCAGTTACACGTATACGCTGTGGACAGGTCGTTGAATGGTTTCTCCGATGTTGTATTTGTTGAACTACTATAGGTCTATTACTCGCAGGAGACCAGGTTTTTGCGGCGTAGTTTATGGAATGTATTATGTTTCAGGGTATTCAACTTTCATAATTATGTACTAGGCCTATTTCACAGTAGAAAGGGGGAGGGGATAGAGTAGTGGTAACACTCATGGCGAGGAGAGCATAAGGTACGCAGATCGACTCCCGTAACCCCCCTCTATGGCGGCGCCTTGCATGGCTGCCAAACCTTGTGTTTAGTTAAGATATTGATTGTACTTTCATGTTTCAATGTAATCTTACTGCGTCTGTCGGTTTGAAATAATAAAGAATATAATAATAATAATATAATAATACGGCGGTGCTCGAAAGTGTATATATTAGCGTGCTGGACTGTCAGTCGAGAGGTCGGGGGTTCAAATCCCCGCCAGGGCAGAAATTTGGTTCGAGATTTCTGCCCCGTGTGCGCCCCCTAGCCAATTCATGTATAATGAGTACAATGACCGGACACTGTCGATGGGAAGACGAGACGGCGAGGGAGAGGACTGCAGGCCATCCGCCCTCGTATGCCGAAGCTAAGAAAATAAAGTCGCTAACATTTCATATCATATCTTCTAATAATGTATTCAACTTTGTCCAAATGTATGCACAACAGCCCTAATCTGTCTTAATATTGGGCCTACTCATAGGCGTAATTTGTGGGGGGTACGAGGGGTACCCGTACCCCCCACTTTTTAGACTGGGGGGTACTGTACCCCCCCCCCCACTTTTTAAACAATGTCAATCAATATTTTTGTTATTGTGCCTTCCCAGATAATGCTGTCTCCGCCAAAGTGCGAAAGTACTTAGAAACACAGGTAAACCGATAGCCAAAATTAATGAGAATACTGACAGGGAATATGTTCAAAATGACCACCATGCGAAAACGAAAGTGGAGAACAAATGGTACCCCCCACTTTTTACCAACCAAAGTATTGATACCCCCCACTTTTTAGACTAAAGTTACGCCCCTGGGCCTACTCATTAATGCGTAATTAATTTTCATCCTGGATAGGGTGTTTTTCGGTTAATCAATTAATAATTAACTGCTACCATTAATATTTATGGATGAGCTTGATGAATGGTTTTGCTCGCGTTGACCCAGCGATTAGCAGACAGGTAATGATTTTACTGTCGACAGTTTTCTTTGTTCCGCTTTTCCATTTGAATAAACTCTCGAGAGACAAAAGCTCTTCATTTTATAGCACCCGCATGGATGGTTTCCATTTCCTCGCTTAGTAGAAAGGTAAACTTACAACTCTCTTTTACTATTGTACTCAGCCATCAGCCATGGTTGAACTTAATCCGAGTATATTCCACGCTTGAGTTAATCAATGTTGACAGTATGTATGTATGTATGTATGTATGTATGTATGTATGTATGAATGTATGTATGTATGTATGTATGTATGTATGTATGTATGTATGTGTGTGTGTGTGTATGTATGTATGTATGTATGTATGTATGTATGTATGTATGTATGTATGTATGTATGTATGTATGTATGTATGTATGTATGTATGCATATGAACATATGATACAGATGTTCAATTAAGAGAGTTCGTTAGGACACATGACCTCTAGCTTGGTGCCACCTAATGCCTAAATATTCTCCAACATTATTATTCATCTATTCTTGTATTGATATCTGTCGCGAGGCCAGCGTGCTCTCTGTCACTGTCTCTGTCTGTCTGTCTCTCTCTGTCACTGTCTGTCTGTCTGTCTGTCTCTGTCTCTGTCTCTGTCTGTCTGTCTCTGTCTGTCTGTCTGCTTCTCTGTCTGTCTTGCTGTCTGTCTGTCTGTCTTACTGTCTGTCTGTCTGTCTGTCTGTCTGTCTGTCTGTCTGTCTGTCTGTCTGTCTGTCTGTCTGTCTGTCTGTCTGTCTGTCTGTCTGTCTGTCTGTCTGTCTGTCTGTCTGTCTCTCCCTCTCTCTTTCTCTCCTCTCTCTCTCTCAATCGGCGCCCCATAGACTTTGATCGGCAATCGCGTGTTTTGCAAAAATCGACCAAGAGTTCCGAGTGGTGGCAGTGGTGGGATTGCTTCCACTGGGGGTGAGGGGCAGTTAATCGGAATCGATATCGTTGGCAGATAATAGGATCGGGCGCTGGTCGATGGTAAAAGCGATCAGGGTCACCTTCTGTCCTGTGTCTCGGCGTCGCTGGTTGTGATGCATGGCATGACTCCGCGCCGCTGATGGAAGGTGGGGGAGGGGATTGGAGGCAGAGAGCACGAAGAGCACGAGGGATGTGAGAAGGAAGTGGAGAAGGAGGAAGAGGAGGAGAAGAAGGAGGAGGAGGAAGAGGAAGAGAAGGAGGAGGAAGTGGATAAGGAAGAAGAGAAGGAGGAGAAGGAGGAGGAATAAGAGAAGGAGGGGAGGAGGACGTCGAAGAGGAGGATGAAGAGAAGAAGGAGGAGGAGGACGTCGAAGAGGAGGAGGAGGAAGAGAAGGAGGAGGAAGAGAAGGAGGAGGACGTCGAAGAGGAGGAAGACGAGGAGGAGAAGGAGGAGGAGGAGGAGGAAGAGAAGGAGGAGGAGGAGGAAGTGGAGGAGGAAGAGAAGGAGGAGGACGTCGAAGAGGAGGAGGAAGAGAAGGAGGAGGACGTCGAAGAGGAGGAAGACGAGGAGGAGGAGGAGGAGGAGGAGGAGGAGGAAGAAACGTAGGAGTAGACAAGAACGAGGAGAAAGGGGAGGAGAAGAGGACGAGCAGGGAGAGGAGGAGAGAAAGAAAGAGCAAGGGGAGGAGGAGGAAGAGGAGATACTGAGAAGGTTCTGGTAAGATGAGAGATACAGAGGCAGAGTGAGAGGTGGAGAGATACTGAGAGGACAGAGATAATGGGAGGACAGATTTAGGGAGATTAGATCTATGGAGAGGAGAATAGATGCACAGAGAATAGAGATAAGGAGGTGAGACTCGATGCACAGAGAATGGACATTGTAATTATAGAGGGGAGAATAGATACAGAAAGAATAGAGATATAAAGGAAGAATAGGTAGGCCTGCAGAGAGAATAGAAGCGTAGAGGGACAATAGATAGAGAGGGAGGAAAGATACAGAGAGGATGGGAAGATGGGAGAATATGCTAATGGTAGCAGAGGATGAATTGAAAGGAATATCGAATTCGAAGAGGGTAGTTATATCTTGAAAGTACGTTCATATAGGCCTAGTAGACACACACAGGTTGAGTATACGCATAGGAAGGAAGGATGAAGACAGCAGCTGAGAATAGTGAGAAGAGGAGGAGGAGGACGCTTAGGAGAAGGAGGACAAGGACGAGGAGGAGGAAAAGGACGAGGAGGAGAAGGAGGAGGAGAATAAAGAGGAGGAAGAGAAGAAAGAGGAAGAGAAGGAAGAGGAGGAACAGGTGGAGAAGGAAGAGGAGGAGAATGAAGACGAGGAGAAGGAAGAGAAAGATAAGAAAGAGAAGACGGAAGAAGAGGAAGAGGAGAAGAAAACGGAGGAAAAGGAAGAGGAGGAGAAGAATGAGGAGGAGGAAGAAGAGGAGAAGCGGGAAAAGGAAAGAAAAGGAGAACCAAGAGAAGATAGCAGCATTCAAAGAAAAAGAGATAAGCGATAGAAAAAGAGTAACGGAGAATGGAGATAGTCCACTAAGACGGAGGATGAAGAAAGAAGGAAGATGACCAGAGGGGGGCGTCTGGCGCATCCTCCATTGCCAGCATCAGCAACCAACCAACCAGCCACGACAGTCAGTCAGTGAGTCGGAGCAAATCAATAGCTGCGGCAGCAGATGACAATTTCATCCTTTATGATTATATTCTTTATCCGCATCTCGTTGTAAACGCATCCGCGTTCACGTGACACCAGGCGCCATATTCTTCTCGTCGGAGTCAAGTTCCGGCGTCGACTGCAGCGCCCTCTGCACCCCCGTCCCCCGTCCCATCGACGGCGGAGGAGCCTAATTGTCAATTTCATCTGGATAGACGGATGAACGGAACGAACGAACGGACGAATGATACATACATACATACATGCATACATACATACGTACATCATACATACATACATAATACTTATGTAATACATAGGCCTACGTACATGATGACCGAAGATCCAATGGTCAATGATCGGTCAGTCTGGTCAGTTATCTGTGGCTTGTGGTCACTGGTCAGTGGCCAGTCGACTGCGATCACACTTGACGATCGAGTCTGCGGTCAGTTATGGTCTCTGCGTGTGGGGTTTGTGGTCAGCGCAGGGCTGAGGCGATACGGTTCGCGGTCACTATATTCGGCGGTTAATGGCCAACACTGCGGTCGTGTGTTCTCTTGTGTTGGATGAAAGGGCGCGGAGTTCCTTTGTCTGTGAAAAGAGTCGGAAGAGACGTCTTCTGACGACCAGAAGAAGGCAGAAGAACGCACCTGATGTCTTCGTCTCTGACGCGATGACGCTGCTAAGCATTGGTCGACATGTGCGCCTCTGTGAAGACCTTTAAAGCCGCAGTATAAACAGCGAATTACATACACTCATACGTACACACATACACACATACACACATACATACATGCACAGTTGCATACGTATAGACCTATACATACATGCATACGTGTATATACACGCGCATGCATACATACTTATATGCTTACATAGATACATACATACACACATACATGAATACATACATACATACATACATACATACATACATACTGTGAACTGAGTTTCGTGTACAGTCTTACAGTGCGAGATATTAGCGTATATATTTAGTGCGCTTACTTTAGTTTCACGTGTATATGTATATATGATAAATGCATAACGTTTAATTGTACTGTCTTAGTGACACGCGCGGCCGGCCGATCTGGGCAGCGGCGCGCTATGTGTATATTATAAGATTTCGCTTATGCGCACAGAAGACAGGTGTGTCAAGAGGCGCGAAGAATTATGCTGACTAGAGAAGTTTGAATTCGAGTGTGTTCGCTGTAGTAGTGTGGCTGACTAGTCGAGTTGTAATCGAATTGAGTTCTGTCTGTTTGTTTCTTATTAAACTAAAAGATATTAAACTGTGTTGCTGATTAATTCAGGTTATACTTATACGTAGAATTAGTGTTCAAAAGGTGAACGTTAAATAGGCGTTAAGTACGAAGAGAACAAGGATTTAATCAGAAGGATTGTCAACGGAAGGATTGGGTTGACATTATTGGTGGCAGCGTCGGTGTGGATAAGAACTCACGGTGAATAAACAGCGTCGGTGTGGATAAATACTCACGGTGGATAAATACTCACGGTGGATAAATACTCACGGTGGAATATATACTCACGGTGGAATAAATACTCACGGTGGATATAAACTCAGTGGATTAAAATTCACGTTATCACCTCCTTCGGCGGATAGAAGAATCTACGACGGCGTTAGAAGAATTTACGCGTTGTTGCTGTGTGACGTGTCTACGATATCAACGACGGTGGAACACGAGAAACGGTATAAAAAATTTCGTTGTTTTCCACGAACAAATATAAAAGAAATCCCGTTTGTTTATCGATTCACACACCAAGAAAAACCGTGACTTCTTTGAAAAGAGAAATCACCAAAGTAAACAAGAAGAGAAAGATAGAGAGGAGAAACGTAGACAAGAAGAGAAAGAAAGAGAAGATAAACGGAGACAAGAAGAGAAAGAAAGAGAGGATAGACGAAGACAGGAAGAGAAAGAGCTGAGACAAGAAGCAGAACGTGTAAGACAAGACGAATTGCGCTTGCAGAGAGAGAAAGAAGAGAAAGCGGAACTTGCAAGGCAAGAAGAATTGCGCTTGCAGAGAGAGAAAGAAGAGAAAGCGGAACTTGCAAGGCAAGAGGAATTGCGTCTGCAAAGAGAGAGAGAAGATAAAGCAGAACAAGTGCGTAAGGCAGAACTTGAATTGCAAAAGAATCAGTTTGAGATTCAGTTAGAACAGTTGAAAAGAGATAGGGAAGATGCTGAAAGAAGAAGATTGGAGCAGATGATTGAATTTGAAAAAGCTAGAAAAAGTGATGAAGAGGTACGTCAGCAACAGATTGAAGCAAAGAGAATGCGTGAAGAAGAAAAAGAAAAAGCGCGAACGTTAGAGTTGGAACGTGCAGAACAAATCAGACAAGAAGAACTCAAATTTCAGAAAGAAAGTTTGGAAAAGGCAGAGGCAGAAAGACAGGAACGTCTGAAACTGGAGAAATCAAAATTGACATTGAAAGAAACGCAAATGAGAGAAGAACGAGAAGCAGAAAGAAGGAAGCAGCAAGAAAGTGAAACTTTGGTGTCAAAAATTAAGAAAATAGGTGATGCAATGAAGCATGTATTGCCTCAAATGCCAACTGATATGATGGAGGTGCCATTATATTTTGAAACAGTCGAGAACGCGTTTCGCAGTTTTGCTGTGGAAAAGCCGTTTTGGGTGAAATTATTACTACCATTGATGACGCCGAAAGCTCGAACCGTTCTGAATAGATTGTCATACGATGATCTAGACAATTATGATAGAGTCAAGCAGCACTTATTAAAAGAATTTAAATTGACCTCGAGAGAATACAGAGCCAGATTTGTGGATGCTAAGAAGACGACAGAAGAGACTTATACGATGTTTACGGCAAGACTGAAGAACTTGCTAAATTATTACGTGAGAAGTCGAAACGTGAACAGAGAGTATGATACGCTCTTTGATTTGCTGGTAGCGGATAAGCTAAAAGAATGTTTACCGCCAGGTCCACTACAGTTTGTATTGTCGAAGGAAGGAACTGACTGTCTCCAAGCTAGTGCAGTGGCAGACCTAGCAGACATTCATGTAAACAATCGAATTGGGTTTGCGATCCCAAATATAAACAGTTATCCTTCTCAACGTTCCGTAAACCAAAGCCAGAGTGGAAAGTGGAAAAGTAATCCAGAAACAGGGAATCAGTTTAAAGGTAAAGAAGTCAAGGCTAATGTCCCTGTACCCAATGAGACCAGAGAAGTGACGTTTGGTCGTCAGGGATTTAACAAATCGTCAGCGCCGTTTGCCAAGAGGGAAGGCAACACATCGTTTACGCAGTATAAGAGAAATGAAGGAAATGAACAACGAGGCATGGTTGTGAAGCGTTGTCACAATTGTGGTTCAGACAAACATTTGGTTAAATTTTGTCCAGTTCCAGTGGCAGCAGCTAGTTCTAGCAGAAATCAAGAACACACAAGGGTGAATTTGATTCAAGTGGTTAGTGATACAGATAATCAAACCGCAAGTCAAGAAAACCAAGAGACTGAAGTAAAGTCGGTAATGAAATGTGGTATTCAAAAAGAAATTCTATTGGATGCTGGAATTCAGAGAGAAGTCATAGGAAAAGATGACAATCGAATATTGAAGAAATCGTTCTTGCAATATGTCGAGGTTGAAATTCGTGCAGTAGACGGTAAAGAGCCAGTGAAAGTCAAAGCACTGAGCGACTCGGGAGCAGAGATTCCGGTGATTAGTGAAGAATTACTGGAAGGCATGAAGGTGGAACAAATTGGAAAAGTGAATTTGCAATGTGTGGCAGGAGATGCCATTCCTGCGAAGTTAGTGAAAGTCGATGTTAGACTGTGTGGTAGTGACGTGGAAGAAGAGGGATTTCCGCGTAAAATCCAGTGTTCACTTACACCTTATGTCACCTTGATGTGTGCTAGTATTGCAAAGATGGGCAGTACAGACAGATTCTTGTTGCATCCAGAGATAATTGCCGAATTAAAAGCCGTACCACAGATGAAAGTTAAAACGATACAAGGAAATGTGAGTGTACAAGCAAATGTAATGACGAGAGCGCAGAGTCGGAAACAGGAAATGGTAGATGTTGATGAGAAGAGTGAAACTGAAAGTTCAAGTGATGAGGAAAACGACAGTAATGAGCAACGAAGCTTATCGCGAGATGGTATAACATCAGAGATGAATGAGCAAGAGATGGCTGCATGCGAGAATGGCACATTAAATGAAACTGAAGAAGACAATGAATGTGATGTGGGGATAGGAGACTTGTATAGAGATGAAGAGATGGACGAAGAACAAAAGGTGCAGATTGCCGATTCGAAGAAGTTCGAAGAGCAACAGAGAAAGGATGAATCGTTGAAGCCGTGGTGGAAGTTAGCACAAGAGAAAGAATCTGAATTCTGTGTGATCAACGGTTTATTGCATAAGAAATATCAGATATTAGACCAGACGATATATCAACTAGTGTTACCAAAAGACAGACGAATAAAAGTGATGGAATTGGCGCATGAATCGGTATTTGGAGGACATCTAGGAGAAGAGAAAACAAGAGAACGAATAAAATTATCTTTTGTATGGCCAAAGATGAGAAGAGACATTGTGAAATTTTGTAAGTCTTGCGAGAAGTGTCAACTAAAGGCAAGGAGTTTGGTGATGGATAGAGTGCCCATCACTCCAGTCTCAAGAGAAGAGGTCGCCTTCAAGAGAATGACGATGGACCTCGTTGGCCCGATCGATCCAGTATCTGCTGCAGGTCACAAGTATTGTTTATGCATTGTGGACTCGTGCACCAGATGGCCTACAATCTTCTTATTGAAATCGCTGACAGCGAAGGCTGTGTGTGAAGCGTTGACGGAACTGTTCATGAACGTTGGTGTGCCGTCCGTGATTACAAGTGACCAAGGAACGAACTTCACAGCCAGTTTGACAAGAGAATTTCTCAATTTAATGGGCTGTAGTCCAAGATTCGACACACCAGGACACCCAGAGGCTGCTGGATTAGTAGAAAGATGGAATCAGACATTTAAAAAGATGATCCATCATGTGATAATAGACAACCCGAGGAAATGGCACAAGATAATTCCTTTCACAGTGTGGGCATTACGAGAAGTGCCGAATGCAACTACTGGAGTATCACCATATATGCTTGTCTATGGGAAAATTCCGAGAGGACCATTGGCAATATTAAAAGAGAGTTGGACTAGAGAAATAAACTTACCACCTCATGTTGGAGTTAAACCAGAAAAGTATTTGAAAGAACTCAAAGAAAATATGGAGAAAGCATTATTGTTTGCAGAATCTTACTCTCGAGAAAAGCAATTACAATACACGAATCAGTATAACAAGAGAGCAAAGCACAAAGAATTTGAAGCTGGTGAGAAAGTCATAGTTTTGTATCCAACGTCAACGAACAAACTTATTTCTCGATGGCATGGTCCATGTACGATCATACATCGAAGATCAAAGTACTCTTATTTAGTTGATATGGGTGAAAATGGTCGAAAAATAATTCACGCCAACAAGATCAGAAAATATGTTACTCGAGCATTAAGTTGTGGTCTAATCGTTGAAGAAGATGAAGATTTTGGTTCAGTGGTTGAATTACCAATGAGGAATGAGGTTCAAGATGACAAGAATTCACTTAACCTCGATCCTGAACAAATTAGCCATTTGACAGTAACTCAGCAAGAACAGTTGTTGAACGTCTTGAACAAATACTGTGACAGATTTTCAGAAAAACCCGGATTATGTACATTGGTTGAACATGAAATTGAACTAAAACCAGGATTTTGTGGAAAGGAATTTGCAGCATATCGAATTCCTTTGATTTATCGATCAGAAGTGGAACGTCAGATCAAAGAAATGTTAAAAACAAACATTATTAAACCATCATCGAGCAGAATGGCAAGCCCTTTGGTTATTGTTAAAAAGAAAGACGGATCTTTAAGACTTGCCTGTGACTACAGATACATTAACTCATTCACAGTGGATTGTAAATATCCTATGCCGATTGTCAGAGACGTTTTAAACAAAGTTGGAAAGTCTAATGTGATTTCTATTTTGGACTGTCGAAGTGCTTATTGGACTTGTCCTGTAAAACAATCTGATCAATGGAAGACAGCTTTTGTAACACATAATGGACTGTATGAATTTACTCGTGTTCCTTTTGGAATGATAAATTCAGGCCGAACTTTTGTTAAGGCGATAAATTTAGTTTTACAGCCTATAAGTGACTTTGCAGAACCGTATGTTGATGACATTGCTGTGCATTCTGACAGTTGGAAAGTTCACTTGCAGCATCTAGATGCATTTTTGATGCAAATGAGATTGCATAACGTTACTTTGAATTTGAAAAAATGCATATTTGGTAAGAGTGAGGTAAGGTTTATCGGTCATGTGGTTGGGTCTGGTAAGATAAAGATGAATCCAGACAGAATTGAAAGTTTGACTAATTTGAAGATCCCAGAAACTAAGAAGCAAGTTAAGCAACTGCTTGGATTTTTTAATTATTACAGACAGTTTATTAAGGACTTTGCACAGATTGCGAAACCTTTATCTGATTTAACTAGTAAACGTGTTTCTGATAAGATTGATTGGACTGTTGAACATCAGCAAGCATTTGATTTACTTAAAGAGGCTGTGCGATCCAAAGTAGTATTATATGTTTTTGAAGTGGGAAAACCATTCAATTTGTACTGCGATAGTAGTGACTTTGCAGTTGGGGCTGTTTTAACACAGATGGATGACAAGGGAATAGAACGCCCTGTGTCATTTATCAGTCAGAAATTAACTGATACCCAGAAGAGATGGGCTACTGTGGAAAAGGAAGCCTATGCTATTGTTTGGGCTCTAAACAAGTTAAAAGAAATTATAATTGGATCAAAAATTTTCATTTTTACTGATCATAATCCTCTGACATATTTGACGGAGTCAATGTCTAAGTCTGCTAAACTTGTGCGTTGGTCGTTAGCCTTACAAACTTTTGATGTTGAGGTGAAGTACAAGAAGGGCAGATTGAATGTTATTGCTGATTGTTTGTCAAGGTTATAAGTAATTGTAAGACTGTTTATTGATTAGCTAGATGTATATTTATTTCATGTATTTTGGTAATTTCGCAATTTTTTAAATTTAATTTGCTCAATTCCAGAAAAAGGAAGGAGGTAATGTGAACTGAGTTTCGTGTACAGTCTTACAGTGCGAGATATTAGCGTATATATTTAGTGCGCTTACTTTAGTTTCACGTGTATATGTATATATGATAAATGCATAACGTTTAATTGTACTGTCTTAGTGACACGCGCGGCCGGCCGATCTGGGCAGCGGCGCGCTATGTGTATATTATAAGATTTCGCTTATGCGCACAGAAGACAGGTGTGTCAAGAGGCGCGAAGAATTATGCTGACTAGAGAAGTTTGAATTCGAGTGTGTTCGCTGTAGTAGTGTGGCTGACTAGTCGAGTTGTAATCGAATTGAGTTCTGTCTGTTTGTTTCTTATTAAACTAAAAGATATTAAACTGTGTTGCTGATTAATTCAGGTTATACTTATACGTAGAATTAGTGTTCAAAAGGTGAACGTTAAATAGGCGTTAAGTACGAAGAGAACAAGGATTTAATCAGAAGGATTGTCAACGGAAGGATTGGGTTGACACATACATACATACATACATACATACATACATACATACATACATACATACATACATACACACATGCATACACACATACATACATACATACATACATACATACATACATACATACATACATACACACATGCATACACACATACATGCATACATAAACACATACATGCATACACACATATATGCATACATACACACATATATGCATACATGCCTACATACATACATACATACATACATACATACATACATACAGACAGACACACATATGCATACATACTTGCATACATACATACATATATACATACATACATACATACATACATACATACATACATACATACATGCATACATACATACATGCAACGAGGATTCAACGGAAAACCTGACTTTGGTGGACGATTTCAATCAACGAAGCAAGCGAGGAATCGCGCCTTTGAGAAATCTGGTTCCCGGGACTTCGCTTGTGAGAAGCTATATAAACCTCGAGTCTACGATTACGGCTGATGTTCGAAATTCGAAATCTACGGTGGAGCAAGACGGGAATGTTCCAGAAGTCAAGTTCGATCGGTGATTGTCAATTCGATTAGTGTCCTAAGATCCAGGCATCGAGAATACGGAGCAGGATTAAAGAGGAAGTCAACATCAGCTCAGAGCAGGCAAAGAAGAGAATATTATCCTTAGGGAAGACAGGCAAGTTAAATGTACGAGCTCTGTTTAACGAGTATGT
Organism: Allolobophora icterica; assembly: GCA_963556255.1. Classification (NCBI taxonomy): domain Eukaryota; kingdom Metazoa; phylum Annelida; class Clitellata; order Crassiclitellata; family Lumbricidae; genus Allolobophora; species Allolobophora icterica. The sequence continues at coordinate 37,094,022 of OY744614.1, read as the reverse complement.
AATAACGTGGTTTTTATTATTATTAATTATTATTTATTATTATTATTATTATTATTATTATTATTATTATTATTATTATTATTATTATTATTATTATTATTATTATTATTATTATTATTATTAAATCAGTGTATTTTACGTAGGCTGTAGAAAATACATACATACATACATACATACATCCGGCTCACCCTACTAAAGGCGCTTTATAAATGTTTAAATATAATACAATACAATAATGTAATACATACTACATTCATACATACACACATACATACATACATACATACGTATATACATACACACACACATACATACATACATACATACATGCATGCATGCATGCATGCATGAACGCAAGTGACCAAGACTCAGTACACCAAAGTACGGATAAGTTGGTCTAATAAAGGATATACTTACTTACCTACTTACTTTATTATACACTAACCTAATGACTTCTATAGCGCCATTACAATTACGAAAGAATTAGAGGTGAGTAGGCCTAGGCTACACGCTACAGGTTAGTTTTCCGAAACACTGAGGGCGATGTGCCCCCTCTGGACTTTGTGCACCCTCGTTCAGAGCTTTTTTTCTAGAAAAAGGTTCCGGAACTGAACAATTATGGGGGGGGGGCAAAGTCCCGAGAAAAACGGGATTTGGATTTGGGAGGGGTCTCAATAAACACTTAAAACACTTCAAAACACTTAAATTAAATTGAAATAACTAAATTGTTGTTTTTATTATTAAAATAAATAAGTTATATTTTAGTAGCTGAAAAAAGGTGCCGGAACGCAGTTCCGGCGCGTTCCGGCTAAGAAAAGCACTGCCCTCGTTATATGGTTGTTACGCTACTGATTAACGATGATTTTAAAGCGATGTGCGCGACAGGAGCATGATGACCCTGCCAGCATCTCCATGGACATTAGGGAGAGGTATTGCGCCGTCCTGGCGTGTTGTAAGTCTTACTAATAGCGGCTTTAGTCTCCGACTTGTTGGACGCAGTGGGTGGTTGACGTGTCGCTTTCTTTGGGTTTGTTGGACCTCAGCGCTGCTTTTGACACGGTCGACCACGACATTCTGCTGGATCGACTTCAGAGGCATTTCGGATTCCTTCGGACTCTGTTGCTGTCAGTTTCTTCCTTTTTAACGGACCGGTTTCCAAGTTTCCGTTATCCTCAAAAGTGACCGACTTAGAGGTAATCATCGACAAAGAACTGATAACACAGGCGTAGGCTCTGGGGTGCGGCCGGGGCATGTGCCCCCTCCCAATAATTGAGATGGACTGTACGCCCAATGCAACAAGTGTAGAATGAATGACCAAATCCCCTACCCCCCAATATTTTGGACAAGTTTACGCCAGTGGCTGACAATGAAAGAACACGTGGCCAATCTCTGCAAAAAATGCTACTTTGAACTGCGCCAGCTTAGACAGCTACGAACATCACTGTCACTCGACTCAACATCGCTGTCACTGGACTACTTCAACAGCTTGCTCTACGGCGTGAGCGCGGGGCTGCTCAAGAAGCGATACAGAGTGTTCAGAACGCTGCAGTCGGGTTTAATACAGAGGTTCGGATGTTTGATCATGTCATCCCTCTACTTCAAGATCTCCACTGCCCGTTGACAAGAAGCTCGCCTTCAGTGTAGCGACATGTGTTTGCAAGTGTCTGCGAGGAATGGTGCCGCCATACTTGCAGACTGTGTGCCAGCATCGTCAATGGTTTCGATTGCGTTCGGGCAGATATGGGCTCTGTACGGCTCCCATAGAAGATTATGGGTTCAACATGGGCTCCATGTGGGAATGTCGGCACGGACTATATTGCCTCAGCCGGGACATCCATTTGGAATCGTTGAGGAAGAGTTTTGTGTTGGTTTGTTGGATTGCACGCTGCGGGTATTCTCCAGTCAGTAACATGAGGCGATGGAAATTGTTATTGCTTGAGAATACACGAGAGGACAATTCAAACAGTGCAACGACAACAACAACAACAACAATAGCAGCAACAATGACAACGGAAAAGTGGCTCAGAAGCATTTGAGCTGTGTTAGAAGCCCTGCCAGGCTTCGATGTGTCTTCATACTTAAACCTCGCGGATGCTAGATACGAATGTCTTTCCCGGCCTTAACAGAGCTCCGTTTAATGCACACCTCTGTGTAATTTGCCTGCATCAGCAGCAGAGAATGGAAGGCAAGCAGGGCACGACGATGCATCATCATCATCGTCATCATCATCATCATCATCGTCGCCATCATCATCATCGTCATCATCATCATCATCATCATCATCATCATCATCATCATCGTCATCATCATCGTCATCATCATCATCATCATCATCATCATCATCATCATCATCATCATCATCATCATCATCATCATCATCATCATCATCATCATAACCAGCAGCAGCAGCAGCAGCAGCAGCAGCAGCAGCAGCAGCAGCATCAGCAGCAGCAGCGGCATCATCATCATCATCATCATCATCATCATCATCATCATCATAGGCAGACCGACACACATACAGACAGACAGACAGATAGACAGACAGTAAGAGATACATAATCTGAGACTAACACAGACAGACAGACATACAGACAGATACTTGCCAACAGTCAACAGACAGACAGACAGACAGACAGACAAAGTCACTGAGGCAGACGTCGCTCGGTCTGGCTCATCGCCCCATTAGACCAACGATCGAGTACTCGGAACCCGTTTCCATGGATACGGATGACTGCAGCTGCTGCACTGGATGTCGCGTGTGTTTCCATGACAGTCAAGTGATTCACTCAGCCGCGCCAATTAACCGAATCCTTTAGCGAAAGCGCCGTCTAGCGGAGCCGCCTGTGGCCTCTGGGTGAAGGGTTGCGGTGTGGGTGGGGTTGGGTGTTGTGTTGTGGTGGGGGATGGGATGGCATCGTTAGAGGTCGCCCTGCTCAGCGGCGGCGGCGGCAACAGGTCCGAGTTTAACGATCGATCGATGAGTGACAGATCGGCTGCCTCCGTTTCCTCCTCGTCGTCCTCTTCCTCCTCCGCTTCCTCCCCGCATCCTCCTCGTCGTCCTCTCCTCCTCCTCCTCGTGCTCCTCCGCTTCCTCCTCCTCGTCGCCCTCCTCGTGCTCTTCCTCCTCCTTCTCGTGCTCCTCCGCTTCTTTCTCCTCCTAGTCCTCCTCATTGTCCTCCTCCTTGTCCTCCTCCTTGTCCTCTTCCTCCTCGTCGTCCTCCTCCTCCGCTTCCTCCTCCGCCTCTGGCTGGTGATGACATCCTAGTGATTGCGGTAGTAGTGATGATGACGATGATACTAGTGGTGGTGATGATGATGATGATGACGACGATGATGAACCCGGGGTCAGGTACATCATCAGCCGCAGTTGGACGGTGCGTCTGGTCGTGCATCGAAGCGTGGCAGTGGTTCCAACACAGCTCAAATGCTTCTGAGCCACTTCAAACCAACGCTTACTGTTTTGTTAAATGTAAATAACAAGCTATAGGCCTACACGTTTTTCAACCACGACCGTATGGCCTCGACCCTGCTCGTTTTTCAACGAATTGATCGGGTGAGATCCTTCACCACCGCTGCCTCTTTGAATGGGTGCCACGCCATTTAAGGTCCCCGTGTACGGACCGTGTTAGTCGTAGACTTAACTCTCTGAAATAAATCATCATCAGTATACGAACCGGTAACCGAACGCCCCGAGGTGAATGGGACGTGCGCTCTATCCAGTGTGGCTAACCGGGAAGTAGCAGACTTAGCGATGCTCTTGGCGTAGGTTAAGGACGTCTGCTATACGATCCTCGACCTGGAACGTGACCTGGTCCAGGGTCCGACACTTTTGTCCATAATCATCGATGTCGTCGACCTCAACATCAACATCATCATGATCATCATGATCATGATCATCATGATCATCATGATCATCATGATCATCATGATCATCATGATCATGATCATCATCATCATCACCACCACCACCACCACCACCACCACCACCACCACCACCACCACCACCACCACCACCACCACCACCACCACCACCACCACCACCACCACCACCACCACCACCACCACCACCACCACCACCACCACCACCACCACCACCACCACCACCATCATCATCATCATCATTATCATCATCAACAACAACAACAACAACTTTGTCGTCATCATCATCATCATCATCATCATCTTGTATAATGTAGGTTCTATGTAGCGAGGAGACTTAATATACCGCCTTTTATAAGTAGGCCCACGCCATAAAAGCGCTGCATCATCATCACCGCCATTATCATCATCAACTGTCAAAGTATCGGGTGACGTATGTAGACTAGAGTACACTTCCGGTTCCGTTGTAATCAGACATCTGTTTACCTTTCTCCTCGGTGCTTCAGTCTGCCGACCCTGTTTCACTGGATAACAACGTATCGTATTTCATCCACGTGCACACAGACAGCTGTATAATGGCCTATCTGGGGGGGGGGCGTAACTTTGGTCTGGAAAGTGGTGGGTACCAAATTTCGCATTGTTTCATCTTCGCGGCTGTTAAATAATTATAACGGAAATACGGAATCATTTGTATTGTATTGTATTTAGAAATTTATAAAGCGCCTCTCGCAGAACAAGACATTCACAGACGCTCTCAGCACAGAAGCCCCAGGGAAACTGAAATGCCTCTAGGGAACGCGAGACCGCCAGTTATTAGTTTGACCCTGAGCAGGACTGATTAATTGTATTAATAATAAAGCATAATATTAATAATTATAGGCTTAATCGACAACCGCCTTATAACAGCTGCTCGGCTTCGTCTCTTGACCAGCCCCCCATGGAAACCGGACTTGGACTTCCTCTGGACTAGACTCTGTGGAAAAACACCTCTGATTTGACGCAGCGCTCGTGAATAGGCTGGTGCCCTGTGCTTGGCCTTCGAGTGCTGCTTGGCCTTCGAGTGGCGCTTTAAAAGTTTGGAGATTACGATTACGATTAGGATGATAATAATAATAGCGACAATAATAATAACAACGAGAGTGATGATGATGATGATGATTACACCGAGTCACTGATGATAATGCTCGGTAACTGTTTTGAATTGTGAGGACTTCCTCAGACAAAATAATAAAACCATGGGTACGAAAAGTGGGGGATACGGTATCCTCCAGTCCAAAAAGTGGGGGCGGGTACTCCTCATACCCCTGTAAATTACGCCTATGACCTACCTCGTTTAACAGTCCACCTTCTCCACTCCCAGTTCTCTAAGTTATTAAAATTAACGAATAAGGCATCAACCGATGTCGCACCAAAACCAAGCCGTAACCAGGTCAACATCCAGAAGATAGGTCCACTGACCCAGACACATCATATGGTGGGTAAGCAAGGTGAAGGCTACTATTAAACCTGGGAGGTCTTTCTTTAACAAGAGGCATTCTTCAGTCAATGGAGAATTGTTCATCAGGTTCTGTATTCTGGGTTCCATTGTTTCAAATTCTATGGCATCGAATCGACAAGATCCTCTCAGGAGTCGTCCACGAAGGACGTCCGTAAAAGTGACCTACTTCAAACCAACCCTTCCCCCATTGTCTGCATTTGGCGTAACTTTAGGCTGCCGGTCAAACTACCGGGAACCTTTATGGCACAGGTCACGTTCCAGGTCGAGGATCGTATAGCAGCCAATAACCCAATACAACAAACGTACAAAAAGCTGGACTTTTTCAGGTTTTTAGCTTTGTCTGTCGGACAGAGGACATGAGGCCAAAAATGGTGACATGTCGTCCTTTTACCAGACGTCTGGCAAACATGTGTGGCTTTGATAATTTTGTTCTACCAATCCGTCGGTTGGGTTCGGTGTGTTTGCGGGAGCTTGCTGGTGGAGGCTCTTCTGGTTTTCTGAGCACTCTCATTGTACGGACTGTGTTAGTTGGAGATTTAACTCTCTGAAATAAGCCAATGCCAATATACAACCCGGCAACCGAAATTTATTGCTATTGGCATAGGCGTAGACTCTGGGGGGTCAGCTGGGGCACGTGCCCCCCCCCAATAATTGAGGAGCCGGGGCAATGCCCCCCAAAAATCGAGAGGAGAATTTCTTAAAATATTATGTTTCAATATAGACAAATTTCTTCAGAAGCAGAAAAACAGAGACACAGAACTGAAATACTATCAGAAATTCATAATGAAAACAAAGATTTATTTTTATCTTCAATATGAAACAAATTTGCATGTAAGCAAAACGCCCCATTTCATACGCATTAACGTAACACCGGAAGCCTCTGCTGACTGTCCAGACCAGAGGTGAAAACAGGTTTTTTCGGATATTGGTTTTAAAAAAAGAAAACCACAAAATTTTTTTTAAAAAGAATAACTTTCTCATTTTTGTAGAAGTTATTTTAACAACATTGATTTGATGATTTTTAATTTTCGGAAATCGCAATTAAATTAAACTGAGTTGGAGCTCCTGTTCATGCCATTTTTTATGATTTTTATGATTCGAAATCCGAAAATCTTAAAAACAACCAAAACAACAAGAACCATAAAAAAACAAAAAAAACAAATAAAAAATAACTTTTTATCTTGAAAAACTTGTTTAAAAAAGCAACTTTTCATCTTCTCTGGTCCAGACCCCATGCCCCCCCAATATTTTGGACAAGTTTACGCCAGTGGCTATTGGTTAAATTTTAGTTCTTGATATTCAACATCTGTTGAACAGTGCTTTTACTAGGTATGTAGAAGGTGCTATATTATGTGTCCGTTTACATGCATACATACATACATAGATACATACATACACACACACATACACACACACATGCATACATACACACACACATACAGAGTTACAGACATGTTTTGTGGCCGTTTTTAACGATTTTACAAGCGCAAATACAATTCTCGGACATTATGAAAACTAAGCATCCACGCTTCGCTGAAGGATGCAACGAGAAACACCGTTGTAATCGAGAAGGTGCAATTGACTACTTTGCAATATTTTGATAAAAAGCCTCAATTGATTTTATATGCAGCTTTTCAATGTGACTTCATTTCTTGGTTACTTAGGAGACCCTCTGACTCCGGAGTGAAACATTCAATGAGCCCTCCGTTATCCTCCTTTCTGGCTTACTGAATGCTCCTTTGGCTACCCATGTATCTTGCAACCCTAGTCATACATGTACAGAAGTGATTTACAAGTTCTCTGAACTAAATGTGCTTTACTGAAATAAAGGAAATACAGGGAAAACGCTCAGACGACTACAGGTAGTTTATTCATAAACTGAAGAAAAAAACAGTCCTCTGCTAACAACTATAGTTTGTTCGTAAACATTAAGAGTCCTAACAACAAAAACAACTATTGCTGTGACTTCTGTGATTTACAAGACAACGTTCTAGATTCAAACAACACTCATTGACTTGTGGATGGCACAGAAGTCAACTGCCATTTGATGCTATACACACACACCAACACGCACACACACACGCACACACCTACACGCACGCACGCACACACACACACAGGCTTCAAAACCCTTGGGCATCAATAGCACCATTGTAGAATCACACAAACTCAACTTCAAAATAACAAAAACTAAAATCTCAATAGCTCTATTTTTGCATGTTTGCATAACCGAAAACATAACCAATTTCTTACTGAAGAAATCAAGCTATTCGAACCCGCAGCTGACTAACACACCTAACAGCCACTTAACATAAAGGACAAACCCGATATAACTAAAAGAAAACAGGCTCATCCATTACATCGCATAACTATACTGGTATCTGAGTTTAATAAACTGTTTTAAGGTCAATTAGTATTAAATTCCGGATATAACATTGCCACAGCAGACTTCAGAAATCATGTTCTGGTGAGATGCTGATGACAGAGATTGTTAAAACAACATTCCAGTAATACCACACTTAAGTGAATATCGCATTCAAGCAAATGTTCAACACTCAACTGATATATATATGGAGCAGTCATAACATATTCTAATGTCAGTTACTTTGATTAATGTGTTGAATACAATGGTCAAATATTTCCGAGCACACGAAAAATGTAGAATAATATTTTGAAGCCAACTTATAAACATACGCGGCCAAGAAAACTGACCCTGGTTTCAACAAAACCCATGGAATCAACAGTTACAGTTAAAACAACAGCTCTAACAACACGCAAACTACCGTTTCAAACAGTGTATCATAAATATGAAACACAGAAATTGTCTCATACTGGAAAGCGTTTAAACGTGGATAAAAGTGGCGCAAATTTTTTCACCCTGGCAGTAAATGACAAGGATGAGGATGGGCTGAGCAACAGGTCAAGAACAACGTAACACCAACGAAAGACCTAGGCTGTGACAAAGTGCTTGCTACACAGTTGCTCCATGTCGTAGAGAACCTCCAGGAGACATCCAGCGCTCCACGCTTGAGCAGCACAACTTGGAGGACAGAACTAAAAAACAGAAATATGTTGAACAGTTCAAGGACCTTGCATTTAATTTTACGCATCTAAAGGTTTTCTCATTTCAGTCAAAATCTTGTTATGAATATTATACATAGGAAAATTTTAAGCAATGCATAGGAGACAAGATTTATTCAGAATCTCTAAGTTCATCCCAGGTCATGCAAAAGTGACAATTTTAAGGTGACCTGATCTGTTTGAAAGCTGAAATTGAAAGAAAAAATTCATTGCAGGAAATTATGAATGATGAGGCCCAGTCATTGTTGCTTGGCTAAAAATCAGCCAAGCAACATGTTGATTGGAGAGTAAGCTGCAGTATACAGCACTGCAACAAAGCTTACCAAAATTCCTCTCCTGCAATCTCATGTTGCTAATAGCTATCTAGAACATTTTGTAAAATTTATATGTGCATGTATGTACATTTTTATGTATGCATGTAAGATGTATACATATGTATATAAATGTATCAAGACACGTGACAAACCACCCTTTAACTAGCTCTCAATGCACTGCGTGCAGAGCAATGTAGTGGATCTAAACAAATCCGATTTACGATGCTCTTTGTTGAGCAAAATCAAGCCAAACAGACATAAACAGGAGGGGAATAGTTGAATGGTAATAACCTTGCATGAAGAACATAAAGTCTTCAAAGACGTGGTTCGATACATGACTCAGCACTCCTCTCCCTAGGGGCAGCAGTAAATGTAGCGGGCGCCTTACAGGCTGCCAAGATGTGTGTTCAATAAGGTCTTGATAATTGTACAGTCATGTTTCAATGTAACCTACTGCGGTTTGTCAGTGAGCTTATGAATAAACATGAATATATTATTATTATTATTATTATTATTTTTTTTTTTTTCCCCGAGGTACATATAATCCCTCAGGAGTCAGATACATTATTATTATTATTATTATTATTATTATTATTATTATTATTATTATTATTATTATTATTATTATTATTATTATTAAAATTAAATGCAATACAAAACTGTTTCAACACGAAGGACCATCAGAGTGGGCCTGTGCAGATGTTATAAACCACATTTTTTCTCTTCAAACATTTAAAAAGGTACATACATACTGCACATCTTGCAGGCAGCAATGATCACCAAGCGAAGGCTGGAACACAGAACTACATCCTGTATGCCAGGCACTGCCAACAAGCACACCTCGTCTCCGATAAGGGATCATAAATGTTGTTCATTAAACAACAAGAAGATAGTGTATTTTTTGTTTCTCGCATATATTCTGATATATGCAAATATTTTGGCAAATTGGCCACAGCTTGGACAGCGCATAACACTTCATAAAGTGTTTACCGGTGCTAAATAAAATTTGCCATAACATTACAGTACGTAACGGTTTTCCGGTAATACTTACAGCCCCGTCTTTGTTTGTGAGTTCTGGAAGACTCCTCCAGTCGCTGTTGAAAATGTGCTCTCGATGTGCGGACAGCGTGTGCTTAACGAAGTTCACGGTCTCGTAGAAAATGCCCTCGTGCTTCTGCTCCAGAAGTGCCGCCATCTTCAGCTTGGCACGTAAGAAGAAGCCAACAGGCCAAACCCATTCCTGCAAACATACAAAAGAAAGATGCAGGGTGGGAATTGTCGGGGGGGTTGAATCACCCTAGTCTTTCTAAGGATCCCCACAGTTAAACCTGCATTGCAAACCCCAGGGAGTCGTTTCCAACCCCCTCAGTTGTGCTAGTGTGATTTATCATTATTTGACTCTAAAGGAGTTTAAGCTTTCTATTGCATTTTTGAATTTTCTCAACACAGGAATTGATTTTGACTTGAGTCTGACTTGCAAAACTGCCAGCGTTGAAATCTGCTGCTTTCAAATTTCGTTGGCACCAGTTTGCAAAATACGGATAAAATATTCAACTCCAAATGGATCAAAATCTACTCTCCCCAGTCTTTTTCCTACAATTTCCACACTGGAAAGTTGCTTACCAAAAGCGGAAAAAGTGACCTACCATTCTGCACCATCTAAGCCATTTCTTCCAATCATCACACTCGATATTTTATTCAAAATAATCAGGAAATCATTTTAATGAAGCATGACAGTGTTGCTAATAAAATACACTCTTCACTCATTTTGCAACTGTTAACAAGCCTCGAAGTCAAATTTCTCTCTTTTGCCAATGTACAGCTGAGCTACATGGCTGCAGAAAACTTACAGGGCCCTGGTGGTAGTTGAATCCCTTCGCAATGTTGGAGTTCGAGGAATCATCATCGTTGTTATAGTATCCATTGTAAGCCCAGTCACTGAAACAATTCATAAACTGATAACAAATCCATTGTAAGCCCAGTCACTGAAACAATTCATAAACTGATAACAAATCCATTGTAAGCCCAGTCACTGAAACAATTCATAAACTGATAACAAATCCATTGTAAGCCCAGTCACTGAAACAATTCATAAACTGATAACAAATTCATTGTAAGCCCAGTCACTGAAACAATTAAAAAACTGATAACAAATCTAACAATGGACTGCTGCTGCTAGTCAACTGCTAAACTGCAAAGTTTAATCCCAAAGGCGGCAAAATTTGTTCCACGTATTTGTGTACCTAAGGAACGAATTTGGGTTTTGATCAGTCAACTGGTTCAAGAAGAAGAAGAAGAGCAGTCCCTTAAGCTCACCCTGAGGCAGCCATGGGTATGAAGTGTTAGCGACTTCATTTTCTTGGCCTCGGCATATGAGGGCTGGTGGCCAGTCCTCTCCCTCGCCATCTCATCTTTCCAGCGACAGTGTACTCATCATAGCGGAGTTGGCTACGGGGTGCAGGTGGAACAGAAATCTCGATCCAAATTTCTGCCCTGGTGGGGATTGGAACCCCGACCTCTCGACTGACAGTCCAGCCTGCTCACCACTACACCATCGAGCACCCCTTGGTTCAAAGAAGGTATTAATCGAATAACAGCTTAATGGTTATGGTTTAGACTGTCAACATAGGTTGGGCACCCAGTCAGGAAAGACAGATGTAAGTTAAGTCGCCAGTTATTAATATAGCGCTCCACACCTGCACAACTGTCATTCACGTTTAAGGCACTTTTGAACTTTGAAAGGAAGGCACTACTGAACAGAGTTGTATTGTATATTGCATTGTACCTGGGGTCCAAGGTCTTCATGCCGAGAGGCCCAAGTAGGTTCTCCTGAACCATCTGAAGAGCAAACCAGGCACGGTCTGGGTTGACCAATTCTGGAGCCTACGAATATCAACAAATACAGTGCATAACTGCACCCTATAAGAACTTAGAATAGCTGTTTGCTGCTTTTAAAGAATGTTAAGCTGCTTTTAAAGAATGTTAAGCTGCTTTTGAAGAACGTTCAGCTGCTTTTGAAGAACCTTAAGCTGCTTTTTAAGAATGTTAAGCTGTCTTTAAAGAATGGTAAGCTGCTTTTAAAGAATGCTAAGCTGCCTTTAAAGGACATTAAGCTAATTTTTAAAGAACGGTAAGCTGCTTTTAAAGAACGTTACGCTGCTTTTAAAGAATTTTAAGCTGCTTTTAAAGAATGTTAACCTACTCTTAAATAACGTTAAGCTGCTTTCAAAGAATGTCAATCAACCAAAAGACATAAAGACCACATAAAGCAGCACAAAAACCCTTTAAGTTTACATTTACTTTAACATTTGAGGAAATATTGAAAGAACAAACGCTGGCACCCTTAGCAGAAGAGAACGAAGTAGCAAAGCTAGACTGAGCAGATCCGTGGAGGCAAGAACAGGGTAAGCATAGCAGAAAACATGACTGACCAGAGGCGAAACTTTGGTCTAAAAAGTGGGGGGTACCAATTTCTTACATACACGAAGCAAGGCTGAGACCGATCTCTAGGAAGGCACAATAATAAACTATTGACTGGCATTGTTCAAAAGTGGGGGGTACGGGTACCCCTCGTACCCCCACAAATTACGCCTATGCGACTGACCACAGCAATTGCAATCGGGAAATTTGGCCGCAGCTGATAGTCTGTCCACGGAGCCTTCTTCGAGCCGTAAGTGTCCTTGTAGATTCCTCGTCGGTTGATCAGGTGCGAGTTTATCTCGTCCGGATGTTTCTCGCGACTGATCCAGAAATGATTCTCAAAGCTGGAGGAAATCATCTTTGCCCACGCCTTGTAGGTGACGATTCTCACCGTATTATCTGGTGACACAAGGATATAAGAAAAGAACTGAAAACTGTCAGTTGAAACAGAAGCAATCCTTTCCCCATAATCTGGTTTCAATGTTTCACATATATTTCTCACTTAACCAAAGGTAAATATTTATAAGCAAGAGGAACCAGATGCTTGACAGTAAGAGTTACATGCAAAAGCTGACCAGAGATTTTCAAAACTTGTGTAATTCAAATCGCTTTGAAAATGGAAGTGTCTGGTTACACAGAGTTACATCCTACACCTTCATACAGCATGAGCAGACAATTGTGTGGTTCTTAAAAGGTGCAATATAATTAGCCAGACACACACACACACACACACACACCATAAACTCATTATAGAACCACATTACAATGAGACCGTGTTATAGCGAGTTTCATGTTCCCAACCATCATACACAAGAATCTGTGCTATAATGTAGCATGCTATATAGCAAGTCTCTAGTGTAGGGGGGATAGAGTAGTGGTAACACTCATGGCCAGGAGAGCATAAGGTACGCGGATCGACTCCCGTAACCCCCCTCTAGGGCGGCGCCTTGCATGGCTGCCAAACCGTGTGGTTAATTAAGATATCGATTGTACTTTCATGTTTCAATGTAATCTTACTGCGTCTGTCGGTTTGAAATAATAAAGAATACAAGTATTATTATAAAATAGATTTATAAGTGCATTAGTACAGCTACTGACCAGCGACTTTTTTTCTAACTCCGTCGTATGAAAACTTCTTCTCGTCAAACACATCACCAAGCCAATGGACGACTGAAGCACTCAGGCCGATCAGCTCCACCGCAGATCCATCTCTATACGGAAACCAAACATCCACTGTGCTTTTATTACAAACCACTTTGCAGTTTAGTCCTAAGACAAGGTTCCCAACTTTTTCTATGCCTATGTTTGATTAATGTTCACACTCCTACAAAAGTAATATCACATTTGAAGATGAATAAGTCAAATTTCTATTTTTTGAACCACAGATTGAACCACATACACTCATGCAGTACGTGGGTGAACAAATTGAACTAAAAAATAAGCTTTTAATTCAGTACATAAAATGCAAATATATACTGAGCAATTAGAAAACAAAATTCTAAACAGTAAAAAATCAGTACAACAGTAAATTACTTGCATTGTATTATTGTATTGTATTATTGTATCGTATTATTGCATGCGTTATCTTACCAAATAAAAAATCTCACATAATCTAGCAATGCTTAATCGAGGTGCTACATATATGCCGATTACTAAATCAATAATAAATGTAATTTAAACTAAATCTAATCGCCTTTTGGAATAACTTTCCTATTCTCAGAAGCACAGTGATGTCAAAGACCAACCTTGGTGTTGCAGGCACTCCCTTGTTGCCGGCTTTCTCCGAGCTGCCCATCTTATCCATCCATGTCCCACAGTTGTGTTCATTGCCTCCAAAGACAAATCCCGTCTCCCAATTGATGCCGATCTGGTTATAGAAACCTAGAAACAGATCACTATTACTGAATATTTCTGTCAGCCAAACTGCCTTGACTCACATGCATTCTACTTGAAAAATGAACTGTAAGCATTGCTGCAGGATTATGAAAGGATGGTATCACAGTTTAGATGGTTAATATGCTTAAAATTGCAGAATTCGAACAAAGAAAATGAGCTTTAGCTGAAGAAAAACTAAAAATAGACAATGAAATCATAGGCCGACAATAATTAATATGAATGCTACTTTAAACAGAAACCATTCACACTTGTTCTTAGAATAAAATTTCAGTACAAAGTCTGCCTGAACCTTAGGTGACAAGATTTTCTGACCTCTTACCCAGAGGTCAGCCCATCTAGTTATCAAAATTCCATAAATTTAATTCATGGATAAACGGACATATGCATATGAGTTACCATATATGATACCTTGTTCATCATTCACTCATTGTACAAATGATGATGATGATGATGATGATGATGATGATGATGATGATGATGATGATGATGATGATGATGATGATGAGTTCTCCACCCAAACTTCCCCCAAAGGTATGTGCATTGGCTTTAAGCCACCCGCGGATGAGACCAGTGAAGTGGTTTCCCATTGCCGTCCTCACAGACAACTGTGGGTGAGCCACCTCTCCAAGGTCACTACATAGTGGCTTGAGGTAGATTCGAACCTGCGACCCTCCAGTTACAAGGCACACAACATACCGCTACACCACCACGTCCCAGTCAAAACTTACTTACTTACTTAAAGCTCAAATTCCGTCATATTCCCTGAACCTTCTGGTCTTTCGTTCCTACCTTCATCCTTCATCTGACTGTCGAGGTTGAATCCGGCATTGCGTTCACGGAACGACATTCCATCCGCATGCTTCTGCAGTGCCTCCTGCATCACGTCTTCCAACAGCTGGTCCTAAACACACAAGGCAGCAGCACGCCATCTCATCTAACCAGTCACTGATGTAGTACCTTTCAGAAGCCTAGTGACACTGACACACTACATTTCCTCTTCATAGAACACTTATACGTACCATGTACAGTACTCTACCAGAACATACTGCTTACAGTGTTGTGAATAACTTGCAATAGTGTTACAAACTCTGTAACATCCATAAAGACAACCTCAGTCACCTTTCAGCAATATGCCTCATTTTTCAGCAGGGTCAGCATCCAGTGGCTGAGGTAAAAGTGATACAATTGTCAGGCAGCATCAACAGTCCAGATCCAAGGAGACCAGAAGCCAAAAAGGCAAGGAGAGTTGGCCATCAAAAATGTTCTGACGTAACCATACCTTAAGTAAGATCCCACTTGCACGTGTTCAGCGACGAGTTTAAGAGGCACGGAGGCAGGAGAGAGAGAGTGGTGTCGGAGACAGGAGAGCAAGTTTTGATGACTTTAATAACGCTGTGAAATTAACTGTTTTGATTAAGTTTATACAAACAGACTTGTGTTTCAATAATGAGAAGCACATTTCATCAAACTCGTCTTGATAATGGCTAAGTAAGTTTAGCACAAACTGTCAACCAAAACAATTTATGAGAAAATGGATTCTACGATGATGTTTGAAATCATCTACACACTAATCAATATGATACACAATACAATACAACTGTATATGATATTGCCCTCCTTCCAACGTTCCGAAGTGCACACCAGATCATACAACAGAACATCGATGGCGCTAAGCAGTACTGATTGAAGGATTTGCTCAAGGTCCCTACACAGTGACTGCCTTAGGTGAGGCTCGAACCCGTAATCTTCGCGCTGTGAGGCCAGCCCTAACCACTTGGCCATCATGTAACAGTTACAGGAGAAATACATACAACATTGGTGGTCGGCGGTGCATCATCTGTCGGGTAGAGCCGGGCCACTTTGTCTTTGAGGATCAGATATCCATCCGATTTCATTATGCAGTAATCCTTGATGCACTGCAGCCAGAACCAAACAGCGTCACGGCAGTTGAAGCGCGCATGAGTGCCCTCGCCAAGCAGGTTTGGGATGAGGCCGTGACGAAGGCAGCCGCCATATCCGAGGATAATCAACCGTGCGTCGTCGAATCGTCCGGTTATGAGGAGAAGACCGCGCAGCGAAATGAACGTATCACGACCCCAATTACGAAACAACCCAGACGCAAAGTGAGGAAGACCTGCAATTGGAGATTAACAATCAATTATCAAACAATTATATATATATAAATATATATACATATACAAATACATATATACACATGCACAAATATATACAGATCCAATAAGCACGATAATCACTGAAATTGAGACACAGAAACAGCTCAATTAAATATATTATTTACTAATTTATGTTTTACATATCACAGCACTGTGCATTCAGTTAACTATCGAGGAATTCCCTCCTAGTTGAAATGGAAATCATTCTTGAAATCATTAACTTAATCAATAACAACTCTGAAACTCTCAGCCTCTCAATAATCTAGCCCAGAGAACAGATATGATAAGTACATGTATCACAGATAAACACAAGACTCTTTATATAAAAATACCACTGCACTTATAATATACACATAAATAACCACAGTAAAACTAGAAAGTCAAACTAGAAAGACTACACTATGAAAATATGCATCAAAGTAAAATAAATATGGACAATACCCTAGAACAGGGGTCTCCAAAGTTTTCCAGCGGGGGGTCACATTGCTGACATTCTAAAGCTCCACGGGCCAAAACTCCGAAAAAAACCCACGAATGAATAACTGTTAACAGACTATTTATTCCTGACGTCTGATGCAGTGCAGAATTTCAATGCAGATATCAATAACAATTAAGATGGTTTTTCGTTAGTCCTGATTAGTGTGAGCAGCATGAAATTGATGCATTTCAGAAATAATTCTATCCAACTGCGGTTCAAAGTGAGTGGTTCCAATCATAAGTGAGTCATTCAAATGTTCATCAGACAATTGCGATCTGTAGCAGGATTTCGTGTAGGCCTACTTCATCTTGGAAAAAGTCTTCTCACACAAATACGCAGTGCCAAAAACTGAAATGAATTCACGAGCAAAGTTTCTTAAATGAACATATTGGTCAGATGGAAGGCATTTGTAGAATTCAATCAAATTTCCTTCCTTAAATTTGTCCCTCAGGATGTCATTGGATTGCAAATCGATAACTTCCATTTGTAAGTCAGGAGGTAAGTCTTCAATAACAGAGTCAAAAGGATTTTCGAAGGTTCTTATTTTCGAAGAGCATGCATCGAGATCAGAGAAACGTTCCTGGAACTGTTGTTTCAAAACGGAAATGACATCTTGAGCAAACAAGCTTGGAAACGGAGTCGCAGCATCCTGGCTATATTTGTCACAGCGTGAAAACTGAGTATCAAATAATGTTAACTTCTGACGAAAAGCTTTCACCTTGGAGTATCAAATAATGTTAACTTCTGACGAAAAGCTTTCACCTTGGAGTACAAATCACAAATGAGTGAAGTTTCACCCTGCATTCGTAGATTGAAATCATTCAGGTGCATGGTTAAATCTGCTGAAAAGGCTAATTTCCAGAGCAATTCACTGTCTGTGAGCAACACAAGTGGACGGTTCTTCTAATTTAAGAATGATTCAATCACAGTTCGAAGCTCAAAAAATCGAGCCAGAACTTTTCCACAGCTAAGCCATCTCACTGAAGTATGGTAAGTAGGTCTGGAAACTCAGTATCCATTTCCAGCAGGAGGTCACGAAATTGGTGATGATCGAGTCCATGAGATCGAATGTAGTTAACAGTGGAAACAACAGGCTCTAGGACAGATGACAGGTCCAGATGTTTTCCACACAGTGCTTGTTGATGAATGATACAGTGAATTGTCAGAGGTTTCAATTGTCAAAAGAATTGTCAGAGTACAGCGGCGTTAAAATTATCAATTTTCCCAATTTATTTTATTTTTTCAAGGAGAGTCCCGCGGGCCAGAATAGAGACCTTAGCGGGCCGGATGTGGCCCGTGGGCCGTACTTTGGAGACCCCTGATGTAAACAATAGAGAGCAGCCATGGCCAGTTTATCAACAGATATGGCATAAGGTATAGAAAACTCACCTTGCTATCCTCAGCCATAACAGTATGATACATCTAAGGATAGCAATCATATATCATACTAAGTGCTATCCTCAGCTGTAC
Source organism: Allolobophora icterica (assembly GCA_963556255.1). Classification (NCBI taxonomy): domain Eukaryota; kingdom Metazoa; phylum Annelida; class Clitellata; order Crassiclitellata; family Lumbricidae; genus Allolobophora; species Allolobophora icterica. Next base: position 37,075,812 of record OY744614.1, on the reverse strand, counting down.
CAAATGTAATCGTACATCACATTAAATGCTATAATACTATATATAATAATAGAGAAATCTCCTGGCGTCAACTTTTCATGTAACGCTCCTCTCGTTGGATGATTCCAGCTAATCAATATTCAAAACTAATGACATCACAAACGGCCATTTGCGACTTGGTTCGATATAACGTCGATAAATAAACGCGATCAAACTAATTTAACTAAGTTTTGACGCAAAACGTTGTTACACTGAAATTTTCACAAATTTTTAAACTATGAAGGTCATAATAAATCTCATGCACATTGGAAAATACATTTTCAAATTGGTTTGAAACTGCTTAGGACGGACAAACATCTAGTAAAATATAACAGCACATTACATCTGAGGACAGAAAATTAGTATGAGTGCTAATATAGAGCAGCAAGATTTAAACCATCCTTCTCAACAGAGTGAAAGGCAATGCTGACCAGCAGCCATAGTAATGCAGGCCAACTCCTTCTGGTTATCCTCTGTGATGATGGTCGGCGGTAAAGGAGGAACGAGATTCGGGGCCAGTCGAGGGAGTTTAGATGTCTTCACGTAGCTGCACAGCTGGACTGAACCCCAGGCCAGGGCACGCACAAACGTCGGCCCATTCTTCACAAACCTGCAAAAGAATAAACAAAATCTTAACCAATTAATATTTAGCATGACATTCTGACACATTCACGCTGAATGATACAGTAATCAATGTTGCAAGAACTCCGTGCAGTGTAACTGGTAACTAATAATAATAATAATAATAATAATATTCTTTATTATTTCAAACCGACAAACGCAGTAAGATTACATTGAAACATGAAAGTACAATCAATATCTTAATTAACACACGGTTTGGCAGCCAAGCAAGGCGCCGCCCTAGAGGGGGTTACGGGAGTCGAATCGCGTACCTTATGCTCTCCTGGCCATGAGTGTTACCACTACTTTATGCCCCCCTCCCCACAACACAACATACATTTCTACAGCTAGCAATAATGGAGTGTGGTAAAGGACCACCAATCAGAAAAGATGAATCATGCCAAGTTCTTTCTAGATTATCTAGAACAAGAGGGGAGGGGACAGGTGATAGATGAATAGTAATACTCTTGCTTGAAGAACATAAGATCTTGAAAGACGCAGTCTGATAACCGATATAGGTCCACTCAGCCTTCCGCTCCCTCTCCCTAGGGGGCAGCTGTAAAATGAGCAGGCGCCTAACAGGCTGCCAAGACGTGTGTTCTATAAAATCTTGATAATTGTACTGTCATATGTTTCAAAATTACTTTCTGCAGTTTGTCAGTGAGCTTGTCAGGAAACACAAATATTAAAAAAGTAGCTGTTCAGCTTATGTTGCTTAGCACACGTTTGCGACATAACGCTGCAACACATCCAACTTCAGCACTTCTGGGAAAGTTACAATGGTTGAAATGCATAGTTCAGCAACATTTACAGGGCCAGGATAAGCCAGCTCAAAATGGAAGCCCGATTATCATTGTGATCAGAAATTTACAAAGCAGTTCTTCAAACAGGAAACTCAAAGATGTACTCACCACAGCAAAACGTCTCATGCCACGTATTTTAAAGTTATGGCAGACTAACAGACACACAAAGAGATAATGATAGACATACATACAGATATACAAACAGATAAACAGACAAACAGACAGATATAGACAGACAGACAAACAGATAAACAGACAGACATACAGAGAGATATACAGATAGACAGACAGATGATGATAATACAAGAACGATAAAATAAGACAGACAATCAGAAAAGACAATCAGAAAAGAAGACAGACAGGAGACAGACAGGCAGACAGACAGGCAGACAGACAGATGATAAAAGACACACAAAAGAACAGACAAGGGCAGATAAAAAGACAGACAGATAATCAGAAATCAGAGATTTTTGCTACTCAAATGAACGAGTTACTAACTCGGACATTTTTGCACAGCAGACTTCCTCTGCGACTCCGTAGATACCAGTGACGAGGGCATCAAAGTAGCATGGGATCAGAGAGCGTGGCGCATGGCTCAGATGGCTAAAAGCCATCCTTAGCCACTTACCAACCTACAAATAAATTAATAGTTTAATGAATACAATAGATAGGCTCATTATGCATCCACAATGAAACTATCAAACCGCAACAATATCCAAAATTTATTCACCTTCGGAGTTTTATTTTGAATGACCAAAACGTACTAGAACCTAAAATCTACATCAACGGTACAAGGTCACTGAAACTGTAAGGAGAAGACAACTATTAGCAACTTCTGATTCTGTCTGTCCCCTATGATAGGACAAGATACGATAGAACATCAATGGATTAAAGTCACATGTGTATATATATATGTTTTGTATATAAATATTTGTATATATGTGTTTAGATGTATGTTTGTATATGTCTTTGTATATACGTCTCTGTATACATCTTTGTATACGTCTTTGTATATATGTCTCTGCATACAACCTTGTATACGTCTTTGTATATGTCTTTATACATATGTCTTTGTATATACATCTTTGTATATACCTCTGTATATGTCTTTGTATACATGATATGTCTTCTTATGTATGTCTTTGTATATTATGTCTTCCCGTGCCCTGTGTACTTATGAAATAATTCCTTTACCTCCTGCGTTGAATTGTGAACCATGAGGCGATGAGCTGTGTAGTGCAACAACCAATCGCCTGCACGAAGGTTGTCGCATAGGGGGTGACCAAGGTCGTTGGCCGCACGGATCTTTGATAAGATCGACAAAATGCCTGACGAACACCAAAACGAATCAAATTATTACATGTACAGCTTTTTCTCACAAAAGCAAGACCAAGAGAAATCTAGATCTCTGTCAGAGAATAATGCCTGTCATGGTTAAAAAAAAAGACAAAGGTAGAGACGAGACAATTGGTTAGATGGTTCTCAACAAACTCCTACGAATCACGGTCCTAAAGTAAAAGGATCTCTTTGTCAAGGTGCAAACACAACCGTATTAGGTCGACTCAGCCTTCCACTCCCTAGAGGGCAGCTGTAAAATAAGCGGGCGCCTTACAGGCTGCCAAGACGTGTGTTAATTAAGATCCTGATAACTGTACTGTCATGTTTCAATTGTTTCAATGTGACTTACTGCAGTTTGTCAGTGAGCTTGTACATAAACACAATTATTATTATTGTAAAATTCTCATGTTTGGGCACATTCGTAAACCAAAAGAATCGGCAAACAACGTACCAACAACATGATCAACAACCAGAAGATCTATATCATTTATGATCGATAGTTCTACCGATCGAGAAGCAGCAACTGACCTTGGAGACCACAGTAAGTCATGCCACCGTAGTTCGGTATGACATACATCCCAATGTCCTTTCCATCATCCTTTTCTTCGCCGTCGCATCGAAAAAGGATCCGATTGAGGTCGTTTAGTGACAGACGGGCAATCGCCACTTCGATTTCACCCCCTTTAATCTCATCCAGATTTCTGGCGCTGAAAGTGCGCATGCGATACCCAAACTGAGCCAGCAGATGTCGAACCTGGAGAAGATTTTGCCTGATCACTGTGCCTAGGGATACTCTGAAAAAGAATAAATAATTTCCAGATAAGAAGCAATTGTTGGTAGTTAAAGAAACTTAAACAGGAAATACATACAGATGACTAACGCACAATGATGGACCAATCCACATATCTATATTTCTCTCTCCTCCTTCACAGCCCCGTCTCCCCTCCCTTCCTTCCTCTCCCACTCTTCTACCCTCCCCTCCCCTGATGCTTACGTGTGCTCGTTTCAGGTCAATGTGCATGTCCTTTTCCCTGGCTGAGTGCCAAAAAATCACGTTGTTCTCGTTCATGAAATGGTGTCACGTGTTACCCGTGCTGAGCACATCGTTACATAAATTAGTAAGTAGTATGAAACAATGTTTTAATCAGTTCCCTGTATGAGTCTAAAGATACTATCAGACAGATACTAGCATGTCAGCATACACAGAGAACAGACTGGTTCTCTCCCTCTACTCCTCAAGCTGCTGGACAGTGAGGATCTTCCACAGCAGAGCAAATGCGCTGCACAATCTGGACAATCATACAAAACCTTGTAAGAACGTGTAATTATTAATATTGTAATTATTACTATGCACTTATTCATAGGTGGCGATCTTGTTTCACATGTGGGGACGGGGACACTTTTGAACTGATCTGATCAAAAAAGAATTTTGAACTGATCTGGTCAAAAAGAGGTCAAAAAATGTTTTCACACTCATGAGCGAAAACAATTTTTTTACCTTTTTGGTGTTTCTTCAAAATTTGGGAGGGGGGGACAGCTGTATACTAACCGAATGGCCACCATATCCAAAAAACCTTTTAGAAGTGCAGCACATACTAGAAAAAAGCATACTTTCAATTACGAACAGAGCCACATAAGCACTTTGACTTCTGATATGGCTGGTAATTAACCATGCCTCCGATTCACATTTCCGTGTGACTCTGCGTGCGTTAAAAATGTTTGTAATAATAATAATAATAATAATAATAATAATAATAATAATAATAATAATAATAACTTACCGGAAAGCAATGACACTTCCGGGTGGAAAATTGACAAAATGAAGTTTCTGAGAATCCATAGGGGCAACCTCTTTGAGCTGAACCATTGAACTGTCACCAAGTTTCACGTGTTCCCTCAAGGTCACCGTATAATCGGAATAACCGTTGATAAACTTTGGATCGGTTTTATAGGGTGACGCTTTGTCGATATGGGTCATGGTTGCCTCAAAGATAATCTCTTCTACGATGCCTGCAATAAAATGTCACGCAAAATCATGCAGGAACGTATGTAACGAGTTATTGTTACCCAGAAAGAAGACCCAAATATAATTAAAGCTCATAGCTTATCACCTGGGCTAATGCTGCACCGTTCCTGTGAGCTTACAGCTGTAACTGCTGTTTCAGCTTCACAAGTATCTCATTCAGTTTAACGACACTGTATGATAACAAAGATCAGTAGTGTCGCCCTCCTCCTTCATCCAGGCTTAGGACTTGCACTGCCTGGCACAGACGAGCAGTGGCGGAATTCTTCACAAGTGCAACAGATATTCTAACGCTACTACTTATGTTATGTTACACGATGAAATCGAGATATAGTTCCTGCAGTACTCCAGAAGAAGAGCAGTCCAGCAAGCCAGCCTCCAGAGTGGCAGCCATGCGTATGAAGCATTATGCCTCAGCATACTAGACAGATCCTTATGCATACTTCTGCCCAGGCAGGAATCTGAACCTCCAACCTCTCGGTTGAGTTCAGCACGCTACCAACTAGACCACTGTGCACACCCAGAGTAATATAGGCAGCCGTTAAATAATCAGAAAGGTTTGTCTTATTGCAGCTGCACAAACCTCTCTGTAGCACTGAAAAGTGCAATGCATAATCAACACGTCCTCGTTCAATGTTTGGTTTGTCGGCAGTCAACAGCAGCATCCAGACACAATGTCAGCTACTCTCAACGTACTTCTTTGTACCGCTGGCATTCTGGACTCCTGGTCCCACTAATAGCACTGTGCAGGACTTCATTTTGGACTTGGTGTGCTAACTCAAGTTTCTGGAGACTAGCCAGTCCTCCCAAAGCTTTGCAATTGCAGTTCAGCCCGTCCAGGATGTTGCCATCCGTGGAACTTTTCCTCAGGTGGAACTTGACGATACTACGCCGTTCCAGATGGTGCTTTTATTCTCTCCAGGCAATTTCTGCAAGAACCTGAGAGATCATATCTACCTTGGGTAACAAAACACAGCACCTTTAATTATGCACAAATAATAATAATAATAATAATAATAATAATAATAATAATAATAATAATAATAATACCAATAACAATAATAATATGATATAATTATCATTAATAATAATAATAATAATAATAACAGACAATAAATTAAGGATAGGTGAAGACGTACCTGGCACAACAATAGGTGGTTGTCCAGAGCCATCCATTTTGTGCGGGTTGCTGAAGGCTGTATGAGCAACAAGGACAATCGACTGATGGTTGGTGGGATTATGTCTCGTCACTGCCACGACGTCGTCACTCATCTGATCCACGAAAATCTGAACAAGCGATCACATTTTCAAAAATGAAACTATCCAACACGGGGAAGTCCTAAACAGCCAGCTACTTGAGACTTGGTGAAAACTGATTTTAGAAAAAGAACAACATCAAGAATTTTGCACTTTTTTATTCAGAGAGACTTTAAAACGTACTGTACTGTTACCGCTAAATGAACATTTACGTAGAAATACATCGTAGCAGTCCTATTAGTATTCGAAATAAGTGAGAGAGTTATAGAGCAAGTTCTTCAAAGTTACACCTCTTGGTTTCTTAGAAAGCATTTAATGAGTTCTGCAAACACAAAAGCTCAACCTGTAGAAGCATAGAAATCAAACAATACTACCAACAATAAGTTTACAACCTACCCGGAAAGCACCTTGAATTAGCTACTCTTGAAGTGGCTCTATATAAATATCTTATTACAATTACAATTACACATAGACTGGTTCCATGTAATTACAATTACACAGAGAATAGACCGGTTCCATGTAATTACAATTACACAGAGAATAGACTGATTCCATGTAATTACAATTACACAGAGAATAGGCTGGTTCCATGTAATTACAATTACATAGAGAATAGACAGGTTCCATGTAATTACAATTACACACAGAATAGACTGGTTCCATGTAATTACAATTACACACAGAATAGACTGGTTCCATGTACGAGTCTAAAGGAACTCTCAGACAGTTACAGCCAAGCAACTTGGGAGCAGACAGATCACGACTTGTTACCTGATCGAAGCCAGCTCTTCCGAGTTCATGGTGCAGCTTGTTGATCGCTTTCTTTGCAGTTATAAGTCCAGTTTTGATGTCCACCTGATCCGGACCGGTCTTACTTGGATCAGCTGACCACGACTTGTAGAAACGTTTCTCCTTAACGACATCAATCTGATCAAAGTTCACAACACAACACTAGAAGCAGAGGAAACGAGAATGATCTTCGGATAAGCACATCAATTACAGTAAGCACATTTCACTAACCTGGAATAATATTGTTACTTTGAATTGAGTTTATTGAGTTTGAATTGAATACAATAGCAATCATTAGCTTACAAATATACAGACTGGAATGCAAACAGTTACAAAGAAAATATCAAACAACTTAATTGCAGAAAAGCGTACCTGAACCAACAAACAAACAACTGATGCAACAGACGATTCAAGAGGAGAAGATGCTGACACAGCTGATCTAGTCATCCCCGCTATTTATTAAGCAGTAATATTCAATGACCAGAACAGTAATTGTAACATATACATCGGCCAAATCTCAAAAATACATAAATGTTGATACAGTAATATATGGCACATTGTCTTAGTAATACTGGTAAATTACAGGTGATTTATAAGAGAACTTAAATGCAGTCAGTTACTGAAATTGATCAAGGAATTGCCTCAGATCTGATGATATTTACATTGTTTTATATCGTCTGTAATTAGAAGTTCTGACAAGACTTACATAGTGTGCAACAAGCTCATCGTATCCACGATTGCTGCCTGTGGCACAGCAAGACATGGCAATCAGCGCTGAGCTTGGTAGCAAGTCGTAAACAGAGCGTTTCTATAAGAGAAAGACATAACACCTGTATGGAAGCGTCAACACACATGCAGAAATCGTAATGCTAAGATTTCTGCAGAGCCAGGGAAACCAGCTTATTCACAGGTGCTCAGTCAATACAAAATTGATAGGCAGATAAGGTCACCAGTGCACCTACGGTGAGGGTTGATAGTCTATCGATGCAATGTAGTCGTATCGTATCTGGGATTTTTAAAGCGCCGCTAACAGCACAAACTATTCAGCACGATAGCCCCGAGGAAAAAGAAAAGTGGAGAGAAGAGGACGAGGTCCTAGCCAAAATCTTACTATGGATTGAGGGGGAGATCATTCCATAGAGTAGAGCCAAGGATGGCAAAGGCATGATGTTGCGCCATGGCAGTCCTAGCTTGGGCAACGAGGAGATCAAGCCGATCAGCAGACCGAAGAGGGCGGGAAGAAAGTAATACGTGTATCAAAAACAAAAATGCTGCTACGACTATCTTACTGAACTAAACAAGTGCAACTTAAGGTCAATGGAAAACCTGTGTTGAGATGAATCAACTGAAACAGGTGATGCGGCATGACAAAATGGTTAAGATGGACTTTCTAACCATTATGGGACTTTCATTGTCATGAGTCTGATCAAGAAACATGGCATGAGACATCGACGGCATCAGAGGTCGAGCTGGAGGCTGCATGAAAGAACCAACAGGCGATCCACCGAAGCGGTGCACCAGTCTACCGAGCTCATGAGCATTCCACGCGTTCAGACCCTCTGAAATGATAGCCAACTGAAGTTGTTTATTCACAGTCATGTTAAGTCAATAAAAGTCACTGAGAAAATTCCAATATACAAACTAATCCACATGTTTTAAGTCATGGAGAAAATTCCAATACACAAATTAATCCACTTGTTATAAATCACCAAGAAAATTAAAAAATTAAAATTAAACTTGTTAGCTCGCTATGGGTTTTCATCTGTAATTTAATTCAAAAGTCTCCCATATCCCACACGGGGCAGCAGAAAGCACTTTCATGACCACAAAATGGTCATGAAAGTGCTTCAGTTACATTAATAAGATTACTGGTACTTAGCAGTGCTTAAAGTCAGTCATAGCTGCCTTAGCGGGTTGGAAAACAAACTCTATAATTCATATAATCTTGCAGCAAACTGTAACTGCAAATACACACTGTTCAGCCTAACAACCAACTGCACAGTGATTTCAGATGATTTTGAGGCATCCAGTAATACAATGATTCTGCAAAATGTCACATTATTATCAGTCAGGGCTTCAGTCAATGACAGCAGGGCAAAAACTTACGCAGATATTTTACAGCACCTACTGGAACCTATAAGAATCTGCAGACTGTTTCACCTCTCAATCTATGATCAAATCCTTTCCTAATTCTCAATCTCTGACCACTCCATTCCTAATTCTCACAATGAGTTCTAGTGCTAATGCAAATGACGATGAACAGCACAAATACCTCGAATAAGCGAATTCAGACCGAGACGGTTGATGAACGTGTTATCGGCGTATTCGGAGTTTGTGAACAGTTCTGCAATCACGTACAGATCAGGACGAACCTTTCTGGCCTCATCCAACATGTACTAATTTTCAACAAAGGAGAAAGCCAGTATCCCACTTATTCATGATCAAAACAAATCTCCATTAAGCAACAATTTTCTACTTGAGAAAAGTATCACACTAATTGACTTATTAATTAGAAACTTCTACAACTAATTAGGAACTTCCATAGCACCTGTGTCTAATTCATAAGGTATCAACTGATGGCACACTAAAACGAAGCCACAAATCCATCCCTATCCAATATGAGGCAAATGATGAGATGGGAGAGAGCAAAGTGTCCCCAACATTTAGACTGAAGGATGCCAGTGGTTGTGCCCCAGTATTTCTCCATTCTTCATACATCAGTCAACACTTCCTCTACTTACTTACCAGCTCGTCACTCTCTTACTTACCAGCTCGTCACTCTCATGAGTGCAGCTGTGCAAAGAATACAGAGTCACATGACATTGCAGCTCTAAGTTCAATATTCTACTTGAGTAGAATATTGAACTTAGAGCTAGGGTGTCACGGGCATAAAACTTGTCTCTGCTGCCAACAATCAGACAAAATATCTTAAATCACAGCAAGCTGATATAACATGCCAGTGCTTTGACTGCTCAGCACGTAAAATATAGCTGCCCGTAAAGATCAATATTGGCATTGACAGCAAAAACAACATTCAGCAACGTGGACAGCAAAACTACCTTAACAAATTATGCAAATGCATAAGCTCACATTACATCAAGTTTATTTGCCGAGCGAATGAAATTAACCATGTTCCACAATCTAAGTTTTACATGAACAACATTTCTTAAGTCGTCACACCTATCTGACCACGGAAAGCTTTACCTCTGCAACGTGTATCGGAGTGCTGTGGCAGTTATCCAGTCGAATTCCGTGGAATATTCTGGCTGTATCTTTGACATACCGTGCCATGAAGTCCCAGAGGAATGGACAATCGTGTGGACCGTCTCCGTAACGTAGCTTAACGTTATCACCCCACGGTATCAACTCACGTCTTAGGTATATGTTGGAGCCTGAAAGTACAGCACAAAATTAAGTTAGCATCACGTCAAATGGGAAAGCAGAATACTGCAATGCTAAGATAGACAGCAAAACATATGCATTATGAAGCCATAGATCTTGTGATCACAGTGATTCTCAGAACTTTCCAAGATTTAATAACCAGACAGCAGAGAAAACCTGTCACCTCTTGACCTAGTACTACAAAGTACAAAAAATGCATAGATAACTAGATAATGCTACATAGGGCGGGGAGGTAGTTGAATGGTAACACGCTGGAAGGAAGATCAGAAGGACGCGGGCTCGATACCCGCTAACCCCATAAGGTTGGCTCAGCCTTTCATTCGCTAGAGGGCGACTGTAAAATTGAGCCGTAGAACAGACGGGCGCCTTGCATGGCTGCCGTATACAGTTAAATTCGACTCCTGTAAAACTTGCATCATCTGTTACTGCTATATCGAGGTAAATTTGCAGTGGTTCTAACACAGACTACACGTCTTCTGAACCACTTAAAACCCTTGTTATGTTATGTTATGTTATATCATGTAAGGCGCTGCTGAGCACCGGTTGAGTGGCGCCACAGCAAGTACTGTGCTATGATGATGATGATGATGATGATGAGCTAGCAAGGCACATAACATGATGAAGACCAACTAATAAACGGGCCAACTCCAGTGAATTCAGAAGACAGCATTGGATCGTTAAATCTGTAGTGCCTCTTGCAAAAAACTAATGCCATGTTTAATGACATCACCTCTAAGATATGAAGCAATCATTTACAGAAGTTGCTCACCAGGAGCTGCAAAGTTTCTCAGCGGATCGTCGGCCATGACCCAGCCGTTGTGAGCCATGCAGAAAGCGCCCTTGATCGAGTTCATCATCTCTTCCTCTTGTTCTACATTCATTCTCTCTTTCGGCAGTGTGAAGTAACTGCAACGCAAAGATAAAGCCATCCAAAAATCAACATCATTCACAGATTCACAGAAACCATGAAACAAGACTGTGTATTGAAATGAAAATTTACTATGATTATAACAATCCTGCCTACTAATGTGGTTTTCACTGAACCCCCTCGAAAAAGCCAGTTCGCAAGACTAGGGCTTTTCGGACACTGAAGAAATCTGGAGATTATGATTACAACAATAATAGGGTCATACCTTTATAGTTACTACTGAAGTTACTAGAAAAGACTCAATTGGTTAACGAGAATTTAAAACACACTCTGTTGTCCAACAATAACTAACTGAGTTCTTCACTTTAGCTGCCACATTCTGCTACCTGTGGAACTAAATGCCACAATTTCCCACGGCTTTAGAAGTGAGTCACGTCAAAACAACACCGAGCGGTCTATTGGTAACATGCTCGGTCACGGATCATGTGGTTGTGGGTTCAACTCCGGGTAACAACTCTGGGCAAGTTGTTAGCGCATACATGCCTCTGTCACCAAGCGGGGTAATTTGGTACTGGTATAAGCTGGGAAGTAAACAACATGGACACGGGACGCAATGGTCCCGTGTCCATGAACTTGGGATTTGTCAATTGCCAGCTCAAGGGCCAAATTAAGGAAATGAGCAACTCCCCTACGTTCCACTTGGGGTATGGGAGCTCTAGTACAAGAATCTCCTTTATGATAAAAAAATTCCTACATTACGGTTTTCAATACAGCAGACTTCTCTTGACATTAACATCTGCATCAGTGCTGCGCAATGAAACCAAACCTGAAAGAGCACAGCTATAGGAAACTCCTCAATAGCAACAATGCTACAGAGATTTAAAAATCCAATGCAGTCTTCTGAGTAATGCTAATCCTAGAATTTCAAACACATTTAGAATACTACTAGAAATAAGTTTTTTTTTTCCTACTTCCACATGATTGGCTCCTTCTCCGAAACTTTCGGGATCTTTGGGCCGTGGGCATCGATGAAGCGATATCTGCCATTGGCGATGAGGTTGTTGACAGCACACTCAAGATGGCCGGCGATTGCCGACTCGGCCGCTCGGTTCAGTTCAACCAATTTATTGCGAAGAGAATTGCAAGCAGTGACAATCCGCTCGTCTCGCGAAATGTGACCTGGTCTTGAAGAAACAAAAACGATAAATTCCTGAAATCACAGTTTCAGATACGACTACGGTGTTCCAGGGCTTTTTTGGGACAATGTATACTGTTTCTTCATTTGCCTTGCGTGTTTCGATTGGTTTGGTCACACGGATTATGGTTTTGGAGGGTGGTTTATGGTTTTGGAGGGTGGTTTATGGCTTTGGAGGGTGGTTTTGCTTAGATGTGACCACCTACTAGTGCCTTGTGAGCTGTGATAGTGGTGCTATATAAGTTTCCAGATTTGATTGGATTAGTTCCATTGTGGACAGGTATTAATCGTTCAACAGTAGCTCTGCCAAACTACCTAAGAATTTTCCCAACAGCATATCAGGGGTCTGCCCGGATACAATGTCATTCTCTATCCTCAAGGCAAAGCGACCGTTACAACTGGAATTTCGCGACCGTTACAACTGGAATTTCACTCCCAAGGAACACTGTTGACAGAGAAGAGTAATATGTTTACGGAATATTAGCAGTGAGGCACAGTAGCCGAATGGATAGATCACTCAGCCTCTAACGCATCCATAGATTATGCATTCAAGTTTCTAATCAACCGGTCACTGGTGTAAAGCAAGTCCATCACACACAATTGCTCAGCGCCATTGGCATTCTATCGTATGGTTGAGTGTGACCTTCTGAACTTTGGAAGGAGGGCAATACCAAATAAAGTTGTATTTTATTGTACAAAAGCAACTAGAATTCTTTTGCAATTCTTTTTAAACTGTAACTTAATATACATCAGCAGAGAGTGTCTTTAAGGATTTCTTATTATGGTGATTTCTCATGTCCAATACATTATCGTGACATACTGGCTTCAGTAGAAAATGCCTCAATTTCTCATTTCAAATACATTATCACGCATACTGGCTGGAGTAGTATTTCTTGATGGCCAGTGCAACGTCAACCGTGGACTTCAGACGACGATAGTTAGGATCGGCAATGATCGCAATGTCAGCATCTGGTCGATCATCTCCACGGACACCACCTATAATCATTTCATCGTAGAGATACAATCTTTGATCACGACAAACTATTTCTTAACGTTGAACATACAAGAACACGAATTTTCAATTCAACCTCATGGCACAAAATACCATTATCAATTTGCATTTAGAAAACAAATTCTCTGCTGAAACACAACGTGAAATGCTGAAATTTCTTAACAACACTCACAACCTGCATCAGGAAGACCAGTTAATCCACTAGTCAATATAATCATATCAAAATCTACAAGAGCAAGACTGAGAAAAACTTTTCAGATTCAGGTAGCAATTTCATTCTTGCCATGTAAAAGTTACAAGAAGTCACAATGCAATGCTGCAAAAACTTTATTGGACACCTATATCCCAGGGGTGCTTGATACTGTGGTGGTTAGCGTGCTGGACTGTCAGTTAAAAGTTCAAATCCCCACCTGGGCAGAAATCTGGTTCCAGATTTCTGCTCCGCATGTGCCCCCTAGCAAGCTCAGCTACGATGAGTACACTGACTGTACACTGTTGGTGGGAAGATAAGACGGCAAGGGAGAAGACCGGCCATCTGCTCTCATATGCTGAGAATAAGAAAATGAAGTCGCTAACATTTCATACCCATGGCTGCATCACGGCTAGCTTAAAGGAATGATCTTCTTTTTCTATCTTTATATAAAGATAAAATCCTCAAACAAGAATTGGCAGCTAAGACTGTGAAAAAAACAGACTAAAAGAAGCATATAGGAAGAGAATAAATGAATAACATATCTTTTAAATGTTAGACAAACAGAATTTAATTTGTTAGACAAACAACTTCGCTTCTTCAAGTAAAAGCCCTTAAAATGCAACAAATGTACGTAAATATATCCTCATATAACATGAATTCTGAAATGTCCTGGGAATAACAACATAAACAAGAACATAAAGAAAACACGAATCACAGAACATGAAAATCAAACTGTTGGGGAAATTAAAACACAACGAAACATAGTGACACTTACTTTCTTTGGATCAAAGGGTCAAATATTAAAGAGACAATGAAGAAAAACAAACAATCATTTAACAGATTCAAACCAGTGCATCAGTTATAAATCAAAACATCTCAACTACCGATTCAACATATACCTTATTGTAAAACCTCAGCCATTTAAAAATCCTAAGGTCTGGCAGAGAGAAAGGCTGTGTCCTCAACACAAGGCAGCAAGATCACTGTGATGGATGGCATTTGAATTTCCAGTTGTGACAGCATAACACTATTTACCGGTAGGCTTGTGAGCACAGAAGTACTGGTACATAGTTAAAAGGTGCCTCATAAAGTGTACAGATACATTAAGACACATCTGATTATCTTTGTCTGGTCATAACCTAAATCAAGACCTGTTCTTGGTGAACGAGATTTTCTGGTTGCTGGACCTACTTTTTGGAACTCTCTCCCCAGTGGCGTTGCCGCCTATATCTGTGGTACGGCTTTTGCCTTACCACTTTTTAAGGTGGTACAGCAACAACATACTTTTGCTGTATCACTTTTTCTGTTAAAAGCTTCCATCCCCCAGACCTCTAATTTTGCCTTACTGGAACTTTTCAAATCATGGCGATGCCACTGTATCTCCCTGTGTCTGTGCACTCTGCTCAGTCGCTTGTGTCATTTCGTTCTCAACGTAAAACTTACCTCTTTCAAATTGCTTATCCATCATAGGCTGCCTCTCTGTCTTATGCACTGATCTAATGGATATTGACTTAATTACAGCTTGGTTTTAGTGTGCCATCAGTTGAAGCCTTGTGCATTAGACACCGGCACAACAGAAGTTACTAATTACAATTACAATTAAGTGTCTAAATATACAGTATACATGCATAATACATCAGGAAGACAGCCACAGTAGATGGCATTCAAATGGTAAGGAAGATAATGAGTTGAAGAAGAGTTCAAGCTATATATACCATCAGTACGGAACTACTGCCATACTAAAACTGAGTTTCCAGGCTCTTAAAGTGTTTACCAGCTTACTGGAGTTATAATTTAAAAAAACTAGGAATTCACCCAACACACAAACAGCATCACCCCTTAAAAATGAGAAACATTAATAATAATTTCCGGTACATCAAACCCAACAACATGACACATGACACACAAAACTTGACAGCAGAAGTAAAGTTTTGAGAATCGATGGAACATAAAAACGTCAAGCCATGCACAGCAAACGATTGTTTCAAACAAGAATGAAATCCCAAAATAATTGTAAAATATGTATCAGTTACCTAGAACTGCAGCCCTCAGTCTGTATGTTGTATCGTCGATATGAACTTGGTAATATTCGTGAATGCGATGCTTTGGCAAGACCTGCTCTAGCAGGAGGCGCCGAACACGCTAAGAAAAATACACATAAGTAAGGCAAGGGTGAAGCAATCACTCGTAAAAAGCACTGTTACATCTGTGTCTTGGAGTTGCAACGTTTTTGTATGTAATGGTATTTTAGTGTTTCAACAAGTGAATGCCAAACTCTGTACCGTTGACGATTTTATATAAGTTTTAAACTGTTACATCTGATCGAGGCTTTGTGCTGGAAAGTTGAAAGCAGTTTGTCTTGAAAAGGAACTATACATTACATTTAAAAATTACACTCTTATGGGCTGATACACAAACAGGCCAACAGGTGGCATCTGTAGCATGTAGACAATGAAAGCTTTGGTAGCTTAAAACATTAGAATTTTACAATGTTCGTTCAAGTGGGTTTTAACCATTTTATATTAGCACTTTGTGGTGACTCATTTTGAATTTGTGATAGCCATATCTTGCATGGATAGCCCTACAATTAGTCAGTGTGAATGCCTATACCTCAGATTAATTATCGATAAAACTAGGTAAGGTTACAGGTTCAACCATGTGATGACTGGTGAATTGACTGATCAGCCCCATTGCTTCCCCCATCCCTGTGCCATCAAGGACACCTTTTCTATACAATGTTTCTAGTTGTAAAACCACAAGCCTGCTAGAAGAATGTACATTTTAAAGATTAGTGGTCAAGAAGAATACGAATTTAAGTGAATATGAATATAAGAATATAATAATTATAAGAATATAAGAATTATAAGAATATAAGAATATAAATAAGAATAAGTGGTCAAGAAGAATAAGCAAGAAATAAATACAGAAAACTGATAAGAATCCCCCCCAAAAATTGTCTTTCATGCACAGCTGGTGTCTCGTTAATTTTCTGATCTGTGTGTTCTGCTTGACTGCGACTGTATGACGCTTATGGTAAAATGAATAGGACGTAAATTAAGGAATAGGATTAGTCCACTACCTGCAAATGGTCTTCAGAAGTGATCGAGGCTGGCACACCGTGGCTTGCCCACTTTCCCTCTCCCACTTCCAGAGAAAAATGCCATAGGATGCGGTCCAGGAGATAAGCGGGCTTGAGATGAGGCGAGTTGATCATGTTGTAGCTGCACTCCGGATGCTCTAGTATCCACGGACTCTCGTTGGCCGTGTGGTTAAAAACGAGATCGGTCAGAGACAGTACCTCCCACTCATTCTTCATGAACTCCACCAGTTCCTCAAGGTCCTTCATAGTGTACTTTTGTCCCTGTTAGACAAACCAACAACCTTCCAATCAACGGTGAAGCAGACTCTAAGCAACAGTACAAATACATTTGATAAACAAGATTAAATTCCTTCAGCAAATTCTTTCAAATGTCATCAGCCATAATTTCTGCACTTTCCATTGTGATTTCTTCTCTTCCACAAATGAAATGTTACAAACACCACTCTATTCAGCCGTGCTGGAGTCGGGAGCACCTCTGAGTAGTTCTCCTCGAAGAGGCGCTATATAAATGTCCGTTATGAATCAGTGAATGAAACGGAGTTCAATCGCTTTCCCGCTGCAGTTGAAATCATTTGCGAAATTTACGATGAATGTCTTTATCTGTTGCTGCATATGATACCTGGAGAATTCACTATTCAATTTTCAATTCAAGCAGTGTACAATGAAATGTTCTCTTCGACTGCCGCTGTCATTCTCGATCCAACTACAGTTGGACACGACTGTGGGGAAACATAAGTTAACAAGAAGCAATCATCATGCCTTAGTCATTATATTATTATAATTATTATTATTATAACTATTATTATTATAATTATTATTATTATTACATATTTATTAAGCACCACTATCTAATGAACAAGCATCAATCGATGGCACTGAGTAATTTTAAGTGAAGGACTTGCTCCAGGTCTCTATGCAGTAACCATCTCGGAGAAGGCTCAAATGCATACTGTCCATATTACAAGGTGAGTGCTCTAACAAATCGGCTACCATGTCCCAGTTACAGGTTTAGGTTAATGATTAATGTTTCAACCTGGCAGTGTCCAGGTTAGGCCATTAGACATTGAAAGAGGAAGGTCAGATTTACTAAAAAAAGTGTTACAATAGTAATTCAAGTACAGACCTCTTTCGGACTGAAGTTGGAATTGAGCTTCAGTTGGTCCTTCAGACAGTACGAAGAATTGGAAATCCCCAGTTCCTGCACAGGCGTAAAGTGGATCATGTTGTAGCCAGACTCCTTGGACACCAGCAGGCGCTCCTTCCAGCGGTCGAATGTTCCAAGAGACTTCGGTAGAACCGACTGACATCGGATGCAGTCTAACGGCAAACGGTCATCCAGTTTTCCAACACGCAGAATCGGATCCACGAGAAAGTATCCGCGTCCGTTTGCGTTCTCCATTTTGTCACTGTTCAACAGTAGTAAAATTCTTATGCAGTTTCACCAGACCACCCTTGTAATGTGTGAGACTTGTTGTAATGTCTTACTGTGAAATAATAACGTGAAACAACGTGTTTGGAAACTCGTAATGCTGTATTTATGATTCAAATTGAGAGGTTGTGTTAAAATAAGGTAATTTTCTCAACAAGACCTCCTATTAAATTTGTGACTGTATTGTATCAGAATTGGTATTATATTGAAATACATTATACTGAGACTTCTGTGCCATAACTCATTAGGGCCAACATAAATACCACCGAGCATAATGGTTTCCACTTTAACGACGAGCATGCACTAAAATGTGTGGAAAGCTAATCCCCTCTTGTCGTTAAAGGGTTAAAAAACAAATTGAATGTCAGAACTCTATTAAATCAACAAATCAAATCTCAGACCTTCTATTATATCAACAAATCAACTGCCAGACCTTTTATCGATGGTGAAGTAGTAATTAAACGATCCGGCCATGACAAGTCGGACCTCGGCAAAGTTGTCGTAGACATCTGACCTCTGGGCCGAGAGGTTCTCCCACTTCAGTTCGTGAAAGGCAGTGCGGTTCGGTCCAGCTTTTGGATCTGTTGGGTGGTTGACAAAAGTTCTGACTTTCTTGTCAGCAAGCGATGGGCCCAGCACAAAATGTAGCGTCCAGCCTGTTACAAGGTTTAAAAATATAATTACACTGAAAATATTAATCACCAAACGATATAATTAGTTTACTTGCAACAGAATTTCAGTTAAGACAATCACAGATCCTAGTCTGAGCTTGGCAGAACTTAATACCTTGTTTATCAATCAAGCCACTTCCTGGCAGGAATTGATTAATTATACGGTAATCTTGCATTAATGACGGCATTATTTGATTAACTTTTATAATTTGAAATGCTAGATACACCATTAACAATTATTATGCAAATGGTTATGTTACTGTTCTAAATAAATGGAAGTACTGAAAGGCACTATAGTAAGAACCTAGATACCTAACTTACTAGCCAGGTAACTAGCTAACTAACAAGGTACCTAATTAACTAACAAAAACATGCAAAATTCAAGTCTATACTTTGAAGACCTGGAAGCCAGTAAAAATCAAATGCAGAGGCAACTGACAATGTGGGACATTCCATCACTTGCCCTTAGCATGCCTGCAGAGTCCACTGATGTGGCCATTTCCCTCGTATTATCTATAGCACTACACAACCACAAACGAGAGGCACCTACTAACCAGTCAAAGAAGTCAATCAGTAACCTTGTGCTGTGCCTCTAAGAAGCAATTACAGACCTAGATGAATGGCTGTCTGTTGATAGCCATTGGCTGACTGATAACAAGTGTCCTAATGTCAAACTTACCTCTTTCAAATTGCTTATCCACCATAGGCTGCCTCTCTGTCTTAAGGACCGATCTTCTGGATATTGACCTGATTACAGCTTGGTTTTGGTGTGCCATCGGTTGATGCCTTGTGCGTGCATTAGACAACGGCACAATAGAACTTACTAATTTACAATAACAAACTTCTCAAAACACAACATAAATTTCAAGACACAGAAAGAATGAAACCACTGACCCTTTTCCAATCGATAAATGGTTGCATCTTTGATTTCACCGATGTTCAGCGTCAGGAGTCGTAGCTGGCTTGGTGCCGTCATTGCTCAGGTAATCATACGCAGAAAACGTCTCAGAAGTCAAGGATAACCTGAAGAACCTCAAGGATTCTTTTCGAAAGATGATGGCAGCAAAATTCAGCAGTGAAGAAGAGTCTTCTTTGGATCATGCAAAACAGACAGCAACAAGTTAATGATTCTAAATTCACGCAAACACTTTGGCAAAACAAAAATATAAACGTAAAAATTGCCAATACTAAAGATGAATTAAACGTAGATATGTAATGCTGCACTCCATTGAACAAAAATATGAAATGTGAAAAAGAGTGAAAGCACTTCAGAAAACATGACTAAGGAAGAAGATCGGTCACAAAAAGCCAATCATCCCGAAGCGTGTGACCTGCGCAAAGGCACAGAGCCTGAAGAAGATTGGAAACAATTAGGTTAAAACACAAGTAACACATTACGCAAACAATCTGTTTGTTTGGTTGTAGATGCAAATACATCAATTCAATAGAAATCTGCAGTAAAGTTCATCCTGGTATATTGGCAAATCAAATGTGCTTACTGTTCAAGGCATGTGTAAAATAAATCAGAATACTACACAAAAGTACACAGAATAAATTTTTTTAAAGTTGATAAAATAACCACCGATCCCTTACAGTCAATTATCAATTACAAAAAATATACTATGTAATTGGATAAAAGGTAAACCAATCGTAATAGTATCGTAATCTAAAGATTTCTGCAGCACCCAAAACAGCTAAGTTGTGGGAAACAGCTTATTCACAGGCCTAGTCAAACTTTAACCTGAATTGCTTATGTTTAAAACCACTCAAAACTCAAGACCACAACAATCTGGCATAATAAACATAAACTAACAAACATTAACTAATAAACATTAACAATAAACATTAACTAATAAACATTAACTAATAAACATTAGCTAATACACATTAACTAATAAACATTAGCTAATAAACATTAACTAATAAACATTAACTAATAAACATTAACTAATAAACATCAGCAAATAAACATTAGCTAATAAACATTAACAATAAACATTAACTAATAAACATTAACAATAAACATTAACGAATAAACATTACCTAATAAATGTTAACTAATAAACATTAACAATAAACATTAACTAATAAATATCAACAATAAACATTAACTAATAAACATTAACAATAAACATTAACTAATCGTAACCAACATGTGATAGACAGACACTGTTCAGCACTGTGAAAACAAAGCTATCCAGTTTTAAGGAAAGAAAAACATGATAGAAAATAAACAAGGACCAAGTAATTGGGTAAAGTCAAAGTCCACTCCGACCCACTCCAGCCACACACATCAACCACGAGGTCAAAGCTCCCATAGTCCCCCATACTTCTCTTTAAAACGATCTACCTGATCGAAGTTCACTCAAGATTTGGCACAAATATAAACACACAGATATATATATATAAAACTCATTTCTATATAAACACACACATGTACAACCATACAGTATGTATCTACGTATGCATGTATCATGTATCTATGTATGCATGTATCTATGTATCTATGCATGTATGTATCTATGCATGTATGTATCTATGCATGTATGTATCTATGCATGTATGTATCTATGTATACATGTATGTATGTATGTATGTGTTTGTATGTATCTGTAGCTATGTATGCAAGTATCTATGTATACATGAGTTTGTGCATATTTGAAAAAGCACAAGAAGCAAAACTGTAGTTGTGAAGTTAAAGTGTAAGGGTTTTGGTAGAGATGACCTGCATCTGTGTGCTTCATTTACGTGTCAGAAGACAAATCAAAACATCACCACTTCAACAACCCAGAGCTCTTGGGTCACACATAAATGTAAATGCAATGTAAATGTAAATCTCCTAAACTTCCCAGCACCACACAAAAGCCACGTCAGGGAGACCAGCTTAATCACCGGCGCTATATCAAATCAAATCCGAATAGCCACGTCCGTTCCGGTGCCAGGTCAGAGTCCAGGGAGGTCAAGCCGAGGAGACAGTATGATGCTACAGTGGAAGGGATAAGGCATACATCTGAGGCTGGAGAGTACCCACCGACTCACCAGTACTGGTGAAGGGATAAGCCATAAGGCAAGGAACTCACATACATACAACAATGATGTGCACAGTATATGCATGCTAAACGTAAAGCCTGAACCAACACAATCTGGCCTAACGTTTACACTAAACTTGTGGATGCCAACCAGCTTGTAAATGCATCTTCTCAAACAATTTGATGATTTTCTCAGTCTTGATAATGATGGTTCAACTGGTTACTTCCCATGCACACTAAAAGCCTTTATAGCAGACACACTGGAGATGTATGTGTATCCCAGAAGAACTGGTGGCAGTGCATTCCAGATATGTATTTCTTAAATGGACTTACACTTTAAACCAATAACTTACCCGAGTGTGGGCAGTGCTTCTCCAAAGTACTAAAATGACACTATATTAAGCGTATTGATACATACATATATATACAAATATATATACATACACACACCAGCATGCATTGCCATGCAAGCATACAGACACACATATATAAAATGGTAGCTATGGGTGTCAAAGTTTTTAAACTACAGCCCAGGTACCCAAGCTCATTCTGAGCAGATACCCAACTAGTCAAGTCGTCATTGGATAAAAATGATAACTAAATGTGCCCCTCAGACGTGGTTTGAAGTCTTGCAGGGCTGTTCCACCTGGGTGAATTACCACAGCTGCAAAATTAATACCCCATACTTGATGCATCACCGCCCCCCCCCCACCTGAGTGCCACACCTAAAGCTAGCTTAGCCTGGTACTGGTGAGTCTTTGGGGACTCCAGCCTCAGCTAAGTTACTGTATGGGCAGAGGTGACAACAACTGTGTGCTGATGTCCCAGGCCGTCAGCTGTTAGCTTGTCACACTTACAAGTAATGCCTAGAAACGGCCGGAATTGCAAAGCGGCCCGGCACAGCCCATGGACCCGGTTACCGATCCCCTCAAGATGCCCGTTCACATGCCTAATAGTACAAGTGTACACCATATGATACACTGATGGCATTCTACACTGTGTCCACGATAAAGTAGAACACTAGACTTTGTGAAATATCTTGGTCAATTGTAGTATTATAGGTACTAAATTTGGTGCACATGAACTTCAGTCTATTCTAACCATACCCTGCAAATTTTATGACAATTGATGCAACGGTTACGAGGATATACCCTTTTTAAATTGGGTGGTTCAGAAACCAAGTTACCGAACAGTAAAACGCATAGAATTAGGCCTACGTCATTTTTCTGGCTACCGCAGAGGATACATAGGCTGTTGTTTATAAGCATCATTTTCGGAAACAGTTACACTACGAGACCTGTTTTACGTAACAGTAGTTGGTTGTAAAGAAATGGTTTTCAGCGCAGAGGACAAGATTTTAATCAAGGAGTTGAGAGAGACGAATGGGTATGGCGCAAGATGAGGTGATGGAGTAGGCCTATGGCAAAGGGGTATGGATTTTAATCAACTCCTTGATTAAAATCTTGTCCTCTGCGCTGAAAACCATTTCTTTACAACCAACTACTGTTACGTAAAACAGGTCTCGTAGTGTAACTGTTTCCGAAAATGACGCTTATAAACAACAGCCTGCGGTAGCCAGAAAATGACGTAATTCGATGCGTTTTACTGTTCCGTAACTTGGTTTATGAACCACCCAATTTCAAAAGAGTGTATCCTGGTAACCGTTGCATCAATTGTCATAACATTTGCAGGGTATGGTTAGAATAGACTGAAGTTCATGTGCACCAAATTTAGTATCTATAATACTACAATTGACCAAGATGTTTCACAAAGTCTAGTGTTCTACTTTATCGTGGACACAGTGTAGATACACTGGTATCTAGTATCTTTTATCAAGACTTCATCCAAATTTACTGGGACCTTAGTAACACTAATTTAATATTTGCCTGTCATTCTTTGTGTTTCCAAATGCACTTCTTCCTTGGTTAATCCACAGTCAGCACATCATCCACAACATTTGTTGGTAAAAATAAAAATCTGAGCTTAGCCAATGCTTATTTACCAGCCAGCAGTCTGGCTGCCACTGGCTGTTGATCCACGTACACAGAAATGACTCCACAGCACCTGTTTCTATTATTTAACCCTAGTAACCTATTATGCGCTCTGAGCCAAAGCCAACAGCATTATGCACCTGCACTAAGGAACAAATCATCAGATCCTTTCAGACTTGCAAACTCAGTTTTTTTTTAATCAGACAATGGCAACTGTATCAATCAAACATAAAATGTGCAACTGATGCATAACAATGAGATATTCTACCATCAGGGACTAGATGAGGGAACCTGTGTATGTGATATGCGTGGGCAAAATGCCTGAGAAAATACTCGCCAATGCAAAATACCTGAAGTGAGGCTGGGTAAAAATTATGAGAACGACAGATCAGCTGGCAGGCACTCGACTGGGTTCAAAGCCTATTATCACACAGAAGGCAAATGCAGGTATCAGACATCAGAGACATCTTCTGGCTGAGCCAAGAAGCCAAGCAGAGTTGAAAGGTGTGGACTAGTAACAGTAGAAAGCATTAGGAGCAGAAGAGACTCGATTG
Organism: Allolobophora icterica; assembly: GCA_963556255.1. Classification (NCBI taxonomy): domain Eukaryota; kingdom Metazoa; phylum Annelida; class Clitellata; order Crassiclitellata; family Lumbricidae; genus Allolobophora; species Allolobophora icterica. Next base: position 37,051,519 of record OY744614.1, on the reverse strand, counting down.
AAGCTTAAATGATTATCATTGGAAAGGAAGCCCTATTGTGGGAACTTACTTAGTACTTAGTCCTTCCTGTGCAGGTCTGCACCTCAGGCAATGCACCTCCTCCACTCGTCTCTGTCCATTGCCAGCTCCTCCGCCTCATCCTATGACATCTCCAGGCATCTCAAGTTGTCTCTGAGGGTTTCCAGCCAGTTCTTCCATGGTCTTCCTCTCCTTCTCCCTCCGGAATTCCAGGACATCACTTTGTTTGGCTCTCCTATCTTTATCCATATGAACAACATGCTTCATCCACTTCAACCCATTCTCTCTGATGATGATTTCTATATCTTCCTGTCCCGTCCTCTCTCTTGCAGTTTTGTTTGGTATCTCGTCATGCCACGGCACATGTAGAATTCTTCTCAGCCACTTATAATGTGCTGCATCAGTCTTTTCCTGTTTGCCACCATCATTGGCCATGTCTCAGATCCACACAGCAGCATGCTCAAAACTATGGCACGGTTCTGGCGAATCTTAGTCCTCATACTACATCCCGTTTTCTTCCAGATCTTAATAAACCTTCCAAATGCAGCATTTCGCTGTGGGAAAGGCACTTTAAATCAGCACCAGTCAAATACCTCCCGCCCTTAACCAGAAATACAGAGTTACCCGTCCAAAAGCATTCAAAGTCATGACCACCCAACGCCGTGAGCGTACGAAGACGCGACCGCCCGAAGTCCCGCCGCCATACGAGTCTGACTGCAGTGCCCCTATGCTGTTTACAGAGGCTAACATCAACCCCTGCTCCTTACAGAACTGTCGTCTGTCATTAGAGAAGAAACTGGATGGTGATGGAGAAGAATCTGCTTAAAACAATCATTATGATTCTTTATGTCTCACTATGGTTCATTGATTGTGGGTGAGTTTTGGGTATATATAAAATAGGCAAACTCAAATTAGAATGAAACCATTCTCACCCCGGGTGCCAACCTTCGAGCAGGTGCAAGGGTCTCTGGGCACCCGCTGACAGGCCCGTTCATAATTAGCTGAGTCGGTAGGCCACTGAATAACAACCACTGCCAAACAAAGACTCTGGCTTGATAAATGTTGTCACATGAACCCTAAAGTTTCACATTTGTTCCAAATGGGTTGGTCTGGACAGCATAATTATATGCAAAGCATAAGGACTGAGCTGTACAATAGCAGAATGTATATCAGGAAGTATATACCCAAACGTACAATACCACACAAAATTGAGATTGGGTTTTAACGGTCACGGCAAAATCTTTGACAAAGACTTGTCAGGTTTCATTCTAATTTAAGTTTACCTATTTTGATTATTTGTGCATGGATTGGAAGTGCTCCTGAGTAGGCATCTTGAAGGGGTGCGGTCCGTTTCCTGTTTGTACATCCCCAGATTCATAGTTGAACCGGGATCATTTTAGCGGGCCTTGCCATTTCAATCATGCAAGGGACCCCAAGCATTGGGAGTTTCCCATTTAACATTATGGGACTGTGTGCCTTATATTGAAGCGAGCTACATTAGAGATTTGCGGGTTGAGAGTTCGATGCCCGATCATCTGTGAACTTTGGAAGTCGTTAACATAAACATTTATTCCTCATGTTTGCTCTATTACTTAACTCTTTGGTTATTTAAAACTTTGCTTCAAGTAGACTATTCGGGCATGCAACTACCATAATTTTTGTTTGCTTGTTTTGAATGCTTCTTACAACTCACTGCTAAGAATCATAATTCCTAAATATCAACACTTACTTCGATCCTACCAAACAGAGGATCCAGATCACAAACAGCTTAACAGTTTACAATATGTGTATTACAATTTAACAGCCCCCATCGTTACTCTTTGCTTAGTCTTTATGTCCACAAAACAAATCAATCAGTGAAGTGTTGGCCTCCTGGGTCTTCTGAGTGGCTGAGTTGCGGTTTTAGAATTCAGTGCTCAGTTCCGTCTAACATCTTCATGCTTGATAACCTGTGGTAGCCTGCCTTCTTGAATTGCGCTTGGTTCCGTATGTAGGGCCTATGTATATTCGTTTATTGAGTAAACTGGTTGTCATACCGCAACCAGGAACACAAAAATTAAGAAAAGAAAGGAAATGAACATTCAATCGGATCAACTGTCTGATGGTCTATGATTAATGACTATGAACCGATTATTGACTGACAGTTTGCGTAATGTAAAACAGCGAGCGCTATAGAAGTATCCTCATCAGAATACATGGGATACAGCTGCAAACCAGGCCAACGTCTTATAATGCACCAATACAGACTATAACAACGCATGCATTTTAGCCTTTATGCATAGCGCAGAAACGCTTAAAGAGAAAACAAACAGTAAAGAGCCTACCACACGAAGAAGGAAACAAACTCCTACCAGGCTACCATTCCTCAACAGCAACCGCCTCGACCTTGAACTTATTGCAAAGTTTATAATTTTTTCAGGATTTCTATTCATAGCGTTGACCAAGGACTATATATCGGATCTAGGAATCATACAAATTACGTTTTCGTGTCGAAGTTCAAAATGTGATGACGTCTTTAAAATCAGCTATGAAGCGCCCTCGCGTGATTGACCAAATAAACCTACACCACAATCGCAATCGTAATCTCCAAACTTCTAAAGCACAACTGGTCCAACTGGAAAGCCAAGCGCAGGGCACCAGCTTATTCACGAGCGCTACGTCATATCAAAGGGGTGATCCAGATGGCAGTCCAAAAGAGGTCCAAGTCCGGTTTCCTCTTTTTGACCACTCTGATTTGATTTGGCCTTCTGAAACCGGACTTGGATCTCTTTTCGTCTACTTTCTGGAACACCTAGCTCGATCCTCTGATTTGACGTAGCGCTCGTGAATAGGCTGATGCCCTGCGCTTGGTCTTCGGGTGGCGCTTTAGAAGTTTGAAGATTAGGCCTACGATTACGATTTCCAGAGGACCAGATCAAGAGAAGAGGCAGAGCAGCGGTTAAAGCGGTTGTCGTTTAGGGCGAGAATAATTGGAAGGCGGAGGATCGGATGATTCAGAGTAGGAGTACTTGAAAAGGTGAGACTTCAGTTTTGAGTGGAAAGCCGGGGGGGGGTGATAGATAGAGGAACACGACGAGGACGATGGAGGACGGATTGGAAGAACCGAGAATCGGATTCGTTGTAAATTCTGGAACAGTAGGCTATAGGCCCTACCACCTTTCACACGAGGGCTTCGATCAAGTCAAAGGGTTACCCAGTGATAGGCCTACCATGTGAAGAACAATATTCATTTGTCGGAAGACTGACGATAGGCTAGCGGTCATCTTTGACATGGCTGCTTCAATGGGGAAAATACAGCTCTATGACAAGGTCAATTTGACATGTCGATTGCCATAATTATTAAAGTCAGGCAGTCGCGATGTCGGGTTTAACGCCACGGACAATTTAAACTAACATGTATACGCCTATATGTCTTACAGAACCTTTAACAGGCACGCTCGATATTAGTGAAGGATGATGCAAATACCCCGTTGAGGATCCCGCTCCAGAAAAGCTATTGGCCCATCGCACCAGAGGGCGCTTCGGTTCTGGTTCTTATAGCCTAGATAATTTCACAACTTAAAATTTACCCTCTGCATATTAAAAATTCACAAATCAAACCGTTCTTCGGAACATTAATTGTTCATAATCCTGTTCTAAGAACTGATAAACTACATAGAAGAATGCGAAAAAGAATGCGAAGAAGAATGTGGAGTAGAAGAAGGATGCGAAGAAGAATGCGAAGAAGAATGCGATGAATAATGCGATGAAGAATGCGAAGAAGAATGCGCGGAAGAATGCGAAGAAGAAGAAGAATGCGAAAAAGAAGAAGAAGAAAAGAAGAAGAAGAAGAAGAAGAAGAAGAAGAAGAAGAAGAGGAGGAGGAGGAGGAGGAGGAGGAGGAGGAGGAGGAGGAGGAGGAGAAAAGCCCCTTAAACTAGCCCAGAGGCAGCTATGGGTATAAAGTGTTAGCGTCTTAACTTTCTTAGCCTCGGCATATGATGGCGAATGGCTAGTCCTCTCCCTCGCCGTCTCATCTTCCCACCGACAGTGTACGGTCAGTGTAGCCTAGGCCTACTCATTATAGGTTGAGTTGGCTAGGAGGTGCGGATGGTGCAGAAATCTCGAACCAGCTGAAATTTCTGCTGTGTCGGGGATTTGAACCACAGACTTCTCGTTTGGCAGTTTAGTACGCTAACCACTATAATATATCGAGCATCCCCATTGAATTAAATAAAACATCATAAAATGTGTTCCTTTAAGGCATGGCTATAAAAATGCTTTCAACTTCACGGGGGGAGGGGTGGGGGAGAGGTCGATCGCCACTGGAACTCTGACCACCAACCAACACACAAACACGTTGGAACAATGATTAATAACGTTGGTCCAACGTTGTGCCAATATGCCAACATTGTGCCATCATAATACCTCAATAATTGGCCTCTCTGTTAAATTCCGATTCCGTAGATCGACCACTAGACAACGCTTCAGGTGAGTGCACATTCAGACAATTATATTAGGCCTACCTAATTTACCTTTCACCTAAAACTTCATTCCATGTTGCTTTCCATCATCTCTAATCAAGTTGTCGAATTCCATAATTGTCTCCACTAATTTGTTTACCACAGCAAGCACCAACACATTTCGTATGCCATCGGCCCGACTAAGTGCATATGCATTGACAACCGCATCACTGCGTGAAATGTCTATTATGTCTCCTCGATGAATGCCCGCAATTTTATGCGCTACCTGTATCGAGGCCTGGATAAACAACGATTCCAGTGCGTCTACAGAACCAGGCCTACTATACATTTCACAAATAAGGGGCCTACCATTAGTATGCTAGCTATCTTAAAATTTTAACTATTATTTTAGTTTTCAAATGTTACATCGTTGACATGTATGCCTAAAGGAAACCAGTAAATTGGTTCAAACCATGGGCGTCCGGAGGGAGGCGCAAGGGGGCGCATTTGCGCCCCCCTGGATTTTGCAAATATTTTATAAAAAATAAAATGTGTTGACTATCATGATTATTACAACAGTCCCAAAAAACAATTATTTAGGTAAAGTCCTTGATCATCATTTATTTCAATTTTTTCCTATGCAAAGTTTTTACATGCAAAAGCGTCATTTCTCCACCCCCCAAAAAATTCCCCCCTAAAATTTTTTGCGCCCCCCTAAAAAATTCCTGCGGACGCCCATGGTTCAAACTGAAATTCTGTAGGCTACTGCAGTTGCACTGCTAAAGTCATTGGCAGAATTTCTGTCATCTCAGAGGAACAAATTTCATCAACACCACCAAGACGCTGCCAAATTTTGTATCGAGGCATTTGAAGAAAAGCGTGCATTTCGTACAAAGCGCAGAGCTGATGACAGTAATGAAGCAGCTGTTATATGCTGACTGGCGAAAGCAAGTTTAAAATTGATACATTTTATGTTATTATTGATGCTGTCGTTGCTGATCTCACACGCAGAGTTTAAGGCATATACGCAGAACTTGGTCAACGTTGTCATTTTCTATACGTCGAAGAAGTAAGTAAATTTAAGGCTTCCAAAGAATCTTTAAAGTCTTTTGTAAGTTTTTTATTCGAAAGATGTGAAGAACTTTTTGACGAATGGATTCAATGGCGAGCATTTAATTGAGCCAATTGCCGTCAGTGCCGGCCAAACCAACGCTTCTCCATTTCTGAATGATGTGGCAAATAATGAAGGAATAGGCCTACAGTTTGCAATCAGGATTTCCGAATGCTTGCATTACTCTGCGTAGGTTATAGCCTATATCAGGCATGGCGAACCTATGGCACGCGTGCCCAACCTGGCACGCCAACAGATTTTACTTGGCACGCCACTGCAGCTCTGAACTTTCGTTTTTTTCATATCTTCTTTTTATTTCTTTATTTCTCGCATTCAGCAATATTTTCCTGCTTCATTGTCACATTAAATTATAGTATTTGTTAGGCTTTAACTTTTAAAATGCATTCAAAAGATGAAGCTAGCGGTATATAGACCCTAAATTTTTACTTTAGCATCTGATGCATCATGTCAGCCTGTTAATTGTAACCTCGAAAGTGATCATTTGGAAGGATCCAAAGGAACAGCCCGAACAGTATAGGCCTCTTGGATATTTTGGCCAAAAATGAAGTTCTTTGAACATGAGTATCGCTTCCAGACACATTAAATACACTCAAAATAGTCCCATTTAATCGATTTTTCTGTCAAGTTATACCCAGCTAACACACCCACACGGGACCCAGACGGGTCCCATACGGGTTGCCATACGGGACCCGTACGGGATACCCGGCGGGATCCCGCCGGTTTTTGTCCGCGGTTTCCGTACGGGACCCATACGGGATATCCCGCCGGGCATCCCAGTTCATTCCCAGTTCATTCCCAGATGACTAAAAAGTGATACCCAGTTTAGCACAGTTAATGGGCGGCGATCCCGGGGTCGAGGGGGACAAGACCCTTTTAACAGTGGGGAGGACACACCATACATCTGCCCCCCCCCCCAATTTTGAAGAAACACCAAAAAAGTCAACCCAGTTTCTTAATCTCTTTTTGAGCAGATCAGTTCAAAACTCTTTTTGACCAGATCAGTTCAAAAGGGACAAGACCCCCTTGAACAGTAGGGGGACACACCATACATCTGCTCCCCACCCCCAAATTTTTATGAAACAGCAAAAAAGTCACCCCAGTTTTTATACCTCTTTTGAGCAGATCAGTTCAAAACTCTTTTTTTGACCTGATCAGTTCAAAAACGTCGCCCCCCACCTGTCAAACAAGAACTCTGCCAGTGGCACAGTTTACAGTATAGTATGCAAACTGTACTGTAAACTGTGCTATATAGTTAAAGCAATAAATAATCAACAAAAGCGTTAAATGACACATCAATTTAATAAAGTCAATTTAATAAAGTAAAGTAATCATGCAGTCGATCTGCTCTGTAATTTCATTTAACAATAATGTCATCAGCAGTATTGGTGAACTCCTCCCCTGATCAACACTGATCGACTCTGACTCGGTCTCTTTGAATGGCGCCGATTTCAATAGTTGGCGGCCTCCAGTGCCATGATCCCTAGCATTACCAAACCAAATGGCCAACTCGTCTTCAACCATTTTCCTCGTGCTGTCCTTGGTAGCAACATTATGTTTTACCGAACCTGAAATTTCAAACATGCAACATTTAGATTAAAAATAACAAGTTACAAAGAACAAGAATTAAGAATTTGATGTGCTCTGATTTGTATTGTAAAATGGTATTATTCCAATAACTCTTTCTGTTATTAAATGACAATATTTAGAGACACTGCCTGCACAATGTTGACTAATGTAACATAATAAAACAAAATGTAATCATTACACCCGTCAATCACACAGGCTGTTACCAAGCTACTAAGAACTAGTGAATGCAAAGCTTAAGAGTGAATCATTCATATAAAAGTAACTAAGAAACCATTTCATTCTACAGAATCATGGCCTTTTTAATATGTTTGTTCAACACGTACATGTACTCCCGTTTAAAATATTCTAATTGCACCTTGTTTTCGATCAGTTCATTAAGGATTGCAGAGATATTATAACTACATCACAAAGACAATTAAATGGTTGGGTACTTTAAAATTTCTGACTAGTCTTCAACGTTGTCGACTCTTGTTGCATGAAGCCCTGCAATATCGTCATTCTCATCTTCACAGAGTGCAGTACTTATTGATCTCGACAACTATCCAGTTTTGATGGTCACGGCAGCTGCAATGTTTAATTCAGCAGCAATTACGCTAGTTTTCAAGTTTATTGTAAACGTTCAACAATGTATAAGCTAAATTTAAAGGATACTATGTTCAAATGAAACTTTAAGCTAAATTTATAGGAAGTTTAAGCTAAACGTTCAAGTATAATCTATGAAACTTTACGCTACATTTATTGGATAAATGTTCAAAATGTTTAAATGAAACTTTAATGCGACTTAACTGAGAGATGTCAACATCTAACACGGATAAACTTGAAAACTAGCGTCATTGCTGCTGAATATTTGTCGATGTGCTTTCATTTAAATAGCCTTATTGGTGTCTGGGCGCTAACTAGTGTTATGGTGCGACCTCTTGTCACACAGTAATACATAGCCCCTTGTATTTGGGTCAGACCATAACATTAGGTGTCTGGGCGCTAACTAGTGTTATGGTGCGACCTCTTGTCACACAGTAATACATAGCCCCTTGTATTTGGGTCAGACCATAACATTAGGACCCTCATAGCGCAAGTTTACCGTACAGTCCATAACCCTAACCAGGGCTGTAGTCGAGGGTATACGCGGGTATACACTATACAGTGTGTACTCACCTCTAGAGACCGTATAGGCCTACTCACCTCCCAAATAGTTATATTTATTTATATTAAAATACTGTAGCGTATACTCACAAAATACTGTAGCGTAGACTCACCTCTAATTTGTTTCGGAAAACTAACCCGTAGCGTGTACTCGCCTCTAATTTTACCACTACAGCCCTGACCCTAACCCACTGCAATCTCCGTTTCGTCTATCCCGACCACAATTAAATAGGCCTACAGCATTTACATAAACTGTTAATATACGCAGATATAGGTTCATTAGTAGGCCTATAATAAATATAACGTAATCTTACTTTTCACAGAAACACATCGCGATCTGTCAAATATGTGTACATTCGAAACAGTGGCACACAAAATGGCGGACCGGTGGTAGAAATACGAATACCGGTAGGAGGCGCCACCGACGCGGGCTGGACCGTAAGGGTCCCTTACGCAAACCGTGGTCAAAAACCGCGAGAATCCCGTACCGTCAAACCGGATGAAACCCACAAGGGACCCGTGCGGGTGTGTTTACTCGTGCAAATCCTTGTTCTCAAGGTCGAATTTCATTACGTATGCCTGACGTTATAAAAACAGATAAATCGGCGATAGTGCCCTACAAGTGCTGCATGCGTGGCACTGAAACCAACAAAATACAAACCAGACATAAAACAGTTGCCATCTACTGTCCAGCAACGAAAATCACACTGACAATGTATAATGTTCCACATAAAATTATAATTATAAATAAATCGCATTATTAAGTGGCCTCGTCCAAAATAGTGCAACGACCATGGGCAAGGGGGCATTTTCCCCCTGGACATTGCAAATATTTTACAAAAATGTTTTTGGATTATTATGATTATTTAACACTTCCAACACGATTTTCAATGCGAAAAAACAATTAATTATTTAGATGAAGTCCTTGATCATTATTTTTGAATTTTTTTCTATACAATTTTTTTCTATACAAAAAAGTCATTTTGCCCCACATAAAAACATTTACCTCCCTAAATAATCTCCCCTAAAAAATCCTGCTGTCGCCCATGGCAATGAGCCTTCAATATATTAGCTTTTACGTTTTTTGGGTGCTTCTTTCCATGTTCATTGGTTCAAAAAAATGTCTGGCACGCGAAATTTTCCACTCTCTTTAAGAACCATTAATTTCCAGGCACGCGAGCTTAAAAAGGTTCGCCATGCCTGGCCTATATCTTACATTTTCTGCAGCGGTTAAACATCGCTTAGTCACCTAAAACGCATAAAAATGTTTTAAGATCTACGATGGGACAAGATGGACTGACACATTTAACACTTATAAACACTGAGTGTGAAATTATACAACGGCTAGATTTTCAGGATATTGTTTACAGTTTTCTATTATGAAAGCACATCGTAAACAGTTTTAAATTAATAAATATATGTTCTAGAATTTAAATTTCGTGAAGACTTTTTGGTTGAACATATATTATAAGGGCCTACTGGCACTGTACAGTGTACAAGTTTGGAACCAGGCCTATACAAAATGTTAATCCGGCCCTGCCTGTACCGACGCGGAACAACATGGTAGCCAACGCGCAGATGCAATGCTGATGCAAACAGGACACAGGTACGTGTCTGTCAGTCAACGACAACCTGTCTTTAGCTACGTATACATAGGTCTATACAGATACAGTGCAAGGCATAGGACGCTGTCGTCCACCTGTAATGCTCCCACTTGAATATACGACAGAATGATGACAGTAATAAGCCATGGTCGATCGTCGCAATTGGATTGGAGTTACGTACGTTACAGGATCTAATGGCGACTTGAAAAGCGTTCAGGGCAGCAACCGAACAGACATGAAACTGAGAGGTAGGCTAAATGGATGTTAATATGTATAATTGTATAAGTATATGTGTATATATGTATGTATGTATAAAATGACTCCAAAGGCACATGATGTGTGACCAGCTGTCTAGAGATAGCTCTTGTAGGCCTAATCATGTGTGACAAAGGAGTAGTCGATTGGTTTCAGCACTTAATTGCCACTTCGTCACTGCTCTACTCTGTAATGCCAGTCTCATACATACATACATACATACATACATACATACATACATACATACATACATACATACATACATACATACATACATATATACATACATACATACATACATACATACGTACATGCATACATATATATACATACATCAATACATCAATACATACATACATACATCAATACATACATACATACATACATACATACATACATACATACATACATACATACATACATACATACATACATACATACATACATACATCAATACATACATACATACATACATACATACATACATACATACATACATACATACATACAAACATACATACATACATACATACATACATACATACATACATACATACATACTTTACATAAATACATACATACTCGTCGTTTGTTAAGACGCAGCTATAGATATTCCCTAGACAGCCATGTTCACAGCGATTTTGAGAGGTTATAATAGCGCTATATAAAATTCCAGATGCATACACATGTATGCGTCCATACTTCTGCGTTCATGCATTAATACATTCATGCACAATGGTTTTGTTACTCGTAGGGTTTTACATGGAAAATTGGAGACAGTGAACACGATTTCCCTTGGATGTCACGTGATCGTAGTTAGCACGCCTGTTGATGGACATAAGTTCCGGTGCTTCTCCTAGGGCCTAGGCTATAGAGGTTTCGCAAAGACTGGTTGTGTTGGGAGACTGTCGTACGGCCTGCTGCTTATAAGTTGAAACCAAAGCAGCATTTCTTTCTAAGGTAGGCCTACAGCATTCCGCTGTTTTCGACTCATGACTGAAAAAGGAACTCTTCAAGATAATTATATCCTATCCTGATTCCATTCCTGCGCCACACAACTACCATCATCACTTGACCTCCCAGGACTCTGACCTGGCACCTACAAACTACAATTGCGGACTTGATTTGATTTAGTGCCGGTGAATATACTGGTCTCCTTGACGTGACTTTTGTGTGAATCTGATAAATTTCGAGATTTACATTTTCATTCTCGCACACACTTTGCGCTTTTTGGTCATAATGAAGTCGGGTCTTAGATTCGTTGGTAGGCCTACAGCTCTCATCTACCTGACCTTCTTCCGAGCATTCAGTGTAGTCGCCTCACAACCGAGAGAATCCCATCGTTACCCAACGACGACGATTCGCTGCAAAGACGCTGCCGATCAGGTCAGTCGCTCTGGCTACGTCGTGGAAGGAGAAGTCCAGTGTCCAGACTTGGCTTCTACGACCCTACAAAGTCAAAGGTTCCTGTGGATCTACAACGAGCAGATTGACTGCGGTGGCTTCGTTCGGGTCAGTTCCACGGATGGACGTTTTAGATTCGTCTTGCCCACAGTTATATTACCCTCCATGTTGTTCAGAGTGAAAGTCTGCAAAGCTAACGAAAGAGGGTTCACGAATACGCATGTGTATCAGTTAACACCACTATGACTTCAGCTGGAAGTATTCCGGTTGAACGCGGAAGAAGCTCGATCCTTGAAGAAACCTCGGACTCAGAAGGCAACGGTCGTCGCTCATCATGTGCGGTGCAACTGTGGATAACGAATGGAAAAGATTACGGTAGCGAGCTTGAGGTGGTGAGCAGACCAGGAAATCACGATTTAGGGACGACACAGGTTAAATTCAAGGACTTCAATAGGCCTACGGAAGGAGACAACACCATCGGCGGCAGAAGGAAACGGGGAGCAGAAAGTAAACTTTATTGGTGGATTCCTTTGATCACGAACCAAGACCGTGAAAGGCTGAGAAGGTGGGGTAACTTGTACATGCTATGGATAAAGCGCAACGAAAGGAACGGGGTGCGGGTTGGTGGCGTCTCTCCGGAGGCAAACTTTAACGAAGAGATTAAATCGACAAAGGTAACGCCGTTGAAAATCCACGAAAAACAAAGGGGTGTTTACGATTTGGCCATGCTCAAACCCAAAACCATTTCTAACTATCGGTGGAACAAATTGGCTTTGTGGGGTGCCATATTAAGAAATGGACTAAACCCGAATGAATCAAGAATATCTTTCATCAAACATGATGACAACAAAAGGAGATTGGATGACTCTGGAATGTCTTGGATCAAACGTGATGACAATAAAAGAAAGTGCGATGACTCTGGAATGTCTTGGACCAGAAGTGATGACAACAAAAAGAGATGGGATGACTCAGGAATGTCTTGGATCAAACGTGATGACAACAAAAGAAAGTGGGATGACTCTGGAATGTCTTGGATCAAACGTGATGACAACAAAAGGAGGTGGGATGACTCAGGAATGTCTTGGATCAAACGTGATGACAATAAAAGGACATGGGATGACTCTGGAATGTCTTGGATCAAACGTGATGACAACAAAATGAAATGGGATGACTCTGGAATGTCTTGGATCAAACGTGACGACAACAAAAAGAGATGGGATGATTCAGGAATGTCTTGGATCAAACGTGATGACAACACAAGAATGTGGGATGACTCTGGAATGTCTTGGATCAAACGTGATGACAACGAAAGGAGATGGGATGACTCTGGCATGTCTTGGATCAAAAGTGATGACAAGAAAAAGAGATGGGATGACTCAGGAATGTCTTGGATCAAACGTGATGACAGCAAAAGGAAATGGGATGACTCTGGAATGTCTTGGATCAAACGTGATGACAACACAAGAAAGTGGGATGACTCTGGAATGTCTTGGATCAAACGTGATGACAACGAAAGGGGATGGGATGACTCTGGAATGTCTTGGATCAAACGTGATGACAATAAAAGGACATGGGATGACTCTGGAATGTCTTGGATCAAACGTGATGATAACAAAAGAAAGTGCGATGACTCTGGAATGTCTTGGACCAGAAGTGATGACAACAAAAAGAGATGGGATGACTCAGGAATGTCTTGGATCAAACGTGATGACAACAAAAGAAAGTGGGATGACTCTGGAATGTCTTGGATCAAACGTGATGACAACAAAAGGAGGTGGGATGACTCAGGAATGTCTTGGATCAAACGTGATGACAATAAAAGGACATGGGATGACTCTGGAATGTCTTGGATCAAACGTGATGACAACAAAAGAAAGTGGGATGACTCTGGAATGTCTTGGATCAAACGTGATGACAACAAAATGAAATGGGATGACTCTGGAATGTCTTGGATCAAACGTGACGACAACAAAAAGAGATGGGATGACTCAGGAATGTCTTGGATCAAACGTGATGACAACACAAGAATGTGGGATGACTCTGGAATGTCTTGGATCAAACGTGATGACAACGAAAGGGGATGGGATGACTCTGGAATGTCTTGGATCAAACGTGATGACAACAAAAGGAGGTGGGATGACTCAGGAATGTCTTGGATCAAACGTGATGACAACGAAAGGAGATGGGATGACTCTGGCATGTCTTGGATCAAAAGTGATGACAACACAAGAATGTGGGATGACTCTGGAATGTCTTGGATCAAACGTGATGACAACGAAAGGGGATGGGATGACTCTGGAATGTCTTGGATCAAACGTGATGACAACAAAAGGAGGTGGGATGACTCTGGAATGTCTTGGATCAAACGTGATGACAACGAAAGGAGATGGGATGACTCTGGCATGTCTTGGATCAAAAGTGATGACAACAAAAAGAGATGGGATGACTCAGGAATGCCTTGGATCAAACGTGATGACAACAAAAGGAAATGGGATGACTCTGGAATGTCTTGGATCAAACGTGATGACAACACAAGAAAGTGGGATGACTCTGGAATGTCTTGGATCAAACGTGATGACAACGAAAGGGGATGGGATGACTCTGGAATGTCTTGGATCAAACGTGATGACAACAAAAGGAGGTGGGATGACTCAGGAATGTCTTGGATCAAACGTGATGACAACAAAAGGAGGTGGGATGACTCAGGAATGTCTTGGATCAAACGAGGCGATGACAAACGGAAGTGAAATGACTTCGGATTGTCTATGATTAGGCGTGACGTTTATAATAGGAAGTGAGAAGAATTTTTAATGTTTTCGATTAAATATAACGTGTGTAATAGAAATTTGTAATGAAGGTCATGAACTGTCTTTGATCAAACTGACTAAATTCGGATGACTCCGGAATATCATGAGTTTGGTGCAGTGGCAATAATCTGGAATAAATCAAGAATGATAGATATAGTTGGATACTCGAGTTAGGCAAAACAAATATGGGATGATACAGACTCGGAACTATACTCAATGAAAAACGATAGGTTTTAATACAGACAGACGATAGGACGGATGGATGAAAGGACAGACAGGTGGAAGGAAAAACAGACGAAAGGACGGTCGGACGGAAGGACGGACAGGTGGAAGGAAGGACAGACGAAAGGACGGACGGAAGGACAGACAGGTGGAAGGAAAAACAGACGAAAGGACGGACGGACGGAAGGACGGACAGGTGGAAGGAAGGACATACGAAAGGACGGACGGAAGGTCGGACAGGTGGAAGGAAGGACAGACGAAATGACGGATGGATGGAAGGACGGACAGGTGGAAGAAAGGACAGACGGAAGGTCGGACAGGTGGAAGGAAGGACAGACGAAAGGACGGACGGACGGAAGGACGGGCAGGTGGAAGGAAGGACAGACGAAAGGACGGTTGGACGGAATGTCGGACAGGTGGAAGGAAGGACAGACGAAAGGACGGAAGGAAGGTCGGACAGGTGGAAGGAAGGACAGACGAAAGGACGGAAGGACGGACAGGTGGAAGGAAGGACAGACGAAAGGACGGACGTACGGAAGGTCGGACAGGTGGAAGGAAGGACATACGAAAGGACGGACGGAAGGTCGGACAGGTGGAAGGGAAGACAGACGAAAGGACGGATGGATGGAAGGACGGACAGGTGGAAGGACAGACGAAAGGACGGACGGAAGGTCGGACAGGTGGATGGAAGGACAGACGAAAGGACGGACGGACAGGTGGAAGGAAGGACAGACGAAAGGACGGATGGATGGAAGGACGGACAGGTGGAAGGATGGACAGAGCAAGGACGGACGGACGGACGGACGGACAGGTGGAAGGATGGACAGAGCAAGGACGGGTGGATGGGTGGACCGATAGAAGGATGGGTGGACAGAAGGACGGACAGACAAAAGACGAACGGATGGAAGGACGGACTGGCGCAGACGGACAGGTGCACGAAAGGACGGCCGGAAGGACAGAGAGGTGTAAGGACAGACAGACGTAAGGAAAGACGGATGGAAGGACGGCCTGAAGGACGGACAGGTTGACGGAAGGACAGACGAAAGGACGGACGGACAGAAGGGCGGGTGGATGTAAGGATGGACATACGGACGGATGGTAGGACGACCGGAAAGGACGGACAGACGGAAGGACGGACAGGTGCAAGGACAGACAGGCGCACGGACGGATGGATGGACAGAAAAGGAGGGACGGATGAACTTATCTATGAACATATATTTTAATTATTATGCGTCGTCGGGTCAGTATGCATCGTTTAGTCCGACAGCAAATAAAAACGATGGACACAGAAAACAAGAGTATACACGATCTAATCAGGGCCGTTCATTAATTTGCCGGATTAACTTAGTCTGTCTTTATGACAACATTTAATTAAACTGGTTTTAGCGTAGAGTGCCTATACTATATATATATATATATATTAAAAAATATATAGTATAGGCACTCTATATATATATAGGCATATATATAGGCCTATATTATATATATAGTATAGGCACTCTACCCAAATATATATCTACCCATATATATATATATATATATATATATATACCGATTTGAGATGCAGTAACGGCAAGTTGGGAATGAAACTAGAGTGACTGCATGGTATTTCTCTTAGCACTGCTGAAAAGACCGTTCACAGCGAAAGCCTTCATAAAAGTAAGTAAGTAGAACTAAAAAGAAGCTTTTGAGGGCGACTGACTAATCCTCGTGGAGAGGCGAGACTCACGAGTCAACTTCGAATGACTGAACCGCATTTGACAGAACATCCGACTCTTGAAATTGATGGCTGCTACTGGCAGAGACAACGGCGCGCTGGTCTAGTCATAGAAAGTCCATTAACTGAAATTCTAGGTCGTTTCTAGGCTTGCATTTTAATAGTGCTATTCTTGGAGGAAAGTTCCTGGTTGAACAGTGTACAGGCCTATAGTAGGCCTATAAGCTACTGTGCTCTGTAATAAGCCAACCTATATCTATCGTTCCTGCGTGACCACATGTACTGCACATGAAACAAAGTAATATGCACGTAGGACTGTGTGGTGCATCAAAGACTTCCACTGGGAACCGTAATTCTTGACGGCTGTGGACGAACACCTATATAAAAAAGACGCTCAAAGAAAGCATCAAAGCGTCGGCGCAAATTCGGACCACGCATTAAACCAGTCCCCCGTCGCCTACTGCAACTGTTCACGAAGAACCGCACAGGCGAAGTCGATGAACGCGTATGTAAATTTAATGATGCCTTCTCTTCTCGTTGAACAACAACACTGCAACTATATATTCCGCCAATAAAAGACTAACGAGGCCAAATTTACCCGGGTTTGACCTACTACGAAAGCAAGGATAGGCCCTACTCACGGGCAAAAGACAGCTTAGATGATTTGGTTTTACTGAATCTGATAGTCTGAATAAAACTAATGACTTCTCAATTGCCGTGCAGTATCATTGGTCCCTTCTGACGTACAAGATCTTACAAGTCAAAGACCACTGTAACTTGCATTGTCAAGCTCTAAGAGAAATATCCATGGCCACAAAGCTTATCAAAATAAATTATCTGGTATGAAAACGCCTAAACAGTTAATGTGGCCTAATATATATATACCAGAAATGCAACAAAACAAAAAATTAATAAAACATTAATATGCAAACACAAGAAGTGGGCAAAGTTTCCCATTTAGTCAGTACATGTAAACAAGCATATAATCAAGAATTGGGTTGGTCATGGCACAAGGTCATTGTGTCACAAGGTCATCATGTCACAAGTTCATTGTGTCACAAAATCATGGTGTCACAAGGTCATGGTATCACAAGGTCATCATGTCACAAGGTCATTGTGTCACAAGGTCATGGTGTCACAAGGTCATGGTGTCACAAGGTCATGGTATCACAAGGTCATCATGTCACAAGGTCATCGTGTCACAAGGTCATGGTATCATAAGGTCATCATGTCACAAGGTCATTGTGTCACAAGGTCATGGTATCACAAGGTCATCATGTCACAAGGTCATCGTGTCACAAGGTCACCATCTCACTATCACCCTGCATAGAAGTACAGGAAATCCCAGTTTAAAGCACATACTTCTGATATGATGATCACTGTGACTACCACCACCATCACCTGCATCACCAACAACAGAAAAAATTACTAGATTTTATTGGCAAATCACTTGTTATGACAATCCTAATTTAAACAACCAAGAAAATATGATAAATTTTCATTTAAAAATTTCAATATCACATGCAACAGATCAAAATAAAAGTGACATCTTAAGTCTTAAGCAAAAATCTTCAATAATTTAAGTTTAAAGCAATAAAAATTTATTCGGTGGTCCAGCAACACCTAACCTGATTAGTGGCAAATAAATAATAAAAATGCAGACGATTTGTTCAGAAGTTTGTTTTAAAAGTTTCTGGGTAATCCAAGCGACAACTATGTTCCCTCATTACAGCAGAAATCAAAACAATACATTGTATTGTATCGTACTGTATTTAAAGATTTCTAATGCGCCTCTCTCAGTACCACATAGTCATTGTACGTCTTTTGGCTGAACCAAGAAGCACAACTGTCCTAGGCCTTTGTGTATTCAGCACCTATGCCCCAAGGAATGGAATAGTCTACCAATCTTTCTTCGAAACTCCAATTATTTTTCTTCCCTCAAAGTTCATTATTTCTCATGTAGGCTTGCAACATTTGAATAACTAAGTGTACTTACTAACACTTGGCAGCTACACCTCATATTCACAGTTTTCATAACAAGAATAATAATGAATATCATTATTATTTCTAATAACATTTATAATGTATTGCTACTAATATTACTTTTACTACTACTACTACCACCACCACCACCACCACCAACACCACTACTACTACCGATGATAATAATAATAATAATAATGTTTTGGAGGACAAGGCCTGATTTTCCAGATACTCGTAACAGCTTCTAGTGTAATTTTTATTCCAGAGAGATTACACTTACCTTGGGTAAAATAATAATAATAATAATAATAATAATAATAATAATAATAATAATAACAATAAGAATAATAATAATAACTTAGAAGGAAAAAAATAATAACTCCCATTGAAATGAAGGAGCAAACACGTGACATAGGGAATTGATCACTAACCAATTAAAAGTTTATGTTTTGTTAGAAAAACGTCTTCACAGTTCAAATAATGCTAAAATTCCATTTCTTTTATCAGAATGAAAGTTTTTGTTCATTTGGTTCTCGCCAGGAAACTTCAGGTACTGCTAGATTTCTTCTGCTGCTCACACACAACAAAGAGAGTCGTTGCAAACAAAAAGCACAATAACTACTATCACCTTTACAAAACGAACTAAATCAAGAAATATTGCACTAAAACACGGCAAGTTCTATCAAAAATTCAAAAAGTTTTTATTATACAAAAAAACCCACCAACGTGTAGCACATCAGCAAAAGTCATGGCAACTACTGCTCTACCAGGAACCAGAATTAATAATAGATCAATGTCATAAACAACAATGAATATAATTCTGAATTTCAACAGATTAGTAAATCAACTAAAATATTCATTCAAATTCTTACATGATCTGATGCGAGTTCAAGTTCAGTTACTGCTCACCGACTGTACATGTTAAGAGATTCACAGCTACAACCATCTGTAGCACTTGCTAGTCCGCTTATACAATTACAAATGAATGCAATTTTTAAACGGAACAGACTGGTGCAAATTAAATGCTTAAGTTTCACTAAAACTGAACAGCTCTAAGCCCCGGATCGGCCAGTATCCCTCAGCAACTCAGACTAGGAACAATTACAGCAGTTAAGATGTTCAGTCATAGCAACCAATGTATGGCTTCACCCGAATGGTTTTACATCGAAATCCACCAGTAGTGTAAAAAAACTAAGTTACTACAAAGTTAAGTTAACATCATTGTCTATTGCAGCGCCCTTCTGAGGTACTAAACACGCTACGTTAAATGCCTTGGTAAGTATCATGAAGGACGCAACACATCTTAACTCCATCTAGTGACTACAAACTAATGTTACGCTTGGAGTTCTATCAAAAGTAAAAAAGAAACAGTGTAAAAATGACAGCATCGTGGAAAAACCTGGATGATACAACCTCTCTTTATAAGCTGAAGTTATCATTTAGCTACAGATTTTATTTATACACCACACCAGAATTATCCATATCATGGCAGACACCACAATTGAAATTACAGCTTGTAAACAATCATTGCCAATTTTTCACAGTTCTAAGACTATATATAAAAAGAATCTTAAAATGCGTTACAAAACTATTCAGTTACAAAATACATAAAAAATTATATATGATAAGTTTCTTTGAAGTGATGCAAAAAAATATCCTTTTACGTTATGTACACCCAAATCTGAACAGGCAAACAATGAAGGGGTCTTAGATAAAAATAACAGTTTCTATGGTAACCAGAGTCATCATACTCAATTCATATGCCAACATCGATGACTTTGCAGAACGAGAACTGCACAGAAAATACATCAGACCAATTTGTAAATATTAAAATATTAAAATTACACTGTCGTTTACTCTCCAGTACAAGAACTAAGGGACCTGACTTCGAACAGGAAGCAATGGAGAATGTTTATCATGTCGACCGCTAGAGCTCCAAGAGTTGACAGCACAAGGTGACAAGGTGACAAGAACGTAGCACCAGTTGATACACTGTGATAGACAAAACGTGATGACATTTCTAATTACAATCATTCATACAATTTCTTCTTGTTCGTAGAAAAATGCAAACAATGTACACAATTCATCAAATTACTCGATTACTATAAATGATTACTATAAACAATACAGGTCACCAAACACTGAATAATCCAACAGGGTCACAAAATCAAAAATAAAGTTTTAAACTACTCTGAGATGTCGCATCGGATATTTTCTATTACCCCAAGAACAGGCAACATTTGCAGGCGATCCTGAACGCAGGTTATAGAAATAAACTGATGAAACTCAACGCTACACATGCAGCCCGATACTCTATCAACAGTCGAATGCCACTGGTTCTTTCTATGTCAACCAAGAGTGTCTGTCGTCAATACAAAGCATCCACGACTTCGTTTTCTCAGCCTCGGCATTCCTGGTCCGGACAGGAGACCAGAAGATCGTTCCACTCATTTCGAGAAGCTGATATAAGCAAAATAATTCATCACTTCCTGATCTGGCAGAGATTCAAATCATCAATCTCTGGACTGGCAGTCTAGCACGCAAACCACTTAAATTTTAAACCATTCGAAAGTCTAACGACGGATTAGGGAAGTAGAAAAATACTTGTACGAAACTCTGAAGGATATTGGAATAATTCAGAAAACGTTTTTCACGCTCTGCGCTTCAGATAGTGCCTGTAACGTTACACCTCATCGTCGCTGGTGCAGCACTTGGCAACTGCAACGTCAGCGCTTCGTGGTTTTCTTACGTGAAACGTTTCACGTCTAACCGGCGCACCGCTGGTGATTCTCCGGTGGAACTGGGGAGAGTACGCTCGCATGCGCTGGAATGTCGAAGTCCCTGAAGGCTCTTCGAATATTGCAACAACTTTAGAAACAGCAGATGGAGACAGAAGGGTCGGTGAACTGTTAGAAAATGATGGACTACAAGGGTATGATGCAGTCATAGCCTGATCAGGTTGCTCGTCTTCGGCATCGCCCTTCTTTACTGGCCGGTCACAATCCTAAAACGGTTAAAAAGATGCACAAGTGAACATTTCCCTGCCAGATGTTCATGTACAGGCCATTCACAATTGTACCTGCACTCTCATGCTCCTGGTATCTCCTCTGCATTTGAGTTTTTCAACCCACATAACCGACACAGAATACAGGTTGGTAAGTAAGTAAGTAGTTCATTCACCACTAAATAAAGAAATATCACGATAACAACACTAAAACAGTGGCAGGCTACCGGTGATGTCTCATAGGACTCATCTCGCCCAGTCGCCTAAAGTTGGTCTCCGGTTATTGTAATAAATTTTGTGCTACTACATTCGCATAAAAAATTGTCTAATGTAAACTTATTATCATAATAACCTGATATGAAGAACCACTGTTACGAGAAATTCATTATCGAAAAGTTAACTTGAAGTGGAACAAAACCACTCGCTTTGGGCAAACCTGCTAGTGGTCCCCCTTCACCTTTCAACAATTAGGGAAATTTGTAAAGAAAAACCTACAGAAGGCAGGTAAAGATAAAAGAGGAAACGACAAACATCTACTCCTGACATAAAGCAGCAAACTCAGTCTAGCCAAAGTCAAACTCAGTCTTGTTAAAGTCAAACTCAGTCTTGCTAAAGTCAAACTCAGTCTTGCTAAAGTCAAACTCAGTCTTGTTAAAGTCAAACTCAGTCTTGCTAAAGTCAAACTCAGTCTTGTTAAAGTCAAACTCAGTCTTGCTAAAGTCAAACTCTGTCTTGCTAAAGTCAAACTCAGTCTTGTTAAAGTCAAACTCAGTCTTGTTAAAGTCAAACTCAGTCTTGCTAAAGTCAAACTCTGTCTTGCTAAAGTCAAACTCAGTCTTTCTGAAGTCAGGTCAAACTGAAGATTTCAGTTTGACCATATTAAAATACTAAAAGACGTTCTCATTAACTAAAGAATGTGGTAATCACCTTATAAGAATCGAAGGATTGGCTGTTCAAACTCTTCTGCGCTACACTTGGACTCAGATCAAACCTAGAATACCAAAAAACATGACTTTACTCTTAAGTACAGTATGATTGGATATCTACGTTCAGACAGAACCAAATTTCTAATTCAAATCAAAGAACTTCCATAGCACTGTTGCGAAAATGCACACAATGGTAACTTCTAGTGAAACCGTTGTAACAAATCACAATCCACAGATGTCCAGTCAAAATCTGATGGGTCAGAGGACTAATCATAATCGTAATTGCAAATTTATATAGCACTACTTCAAGAGAAACTCCTCAGAGGTACTCTGAACTAAATCCTGTCAAGTGTAGCATCGTACGATGACAGAATATACGAAAAATAATCAGAATAACAGGAAAAACAGTCAACCTTTCCATTCGGGGCATCAAGCCAATTAGTTCCCGATGACTCAGCATTTAATTAACAAACCTAAACAGAAGAATTTTCCATCCATGTGACCATGTCACCAGCAATTCATGGTTCAAATGACATCTGGATGGCATTGGTTCAGCACTTTAACAACGAGCCGCACTGTTTTCCCAGTTGCTTTTAGTACACTCTTGTTGCTAAAGTGTTAACAGCAATGCTGCTTCCCTGGGTATTGAATTTAGGATTTCTGGCAGTGTCAGTTAGTGAATGCCCCTGTCTTGGTGCTGCCCATCTCAGGTTTGGCTGGCTCTGGACACGAAAATCTTCAATCTGCATCACGAGGCGAACTTGTTGTTCCATTTGCACATACTTTGAAGCACAAAGTTTTGGCTTTTCAGTAGTTGGGCCACCCCATAAAACTTCCTTCTGCTTTGGTTTGCAACTAACTGACGCCTGAGATTAGTAAATTTAATAATTAATTCAATTACTGGGTAAAATCACGTAATCTGGCAATGATATCTTAGCAAGCAAAATGATAACAAGATCACCTAAACAACAAATGTTACAACACTACAATAGGGATTGAAAAAAATAATGTACTGACCAGGTTGTAGTTGGTCGCTGGTGATCCACTTCATCAGCAGTAACTGAGTATCGGATAAGAAAAGAAGAAAAATTACATTAGCATACTCTAGAAATAAATACTTGACTACCTCATATTACAAGCCACGTGCACTTTGAAATCTACTGCCAAGCACAAAGACCCTTTCTTGCCATTACATGACCTAATTCACGATATCAAGTTTGTAGATTACATGATTACATAAGTAAGCTACCAAATTGATATTGTACAGATAGGAACCAATCCAACTGTTACATGTCAATCACGTTTGAAGATAACATAAGTAAGCCACCACATTGATATTGCACAGACAGAGGAACCCATCCAACTGTTACAAGTCAATTACTTCAACATATCGTTTGGGCCAAAAATGCACAAAATCCATATCAGACTTGATAAAAAACTCTACAACACACTCTGACACTCTAACACATTTTCAACATGCGAAAAGCATCCAGCAAATTCTAAATATGATGAAATAACTATTGACACAAAAGAGTCAACAGCTTCAGCCACCGTAACACATAGTGACATAACATTCAATGCTGCGGTTCAAATAAAGGATGGATAAGGATGTCCATGTCCAGAATTCTGGGACTCAATGTGTTGATCGCTCTATCCAATCCTATACCTTCCAAGCTTTTTCGTCCTCAATGAAACCCACCGTAGCAGCTCCTCAGCCTCTGGTCTCTCTGGCAACCGGACTTGGATCTTCACTTGGCGTCGCAGGACAACCCCTCTGACTTGACGCAGCGCCCAAAAATAAGCTGGTGCCCTACACTTAGCTTCAGAGTAGCACTTTAGAAATTTTGAGTTTATCAATCAATCAATCAATCAATCAATCAATCAATCAATCAATCAATCAATCAATCAATCAATCAATCAATATCTTTATTTCTATCCATGACAATCATTTACAAATCAATTACAATTCTGTCCATAATATGTGCTAACAAGGTTCATAGTAATCTGTTGAAAGAATATAATCATTTAACAATAAATCAACACAAATATCTCTCAGTTAGATAACGAAATACACTCATCATGCAATTTAATGCATGATTACAATCATCATTACAAACATTATTATTATCGTTATATGAACATTTATACAGTGCAAGTAAATATAGTTAACTAAATACCTTGCAAAAGCACTAATGTTACGATTACTCTAGCTTCTCCTGCTAAGCGAGGATGTCATACAACGCTTTCGCTTGCCAAAGAGTTGCCCAAACTCTAGACACAGAGGTGAAAGACAGGTTTTCAGTCAAGTTGACTAGAAAAGATACTCAACTGTGGCAGAATTAACCGCTTACAGTGTTGCAGTGAGTCATCGACAAAAAACTCCCCTGACGATTTCTCAGCCTCGTCGTCGTCGTCATCATCATCAACACCACTACAACCACAGTGTGACTCTGTGAGAATCCCATCACCGACCACGCGACGTGGTCCCTCTTCAACAGTGCCACTGGAACGTTCCATAAGGTTCTCACCAAGTGAATCCAAAGAGACTCCTTCTTTGTTCCTTGTCAGAGTGCCAGATGACGTGTCCGAGTTCTGACCACCCCGAGGAATTGGGTCAGCCCCAAAAATCTCCTACAAATAGAGAAATGAAATAAAATTCTATCAAAGGTCCTGAATTTCATAATCAACCATTTAGCGGTGACCTAGGCCTTTATGAACAGACTACGTACATCATGTACACCAGTGGTTTTCAACCTTTTTATAGTGACGGAACCCTACACAAAGCAATCATTTGCTCACGGAACCCAGGGCGTTTCAGCCATCCAATTTACCCAGAAATTTCAGTAATTTTAACTTGTAATGCTATAGGATAATATTAAACTTTTAAAGTAAATTTTTGCATCTCTGGTGCAGGCTATTATAAATGATTGGTCCTTTACATCCTTTAGTCTTGCACTCTAAGTAGTGCACAGAAACAATGTCGGTTAACAACATGTATTTTACTGTATTTTGCCGGCAACTTTTTCTGACAGATGGATAGAATATTTAAAATAGTATGGAGCAGAGTTATAGAAAAGCTGGGCTGTAAGTATTTAACTTCCAAAATGTGTTCAATTTCAATTATCCTTAAGAGATCAGGCCTATACTAGTCATGACCACAGTTGCCCTTGGGCTTTTTGAACTTCTTCACTTTGACATTCAAGGCGCGACGTAGGTGGCCACTTCGGGTACTCCCTGTTACGGGACTGGTGGTAAGGGACAAGTGTCTCTGATCACTACCCTCTCCAAACTTACCTCCCGCGCTCATGGGTAGTGGGACACTCGTCCACGGAGTGTCTTGCTATACAACTTCCAACGCTAGTTCCAAGTAGGCTGTAGTGAGCCCATTTCTTCCTCCCTTGGGGGTCGGGGATTCCAGATTTTGCCCTGCACGCAACAGAACGGCAACCACGGACCAACAACAATTCGCTTACAGGCGGCCGCATACAAGTAGTTTCCTGTGCACTCCAGGGTACCTGCCTCTCTTCCCTTGGGCGACACTCTCTCGCGGTCCCCCCAGCGGTAATGGTATGTGCCAGCCCTCCGCTCCGGATTACATACATATACGAGGTTCTACACGACGGTCAGTGAACAGGGTGAAATCACAACTGCACCAAGTGGTTGGCGCTCGGCCCGACCCAAGGTCATTTCAGCAATTCAAACTGTAGTCGGCACATTCTTCCTCTATCCCAAACGGGAACAGGTCGGGAGTAATTAAACCAATTTGACACAAAGAGGGTTGGCTATGTCAGAGCGTCTGGTTAGCCTATCCCCGCCGTTTACCCGCGTGAAAATGCAATGCAAATATAAAATGCAGCAATACATTCCCGTAATAATGTTAATTATTTCAACATAGAATTGTGTCTATAGCATGAACGCCTGAAAGCTGTGAAGAATTCTGTTATTTGTTCATCCTTTTGCGAAATCAGTTGGTGTTTTTTTAAATTTAAGACTGCTGCCGCGGAACCCCTGGCCGACGCCCGTGGAACCCCTGGGTTCCGCGGAACCCCGGTTGAAAACCACTGATGTACACTGACTACATTACGTACATTACGTTCATTACGTACATTGCATCCATTAAGTACCGTGTACACTGCGTACATTACGTACATTATGTTCATTACACACATTACGTACATTATGTCCAATACATTACATTAAATTTGTTCTAAGCTGAAGTAATGCTATGTAAAGTAATAAATAAATGTAACTCAAAATACATGATTGTTTAATAATAAATGTGACACTATGTTAGTTCACTTGTCTGTAAAGAGGTAAATGTGTTTTAAGGTTGTTCTTACCTGTGCGTTCAGTATTAGTAACTCCACAACACGACACTGATACTGGTTGTCAATTAGGGAATTTACAGAAACTGCTTCATTGCTGCAGTTTAAAAACACAATTCCATGTTACTTTGTTAATAATCGTACAAATCTGCAGCGCTGTGAAAAATAATAAAATCTCAAGAAAAAATCATAATGCAACAAAACATAATATGTTAGATTTGCCAATCTGTCCATTAACTTCAATGATCAAAGCAATTTTCAGAAGCTCTTGGGGCATGCTATTTAAATCTGCGTGTAATTAATACATTGACAAGTTAAAATGAAAGATTACAATATCTCATTAACCCTGTAACGACGAGAGTCTACTAAAACGTAGGGAAAACTAATCCCTCTTTTCGTTCAAGGATTAAAGCCGGGCAAAAGCAAACATCAACCATAAGCAGAAGGGAAGAGTAATATGCTTTCAGCTTTAAGGATAAATTACACCCAGTAAAACAGCAACAAAATTGAGGAGACAGAGTTTAGAGAAAGCCAACCTTGTGGGACAGGCTTCTCTGAAAGAGTGCTGACCAAAGACAAGAAACACACCAGCAAAAATAAACTTTCCACATGACGTCGATCGAAGAGAAGATAAAAAAGACAGATGCTGCTGCTAATGCAAGTTCATAAAACTGTCAACTTTAAAAGAAAAGCAGAAGAGGTTTCTCATGTCTGACCTCATTCGTAGCAACGTAGGTCCGAAAACTACGGACAAGTTAGACGGTGACATTTGGTTGTGCTCACTGAAATCTGAAACCCTAAGAAGTAACCAAATTGTTCAGTTATTAATTAGTTATGCAAGCATTTAATTAAGCACTTTCTACGTACCACATAAATGTCCTGCTTATGCCAGCCTAAATGACGTCAAATGGACAAAGCCATGAAAAATCATATTAAACTGAGAATTTGCATCCATAACGCTGTCTGTAATTCACCTGTAACACTGTCTGTAATTCACATGTAACACTGTGTAATTCACATGTAACACTGTCCGTAATTCACCTGTGACACTGTCTGCAATTCAATGTAACACTGCCTGTAATTAACCTGTAACACTGTCTGTAATTCAATGTAACACAATTTACAATTCACCTGTAACACAGCTTACCTCTTAAGGTGATGCACAAGACAAGAAAAAGTCCAGAAATTCTCCATTGGAAGTCGACTCAAAACTGTCTTCGTCTGTTGTATCAGATCAGACTTATCGACTTGATTCTCATTCTACAATAAGAACACAGATGTTGACATAAAGGTTAAGCGAGCAACATGGGTACATAGCACTCACCAACGGTCAAATATCGAAACTACTTCGAAACCTTGTTGGGCTGTTCCCTGTTCTTTTCAGACAACAAAGGAGACACGGATTCTGACTCAAAGGCACAACTGTGACTCTAAACTAACCTCGGGTTGTCCCTTCCAAATTCATCAACCAAAACCAAATGTCATTACCTCAACTATGAGGACCTGTTATGTGCACAATCTGAGGTGATAGTACAGATGAAATAGCACACTCATCAGAGACAATCATTCCCTGTTAAATAAGATGACCCTGCTTTTTGGTGGAATATAGCGATTGAGTGCCAATTGAGTTGTTCAGTCAGGTCTTGATGCATTTTGTATTTGCAGAGAGCAACATAAGTTTTAGAATAATCTTTATAATTGTACATGTGTACAACTATCAAGAGTATTCTAAAACACGTAAACAACAATCAAGAGCATTCTAAAACATGATCCTATTTGCAAATACAAAGAATATAATAATACATATTCGTGTTTATTGACAAGCTCACTGACAAACTGCAGTAAGTAACAATGAAACAATGTTAGGTGCCCATTCATTTTACAGCTGCCCCATAGGGAGTGGAAGGCTGAGACGACCTATAGGGAGCATACGGGTTTCGAACCGCGTCTTTCAAGATCTTAAGTTCTTCGAGCAAGAGCGTTACCATTCATCTATCCCCCTCCACCGATGCGTCATGACCCACTAAACTGGCTGAACAAATGAACTAACACCCAATCGTTATATTTTCCAGCAAAAACCAGCAACATTGATTAATATACTGACCTTCTTGACAAGTTCAACCAATTCCTGACAGACTTCAAATGGTACAAGCGGATCATTCAACTAGAAAACACAAACAGCCATTGCAGCTGAACATTAATTATTAACGAACTTTCCATTATTACTAATGACATTTGAAATCATTCAGGCTAACACGGACAGCACCTTCGCTTAGCTTCTCTTTA
Source organism: Allolobophora icterica (assembly GCA_963556255.1). Taxonomy (NCBI): domain Eukaryota; kingdom Metazoa; phylum Annelida; class Clitellata; order Crassiclitellata; family Lumbricidae; genus Allolobophora; species Allolobophora icterica. The sequence goes on along the minus strand of OY744614.1, from coordinate 37,022,664 downwards.
ATTACAATTACATGCATGCATGCAAACATACATTATTATTATTATTAATTAAATTTTTTACTGTGCGCATGGTCACACCGAAATGTGAATCTGAGGCGCAAATGTGAATCTGAGGTGCACATACACACATACACTCAAATACATACATATATACATACACACAGTGCATTTTTTCACCCGGAACGCACCAGAACAGCGTTCCGGCACCTTTTTCAGCTGCTAAAAAATAATTTTTTTATTTTAATAATAAAAACAATAATTTAGTTATTTTAATTTAATTTCGGTGTTGTGAACTGTTTTCAGTGTTTATTGAGACCCCTCCCAGCCCCAATCCCGTTTTTCTCAGGATTTTAGTCCTTCCATAATTGTTCAGTTCTGGAACCTATTGTTCAGCTCCAGAACCCTTTCTTCTAGACAAAAGCACTGCAAACATGCATACATGCGCACATACATAACTACATACTAGGGACCTGCGAATCACAAATTTTCAGTCGAATCGAATCTCGAATCGGGGGTAAAGATTCGAATTCGAATCTCGAATCGAATCAGCGGGTACCAGTTTTGATATTCATGAAGCTTGATTGCACAGGCGTACCACAGTATCAATATAATAACTTTTCTGCAGTTTAAAATCAATTAAACTAAACAGTAAGCTGGTTAACAAAATTGAAAATAACAAATAATGTATGAGTAAAGTAACTAAGTATATTCTTTATTGTACCAATTGGAGAACCCAGGGCCGTCTTATCCACTAGGCACATTATGTGAACATTAGGGAGTTGGAGTTGGCAGTTGATTTGGGGTCTACGAATGCAAGAGTGCCTAGGGCCTACGACGAGCTTAACACGGGTCTGGGATAAGAGTAGGGGTCCACCGGTAAGACATTTTCTGCCGGAAACCGAATCCGAGTATTTGGATGTATTTTTGCCGGAACCGGTAACGAACCGGTAACGAACTGGGTACCATTTGTTCCATATGCAAAGCTTCACATTTTCATGTAATAAGAAATTATCGACATAAATTTGTGTACTTGTAATAAGTGACTAATACAATTTGAATTGTAGTCATTTCTGTGCAGTTGTGAAGTTTTCTGTGTAATTGTTTTAAGGTTCAACATTTATAATTTTATATACGTAAGTTTATTGAATAAGTTTTTACAGAAAAAAAATTTTTTAAAGAAATTTTTTTTGCAACTATTTACGTCTACAATATTTGGCGAGCCGAATACTTCCGGAAACGGGATTTCCGGCCGAACCGAGTATCCAAGCCGGTTTCCGGTGGACCCCTAGATAAGGGCACTTCGGTGTACATAGGCCTACATCTAAGCGGAGTATAACTTTCTAATTATAAACCCTTTTCTTTCCAGAGGGTTTGCTGTCATAGCAGAAATTCAACAACCAATCCACGCGCACTAAACAATTAAAAGTTTAAAAACGGTTAGTTTAGAACAAAATGTGCGTCAAGGGCTAATAATTTTTCCGAAAAACGATTCGAAATTTTTCGAATCATGACATCGTTTTCGAATCGAATCGAATACCGCCGTCCGATTCGTTTTCGAATCGAATATCGAAGCTTCGCAGGTCCCTACTACATACATACATACACATACAATTATATAATTACAATTGCTGGTTCAACAGCTTGACCTGTGTCGGTTATTCATCGTTTACCTGTCGTAAGTAGAGGCGAAGTAGACTAGCGACCGTGTGGGGGGATTCACTCGATAGATTCAACATCTCATCCTCTGACTCTAATTTCTGGCAAAGGCTTTCCACTTTTGATTTGACTGCTGAGACTCGAAAGATACCCTGAAGAACAACAATCGTCAAATAAAATATTTCAAATCAAATATTGCTTTTACTGTACGTGTAATTCTTCAATCAAATCAATCAAGTAGTATAACACTAAAAAATTCTCCAAATTCATCCTAACTCGATCCAGAATCTGCAAACGCATAGGTACAATGAAGATTGGTTAAATCCATTGTTTATTTATTCATTCTGTCATATTTACATAGTCCTCTTGGCAGCTGAGAAATACTGGAAGTTTAACTACACAGAGACTGTCTCAAAAAGGCTCAAACTTTCCAACTCCAGCACAGAAGACCAGTAAAGAGTCACTGAGTCAATACTTAAACTAATTAATTACTTAATTAATTAATTAGAAATATCATACGATCACCTTAATTTCAAGGCCACTCCGATCGATTTCTTCAATGCACTTTTTAACAACGTATGGAACACGATCTGGAAGAGATTTCTGTTTGGGCGGTAGAGGTCGATGAGAATACGATTCGCGACAGGAGGATCGCCTTTTCGAATGACCGCATTCCCAGCGAAGGTTACGTAGACAAACCTTGTGGCACGACAACCCACACTGCCAATAAGCAATACACAAATACTGTCAATGCCAACAAAACCACGTTTGAAATTTATTTGCACTTCCCTTCCACAGTTTCACTGGCTCAGGTCTGGAGCACCACTGAAGAATTGAAGAGGAGCGCTATAAATTATTATTATTATTACAAACATTTGTAATGCTTGCAAAGCAACACATGCATACATGCATACATACAAAGATAGTAAGATACATACATACAGACATAGACGCATACATACATAGATACATACACATGCATACATACACACATGCATATAAAGATACATACATACATGTATACATACATACACACACATACATACATGCACACATACATACACATACACACACATACCACACATGCATACACACACATACATACATACTAATATACATACATACAGACATAGATGCATACATATACAGATACATACACATGCATACACACATACACGCACAAATACATACACACAAATACACACATACATACATGCATACATACACACATACAAATTTAAGACATACACACATAGATGCAAACATATACAGATACATACACATGCATACATACATACATACATACATACATACACACATACATGCATACATACATACACATAAAGAGCATCCATAACTTGTGTTTATGGATGACCCCCTGACAAATGACTCACCAGGCTGCATTCAAATCCATTGAAATAGATATAGTTGTCACACTGACGACATCGTGAGAACGCCCTCAGTCGCTTGAAGTTGTGCATTTTGGCAACTTTTGACATTGGCAGTCCTCGCACGATCTGCACATCTTCATATTCTTCAAAAACTTTGACATCTACAACATCAAAGACGAGCTCACAAAAACAACTCACAAATAAAAAGAAATTTAATTGATTTCTTTTATTCATCACTCTACTACCACTGAATCACAGATAAACTATCTTAATTCTGTAACAAGTTGCGCAAATGTCAGCTTGGATAGAATAAACGAAATTGATTGATAACGCACTCCAATGTAAGACCGCCACAGTCAGTATGTTTAATTCAAATAGTAATTCACAATTAAGCACTAAGGACACGTGATGACACCATCATGCCAAGCACATCGTATGTTGGGTTGACGATGACTAATGCAGTAATGCCCACGGTGACTGCATATCACAGCTTTATGATGAGTGACTGCCATGACCATTGTGGGCTGCAAACCAGAGTTGTCATATCACAGTAATTTGTAAATATGTGTGGCAATCAAAACACTAGAATGCTAGTTAATGTCTGGCAAGACCGTAATTAGTGGATATATACCGGTATGCAACTCAACTAATTAATTAGTGGATATATATATATATATATATATATATATATATATAGAAGTGTATTTCTGTTTTAAAGGGAGTTGTTGATGAGTTGATATATATATATATATATATATATATATATATATATATATATATATATATATATATATATATATATATATATATATATATATATATATATATATATATATATATATATATATATATATATATATATTAGTGCTGCTCTTTCGTTACAATACTCAATTGCAATTAACCTATCCATTAAAATTCTTAATCTCAATTAACCTATTGATTACCGAAAATTAACTGCAAATTAATCACTTTTTAACATATGAATAATTTTCACTGAGGTTAAACAATGCATCATTAATCGTCTTACAATCATAATTCCTTTGTTAAATCTGAATGGTATAAATGAAATCTTTAAATTGATGTGCGTCTGCTCTCAGATGTGTCTTGAAACGCGTCTATTTCCATCTAAAATCACCGGTCACTATAGTTTACGTCCCTGTCCCCACAACTTTACCCTACCAACAAAAGACGATGTAATCTAGGAAAATTGCAAAAAATATCAGCATACTGTCACGTATCCGTCACTGTTTACCTAAGTACACCGTACAAGGATTGTATTATTCTCTAATATTCCCCTATTTGTCATACTGTAGCATATCTTGGGGATGTAATTATGCTTCTCGTCTTAAGTCATTGAAAACTCTTCAGAAACGCGCACTGCGCATTGTTCATATGCTACCATGGTTTGCAAGCACTAAGCCTGTATTCCATGCATACAATATATTACGCCAAGAGAACATTACTAGGTATCAAATTGGTCTATTCATGTATTGTTATCACTATAAACTGCTACCATTAAGTTTTGCTAACTACTTCTGTCAAGGTATATCAGTACACAGCTACAGTACAAGATTTTCACAGAAGTATCGAAGTCATGCAGCTCGTACAAAGGTCATGCAGTTTTCAATAAAATGCTCTGGCCCAATGCTTTGGAACACTCTCCCACAAGACCTGATTCAAGCTCCTGTCCTTGGTTTATTTAAAGTACAGTTGAAACGCTACCTACTGTCCTCACAGATTTAATTGTTTGTATGGTTTGTTACTGTTTTTTACCTTGCACTGCACTATTTAGATTTTTCACATATGACTTGAAATGTTTGAAATTATCATGAAGTTGTGTGTTGAACAGGCCGCCTGTAAAAATGTTTATGTGAGAGGATAATCCAGGCTGTAGCGGGTCTTTTGACCCTTTTGGATTACCCTTTTGACGCCAGCACTTGTAATGCTATAGGCGAAACTGTCATAATTTGATTTGTCTGTTGTTTGGTGCTTCAAAAAATTCAATCAATCAATCAATCAATCAATCAATCTCCAGAGTCCTCTGTGGAGCCCTAAACTAGGGTCAGTCCCTTCATCTATCCCGTTATTTCATCACCCCCACATTTCATTAATCCTCACTTCATTAAGTTACACTTGTGCTTTGTACCTTGTCACAGCGTGCCAACATGAGGAGTAATAAACAAATAATAATAAAAAATGTATTTAAACAATATTCCAAGCTGTAGCCTTAGCGGTAGGTGTATCCATTAAAATGCAGCCAGTACTTTAATATACCATTGTAAATAAGCAATCTTTGTCACTTATCTTAGTAAAAAAACCAGACTGCACCAAGCTCTAAGTATTAATTTATGTGTTCAGACAAAGAAAACAATCATTCTAAGAAACCATTGTGAATGATAAACACAAATACTTCTTGGCTAATTTTATAATCAGGCAAAAAGGGACATGCCTAGAATATTACTTCACCATTCTAGTGAACATTTCGTTGCCAAAATCTACATTTAAGTCCTAAAATGTTTGAGGACAACCTTGAATTAATAACTGGATGCATAAACAGTGCATGTTCTAAATCTGATTAAGGCAACAGAGATACAATGGAATTATGATTGAAAGATGATTAAAGATGCATATGTTTAATTATTTCAGATAGGTGGCGCCATTGGCGTGTAAACACCACACGTGGCTATTGGTGTGACATTTACAGCGCCTCTGAGATGCTCTTAAGACGCACTACACAAGTGTTCTATTACATTACATTACAGTAGTGGAATGTACTGTACATTACATTATTACATTTCACAGAAAGAGAAACCAGGACAGAGACTGAGAATTTCACTCTTCAGACCTAGCCAACTACTTTTAAACGAAAATCCATACGAGTTCTGAAATCCATACGAGTTGAGAATCAACACGCACATTCGTTACAAATTTATTATAATCCTGTGCAATCTAGATAATATTTACAGTGGGAGAAAAATGATACATACAATCTTTGTCGTCGGGAAGGTCAGAGACAGCATCAAAAGAAGAGCTGTTGGTTAGTTTTCGGTGATGATTCTGGCTGTAGTTATGTCGGCTTCGAACGGGAGACGAGTCAAGCGATCGAGACATCGCATAACTGTCCAGATGAGAACGCTTATCGATCAACGATCCTTAGCAAAGAACACACAACACAACACAACCGGAATATAAAATTTCCCCTAAGTGCTGTTGAACCAAACTTTTCACATGTCAGTCAGAAATTTTTATGAATATTTACATAGTGCCGCTCAAACTGCAAAACAAATCTGGGCTAGCCGATATGATGTTAAATGTCACTAAGAACAAGGATATTAGATCAGTTAGCAAAACAATTCACAGGAACTTAACTAGTGGTGAGCCCACGCACACATGTAGAGCCAACAAACCAATTCCTAATCAACAACTGGCAGCTGGCATGGACGTTCAGTGTTCAGAGACGTGTCTGACCATATAAGCCGAGTCACAGTATTGGAATAGTTGGTTATATATAGACAGCAATCTTTCTGCCATCCCATAAGGATCTGCATGTTCTTTGGACTAGGGCCTCTGCATATACGGTACCTTTTACAAGCACCTGCAAAACTGTTCTTTATAGTTGAAGTTGGGCTGGGAGTGCCTCTGAGTAGGTATCTTGGAGGTGTGCTATGAAGGTCCTCTGAATGAAGTGAATGAATGAAATGAAAGATGATTATATATTGTTAACTATTGCACATAACTAAAACTTACTCTACAACACCTGGTCCTATCAGCTTCATCAGATATGGGTCAAACATCTGCTCGTATCAGCTTCATCAGATATGGGTCAAGCACCTGCTGCTATCAGCTTCATCAGATATGGGTCAAGCATCTGCTCTTATCAGCTTCACCAGATATGGGTCAAACAGCATAACTGTCATTTAATGTTGTTGCTCTGACCTTCATTTATTCATTAATTTTAATCTCTCCTGAACTGATTCATCCCGAAGTGCCAAGCGACTACTGCAATGTCATCCTAGTAGCAAGCCTAATGAAGTTCAGGATATGTCAGCACAACGCAGTTCTCAACATTTTTATCTCAATCATACAAAACAATACATCTTGAACAGGTGCTGCATAATTTTAATAACTGAATAGCTGCCTCCCCAAGGATAACAAAATGGCCGGACGGACTGCCAGTTTCATACACACACCACCTATCATTCAAGTTTCCTTTTTGCCTGTTCAAATCTTTTTTGTTTATAGCTTCCTACAGGAAAGCTAGTCACACAAAACAAGCCCTTATGTCTGGCATGATATATACTAAGGTCCTTAGTAAGTGAATAAGTAAGTACAGCTGTGCACAATATGCAAATAACAATGGATATATTGGTCGAAAAGAAGCTGTTCAGTTGAACGTCCATACCCAGAGCTGCGAAGATACACAGGAAAGCAGGCAGAAATTGCAGAGAAAAAAGTGATATCCTTACTTGGTTCTATGTCGTACAAAACAAATTGCCATTATGAATGTCAAATGCAGTCTCGAGTAAATCTAATTTCAAAATCATTTTAAAAACAGATCATACTGTTCGCTTCTACGTTCTCTGCCAACTCAGTTGAAAGTACTTCGTGCGGTGGACTGATTCGTTTGCGAAACTCTTGTAACCTAAAACAGCAACAACTAGAAGATGAAGTTCTGGGACACAGTAGCCAAACGGTAACACTGCTCAGCCTGTAACTTGGATAGTTCAAGCCTCCACCAAGGCAGTCGCTATCTAGGGATCTTGAGCAAGCCCTTTACTCACAACTGCTCAGCACCATCGACCTTTCGTGTGGTCATGTGTAACCTTTTGAACTTTGGAAGGAAAAATGCCGGGTACAAATTTATATCAAATATTTTGTAAGGAAAAGTTGAAATAGGTTAGAAGGATGCAATACACATATACAAATCCTAAACACAAAACAATACTGCAACTCATTCTCCACTATACAGACCTCAAGCGACTATTGGTATGATTCATCACCCAATTACAGATTCCAGAGACTTCGATAGTCAAGAATTGAGATTCACATACAATGTTACATCAAGCATTTCAATGATCTTTGGAAGCCAACAGCAAGAGTGCAAAGCAGAAGTATTTCAAGGACAACATCAAAAGTAAGAAAAGATTCCCCTGTCAAATATTAAACAAGCAGGCCTGAGTGATGATGACAATGTTTATTAGAACCTGTGTAATAATAATAATAATATTTATTCTTTAATTACGCGCCTGCAAACGCTCTGCGCTGTACATGTACATTGTACATGTTATGCGATAAATCTTAACTACTAACAGAACAGACAGCCTGCAATACACGGCGCAATTTGCAGCCTACAAAGCATGTCCGCCTATGGGACTCGATCTCTGTACCTCTCGCACTCTACGCCAGATGTTATCCAATGCGCTATCATATATATGTATATGCGCATCATTTGCCTTGATGTTGTGAACTTCTGCGTTACTTCACACTGAAAATCTGTTTCATAATGTAACTCAGTTTTTCATATAAAGAAGTCTAAAGTTTCACGTGCAACTTAATTTTGAGATCATGGAACTCTTTTATCAACCAAATACTGGTAATGATGGAAACATGGTCCTGCCATGCTTCAGAAAGAGCTCAATGAGATCAAGCATTGCAACTGTAATTAGCAACTTCTATTGCGCCGGTGTCTAATGCACGCGCAAGGCATCAACTGATGGCACATCAAAACCACTGTTATTCAAGCAAGAGTGTTCCCATTCAACTATTCCCCTGCCTGTCTCCAAACACGTTTAAAAGGCGGACACTTGCCATTGGCTGGGCATGAAGTGCAAACGCTGGAAGCAAAATTACTACCATCTGTCTGGCAGAAAAGAAATGGAAGCACTGGAGTACATTTTTTAAATATTTAAATAAAAACATTTGAATAAAAAACAAATGTAAGCAAGAAAGAATTATTCTAGCAGAAAAACTGAAGAAGTAACATTTTCAGTGAAAAAAGCTTAAACCAAAAGATAAATTTAATACAAAATCTCAAGAAAAAGACCAATTTTCAGTTTAAAATTAAGACAAAATCACCGTAAGTTAAAAATTCTATCAAAAGACCAATTTTAGTTAATTCAAGCAACAGACCAATTCTACTTGGTTAAACTAAACACCCAATTTTCATATGAAAAATCAAAGCAAAAGACCCATATCAGTTTTAAACTGTATGTATGTACGTATCATGACACTTAGGATAATGTCTTTTAAAAACCTCACAAATGCAATTAAAGTAAAAGTTTAATTTCGATTGGAAAATTGAGGTAACTTTTAGTTTAAGTTTAAAAATTAAAGCAAACTACCAACTTCAGCTTTAAAATTAAAGCCATGACAACTATCAGCTAAAATATTCAACCCATAGATTCCAAGACTTAAATATAGATATGGATGAGTACTTCCATTGGCTCCAGTGGGTTTTAGTCTTAGATCGAGATGAATGATGGTCACATTAGCCGCGAGTTTTCACATATCAACCAGGCATCTCCAACAGATTATGATTTTGACTGTGTCTTCATTATAAGTGTCCATCAACTAATGCCACTGCATTATGATAACAGCTATAAAAACCGGACTACCCTAGATCAGAAATCCTGGGTACCATTATCTCCCACAAGATGCTTCGGCCACAAAATCACGACACAGAAATGAAAGTTATGCCATTCCGACAGCAAAGACCTTAAAACAATAGCAGAAAAGCGTCAGTCGTTAAAGAAAATGCAAGGACCGTTCGGTTGTTTACCTCCTCATGTACGTGAACTGTCTATCCTGACTGAAAGTAAACAGTTCAAATGAGAAAATAATTCTGCCAAGAAAATAGAAACACTACAGAGACAGTCCAGAGAAAAGAAAACGGGGTAAAGTAAGGTCCAGTGTCATGGAATTCGACATTATTCAAACACGCTGAAACTCCGAAGAGTTCAGAACTCTTCGGCTATCATCCATAACTAATATGTCAAAATATTAATATATAACCCTTAGGCTTAAGTCTTTGCACTGGCTTCCTGTTCAGCAAAGGATTTGTTTCAAATTGCTCCAAGCTTTTAAAACATTGAACTCAAGCCAACCACAATACTAAATTCAATACTTATTCTCCTGACTTAACATTATGCAACCAGGTCATCTGATTATCTTTCTTGGTCATACCTAAAACCGAAACTGTTCTTGGTAAACAAGCTTTTTCAGTTGCCTGACCTAGATTTTGTAGTTTGAAAATCAATACTTATACTCCTGATAACATCATTATTTAACAAGGTCATCTGATTATCTTTCTCTGGTCATACCTAAACCAAAACTGTTCTTGGTGAACAAGCTTTTTCAGTAGCTGGACCTAGATTTTGGAAAGCTTTCCCTGTTTCTGTTAATTCTTATAAGTCGTTTATGTCATTTCATTCTCAACTTAAGACTTACTGTGGGTACAAAGTGTAAGCAACTACACTTTTCTTAGCTACGGTATATAAGGGTGAGTGACCAGTCCCCTTCCTTGCTGCCTGATCCTCCCACCAACAGTGTACTCATTTTATCATTGAGTTCTATGGGTTGCAAATGGAGCAGGAATCTTAAAATATCTTTCTTGCCTTGGAATGGGTTTGAAACAATGGGTTTGAAGCCCCAACCTCTTGGGTTGACAGTCCCCCCAAACTAGCAAGTAGACTTTCATGCACCCAACAACTTAAACAAGAGCATACTACAAGAAACATGTTTCCTACGTCGGAATATTTCTTAAGAAAGAAAGACACAGGTTAAAAAAACACTTCAGGTGGAAAACATTCTGGAAAATAAAAACCACTTCCGAAACACAGTTCATTGGAAAAAAAAGAATGATTAAGATACAGATATATGAAAATATTATTGAATGAGATGAAGAAGACTTTGGTAAAAACATAAAGCTTGGAAAAGGAAACATCTTAACAATTTAACGACGAGCTGCATTGGTTTCCTGGTCGCCTTTCGTAAACTCTCATTGTTAAAGTGTTAAATGTGAGGCCTTGCTGATATCAATAAATGCTTACTCTTCTGGCGTTGGAGAATATGCCTGGAAAACAAATGGCTCTTCCAGATCTGCATTTGATCCAACGTTACTCCTCAGCTGCTCAATGTACTGAGCATAAACCGATCCCGGTTCGTACTGCTCACTGAGCTTCTTCAACGTCTGAAACTTATTCCGACAATGAAATTCAAATATAGATCAATCCTTATATCACCAAACAATGGTAGCACAAGCAAGAACAGCAAGAAAATCACATCACGACAGCAGACTCATCTATTACATTACATTAGCCTCACAAAAACTCAACCAGTTGTACAAAAGAAACATTGAAAGATTGTGTTTCAATAATGCATATTCAAATCAGCTCCAAATCTAATCTAACAATAATTTAATAATAATAATAATCTTCGTTTATTAAATCAAACTGACAAGTACGCAGTAAGATTACATGATATAGTAGTAGCAGACGATAACAAGTTTAACAGGAGTTGAATTTAACTGTATGGCAGCCATGCAAGGCGCCCATCTGTCCTCATTTTACAATTGCCACCTAGCGAACTTCTATATTGCCGTTATCACGATGAACAAGGAATTAGTTGATAATTGCTTCAACTACGATCGTAGAAGATCATAAAATGGAAAACCATATCCGTCAACTTTATTGTTTTCCCTTCATTTTCCACAAGAAATGACAGTTTTGGAGCTCTTTTAAGCGTTCCACATATCAGACAACTGTCAGAAGTTCACAGAGCATGACGCATAACAAAGTGAAATGACAAACTAAGTACTCAGCATATCGAGATATATATATATAAGCAACTTCTGAATTCTGCCATATTGGGTGGTACTAAAAGAATAGCACGTTGTATATGCCGGATTTGTCAATCAAGTGGAAGACTCATTCATATTTAGCACCCCATATATAAATTTACTTATTAAAAGCCTTTAATTTCATAGGCATTATCCTAATTGAGTGCTGAAGAGCCCCCTGGGGTCAAATGGCCAATTTCAGTTACAGAACTGGAATACAACAACTACGGCAAGTGTGACAGCGATCACTACATGAGCCACAAAACTACACACACGGATTGCATCACAGTTACCTCAACACTGAAGAGGTTTGCTCCTATTCCAGCTTTTAACATACCTGCAGATTAATTAGACAAAAGAGAATGTATCAGTATACGAACTGATGCGTATAGCTACCTGGAGTGGAATCGGTGCCATTCTGCTACTCATTATGGAAAAGTATTCGATGGTTATCTAAAACAATTCCAGACAATTGTAAACAAACTCCGCATATAATCTATGGGATTCACTTTTCAACCTTAGTTAGGTTTCTTTACTTCAACACAAGGCATTGCAATCATATTTTGTCAATAAATCAAAACTTACAACAATGCTATTCTTCATTTTCTTATCCACCTGCAAAGACGATTTAATCCAACTTAAACAAGAACAGAAGAGGCTCTAGTTAAAGAAACCTGCTTTAATCAACTATAGGTTCAAAGGAGAAACTGCTTTGTTCGTCCATGCTGGAGTCGGGAGCGCCTCTGAGTAGCTCCCTTGAAGAGGCGCTATATAAATGCTCAAATGAATGAATGACTGAATGTACAGTGTCTCCGATATCCCACAGCGGAACTAGGAAAAGAACTCCACAACGGCCCTTAACCAGCAAGACACAAAGGCCTGAGCACACAGCCAATGTAAATTATTTCCCACTGATGCCAGCACAAAGTTTACAGCTTGGTAGTGCACAAACAGTGTGACCATGCATTGTTCAACCTATACTGCTGGATCAGGCATGTTAATGATTAGATCGCAATGTCACATTACGGGAGATACAAAACAATACAATAGCAAAGAGGCTCAGAAAAGACACTATATAAATATGTCTGTATACAGACGGAGAGAAACAGACGGAGGACAATACTCAATGTTTACTTACAATCTTTAGAACTTGATCACTTTCATCCATCAGTTTTCTAACTTCGCGAAGTATTCTCATCTATAACATCCAAAACCGATGATGCATCATTTAACAATCAATGCATTAACTGATCTAGACGAACATGGAACACGGTTCAACAACGACAACAAATCTCAAATAATATTCTTTCCACTCCTTGTACTGTTTTCACCACCACAAAGAAAAACCAAGTTCAACAAGTTCTTCTGAGTTTCTACAACACTGACCTACTAGGCATTTAAGTAATTAAATAGCCTTAATCTGCATCTGACAGGTGCAGAACAAGGTGGTAAACAAAATGCCTTAAACACTTTTCAAGTGGAAAATGACTGTATGGTTTCAGTGTTTTTTGTTTAAGCACCTCAGAAGTCATCTGACATTACCATCATTACATTACAGTTACCGTACCCATTACTATTCAACCCTAGCTAGCTACCGCATGTCCCTTCGTTTGGCCGATAAGGGTGTTCTTGTCTCCTGGGCTTGTTCCTCTAAAACTCAGCACAGAAAATTTGTTGTCATCATTACTGCAGCCTGGAATAACCTTCCTCATAAAACCAGAGCTGAGCTAGTCAGCCTATCTCCTTCTCTGTTCTGCATGTGCTTGAAATCTATTCTGTTTGAATGAGGGTTCTCCCTATTGGGTCGAGAGTTCTACCTAGTTCTCTGGAACCTTGAAGTTGCGCTTTATAAATTCTCATTCATGTTATGTTACCTTCTCAGACCAAGGCACTCCTTCAGTACCATGAACCACGACTATTAGTTCATATTCGTATACTCCAAATTTCTAAAGTGCTTCTCTAAAGCTAAGTGCAAAGCACCAGCTTATTCACGTGCACTGCGTCATATCACAAATTGATGTTCATTGGAGATCCGAATCCGTTGCCGAGTCCATTATCACGTGGCAGAGTCTTTCCTTCTCTGGATCCTCTTATTCACCCCTACTTGCACCCTTTTAGCTAGACATGTGCTGGGTATGTATATATTTATGCACGTGACTTCATTCATATAGCAGCTTTAAAGAACCTCCCAAAGGTTCTGAAACACAGCTGGAGAAGAACAGACCACGTGTCTCCATGCAAGAGATGACAACAAAGGCATTGCTCTGTTAATGTTCAAAACGTCTGTTACCTTTGTAGCAGTCATGTGCGTCTTCGTCTTGTTTGCGAGACTCACACATCTCTCATACTGTTCCTGGGCAGCCATTGCCTGCACCAAACAAGCAAATATTAACTCAACAACTCAGTAACTTTTATTAGTCAAATGCTTCATAACAAACTAGCCAAATGGTCAGTTGTTTGGTCATTCGGTCAGTAGTCAGCTGGTCGGTCATATAGTCAATTACTCAGTCGAACAGTCAATTAACTGAACAATTAACTGATCAACAACAAAAAACAAACTAAACAATCATTCAAACACTCAGAAATTAATCCCTTTAAACAATCAATCAATTAATAAAATCATAACTGACTGCTCACTCAACCTGTCAAAATTTGCTTAACCATGTACAAAATATGGTAGAAGGTACAAAATTAGTAGAAATGAGGATAAGTTGAAAAGATTAATTCCATGATTGAATCGAAACAATACTTGAGGCCATTACTCTGCACCGCGTGCAGGGACCTTGAGCAAGTCCTTTGCACACAGTTGACCAGCATCATTAATGCTCTAGCTATCGCACGTCTGTGTGTGCACTTCTGAACTTTGGAAAGAGGGCAATACCAAAGACAGTTGTATTGCATTGCATTGTAAAACAAATGAATATCTGACTAAAGCAAACAAACTCTCAATAACAATATGATAAGCAATCAAAAACGAAAACAAAACAAATGGTATCAACAAATGATAGCATCCCACTAAATCTGCATGTTCTTGTATTGTAGTGTACTGCATTGGTCCTTCTGCCCACAGCATTGATATAGCGCCCTCTACAGGGGTGTTTCACAACTGCTCTAAATTAGAAAATGAATGAATTAAAATACAATCTGAAAAAAAGAACTAATGAGTTAAAAACTAAAATCCACCTTGACGACAGCATCCTCTTCCATTTTCCGTCTTTTTTCGACCCGCACAGCCACGGCTCCTCCGTCACCCGCTATAGCATTCTCTGCAATGACCCTTTGGGTTGCTTCCTTTATTTTCATTAACTCACGACATCTCGCATTGTAGGCTGCTTTACTCTTGCGCAGATTTTCCGTTGCTTCTCGCTGAAAGCAAAAATTCCCCAGTTCAACAAGTAAAGCAGACTACTCTGGCGAGTGTTTATCTCTGCAAAACAGTAGAATTCCATTTGTCCCTTTGGAAAAGTCTCCTTGTAAACATATGCACTGATCCTTCTCAGCCAGCTCAAGTTCCATTCTCTTCTTACATTAAGACGTATATGTTTAGATCCATTAGGACCAGTTCACATTGATTTCGAAAGGTATTTAAAAGGTGCTATATAATAGCCACACATACATACATGCATATATACAGACATGCATGCATACATACATATATACATACATATGTGCAAACATACATGCATGCATACATACATGCACACATACATACATGCAAACATACATACAAGCATACATATATACATGCATACATACATACGTGCATACATACTACACATGCATGCATACATTCACAAAAAAAGTCAAGGAATTGGCAAAAAATAGCAGAAGAATCTACCATAAATCGTTCTTCCATCGTCCACCTATCTCGTAGGTCTCTGCAGATTTTCTTGTGCTCTAGGCATCTGGCAGAGAGCGGCTAAAAAAACAGGACAAAACTCTTCCTTTAAAATGAGATTCGATTACAGAGAGACGTGAAATTTATCAACTGATAACCAAAGATTTCATTTCGTCCAAACGAAAACCTAAGTATACTGGACATCAACGAAAACGTTCTAATCTCCAGTAACTGATCAGACAGGTGGGTTAGGTTAAAGATACCTGTTGCAAGTACTAGCTTTTCAACAACAGGTCTCAATACCCACTTAACAGAAATGAAGTACAACATGGCACACACAACAAATAATAGTACCAAACAAATAACAATAGTACCAAAAAAGTAATAGTACCAAAACAAATAATAGTACCAAACAAATAACAATAGTACCAAAAAAGTAATAGTACCAAAACAAATAATAGTACCAAACAAATAATAATAGTACCAAAAAAGTAATAGTACCAGACGAATAATTAGTACCAAACAAATGATAGTACTGGACAAATAATAGTACCAGACAAATAATAGTACCTGGACAACTACTTATAACACCATTTCTTTTACAAATGATCTCATCGTACTTATAACACTATCTTGTTTTAAGGCAATTCTCACTATGGCTCCAAAAGTAGAGCTGTAATGAGACTCTAGTTTTATACATACTTGGACACACTTTTCTGTCTGTATGAGCATGCACGACTTCTGAATGTTTTCAGCGAAGTCAGCATCCTGAAAACATCAGAAAGAAATTATGTTGATAGAATTTCTTCGCAGTAAAATTAAACTGATTTACAGGACTGCCGCAAAGCATATCCATATGCAGATACCTGGTAATTAAAACAACACAGTATAAGAACTTCTGAATATTATATTATTATAATAAAATACAAGATCATAGTTATTTCTTTATACTAATGTAGTGGCAAATTCCAGAAGGTTGCATATGATCACACCAGCAACTGTACTAAACACAGACATGAGCGGAGGTAACTAACAACTGGTGAAGGTCTTGCAACGGTGGCAGCTGTTGCAGGCATTCAATTAAGGGCAGTAAAATAACAACTAAAAAGGTAACTCTCATCAGTGAGGATTTCAGCAGCGAGACAGACCATTCTCAGAAGAGAAATATACAATCACAAATGTACTTTAGAGCAGTACTACTTAACATGTGGTCCACAGCTTAGTACCGGTACGCAAGTGGGTGATTACCAAGCTGCGGAATGCTAACCAGAATCACAACTATATCATACTGAAATAGAATCACCAATCGTATAGAGTGTGAAACATAAAAACTTAGAATGTGAAACATAAAAACTTAGAAAACTACATAGTGTTCATATATAATAAACAGTTTAAAACATGCAACCGTGTGTAACAAAAGGTTAGCTGTAATAAAACGGTGACTAAGCTATGAAATCTAAATTTCATTCTAACATATCATATATGTAAGCTGATGCTGAAAACCACCAGTAAAGCTGGTAAAACAATTACTGGTCCAAAGCATAAGAAAGTTGAAGAAGAACTGCCTTAGATGAACATTTGTCAGATTTTTTAATCCAAAAAATACTTGTGTCAGACGGCAATTCAATGTCCTGATTCCATAACAAAAAGAATCTGAACACTAAAAAGAACATGTCAGTAAAAATAAATTCTACGGACAGCTGAAAAAAAGAAAAACGAACACTAAAATCAGCTGAATTAAAGTCCACTCACTTGTGCAAACGCAGCAATGAAGGCAGAATAAAGAGGCATAACTTTCTGTAAGAAAGGAAACAGACTCAAATACTACACAGTTTTAACAGATCCATATAAAGTTAACAACTTGTGTCATTGTTAAAAAGATGTGAGAAAACATAACAGTCAAAAAGTCAGTACAAAAGTCTGAAAAGGCTGTCGATTAATCTACATATTTTTAAAAGCAAAGTCAAACATAAATCACATGCTTGATTAACTTCTCGATCATTCAATCATCCATAATACAAATACAACTAGTAAAAATTTCATAAACAAGCCAAATGACCAATTAATGAGTCATTTTCTCCTTGAAAGGTTAAAACTGCCCCAATCAGAGGCATGCTTGCATATGCAATTGTAACTGGTTCGTAAAATGTGTTAAGCATAAATGTCTAGCTGTATCGCATTGCCGAAGACTTAAATTACTGATAATCATGCATACACCCACGCACACACACACACACGCATATGTAATTGAGAAATGCTGCACCAGCTTTCTGTTCCAGATCTAAATCCTGAGCCTCACCTCACTACTAAGTATCAAGCTTTCAAGTCAGCTGAGTCTGAGATCAAGATGCTCTGCTGCCTCTCGGTATTTGTGGATGCCTTTCTTCCACACTTAAACTAGAACTCATTGTATCAAACTACTCTTTGGTACAGTATTCTTCCAACTATAATTATGTGCTGTTTTACATGTCACTGTTCTTGTCAAACATATTGTATTCAGAGCACCACACTGCCACACACACACACTGATTCACTTGATAAATTAGCTGCTCTGCTATACAGAGGTAAACTGAAGAAATCAAGATTACATGTACAAACCTCATTATGGATACTCTGCTGGGAAGAATTGGAAAGCCTCGACAGATATTTGGCCAAATCAGCATCTTAAAAACAAAATAAAACACAGAAAGTGCAGGAAACAACAGTTAGAAGATCGTAAATTTGACCTACACTTTGAAACAAAATCACTGGAATTGAAAGATGCTGCAAACATAGCATTTACAGACAACACTCGTCTAAACTGAAATATTTTGAAACTACATAGGATTTCGATCAATAGGTGATCAGAAATTCCTCAATCAAGCAGCCATGACCATATGCATCATGCTTGAACAGCCTCAGTTATTAAATAATTTTCAATATACATTTGCTTTTTACCTGAAGTTGCAAAACATGTACATGAAACGGTTCACAAGACGGCAACTCAGTGTAATGACCCAGACAAGCTACATGTGCACATGCGCCTCTGTCACCAAGCAAAATTTGGTACTGACGTAAGCTTGGAAAGTAATGACAAGTCCTGTGACACACTGCTTCTGTGCTCATGTAACCTTGGGTTTTGTCCATTGCCAGCTCAAGGGCTACACAGCTGGAAATGGGTGCCTCCCCGTGTTCCAATACAAGGCACGGGAGCTCATCTCTCACATTACTTTAAGTAATTATCAGTTTGGTTTACCGAGAGCAGTTCTCTTTTCGACGTAGTTCAAGAAGAATTTGGCCGAGTCAAGCCAAGACACCGCGTGCTGAATGGCCTTCTCAATCCCACTCTCAACGTTCAAAAGAGCTAGGTCAGCTTCGTTGCCTCCTCCTTCTCCTCCTCCTCCTCCTGCCCCACAAACACAACACATGTTGCTAAGTAACACAAAAGCTAAGTACTCTTTATACCTCACCACTTCCCAAAAGCCAAAACCAAAGTACCGTGCGCTGGCAACTAACCAGTGCATCAGTACTTTCTTTTTTGATCTATACATCGACAACACAACTGAAGACAAAGTGTCTTTGAGAGAAATGTAACTTAAAATAAGTTCCAGGTCTTTAGGTTTTAGTAAACACGAACATATCCAATCATTTGAAACCACCCTCAAAATCATCCAAACCTTCAGCACTGGACCCTGAGGACCTCAGTTGTAATAAATGGACATAACCCAACCCTTGCTTTACCTTCCAGATAAAAGCATAGAAAACAAATGATGTACAATGAACTAAAATAAGCATAGAAACTTGACATACATGCCAACCGAGCATCCCTCATCTGTGATACCTTTAAAGTCAGGTTAGCAGGGTATAAGAGCCAACTAGTTAGAGCACTCGGTCTGTAACGTGGAGAGTAGGGGTTCAAACCTCCACTGAGGTGATCACACTGTGTATGGACCTTCAGCAAGTCCTTCACACACAATTGTTCAGCGCCATTGATGCAGAGTATATAGTAGGACAGAGTTGATTCGAGATATTAACTAATCCAAGTAAAAGAATTTTCAGGCACTAACAGTTATTAGTGGGTTCACAAAGTTTAAAGAATACTCAGTTGTGTACATCTTGGACTCTCACCTGCGTCACTAGAGGTCGATTCTCGGGAAGAATCTGCTTCACCACCACCACCAGCCTCCAGAAGCAAGTTCTCAAAAGACTGAAAATAAATGGCAGAAGTGTTACTACAGCTTTTCATAGCAGCATTGTAACAGAGAAACATGTGGCAAACACCTAAACCGATCTGTACACCCAGTCAATTCAACAGATTCAGCCTAATGAAAACAGAAAGCAGAACTAGAAAATACTGATAAGCAAGATAACACTAATAAGCAACATAAGCAAGAAGTTTTTGCTTCATGGTTAGCCTGGAGTCCATAGGAACAAAGTCCAACTTAAATTGAGGTGTCAACATGGATGCAATAAACTGTTTGTTGTCAACCTACACAACCAGGGCTGTAGTGGTAAAATTACAGGTGAGTACCGGTATACGCTCCTGGTTAGTTTTCATAAACAAATTAGCGTATACCCTCGACAACAGCCCTGTACACAACACCAAATCGCTTGTTGAGACCTGCAGAAAGTACTTTTACTAGTGAAGCCACAACTTTGTCTGTATTTTTGTCAAGTTTGACCTTTGGTCAGAACAATTGGAATAATATGACCCAAGTAGCTTCTTTGATTAGCTTCACTGAAAGCAGTACTTCGTAAAATTTTCAGTTCCAAAAATTACAGTAAATGCCTCATAATAGCATAACCCTGTTAGCCAAACACCCAACACAATCCTAATCATAACCCTAATCATAATCACAATCCTAATCATAATCATAATTGCAATCCTAATCCTGATCACAATCCTAGTCATAATCATAAACAGAAACAAAACATGCAATTGAAAATGTCATGCAGTTTGATAACTACATAACATCGATCTGATGTTACTAAGCAAAGTACTTAGTAACATCAATTTAAAGATAAGTTTAAGTACAGTATCTTACCTCTGTCTTATCAAAGGGAGAGAGAGCAGACGAACTGTCAGATAAACTGTTAAAACAACAAAACTTTTAATCAGAATTAATTTTAAACTTGACAGGATTAGACTGCAGCAACCTAGCTGCTGGTTGATTGCTATATCAGACTAGCTACACTTATGATAATTAGTTGTACTCTGTTACAAGTTGCGACCATGTCAACTTGCCTTTGAGAATAAACTAAATTGGTTGATTGATTGATTGATTGATTGATTGATTGATTGATTGATTGATTGATTGACTGATTGATTGACCTTCACTTGCCCGTCTCTAAAACTGACCCACAGAGAATCATTCAAAACTGAAAATTCATCGCATACAAGCAAAGGACTGAGATTCTAGACTCTGAAATCACCACCTGACAACAATAATGACAATAATGCAACGGTATTTGATATTGCCGTCTTCCAGAGTCCTGAACTGCAGATACAACAACCGTATGACAGAACATCAATGGTCCCGAGCAACGGTGTGCGAAAGAACTGCTCAAGGTCCCTACACAGCGACTGCTCAGTGACAGCTCGAATCCATACTCTCCCTGTTACTCAAACCAATCAGCTCCCACACTCCATAACAATACCACAGAGCCTTCCAGATTACAATAGTGATTAGATTCTGGATGACTATATTGTTATGGGTTAAATTTACCTTCAACCCCAGGACTCTGACCCTGATGACCTCAGTTGTAACAAATGGACGGATGACCTAACCTTTATCTTACCCTCCAGCAAAAGCATAGATACTACCTGACATACCTAATCAATTGTATGTGACCATGAACAGGTTAGCAGCCAGTTCATGACAAATAAAGACAAAAGCAGGTGGACTATGAATCACTGTGCATTGTGCGCAAGTGAAATATTTGTTCCTATGTTTTTGAATCACTCCACAAGAATACCATCATTGTCATCACCATTGCCATGACCCTTGCTCTACTTATCATAATTGTCATCATCATCACCCCATAACTGTACTATTATAATCATTACAACTCTCTTCCTCGCCCTCCTCCTCACTACCATAGTCAACATCACCATCATCATAACTATCACCACTAGTATACCCTCATCATAGCCTTGATCATCGTCGTCGTCATCATCAAAATCATCATCATCATCATCATCATCATCATCATCATCATCATCATCATCATCATCATCATGTTCCTCCTCCTCCTCATCATCATCATCATCATATCATCATCATCACCACAATACCACCACCACCGCAATCACCATCAGCATAAGCAAGCATCAACATAATCATCATAACTGTAATAACAGCAAATTATATAGCACTGTAAGACCAAGATACTTATAGGGTGCTTTACATTTTCAACCATCAGCCCAACTGTTAAGAGTTACAAATAAAGTACATTTTTAAGTGTTTCTTAAAAACATGAAATTTTTGGCCTCCTGAATAGATGCATCATTTACAAATAAAATAAGAAAATAGGTTAATGATACAAATGGAATCTACCTCTTCTGGAAAGCTATGGATAGGTTCTCGATTGCGTAGAGAACGACCTCAGCTATATTCGCTTTCATCTCAGCGTCTGCACTTGCATAGTAAGCTATAATTAAAAAATGGACAAAATGATAATGAAAGTTAATTACTATTTATTTATTACAGAGGTTTTATATACCTGTATGTATGCATGCATGTATTATTATTATTATTAAGGAGCTTTTATATAGCACCCCTTCAAGGTTGTCTACTCAGGAGCGCTCCTAGTCCAACCACGGCTAAAGAGAGTAGTTTTCAAGTTTGCAAGAAACAAGGTAGAGTGAGTCATAGGTATAATTAATTAATAGGGTTTAATCAATGTATGTGTATATGTATGTATGTATGTATGTACATACGTATGAATGTAGGGCCTATGTATGTATATGTGCATGTACATATATATGCATGTATGCATGTAGGCATGTATGTATGTACATATATATATATTTATGTATGTATACGCAGTTTCGGTAGATAACCAGCAGAATGAAATCTCAGCAGAGGAGCCGACCAGGAACTAAGTATTCAGTTGCACTGGATTTTTTGTTTACGGGGAATCACACGACTGAACTAAATAAACGCAACCATCCACACGCTGCAGCCTCTTTCAAGTGATGACATGAGCACAACTCAAAGGTCATGTGAAAGTGCTGCATTCAAATTTCTTGCCCTTCATTAAGTCATTGGTTCGGATGCATAGCACTCCTTCTCATTAACCTCCAATCCATGAACTGACCCAAATCATTTTTCTAATAATATATTCATGTTTATTGAAAAGCTCTCTGACAAACAGCAGTAAGCAACATTGAAACATATGACAGTACAATTATAAAGATCTTATAGAACACAGTTCAACACATGTCTTGGCAGCCTGTTAGGTGGCTGCTCATTTTTACAGCAGTCCCCTGCAGAGTGGAAGGCTGAGTCGACCCATACTAAGCTTACGGGTATTGAACAACATCTTTCAAGATCATACGTCCTTCAAGCACGAGTGTAACCATTCATCTATCCCCCTCCCAAATGTTAATCCTCTCCACTTTGCCATTTTATTTTAGTCATCCTTACCCGAATCACCAATTTTGTAATGAAATGTAAGGTAATATAATGTACTGTAATGTTACCAGACATTTGCATATAGTCCCTTCTAAGTATCTTTTGAAGGTGCTTCTTCCCAGCTTAACTGAAGCCACACTAGACTCACTACAATAGACCTTCTTATGACTTGGACTCTTAAAAAAGATGGTCACAGACATGGATGCCAAAATCAGTTCATCTGGAGAAAGTAAATTCAAAATAACACCACCTGATTATCCGGCTGCTCTTGATATGGTTCCAAAACATTATAATAGCATTATAACATTGCTGATGTATTTAGAGCTTGTTAAGAACTTCAGGCTAATTCAGCTAATTTTGCTTGTAAAAAGCCTGCTTAATATACACCAGACATCTTAATTTTAGACAAGATTTAACTCACAAGTTTTCAAACCCATTTACAGGCAAATGTAGCCTACTAACGGGTCTAATCAATGTTCTATCAGGATTGATGAGCCTAAGAATTTATGCTCTACTACAGTCACTGATGATCCTAATAAATGTTCTAAAACAAGTCTAACTCACCTTTGATCTTGGAGTTAACTAGCGTAGCCATTTCTAGGATGTCTTTGGCATAGAGAGATTGATGTCTTGTGAGTGACTGTCGTAACAAAGAATTCATCTCCTTGAGCTTCGTAGTCACAACTTCATCTCCAGCGTCTAACGAATCGTAAATCAACCACAGTCATGATGCATTGTCAAAAAACACATTTCAAAATATTACACAGTCAGTCGGAGCAAGCCAGTTGTTTCTGTTGAGTGTAAGCCTTAAAATGTGCCGAAAAATATTAAATGCAATTACCTATGTGTTGTGCTAAGTAGTGCTAAATATTGGCATGTGTTGTGTAACTGCTAAATATTGGCAGAAACGATATCTGCTTTTCATATCACCTGAAAACTTCTACAACACCGCTGCAATAATTCTAAAAGCATAATTATATCAATTATCAATTATTATATATGTGTTTTGTTACTGCTAAATATTGGCAGAAATTATATCGGCTTTTCATATCACCTGAAAACTTCTACAACACTGCTGTAATAAATCTAAAAGCATATAATTATCAATGGCTGTACTTAAGGAAACTGATATGTAAGCCAAAATTGGGGCATCCCAGTTGAAACCCAATGACAGTCGACAGAGACACAGAAACAGCCTATGGGGCAAACGAAAATCAGACATACACTTCACAGTTAAAATGTTTCTATCACCTACTACTTTTTATAATGATGCATGCGCTTTCTATTATGGTAATGCATTGTTATTATGTTAGTATTATATCTCAACTGCTTTCCAGTAGAGCCAAATTGGTACATAATTTTGTCAGTCCATTTACTGTTCAGCTTAGAACAATGTAAGGACTGACAAAATTATGTACCAATTTGGCATTTTGGCTCAACGTGTACTGTTAATGTTGCATCCATGCTTCGTTACTAATAAACTGTTCTGTGACTTCAGACATAAGTAGAGAATCACCTTGACCAGTTTAGTGCACTAATCAGTTTATTAATGGCTGTTGAAACACATTCCCATAAGATAACATAAGATTCTAAGTCACATCTTGATCAGAGCTTTGCTCATCACAGGTTAGACGTAAGATCCCAAAAAGCGCCTTAAAGACTAGTATACGATAGGTAGATATTGTTGGAACATGATAGCTGATTAGTCAGAGCAATGGCATTGTAATGCAGTGAGTATGGGTTTGAGCCTTCACTGAGATGGCTACTGTACAAGGATCGAAAGCAAGTAGTTCATTCAACTGACGGTTGGCCATTAGATAGTGGTGCTAAATAAATGCACAATAACAACATCAACAACATCAACAACAACATCAACAACACCAACAACATACAAAAACATCAACAACAACAACAACATCAACAACAACAACATCAAAACAACAACATCATAGCAATAATAATAATAATAATAATAATAATAATAATAATAATAATAATAATAATAATAATAATAATAAAATTAATAATAATAATAATAAAATTAATAATAATAATAATAATAATAGATGACAAAGGCACATTGAGAAATATATGCATTATCTTACTGACCAACTTATATTAGCATCACCTACCTGTGCTACAGGTGAATGCTTCTTTCAAGCTCTGCAATGCATCACAAAATACATTCACTTCCATCTGTTGAAGGCTGATGACATCGTCAGAACAGCGGCAATCGTCGTCGCTAACAACTGAACCAGTCTTCATCATAAAACAGTTTCCAAAGAGTGACGACGGTGGATTAACTCTCCGGAAATTCTAGACAATGCAAAAGAAAAATCAAACACTGAAAATATCAATACCAACTACGGGTAATATGTGATATGAGAACAGACGTTATTACAGTGGGCGGCAGAGATCTTCCTTTCCTCCAAGCATCCACCTATCCACACATACCTCCTTTCTGCTGTCCCTATTCCCTTTCTCAATGTAAAGGAAACACATTTTTACATGCCTCTACAGAAATTTCTCAGAAAGCAGGGTTCCAAAGTCAAAGGATCGTTCTGCCAAGGCAAAAGCATGATCGTGGTTCCGTCAGAGCCCAAAAAGAGGACGTACTTACGTCCTGACCTAGAATTTTGGACGTAGCTTATTTCTCACACCGGACATATATGACATAACAGAATACACAATCACACTCTTTATTATCAATATTTAAGACAGCATTTTCAGGCTCCAACTAAAGTTTGTATATGAGTAAAAAAACAATAGTAATAATGCATAAACAAACAGAAAAATGTAATAATATCAGTCACTAAATCACTGTAACTTTAGCTTTTTATTTGGCCGATACAACACATATACATCCAACGCTAAACAAATGGATGCTTGCAACTCATCATTGGCATTTTACTTATGGCTAGCCCAAAAATATTGGACGGGACATAAAAACGGTCATTTGGGTGTTAGCGGAAACACTGAGCATGATACTCAATGCTACCACCCATCTCATAGGTGGCATCCCAAGGTTTGCCCACATATCCACCTTCAGTTGGGACTCCCTCAACGTGCTGCCTGTCCATCAACGCATCCAGTTTAAGATTCTTACCTTCGTGGACAACTGTCTTGTCATCTGTGTTCTGTCTAATTTGGCGACTTTCTCACTCTGATCTCCTCTCTGCCTGGCCGGGTCTCCCTTCGGACGGCTGCCCGTGGCCGCCTAGTGGTTCTCCATATGCGCATTGCTACGGCCCAGTCCACGAGTTTTACTTTCGTTGGCCCGTCCAGCTGGAATCGTGTTTCTCAGGACCTGCGGCTAGATCTCCTTAGTCCCCCCTCATTTCTACCAGCATCTGAAAACTTTCCTATTCGTCAGTGATGACTCTGGTCCAGTTCTGATGCGCCACTGACTGTTCCGAGTGGCGCTTTATAAATTTTCGATTACAGCTACAATAACATCAGTCAGCTTTGTTTCTTCTTTCTTTCTTTCTTTCTTTCTTTCTTTCTTTCTTCCTTCCTACTTTTCTTCCTTCCTTCGCGGAAGATACACTAGTGGGCACATGCTGAATACAAAACTGCACTTACTAGTTTTGACACGTCTGCCAACTTCTGTATTTGTTGAGATCTTCTAATAACTGAATCCATCAACTTGTAGCCTTCCATCAGGAAAAAATAACTATTTAGAAATAAGACAAAACTTTATGTTTCGGTTCGTCAATATTGACAAAATAAACCGACAGTGATCTCAGATCCTTGAAACGCTGTGGCTCTGCTCATACGCAAAAAGCTTAATATTTTATAGCGCCTCAATAGATACAGAATCACGAAAGAGCCACATAATGGAGCCTACGATGATTTTCTGGCATGATAGAATGGACTTATATGTTTCTAACATATTCTGCGTGTGCGGTTCGCATGCACTACGTTGTCTTTTTAAATTGTTGTCTATAATACCATACAAATGAGGTCTATAAATGGGTTTAAGTCTACATCCGTCAGCCCAATCACAGTATAGATAATTATCTATACTGTGGCCCAATGTAGGCTACTGGTCGATGTTTCGAAGCAGTAGGTTGCGTTAGCCTATTCGTGGTTAGTTGCTGTTTGAGGCGCTTTCACATGCTTCCATATCGCGGCGCATGGCAAACCGACGTAGGCCTATGGCCTTCAAACATTTCGAGCTCTTCCCCTTTAGGATCCTGATTGTAGGCCTGAATTTAGGGCGCATAGGCCTTAAGCCTACGTAGGCCTACAATTTCAAAAGTAATTAAATTGATTAAAGCTGGATGTATGAACTGTTTAATGAAGATAGTAGGCCTACAATCAAAGAGGAATTGTTGCTGAAAGCTAACTGCATACATCCACCTACTAACTGATCGGCATATGACAAGATCTACAGAGCGAAATCTGTAAAACTTGTCACTTACACTCAGGCCCGCCGAGAGGGCCCAGAGGGGGCAGAGGGCAAATGCCCAGGGACCCGGCGATTTCCCGGGGCCCGGGCCCGCAATCAACTTTTCTCATAAAGCCTAATGATAGTTTAGGGGCCCGTGACTGCTCTGCCTAGGGGCCCGGAATTTCTGTCGGTGGCCCTTCTTACATGTAGTAATGTTAATGTAGGCCAATGAGTAGGCCTTTTATACATTATGCTGACATATACTTCTTACCTTACAATTCATTGACAAAGTAGGTCTATAGATTCTAATTATAGGCCTACTGAGCAGGGGCGTAACTTTGGTCTAAAAAGTGGGGGGTTACCAATTTCTTCTCCACTTTGGATTTTCGCATGGAGACCATCTCTGGGAAGGCACAATAATAAAATATTGATTGGCATTGTTTAAAAGGTGGGGGGGGGGTACGGTACCGCCCAGTCCAAAAAGTTGGGGTACGGGTACCTCACGTACCCCCCATAAATTACGCCTATGATACCTATAGCTACTTATAGCATAAAAATGCATGCCTATTCGCATTTCTGCGCGAGCGTACACGTGGAAAATTGGGCGTCATCCGACGTCACAACGCTGCTACCAGAATTATACATGAAAACGATGGTTTTATAGCATCCTGGTCTTCCAGACAGACCAGACTCCATTACTAGGCCATCGACACTATCACCATACTCCTTGTGGGTGTTGACATCAATCCCATCTGTAATTACTTGGGAAAGCGTCGGGGATGGTGGCGATTTCGCGGGTCTGTGATAGAATTAGGAAGGCCGGAGTTTGACGGCTCTGTGTCATAACAAAGACGACTAGCGTCGCCCTCATAGGCGTAATTTACCGGGGGTACGAGGGGTACCTGTACCCCAAACTTTTTGGACTGGAGGGTACCGTACCCCTCACTTTCATACCCATGCATTGTTTGTGCCCATTAATATTTTATCTGAGGAAGCCCTCAAGATTCAATACAATAACGCGCATTACCGAGTGTGATCACCATCACCATCACTCTCATTGTTATTATTATTGTCGCTATATATTATTATTATTATCATCATCATCATCATACTCATCATCATCATCATCGTCATCATCATAATCATCATCATCATCATCATCATCATCATCATCATCATCATCATCATCATCATCATCATCATCATCATCATCATCATCATCATCATCATCATCATCATCATCATCATCATCATCATCATCATCATCATCATCATCATCAAGTCTATAATTATTATTATATGCTTGTGATACTAATATAAACGATACCGGTATACAATTATTTAATAGGCCTAGTCGCGAAGCTGAAACAATGCGAAATTTCGTACCCTCACTTTCTAAACCAAAGTTACGCCCCTGGAATAAAGGCCTGTTGTTACGTCATTTCAATTATAAAACACGTTTTTTATAGTAAATTTACTTTTAAAGAATAAAGGCCCTTTTTACGTCACTTTAATTTTGAAACAGGTCCATTGTATAAGTCTTAATAGGCCTATTAAAACCAAAGACCCATTGTCATTGTTAGCCTACGTCACTTCAACTTCGAAACACGTTATTTTCTAAGTAATTTTTATATTTAGAGAATAAAGGCCTCTGTTACGTCACTTCAATTACGAAAAAGTGTATTGTTATTATAAGTTTACATTCAGAGAATAATGGCGCCTTTGTTACGTCACTTCAGCTATGAAAAGTGAAAAGTCTACTGCTATTAGGTTTAAATTTAGAAAATAGGCCTAAAGGCTCATTGGTATTCGTCATTTCATAAAACGTTTATTACTTTTAATCTCAAATTTAGAGAATAAAGGCATTGGTTACTTTACTCAAATTATGAAAAAGTCTAGGGCCTAATTAATGTTATTAAGTTTAAAGTTAGAGAATAATTTTTAAAAGACTCTCAGTTTTTACGTAGGTCTTATGTCATTTCGATTATGGAACACGTCTATAGGCCTAACTAGCAATTATCGATTTAGATAATAAAGGCCCTTGTTACGTCACTTCAATTATGAAAGTCTATTAGTTATTAAGTTTAAATTAGAGAATAAAGGCCTATTGTCACGTCATTTCAATTGTGAAGCACGTCTATTGTTTGTAATTTTAGACTTCAGAGAATAAGGATTATAAGGGCCTTTCTTAGGGCCTATCATTTTATGTCGCTTCAATAATGAATAAGTTA
Source organism: Allolobophora icterica (assembly GCA_963556255.1). Lineage (NCBI taxonomy): Eukaryota > Metazoa > Annelida > Clitellata > Crassiclitellata > Lumbricidae > Allolobophora > Allolobophora icterica. Next base: position 36,992,703 of record OY744614.1, on the reverse strand, counting down.
ATTGTTATTAGGTTTAAATCTAGAGAATAAAGGCTATTGTTCCGTCACTTCAATCATGATCGTCATAGGCCTACGTCTCTTCAATAATGAAACACGTCTATATTGTTAGTAATATGAAATTATTATATTGTCATTATTATTATTATCAGCAGCAACGTAACTAGGATTTTTCGTTTGGGGGGGGGGGGCTTAAGCCTTGAACATGGCAACATTTATACAGTGTTCATACGAATTTTAGCTGTAAGCATACAACGGCTTGACTTGTTTGGGGGGCTTCAACTTCGTTTGGGGGGGCTTGAGCCCCCCAAGCCCAACGCTAGCTGCGTCCCTGATTATCAGCATCATCATCATCATTATTATTCGGCATTGTATGAATGGGTCAATGGCACCAAATATGGATTCATTTGGCCCCATTATAATTGTTTAACGGTCTTGAAGGGAAAACGATGCGCAATTTGGTAACCCCCCACCCCACTTTCTAGACCAAAATTACGCCTCTGGTCGCCCTCCTCTTTTTTCAGGCTTGGGACTGGCACTACCAGAGTACGGTAATTGCGGAGTTAAGCATATAAAAGAAGAGCAGTCCCTTTCAATCGCATAGAAGAAGACCAGTCCCTTTATAGGCTAACCCATATACAGGCATGCACTATGCAGCCATGGGTATAAAGTGTCAGCGACTTGATTTTTTAACCTCGGTTTAGGAGGGCGGGTGGCCAGTCCTCTCACTCGCTGTCCAATCTTCCCATGCACTGGCAGTGTAAGTGTAACTTGCTCTGTAGCATAATAACCGAGCTGGCTAGGGGCGCTCTGCAGGTGAAGCAGAAATCTCTAAACATATTTCTGCTTTGCGGGAATTTGAACCTCCGACCTCTCAGTCGACACTCGACAGTACAGCACACTAACCACTAAACTACTGCGCAAACGGCCTCATGTATATATTATACATCTGTTAGATTTTCCCGCCATTACTAGACGCTGTGCGTACAACTTATCCAAATATCCTTACACACAGTAGAAACTGTATACACGCCGTCCACAACATGTATGTATAATGTATGTATTAAGTGTTTATTCATGTATGTATGTATGCATGTATTGATTTATTTATGTATTATGTATTTATTTATGTGTGTATATATTTATGATTGCATGTATGTATGTATGTATGTATGTATGTATGTATGTATGTATGTATGCATGCATGGGCGGCGATCCCGGGGGGGGGTGTGTCGAGGGGGACAAGACCCCCACCTTTAAGAGTGGAGGGGACACACCATACAGAGGCCCCCACACATTTTGAGGAAACACCAAAAAAGGTCAACAGATTTTTCTCGCACGAAAACAATTTTTGACCTCTTTTTTGCCCAGATCAGTTCAAAACTCTTTTTTGCCCAGATCAGTTCAAAACTCTTTTTTGACCAGATCAGTTCAAAACTCTTTTTCGCCCAGATCAGTTCAAAACTCTTTTTTGACCAGATCAGTTCAAAGCTCTTTTTAGACCAGATCAGTTCAGAAGTCCCCCCTCCCACCTGTCAAACAAGATCGCCGCCACTGTATGTATGTTTTGGTAGGTCATACGGAACCCGCTCAAACGGATAGCGGTTGTGAAGGTTCTCACCCGCTAAATTAATCGAATTCAGCACAATGAAGTTCATACGGTCGCTATAGAAAAACATGTGGAATACATTTCTATTATATTAGGTCTAATTATAAAAATAACAATCAGACAGTTTACCTTCCCTCCCTCACTCCCTCCGTCTCTCTTTCTCTCTTTGATCGTGTGCTTTCTTTTTAAGTGTTTGGTAATGATTATAATGTCACCATGTTTGCTAGTTTTGTTATATTGTTTGTCTTCTGTACGCTAAAGTACATAGGCCTATATAGTGTACAAATTGTGATACGTTATCATCATAGGCGTAATTTGTGGGGATACGAGGGGTACCCGTACCCCCACTTTTTGGACTGGGGGTACCGTACCCCCTCACTTTTTGAACAAGGCCAATGAATATTTTATTATTGTGCCTTCCCAGAGATCGCAGTGTCAGCCTTGTTTCGTGAATGTAAGAAAAAATGTACCCCCACTTTTTAGACCAAAGTTACGCCCCTGGTTATCATCAATATAATGCAAGGCGTTGCTGTTGGCATCGCATAATTATTGACTCTAGACGCCCACTAGTATTGCTCCTGTTATAATGAGGACAACAGGATAATGAATATTGTTCAAACTGTGGATAAAAACATGAAGCTTTTATATAGAGCAGTGCCAATGGCAATTGCCTCAGTCTTAGTCAACCGACCTGAAGTAAGTTTTTTACTGTTGCCATACAACGTCAACGAATTGTTTGCATTGCTAAGTCATTAAGCTGCAGTTCAGAAGTAGTCCTAGCAATCTTGATCTTACTGGAGGATCCACAGTTTAACGACATCTTATGGCAACACTGCCAACACAAGTCGTTGACGTCGACTGAAATTATGTTGGCATATTACAGCTTACATATTACAGTTCTTACTGATTTTATGCATCCTTATTTGTGGCGTCAGATATTGTCCTGCGCTGGCAACGATTCCTTAGGCCTGCTTATGCTAATGCAGACAATCCTCTGGGTTATTATTGATTTGTCTGTTTTACAGGCTCAATATAAATGCTGCTGGGTTAAATTACGTTGTATTGGCATCAATTGTCTTTTGTCGATACATCAGCGTCTCATGTTGAATGTCTGCCTCTTTTTATTAGCTTTGACATTAATTAAAGTCAATTCGTTAATTACAACGATTACATACAGACAAGTGCAGAAACCGAACAAACCAATTCAATGGCTTGCGCTACACGCGCACCATCTGGCCACGGATCAAAGGCACTTGCAATACTGTGGTTGATGAGGCCAAAACTTAACCTAAAAGCAGTGCTAGTTAACATTACTGTTCATCTTAACTCAGTGTCCAACCATGTATTTACCGGCATAACTAAATTTGGCCGGCTAACTACATTCCACCATTAAATAATTATTCAAGCAGGGGCGTCTACACCATAGAAACCTTGGAGCAAATGCTCCATCCAAGAAATATAGGGGGGGGAAAGATCTGTCAGTGTGTGTGCCACCATTTTAGGGGGGGGGGAAGGAACGTGGAGGGGGAAGAAGAGGGGGAAAAGGGACGTTGCTCCAATGACTTAGGAGGGATAGACGCCCCTGTATTCAAGCGTGTCCTATTGTAGTTAAGATGACGTTAAAATTGGTCCTGAAACTATCCAAAATCGCCAAGATCAGTTCAGTGGCTGCGTTGGTGCAGTCCGTCGTAGAAGCGCGACGTACGCATACAAGATGATTCCTCGTGTTTGTACAGGTAGCTCTTGAGGGCGAAGGCTTTTCCGCAACGGCCGCAGACGTACGGTTTCTCGGTCGAGTGTGTCTGTATGTGGGCGCGCAGGTTCGACTTATCCGCGAATGTCTTGGCACACTGTGGACACCGGAACGGCTTCTCGCCAGTGTGCGTTCGGACGTGACCCTGCAGGAGCCACGGTCTGCTGAATCGCTTGCCGCAGTGCGGACAGGCGCATCCCTGGTTGTGAGTGCGTACGTGCATGCTGTAGGCTGGCATCGAGACGTATTCTTTGTCGCAGTGAGGGCACTTTCGCGACTTGCGTTCTCCGGCGACACCGCGGTGCGTCTGACGGTGCCGGGCCAGGTTGCTCGATGTGCTATACTGCTTGCCGCAATCTGGGCATACGTGAAGGTCCATTGACTCGATCGCATCAACTGGGCTCTCATCCCAGTTTCTTTCGACGAGTTCGTTAAGGTTGTCGTCCAGCTTATAATAGGCGTCCTTCAGAACCAAGTCGCCGACTTCCGGCAGCCGCTTGGCGGCACCGATGTAGCTGAGAAGTTCTGGAAACAGGGAGAAGTGAAACTTCTCTTGTCGAGGAGTCGCAAGAGCGTCATACGGCGACACATCGAAGCCAGTCCGGGGTTCGACGGAAAGCGCCGGAAACACGGCACTGTAGCAACTCTGACCTGTTGCGATCGCCGTATCATTAGCAACATCTGGAACAGAAAACGGAAATAGTTAAAAGACAGAAGATCCGACAAAGGTCAGCTCGGGTCGTACACACGGTTTCCAATTACACATGGGCGTCTTTGATGGCATATACCGACTTCGCTGGCCTAGCACCTGTCGAAGGCTGTAAGAAAAACGGACACCTGCGATACATCGACGGCAGCCTGCAGCCGGCCGGTAACCGTCAAACCTTTCAAATACGTGTCGTAGTATTCTACCAATTAAGCCAACAAAGAACGGATCGTCAAGGCTTGCAGATCTATCTATGCGCATGAACTGCGGCGCAGAGGATGCAGAAAGATTAACGGATGAGGGGAACAGACAAGATAATGGTATTTTTGATTTACTGCGCTAATCGTGAATACATAAAAAAGTGTTTCCGGAGTTTATCTTCGGCTGGGCATGAGGCACCGCCAAGAGAATAATTCTCATGAAGTGTGATATGTCAGTTACAGTATAGTACTCTAGGTCCTAGTATATATGCCAAAAGATGTCTTTAATTAGAAACTTGGTATAACTCGTTTAGTGCAATTCAGTCAGTCAATAGTAGCCTATGTTTCCCATTGCAACAAACTATTTTTCACAGCTATCTCTCTCTCTCTCTCTCTCTCTCTCTCTCTCTCCTCTCTCTCTCTCCTCTCTCTCTCCTCTCTCTCTCTCTCATCTCTCTCTCTCTCTCTCTCTCTCTCTCTCTCTCTCTCTCTCTCTCTGTATGTCTGTCTGTCTGTCTGTCTCTCTCTCCCTCTCTCTCTCTCTCTCTATGTATATATATATATATTGGCTAAAATAAAGGCACATAATTATAGTAATTATATAACTGTATAAAATCGTATCAATATTATGCACAACAATGTGATGCATCACCTTTAGTGTTTTTTGTTAAAGTCGCCATTATAACTCAATCAGCGTACGTTTATACACACATATCCATGCATGCATACATACACAGATATATTGGTTCATTCATTCATTTTCACTATAACATAGGCATACATAATATTCAATGTTAGAGAAGACCTTTAATTCGCAAGAAGAGTGGCTGGTTATACTTGCTGATGTATACAGACGCGCGCACTGCACGCATGCAGTAGAGCTCTGGTACCATTCTGCAGATAAGATTCCGAACGCATGCGATCGATTAGGGGCTGCTACTGACTCTCCTTCCACACACGCAAATAAAATTAAGATTAAAGATGCTATTTATAGCCTGCAGTGACCCAGGCTGACCCCGAGCATCTGGAGAGCCAGGAAATAGGAAGAGCTTGCTATGTATAGGCTGCCGATGGACGACATACCGTAAGAAAGGGACAGAGGGCGACACTGGCGCGTGCAGCAAATAGACAACAGATGGCGTCTGCAACTAGCACGCAGACCATTGGTGCAGCTGACTTCATCATCAGTAGCAGGAGCAGCAGCATTATCATCATCATCATTACCATCCATCATCATCATCATCATCATCATCATCATCATCATCATCATCATCATCATCATCATCATCATCATCATCATCATCATCATCATCATCATCATCATCATCATCATCATCATCATCATCGCCACTACCGTCATCATTCTCATCATCATCATCACCATTGTCATCATCATCATCATCATCATCATCACCATCATTCTCATCATCACCACAGTCATCATCATTATCATCACCACCATCGTCATAATAATAATAATAATAATAATAATAATAATCATCATCATCAACATCATCACCACCATTGTCATCAGCATCACCATCGTCATCATTCTCATCATCACCACAATCATCATCATTCTCAGCATCATTATCATCACCACCACCATCGTCATCGTCATCATCATCATCATCATCATCATCATCATCATCATCATCATCATCATCATCATCATCATCATCATATCATCATCATCATCATCATCATCATCATCATCATCATCATCATCATCATCATCATCATCATCATCATCATCATCATCATCATCATCATCATCATGGGATAGAGAAAGATCTGCATATATAGAGAAATGGTGAGATTCAGGAAAATCTATATATATTAAATATATATATATTATATGTATATATATGTATATATATATATGACTCAGGTAAGTATAAGGAATCATTTCCTCAACTCCTCTTATGCCTCCTTCTCCATTTCATTCTGCTCGTCCTGCAAACAATCCTCCTACCACTCTATCAGCATTTACTCATATTGCGCACTCACGTTGCTCCTCGTCCTCCTATTTCAGTCTTCTCTCGAGCATGTCCAGTTGTACTGCTCCTTCTCCTCTTCCGTCTCTCTCTTTGTCTTGTATTTCCTGCCCACCTTCGTTGGATCTCCGATAGGTAGTTCATGCACTGTTACTCTCGGTGCTCATCTTATCTCGTTAGGTTTTCTTGATTGTTTTCCTTCTGGCTGGTGATGCCCAAACATTCGAGGTTTTGACTTTCGGTTATTGTTGAGGCTAGGTCACGGTGTCGATGTCTCAAAGCAAGTCTACTATTTTAGTATTCCGTACTTCTGTAATAATTACTCTCTAACATCTGTGCATAGTACAATTCATTGCCCTCTCCACTTCAATAGTATGTTGAAGTGATTTGTTCAACAGGGAGGCGTTTATACCTTTTACTGTTCTTGTTTTAAAATAATAACATCACTGTTGATGATGTTCTATATTTCCGAGACCATTTTATAACCACTTGGACATTTATCATTCGCCAGCAATCCCAGCATGAAGTTTTGAAATCTGGAATTTAATTCCTAAGCACTTGAGCAAAGAAATAATGGCTTAGTTTTCCAGGAATGAAACCTACTGCGTTTGAGGGTTGGTTGTGCTCATCAAGTTGGAAGCACCACTCAGCTTTCCTCAACGTATCAAAGGCACCAGACATGTAGGTGCACATAAATAAGACTCAACTTTTCAGCTTGTAACATTAGCTTGTAACATTAGTAATTACCAGTTAGCTAATCAGTTACTTTTTAAAACAAAACGCTTCAACCATATGACCAGACCCTGATGAACAGGCTGCATGCTATAGGGGGCCATCCATATATTACATACACAAAAATCCGGGAAAATTGGACCCCCTCGCCACCCCTGTTCGCAAGCATACTTTCTGCCACCACCCACCCCCCGCGTATGTACGCTTGACGCACACCCCCCCCGAAGACCCGCTGCAGAAA
>OY744614.1:36892893-36985268 GCA_963556255.1 Allolobophora icterica | reverse complement strand
AAAATCCGGGAAAATTGGACCCCCTCGCCACCCCTGTTCGCAAGCATACTTTCTGCCACCACCCACCCCCCGCGTATGTACGCTTGACGCACACCCCCCCCGAAGACCCGCTGCAGAAAGTGTCTCGGCAGCGACTGTCTGCACTTTAGGCCAGATTATTGAAGGATGAGTGAGGGTCAATATAGACAAATTATAGGTGTCTCGTTCACAGCATAGAATAACTGCACATGGCTTGTATATAATGTAATAAAATGCCATCGGACGACTATAGGACAATACAGAGTTATAAATAGGTTAATGTGGACGTCATAATTAGAAATTTATTTTGTGTACGTACACATTTTGTCCCCTCTCCCCCTCCGCACCCGTACGCAAAATCGCCAAAATCCGACCCCCCTAATTGCGTACGTAATATGTGGACGGCCCCTAGAGGCTTGAAATAAAGAGGACTCATTACATTACCTTACTTTTAATCTGCATTAACCACAACGAATTTATGATGCAACTGGTATAATCTAAGGTACAGTAGAAGAGAAGAGCAGTCCCTTGAGCTAGCCCTGAGGCAGCAATAGGTATGAAGTGTCAGCGACTTCATTTCCTTAGCCTCGGCATACGGGGGCGGGTGGCCATTCCTCTCCCTCGCCGTCTCATCATCCCACCGACAGTGTACATACAGTCAGTGAACTCATTATAGCTGAGTTGGCTACTGGTGGAACAGAAACCTCGAACCAAATTTCTGCCCCGGCGGGGATTTGAACCCATGACCTCTCGATTAACAACAGTGCAGCGCGCTAACCACTACACAATCGAGCACCCCTCAGGTAAAAGCACCACTTTCTCCGGAATGATTCAAATGCATGTACACGTGCACTGTACACGTGCAATCTCAGCACGTCTACCGCGACTGGCGTAGAAAGAAAACATCCAATTAGAACATGCAACACATACGGAAATACCAGCCTAATACAATGTTTTTTCATGCTCTCACGTGCTATATATATATATATATATATATATATATATATGTATATGTATATATATATATATATATATATATATATATATGTATATGTATATATATATATATATATAGTCATAGATGGCCTGGGGAACTTATAAATGCACTCTAGAACCTGGTAATAGCAAAACTGCACTTTATTTCCTATGAACAACATTTACAACTGCTAACAACCAAACCAGGTACATAACCAAACCACCATGAGGCATAAAACGAAGTCAGAAACCACAGAATGACTTCACTCCCCCTCCCCCCACCAGAACGTCAAACATCAAAAGGTCCCACGGAGAAACAACAGAAAAAGGCCCGGATGGACCAAAAACCCAAAACATCCCTACGGGCCGAAGATAGCAAACGTTCTTTCGTAACTATCACCCAATGCCACTAAAGGTCGTCTTTTTCCCGCCAAGTTATCAGCCACCTGCCTCTCGTCTAGGCTAGTCACATACAGGAATATTATATATATAGCATATTTACCTACAAAATATTATCTACACGTACTTCGAAGTAAGTTTTAGGCCTTTCCATAAGACCGGTGTGATTTGCTTGTATACAGAAGTACTGCTTCCAAGCATGTAGAATGTAACGGTTTACAAGATTTACACGTACAAATAACAGTTACAGCGTTTACGTGGTAAGCTCACAATGCAATATATATATATATGTATATATATATATATAACACTAATAGAGCAGTAGCTAAAACAACATCTGAGACATTAAAACGCTTCCTTCTCAATGCAAAAAGCAACTTGTGTAACACGACTTTCTACGGGTGTATGTTCTTCCTTGTGTAAACTGTCAGTAAGAGGCAGGCTCTTTAAATTACTGACTAATTAGGGCAATAGCGCCGCATGCGCGAAATTCCGCGCTACAAGTCTTAGCGTGTAACCAATTTTCAGTCTGTCACATTAGACCAGGTTTCCAATTAAAAGAAACATCTGATGGACGGACCAGCGGATCTCAGCATCGTCTGCGCCCTCTTTCCCACGCTCCGCGAACATCACCTGAGCTGCCTCTGCAGCAGCAGCCGCCGTCTACACAGTTGGCCCGTAGTCATGTATTGAGCATCGGCGGTGGCGGCATGCAAGAAGCTGTTACGCTTATGATACGAGAGTGTATTTATTCAAGAAGACGTTCAGGAATTCTTGCTCGGCGCACATCTGACACGATACCATGGCCGACAAAATTGATGGAGATATCACCCAGGAACAGCGGCAACAGGCGCTTCGGAGCTGATGCATGCGCGCCGTCGGTATATAAGACTTTTAATGTTACATGGCCGCCATCTTACAATGCCTACAGAGAGAGAGAGAGAGAGAGAGAGAGAGAGAGAGAGAGAGAGAGAGAGAGAGAGAGAGAGAGAAGAGAGAGAGAGAGAGAGAGAGAGAGAGAGAGAGAGAGAGAGAGAGAGAGAGAGAGAGAGAGAGAGAGAGAGAGAGAGAGAGAGACAGAGACAGAGACAGAGACAGAGACAGAGACAGAGACAGAGACAGAGACAGAGACGACAGAGACAGAGACAGAGACAGAGACACAGAGACAGAGAGACAGAGACAGAGACAGAGACAGAGAGACAGAGAGAGACAGAGAGAGACAGAGAGAGACAGACAGACAGAGACAGAGAGACAGACAGAGACAGAGACAGAGAAACAGAGAAACAGAGAGAGAGACAGAGACAGAGACAGACAGATACAGAAACAGAGACAGAGATAGAGATAGAGACAGAGACAGACAGAGACAGACACATACATACATACAGACAGAAAAAAGACACAGACAGAGAGACAGAGACAATCAAAGATAGACAGTCAGAGACAGACAAATACCGAAACAGAGACAGAGGAGAAATAGAGACAGACAGACAGCAGGCAGAAATATATATAATATTTATACATATAAAGAGAAAGACAGATAGACCGAAACATACACATACATGCAGAGAGAGAGAGAGAGAGAGAGAGAGAGAGAGAGAGAGAGAGAGAGAGAGAGAGAGAGAGAGAGAGAGAGAGAGGAGAGAGGGAGAGAGAGAGAGAGAGAGAGAGAGAGAGAGAGAGAGAGAGAGAGAGAGAGAGAGAGAGAAGAGAGAGAGAGAGAGAGAGAGAGAGAGAGCGAACGAACGAACGAACGAGCGAGCGATAATGTCCGACTTGAGGCCGTCTTCTTTCCCACGTCGGCATCCTGCCGCCGACGTTCGGGGAGCAGCCGCGGTTCCCAGAAGGCAGACAAGCAGGAGGATAGTCGTCCGCTTCTTGGCGCATCTTTTTCACACGGTATTGTCGAACCGGCTGTCTGCCTCGGCTGGCGTCGTCGACAGCGACCTGACTGTAATCGCCAGCGCTTCCACGATCTTCGGCTTTCCAGAGGTCATATCCATTCATAACACAGCTCGCGGCTCGAACTGCGCCAGGTATGCGTACAGGTATTCGAGCGGACGGTGCGGCGGACGGGGAGGCGTCTGCCAGCACGCCAACCTGGCATTCCAACCGCCGCCTTCTGCCTAATAAGCTCCGTGATAAAATAATTACCTCAAAGGAGAGGTCATGGGATATGTCGTACTTCTAAGGGTCGGCCTCGCTGGGATTAAACAACAGTGGAACATCTTCCGCCGGGGTGGATGGGATGTTGAGGTAGGGATGGACTGGCGATTCGACCACCACTGCAGCAGCAGCCGCAGCTAAGGGTCTGGATGGCGGCTGCATGGTAGTACCACCCATGGCAGAGCGGCTCTTTGTGCTCGGCGGATGAGCGGAAATGGCGTAATCTGGCCGGGAATAAAAATATGAGCGTCTGTTATTGGGCGCGCAACAGTATATGCCGACGGGATGTTTTGATTGTGAGCAGTTCTATTGATTTCCAAAGCATTGGATACAAATTACAAAACCGGTTGCCATACTTTATAGATGTACTTCGTCTATATACATGCGGATAAAATTATATCAGCAAACAACCTTGGGATCGGCCGCTTCCTTCCCGACCTGTTTACAAAAATAAAGCGATACACTATCAACAATTCCAATATGCTGGCATGTTAAACCCTAAAACTCAAAACGTTTGCGTTGCCGAGACAAACTAGGCCTATATTGTTCTATTTACACATAAATAAGACATAGGACTATAGCTAATAGTACAGCTTATGATCATACACATGTAGTCAAGCATGGATGAATAGTATGAATACCAGTCATTTGGCTATAAAGTCTCACCACAGGAAAGTTCCTACAGCTAAACAACATATATATATATGGAAGTATTTTGCAATGTCAACTAAAAATTTAATCTGTGGTGTAACTATAGCATTTTAGTATACTAAATAGATGTATTTTTCAATGTCAAAATTTCACAAAGAATTTGGTGAAATCCGTCTAGAAAATACTCCTCGTTGAATGGCACTCGTGTCCATCAACAGGGCATAGGTCCAGAGTCACCAATGGGGGAGGCCTCACCTAAAAATCTCACAGAATCTACAAGTTCAGTCTTGGACTCCGGGATCTGCCCGCAGAGCCCTACCAGATACACCACTCATAGGCGTTATTTGTGGGGGGTACGAGGGGTATCCGTACCCCTCACTTTTTGGACTGAGGGGTACCATACCCCCACTTTTTAACCAATGCCAATCAACATTTTATTATTGAGCCTTCCCAGAGATCGCAGTCACTGCTTGCTTCATGCATGTAAGAAATTGGTACCCCCACTTTTTAGACCAAAGTTACGCCCCTGACGCCACTACCCTCTGTCGCGGGTTTTCTAAAGTCGACGCTTTTTTCAAAGAATATATAATTTAAAATTAAGTTCTTTTTATAAAAGATCAAGTGACATTTCCACGTCCTAACCTGTGTCGCGGGCCCATCCCTATGGAACTCCCTTCCCCTGGTACTGCGTGAGACCCTACTTGCTGGGTTCTCTCTTTCTGTTGTTCATCGTATAGCCTTTTCTGTTTCCGCGAGGCTCACACGCTGAGAGCGCCTCTCATGAATAGTTCACACAGTGAGAGGCGCTTTATAAATTCCCAGATACCATACCATACCATAACCATATAGTTGTGTGCAGACGCGATACGTATTAATGGCAACCTTGAACCTAAAGCTGCATGCCTGGTTGGGCTGGGGAAGTATTAAAATCGAACTGTTCTCCATGCATGCAGAGCGCTATATTTCAGACTGATGCCCATTCAGTTAGATATTATTAATACCGAGGAATGCGTTTCGTCAGACCAACAGCTATGCCACACAGCCACACCCTCTGCACATTTTGTCTATTAACATTTACTCATACCGACGCACAAGAAGTCAGTCAGCATCCTGATTAAACCTCTCAGCAAGCTTATCTTCAAAGGCTGCCTCCCATCGCGGCCGAATGTATACCTTGCAATAATTCGACATATATTTTGCAGTTAGCTTTTGGTGAGTCATCCGTAAATATCGTATGCATGGCACCAAAGAAGCTACTAGATTACGCTACACTCATAGGCGTAATTTGTGCGGGGTACGAGGGGTACCCGTACCCCACTTTTGGACTGGGGTACCGTACCCCCACTTTTTGAACAATACCAATCAATATTTTATTATTGTGCCTTCCCAGAGATCGCAGTCTCCGCCTTGCTTCATGTAAGAAATTGGTAACCCCCACTTTTTAGACCAAAATTACGCTCCTGGTTACATTCGTAGATGCTAACGAGTTAGAATGACTCGAAAGGGTCAAAAATTGTGCTTGCAATCCTAGCATATGCACATTCGGACGTAAGATTATATCAGTCACTCCATTCACAATTAACTCTATGGGAACTATGTATACTCTATAGTCGCCAAAAACCGTTAGCTTACGCATAGAGAAAGTAAGACCTTTATTGTGTGTTGCGTTTTCCACAGCCTTCAGCATGCCTTCCAAAATACAGATCACATACAAGAGTTCATGCTCAAGTGTATGTATTCTATTATTTCATATACACGTAATCACATAATACAGGACAGCATTAAGGCTAGTGGGGGCCCGGGTGCTGTGATTGCCTACATAGCCATCAGCGCGGGGCCCAATTTCAAGTACAATAAAAAAAATTAAATATACTTCCGAAAATGCGGGCCACTCAAAACTGCGGGCCCAGGTGCTGCAGCACCCTTAGCACCCCCTTAATGCGGGCCTGCATATATATATATATATATACACACACATATATATTTGTACGTAGCTAAATATTTACTATATATATAGCATCACCGTTTATAGTTACTCACAAAAGCGCTACCGGATCCAGCATATATATATATACATATATATTAGGGTGGTCCAAAATCACATGTAAAAAATTTTTGTTTTCAAATTCATGAGGCATGTTGATACATTACTTCATTTTGATCTAAAAATAACCTGTGTGAAATTTTTTGTGAGAAATACAATATTTAGGGGTCGCTCACGAGCATAGAAATTTTACATGAGAATGGTCCGCGGTAAGCTAAGCTTTTTGGCTGCTTGTCTTACCATGATTTAAATTGGTATTCTGCTCCACCCCGCTGGAGATTGAAACTTGTTAAATTTCACCACTACTTCCAGTAGCCCTATATGTAATAGTAGAGACAGTGAACACCTTTTCTTTAGGTCATTGACCGATACATATTAATTTTTCTGGATTTAGTAAATTTACCACAGTCATTTGAAAAATCATTTTGTCAGCATACGGAACATCCATTCTTACAGGAATTCAGGTATGTTACCTTTATGATGGAGGCTCAGAGATCAAAGATTGAATTGATTGAGTCATCTACATCGGATACATCCTCTTCAGAAATGGACTCTGACTCATCAGAACATGGCTCTACTAAACGACGCTCGACGCGATTAATCTTCTATTGTCTCAAAACGACTGAAACTGACTACAGAGATGGTATCGGCGCTGGACCGTAGCAACATTTCTGATAGGCGTGCGGTTCACATCTTGAATGTCAATGCAACAGCGTCTGGCCAAAGGTCTATTTCCCGAAGCTCGCTTCGGCGTGCCAGAATTGACAGACGAATCATTACAACGGTCAATCTGAGGGATTCCTTCATCCGCGATGTCAAGGAGAAAGATGCTTCTTTAGTTCTACACTGGGATGGCAAGTTGCTACCCGACCTTACAGGAAAGGGAGAGGGCACAAAGGTTGACCGTTTGTCAATATTGGTTTCAAGCCCAGATATCGAATTCGAGAAACTCCTTGCTGTACCAAAGCTGCCATCAGGTACTGGAGCTGCCATGGCCAATGCCGCTGTCCAGATCATTCGAGAATGGACCTTGGAGAAGCATGTTGAAGCTTTTTTGTTTGACACTACTGCTTCCAACACTGGGATCCATTCCGGATGTTGCCAACTGATCGAGGTAGAATTGGGACGACCTCTGTTGCATTTAGCGTGTAGACATCACGTAATGGAACTTATTTTGGCTACAGTCTTCAAAGCGGTGATGGCTGCATCTTCTGGACCAGATATCCAGCTATTCAAACGTTTTCGTGAACAGTGGTCTCTCATCAAAAAAGACGGCTTCCATACATTCCAGGATTTAAGAATAAATGATTACAAGGAGTGGCGAGACGCTACCATCGTGACCATGAAGACTTGCCTGGAGAACAAGAGTACACGCGACGATTATGCAGAACTGTGTCAACTGTCTCTGTATTTCTGACAGGAGATCTTCACGCTCCAATCAGAAAGCCTGGAGAATTCCACCATGCACTATGTATGGCCAAGGCCATCTATGTACTCAAACTCCTGATGTTTCGTGAACGCATGAAGGTAACCAAGATTGAGGAAGCTGGTCTCCGTGAAGTAGCTCTTTTCATTGTCCTGATCTACTCCAGAACCTGGGTGGAGGCTTCACGAGCTTGAGATGCCGCTGGGAATGACTGGGCTCTCCTGAACGACCTAATTCGCTACAATGCAGTAAACGAGAAGATCGCCAAGGCGGCCTTTACTACTTTCACACGCCATCTCTGGTATTTAGGAAGCGACCTTGTTGGCTTCTCACTTTTCTCTGAGAAACTGTCAACGGACGAGAAACGAGAGATTGTGACGCAAATGAAGAAGAAGATGGATCGCAAGAGGTGGGTTGCAAAAGACAAAATTTTAGAGGAAATAACAATGAGCCTGAGCGATCTTGCTTCTTCTGCATCTCTGAAGTTTCTTAAATCTCTCCGTAACAAGGAGACGTTCTTGGATCTTCCTCCTGAGCAGTGGGAACAAGATGCTGGCTTTGAAGAGGGTAGGAGGACGATTGAAAAACTTAAAGTCGCGAATGATGGGGCAGAGAGAGGAGTTGCCATGATCAGCACCTTCAACGACTCACTGACGATGGATGAAGAGACAAAGCAAGCGTTACTCCAGACGTTGGAGCATCACCGTCGTCTTCATCCTCCTAAATGAGACTTTCTGAACAGTGTGACATTGTGACATTCCGACAGCGTTCACATGGTTATTCGATACTAGACACTGCACAGTCAATTAGACACTAATTTCAGCTGCCCTGTATACTCTTCACAATAAAATGGCAAACTGTTAGATTGCAGGCTCATTGCTCGTTGACTGGCCGCCTCGGCCAGATATTTATTTACTGAGTAGTAGGTATATTGAAACTTTGACAGCATTGAGCGACCTGTAAATGTAGTCAAATCTTTTAAATATTTTGCACTGTGGGTTTCTTGGACCAGATGTACAAAATAAACAACATGCCTCTGAAATATTTCAATGTTCATGAATTTGGACCACCCTAATATATATACATATATATATACATATATATATATATATATATTTAAATGAAATGAAACCAAATGAAATACGGAGGCATGGTTGGATCGGTCTCTGGATCTGCCATAATGAAATTGTCAAAGCAAATAACACAAGAAAATAGAAATTTCAAAACAAAATAAGTATACCAAGATGTGGAAATACGTTTGGGAGTGAGACAAAGGACAGGAAAAGTTTATAAATCAATAAGAGACAGAGAGACTGAGAGACAGAGACACAGAGACTGACAGAGAGAGGGAGGGAGAGAGAAGTTATTCAAATGAGGCAAATCAATTCAAAAAGTGACGAGGACTGAAAAAACCATAAAAATTATCTACCATACAAGACCTCAGCTGATGCAATAATTTCCCCTTTTTCTTGGTCCCTGATTCTGCCGATGGAACTTGAAAACTATGCAAATTGTTCTGCATGGCCTCTGCAGAGCCTTCAATGTTACAATAGTCTCCTAAACGCCATACTCAAAATCTGTGGACATTTGGACTGCACCTTATTTCCTAATCAGTTTTGGATCTGATATCGTAATCGTATGCACTACACTTTCAACCAGAAACCACATTCCAGTATAATTTCAAGCTTAGATCTTCTCAAACCATCACACGACGGCGTGAACAGATGGATACCTGGAAAGTGGATATATTTATCGGGGAGGAACAAGTTCAGGTCGTGTACAACACCTACATTATCTGAGGTATACTTATCTGTTGGGCCTGTCTCAGGTACATCATACCTGCAAGACAGATGGTATACGAGCGATAAGCATAACTTTTACCATGGAGCAATAACACACGAAGACCCACCGTCGCCGGAGAAATAAAAGCCCAAGAGAAAAACAAATCAAGATACGACGCCATACATAAGCTTCGATTTCCGCGTCTTCCTTTTCGCTTATTGACATTCCGACCTTATCGCCTGTTTGTTTGCGATAATTGCTTCAGCTAAGTGCATCTTAGTCGATATTAGATCGACAGACAGCAACGTCACGGCCGCCCCTATCTCGGTCTGCCTCCGGGGCAGGCGACTCCTCTTATCGGACAACGCTGATATTGTCAGCGGAATGGATTCATCAGTGCGAAATGATGATGATGATGGTGGTGGTGATGATGACGGGCGGTGGCGGCATCAGCGGCGGCCGAGATATACAGCGCTTGGTGGTCGGCAGTGCGTAAAGCGATGTCGGCGTCGGTAGTAGGGGTAGTCGCATTAAACAAGTGTTGCTGGCTTTCCGTAGACACGCATAAACCTTGCACAAACACGATCGATGCGATGAATTAGACGATAAGAAAACGCCGACGCCGCCGCCGCTGCCCTGCCTCTGCTGCAGAAACCGGATGGGGAACAAGTCGCCAGACCTGCCAACAACCTGCTGCATTGTCCGGCGCTTCTAGGATGCGGCTCCGCTGGTGGCTATATTACGCAGCGGGGGAGGCGAACGGTCTGCTCTAATCGCTAATCCATAGACACGTGTGAAGAGCCTTGAGGGCAGGGACCATCACGACTTGTTTACGCTTGTCAGACAACTCCCTCTAGGCCAAACGATTATAATTACCCATCCTATGAAATTACTATAACAGTCAGACAGTACCCATGACTAAGTAACCAGTAAGTAAGATGCACGCAGCCTGCACTTGTTTGCCGCGCCTTTCAACGATAATCGAAAGTGCCAGATTTACATTTCAAGGAAGCTTGATTCCAGAAAGTTCACGAGCGATTTTCTGCATCCTGCTTGCTCATCGGTCTTCAAGGGGCTTTCTGACTTAAGTAACTGTATATGAAATAAACGTTTAACTAGCGCTAAGCTTTAAGTCCTCCCTTTGCAAAGATTTCTTCCTGGGCTAAGACCTAAATGTGCTCCTCGAAGAGATTTCTAGTTTAACTGGTGTAAATTAGTCTTAGTTCGGCCTCTTGTGCCCCCAGCAACTCTTTCCCACTTTCATATCTGTATACTGTCTGCAACTTTTGCTACATCTGAGCTTGTTCACATGTTTGGTCCATAGGTTATTCAGTTCAATCTACGAAAATATTGGACTTCAAGACCAAACTCAGCAGGCAAGTTAAAGCCTATGAGACTTAATTCCAGTCATCAAAAGTGATGATCAAGCTTTTCTTTGGCAGGACTTCCTGGTCTAGATGTGTCAAGCAAATATCATTACAATAAAGATGTTAAACATGCTGTAATTAAAACTTATTGATCTTATTAATTACATATTGGTGAGGTACTGGAAGCCTGAGATTCAGAACCTTCTCCCACAACACCCTAGGAGCTATGAAGTGGGACTTAGGAATGTTAAATTAGACACTATAATATTAGAACTATATGGGTACATCTTTTCACAGCTCTTGAACTCTATTAACCCCACGACTGTTTTCCACACCATACAGCTTTTACAGCTTAAAATGTTCTGTCGACTGAATATTGAACATTATTATGGTGATACCACAGAAGTCCTGAGATTAGGTTGTATTACAACCAATGGTCTGTGTTAGACTGTAGACCTGTGTTTGACGCTGTGCACTGTGATGCGGTAAGTGCAGATCCAAGCCCTCCCTTGGAAACAAACTGTGCAGAAACCTTGAGCAAACACGTTCTAATTGTTTAGCTATATGTACTGTCAAATACCTTGCCAGCAAAGAGAAGAAGAGCAGTCCCTTGAGCTAGCCCTGAGGCGGCCATGGGTATTAAGTGTCAACTTCATTTTCTTAGCCTCGGCATATGAAGGCGGGTGGCGAGTCCTCTCCCTCACCGTCGCATCTTCCCACCGACAGTGTACGGTCAGTTTACTCATTATAGCTGAGTTGGCTAGGAGGTGCAGGTGGAGCAGAAATTTCGAAATCAAATTTCTGTCCTGGTGGGGGTTTGAACCCCCGACCTATCGGTTGACAGTGCAGCACGCTAACCACTACACTATCGCGCACCCCCTTCAGCATAAAGAGCTGTGCAATAAATACATAATCTATAAACATGCAGATTACAAGTTTTGGTTATCCAAATAAAATTACAAATATTACCTTTTGTGTACTGATTAAAGGTCTTATATTTTGCAGTATGACTAGGGATACTTGAAATAATAAGCTTCAAAATTGAAACTCTGAAGAATTGCTGATTCCATGGGATGTAAACTTTTCTTCTTTTACTATTTAAAATTGTTATTTATGGTTTACTCTGGTGCTCTCAATGATTCATCATTGCATAACCAATATGACGTATTTCGTTCAGGCTCCCATTCTTTATTACCAAGCTAATAATTCTTGCCTTTACCCAGATTATGCATGTCAGTTCTAAACTATACTCTGTAATCCTCGCTAACTTGCATAGTCGAAGTTTCGAATCATCACTTTGTCAGCAAATCAGTTTTAAGGCTCCAAAACCTGATATTGCCGAAAGCTACGTGTTATACGTTCGTATATCTAAATAAACAATCTTTGGGTACGTATCAGTCTGTAATGTAGTTCAGGCTCTTGTACGGCACTTAAACTAATCTGCAAGAGGCAGTGCAAAGACCCATGGCTCCACAAAGTGCCATCAGGTAAATTCGTCTTGATTAGACATGACTGAATTGGAATAGGTATTTGCCCATCAGTATGTCATTCAGACGTTTGGCTTCTGTGAGAATTTATTTAAAAGCAGCATAAACTGCTGAGCAAATGCGTGTCCTGCTTGCATCAATCAATCACCAACGATGTTGTATTATCATTTCTGTCGGATTTCGTCCTTTTTTGATCACAAGAACTCGATTAAAAGAAACATTATCGAAAAGACTCACTAAACTTGAATATTATTAAAAAAACAAACAGTTCTCACTCTGAATCTTGCAATGAAATTAGATTTTAAATAAAGATATAAAGGAAAGATGCAAAAGGAAGATTTATGCTTTGACTATGGAAAAATATAAACTTACACAAGTTTTTAATACTAAAAATCGACTATTTCGAATTTAATCATTAAAGTGTTGCTATCCCTTCCCTAGTTACAAAATTTTGTCACACATTGCCAGCTCCTGTCCTTCAGCATGACATAGGCCTTCTTCATTAACAAACGTAGTGCTAACTCACTTCTACAGACATAATTATGAGTCTTGAAACAAGAGATATCAAATAATGCAAATAATGACTGCCTAAATAAAATTTAAAAACACTATCTTACAATGTGTGCACATGCTTGGTAACAAAGAAAAATATACAGGATTGCTTCAAGAATAATACTGGCTTTTGGAATGTTCAGTATTCCATAGAAGACAGGCTGCCAAGCAAAGTACGGGATTTAAAATCGACACGTTTTCCAGATTAGTCTAGTTTAAAGAGTCATCAGTTTTGCAGTAAAACCTGGCTGGGTAATTATTACAATAGACCGGATTTATAGCTTTGTAAGGCTTACTTGTGAAAGTACTAATGCACAAACAGAAGAAGGGACAAGTAATACTTGAGACTTTTTCTACTTTAGAATGCAATTTGCACTTTTTGCAGTAAGTAAGACAGGCGAAAAATATGAGCTCGTGCAATTGCCAGCCATGCTTTTAGTGAAATTTAGTGACAGTCTTTTAGTGAAATTTAGTGAAAGTGTTTTAGTGAAATTTAGTGAAAGTCTTTTAGTGAAATTTAGTGAGTCTT
Source organism: Allolobophora icterica (assembly GCA_963556255.1). Classification (NCBI taxonomy): domain Eukaryota; kingdom Metazoa; phylum Annelida; class Clitellata; order Crassiclitellata; family Lumbricidae; genus Allolobophora; species Allolobophora icterica. Next base: position 36,971,875 of record OY744614.1, on the reverse strand, counting down.
TTAGTGAAATTTAGTGAGTGTTTAAATAGTAAAATTTAGTGAAAGTCATTTCATAAAATTTAGTGAAAGTCTTTTAGTGAAATTTAGTGAAAGTCTTTTAGTGAAATTAAGTGAAAGTCTTATAGTGAAATTTAGTTAGTCTTTTAGTGAAATTTAGTGAAAGTCTTTTAGTGAAATTTAGACATATCCTGCTATACCCGGATTTTGATGGGTGGTTTTGTTATCACCTAACAAAAAATAAAGACACTGCAGCTGGACATCTTCAACAAATGAGGGAATGCTCAGCGGTGGCATTATCCAGTCAGATTGGTCCAGAAACTCTTAGCCAGGTGCTGTCAACTTTGGATGAATATCTGTTGGGTTGGATCCACATGTGTGAGAGGCCTGCCACTGGTGGCTCTTCTAGTATCTTGAGCACTGGTTTGCTTACTGATAATAATCTGTTCTTAATGACATATAGCATCAATTAGGATAGCGCTGAGGCCCCTCTGAGTCTTAGAGTGGTGTCATATTAATTACCTTAATAAATAAATAAACAGCCTGATTCTCATATACTTTCTTCTTACTGTCTTATGCATGAATTTCTCAAAAAATTTGCTGTACCTGAACTGTCTTCCCATATTCTGTCATACTAACGTCATGTAAAAATCTGAGAATCGATGACTTCTTGGATTCAAATATTTTAAGCATCTTGCCTAAGTCTCTTAATTATCAAACTACTAGATAATTATTTTAATTTATACATTATTTGTCTAACTTTATAAGCTCATTCTTCTAATGCCTCTGATTATATTCTATATTAAAGGACACATAGAAAAGTGATAAGAAAGCTTTTGCTCTCCATACCAGACTTCAAATATGGTGAATTCTAAGTAGTAGTTAAATTTCTCATCCACAGGTGGCGATCTCCAACCTTGCAAATTTAAAACCTAAGCCTAACTGGTGAATCTATCATAATTAGCCATTTGCTAGTCAGATTAAACTTAAAATTAAACGTGGTGCATATCAATAATTATAACCATAAGCACATTTAGGTGACAGGTATCCTCTTTAATTTAGGTGGCGGATCTCATAGTTCAGGTGGTGGATCTCAAATCAGAAGTGTCTACATAACTAGCACATAACTAACTCAAACTCTGATAGCAAATTTCTTGACTAAACAATTAGCTCAAATGACCAGGAGCTCAGCCAATTATTAAATTATTCAATTAAATATTAACTTCCAAGTCACTTTGTCTAATGTATTAGGTAGCCGATCACCATTGAATTACGACAGAACCAAATCAATTCTAGAAGATCAGGTTGCTCTATCCTGTAGGCTGTGTCGAAAGCTACACAACTATCTGCAACTAGGCCTATCAAGATATGAAAGCCGATATGAGCTACCTTTCAGATAAGAATCATCCGATGGTTCCGAGATAAGATCGAGTTCACTGCTTCCGGTGCTGCCGCTGGACCGGTTGTAGCTTGCCTCGTCGTCTGGCTTTAGTTCTGAGTCGCTGTCACCTGCCGAGTCCACAATCGTCATCGCGACGTCCTGAACGCCTGCCTCCGCCTGCCTCTTATAGCGCTGATTTGTAATCAGAAACGACCTTGGCATTTTGATCGGTGTTGATAAAAAGATCAATTTAATTAAGGATAATATTCGAAGTTCTGGCAACTTTAAAAGTCTTCGTTCTTTTTCCCGCAAAATGGCGTAACCTGAGCGCACGTCACACGGTAGACGTCACCACTGCATTAGGACGCAAAGTTTTGTAGCGCAAATTTTGAGCCAATGCCAGTCTTGCCTTGGTGCAGTAGATGATTGCAGAAACTATGAATAAAATATCCGATTAAGCCTCAGACCATCGTATGGCTGTGTAGTTAAATTTGTGCCTTATTTATTACTTATTGCAAACGTCTTCTTTGTGAGACCGATACGAATTGCTTGCGTCCGCAAAGGCAAAGCGACCAGTGTTTAAAGTCGGTTTTCTCCAAAGTAGGCTATATGCTGTATACAGTCACGTACGGAACTCTTTGAGAACAGAATGCAGAAGCACTTCTTCCGTGAAGAAGACGTCGTGAGCGAATATATATATTTGTACAGTTGTTGCTGGGTTTTTCTCAGCTGGCAAACTAGCCCTATGCGTGCCGTCTCCGCTGGCCAACCGGAACACCTGTTAAAACAAATTTCAAAACCCGTAATCGTGCGCGCGGCAATAAAGTGTGCCGCTATCCCGTCGCTTCCTATCTGCTCTCCTGGTACGAGAGGGTGATAGACAGTCATGCCAAGTTGCAGACTCGGCAACCGGTGCCGATATCAGAGCCTCAGACACCTGGCAGCTTCTCGGGAGCCGGCGCTTACAGGAACTTCACCGGCCAATCAGATTGGAGCTGTGCCGCGGCGGCTTGCTCCGTCAGAAGTATAAGACAACTTTTGCCATGCACGGAGCCACATTGCACACCTGCAATCTAATCGAGCGTTTCACGCACTTCTTCCTGTGTCTCTCTGTCCAAGGGTATCTTGTACCCATTTCTTCCGTCCACTAAACCGCTTAACATTTTAAGTTGAACATGCAGCTCTGCAGTTTCCATGACAAATCCCTGTATGTATATGTGCATGTATGTATGTATGTATGTATGTATGTATGTATGTATGTATGTATGTATGTATGTACGTACGTATGTATGTATGTATGTATGTATGTATGTATGTATGTATGTATGTATGTATGTACGTATGTACGTATGTACGTATGTACGTATGTATGTATGTATGTATGTATGTATGTATGTATGTATGTATGTATGTATGTATGTATGTATGTACGTATGTACGTATGTATGTATGTATGTATGTATGTATGTATGTATGTATGTACGTATGTACGTATGTACGTATGTACGTATGTATGTATGTATGTATGTACGTATGTACGTATGTATGTATGTATGTATGTATGTATGTATGTATGTATGTATGTACGTATGTACGTATGTACGTATGTATGTATGTATGTATGTATGTATGTATGTATGTATGTATGTATGTATGTATGTATGTATGTATGTATGTATGTATGTATGTATGTATGTATGTAACTATGTATGTATATATATATATCCGTAGATGAGCCTGCTCAACTGTCTAGAAAACAGAGTTGTTTTCACTTCACCTGTAGCCAAAGGCGTCGGCACGGTTTTGAAAATTGTGGGCCATTGACGCATGAATCCTTGGCGGAAGGAGCTAAGCAAAAGAATGCACTTTCTGTCAGCAAAAAAATTGACGACCTTTTATTATTCATCGAGACATAGTCGACACACCGTAGCTGCGCAATCCTCTCCTCTCCTGTTATATGAGTGAATCATTATTGCATGACCTCGCATCCCTTATAAATCCCATAAACCCTCTAACGGTTGACTTGCGATGGCTCACTTTCCTCATCCATCCAAAGCGCTTCAGAACTGGCCAGGCAGGCTGATGAACGCCTATTCAATGCAGCCGTTGCTGACCCAGGCCATGTTCTACGACCCTATTTCCCTGCTGACCGAAATATTCCCCACAATCTCCGAGTACGAACTCACAATTTCACATTGCCTGGAAAGAACGATAAAACTTTATATCCCGTATAGGCCTATGCTTTGTAGAAACATTTACTAACTATTGTCACTGATACCTACTTGAGATCTGATTTAACCGCAGTTGCCGTCAATGTGTTTGTTTAAAGACTTTGTAATCCTGTTGCGTTTGTGTCAACGGGAATTATTGCAGTAAACGAATATTGATTGTTTGATTGATTGATTGATTGATTGGTTGGTTGGTTGATTGATTGATTGATTGATTGATTGATTGATTGATTGATTGATTGATTGATTGATTGATTGATTGACTGATAGGGGTGAGTCCACCGTATAAGTTTTGTAGCGATCTCATTTATCGGCGCCACCATTATGCGACACCGAACATTTGCAGGGTTGTAACTTTCGTTACCCTCCTAACACGAAACAGCGTAAGCCAACATGTGTCACGCCTGAGGTACTACATCATGCCAGGGGCTGGAAGGCGCAGTTTAGCGTTCGACGCAATCGAGCATAAAAATTAACCAACCGCGTCCAAACTGATATGACTATTACAGCCACAAATTAAAAGAAACTTATTGTAGCAGTCAACGATTTTGAATTAAAAATACTGAATTAGAAAGTGATTTCCATGGCAAAATTAAATTTTAAGGTTGTATCCAAGAAAGGCCTACATCTTGTATATCTTATATCTTATATCTGCCAAAGGTGACGGAATGCCTTCATTTTCAAGTCGACGACCTTTGTTCACGGTGATGACCACTGGCGTAAACTTTCAAAAAATATTGGGGGATTTGGTTATTCTTTCTATACTTGTTGCATTAAATGTACAGTCCATCTCAATTATTGGGGGGCACGTGCCCAGGCTGCCCCCCGAGTCTACGCCTATGATGAGGACTTATTATTTATCCTCTATACATGCAGACTTGATTATTATCAATGGGGGACAATTGAACGAATATAGGACAGATTTCTTTAAGCTTCGTGGTGCAATTTCTAGTTAGAAGATAAGGGAAAGACTTACAAACAGAAGAGAGGCGTAAATTACATGGAAATAGCCTGAACCGGTAGGGGAAGAGTTTGTAAAGTAAGTAAGTAATCTTTTATTAGTATAAGACAAACGCTCATACTTTACAACAATACATACAAAAGGATCACAATATCAGTAACACTGTAAGACAGTTTAAACACAAGCAATTCTATATAATGTCTTATTTACATACATATACATTATACAGTATTATAAACAATAAACGATAGTGTCTTATTTACATACATAGGCCTATCTATAACTAAAGTTATGATCTAAGCCTTACATTCTAAGGAACATAAGCATTACTATGGTCTACAAAAAGAGCCAGTTTAGATATCAGAACAGGTACTAGAACCAGCATTAACCCAGTTTTTATACTTGTACAGTGAGCGAATGATGAAGGATTTCTTATGTAGCAATGTATTAAAGTGCGGTAATTCAAAAGCATGTCCCCTTTTTCTTAAGTTGAATTTATGAAGGTGCTCTGCAGGCAGTAATTGGTGAAGACAGTGTTGGGGTGACTGGATGCTTGCTGAGCTCTGCAACTGGGTCGCAACTATCACTTAATGTTAATAAGTTGTGAATTTAGTTGATTTTAAAGAACTTTAAGTTTACTTTAGGTTGAAACACAGGCGCAGACTTCTTATATAGGAGCCTTGGGTGTGAATGCAACCATAGAGAAGTTCAGTGGGTGCCTGGCACCCAGAAGAATTCGGACCTTAAATTAACATTTTTACAACTAAGTAATCTCACAACCTGAGAAGTACAACTACAACACAAATACCCAACATTGCATGATCTTACAGTCACAGCCCGTTCATAAATAAATTATTTATTTATTTATTATTAAAGAAATTAACTATAACACTGGAACGTCGTCACTTATTTCCAATACTTTTTCTAACCTTTGACAAGAAAACAATTTTCTTTCTACTAAAATCCGCTAAAAGTCACCTACCTAAGGAGTATGGGAAGGGGGAATGGAGGGGAAGGACCCATGCACCCAGAGACAAAAGGAAAAGTCGGCAAATATGAGCTGAAACCATATAAAGTTAAAACGCTAAAAGCCTTCAGTCTCGATTTCACTCAATGAAGCCGACATTGGCAAGACATCTAATATATAAGAAATTAAAGATATAATTTCATTTTAATTATTTCTGTAATATTTAATTTTTTGTAGGGCCTACATCGATGCAGTTCACTGCACAGTGACAACACATCGCTCAGCGTTGCTGCAAAAGGCTTTACTCCTATAACGTGCATATGCATTGTGCACATGGTCTGAATTGGCACGACTCCTACCAGAGGCCACATATCCCTGGTGGACCCAGAAGCCCAGAAGGTTGGACAAATTATTTTATCATGGTGAGGTGCTGCAGGGTAAAAAATAGTAAGAACCTTTTACTGATCGAGGTTAGGGCCGAAAACTAGTTTCAAGTTCAGAAATTTTTTCTAAATAGCTTTTTGGTTCTTCGATACATTTTTTTTATAAAACTTAACTCGGCTATTATGCTTCAAGTTGCCCAAACTGTTGATGATCTTCTTTTCAGTCCTTTTGGAAACGACAAGAATTCCTGTCTTTATCGCGGCTATTTCCGTGTAAATATAATTGCGAAAAAAACGGTCCATTTCTGAAAAATTCCAGTCGCGAATATAGCTCACGCCCAAGCTTACGTGCATGACAAATATGAAGCCAACTGATCGTGTATTTTTAGCTCATGAGCAATGGGTGTAACCTAATATCAGCCTGGGAACTCACAAGCATAGCATGCGCAACCTCTTCTCCGATGCAGCAGTTTAACGACATCTTATGACATCAAAGGCCGTTAACGACGATAGGAACAAATTTTTTGGCAGGCCCCTACATGTTTCACCGTAGCATCTTTAGCTGTAACTATCTATCTATAGCCTACTCTTTCACCGATCTGCCCGATTAAGTTGGGTCGATGCCTTGCAAAGTTATAAAAGCGTGACGCAAATCCTGGAGGAAGTTGACTCATACAGTGTAGGAGTACTAACAGGTAGGTCTGCATACTATCTACCGAATTTTATATAAAAGCCGACGTCAGCATGGAACTAAAGGTGTCAGCAGGCACTGACGCTTTTTTGTACAAATCTTATATATACATATATATATATATATAATATACTTTATATAGTATACATAGCATACATAAACATAATATTGGAGGCAAAAAGGTGCACAAATCTGTATACTTATATATATATATATATTGTATATATATATACATTATACCAAAACAGATATGCACAAATCAGTATACATATACACACATATAGGGCCTATATTATATATATGTACATGTATAATGGCCTATGTGTATTCGCGTAAGCATTCAGATTTGTGCAATGTGCACATAATATAGAGTATAGGTAAATATTTATATATCGGAGGCCTGACATATGTCTCGGGTAATTAATTAATAACCGTACGGTCGGCAGCAGCAGCATTCGTTTGGTATTGAGATCACAAGATGAAAAATACAGAGGACCGTGATAAGCATAATTATTATTGAACTTTAATGCTCGATGCGGTTTCTATGTATAGCCCTTATCGGCCGCGTTCCTCCTTCTCTAATGTTTATTGCGCCTTTATTACGTTAGTATAGTTCTCGCCGTTTCCCGGCATAAAACGGCTGTTTCTCGCTGCTTCTAATGACAGCGGAGGTCATGGGAAAGTTGACTGTTGGCCCGATCTCGTCTGCCCGCAAGGCCGACCGATCTGTCATCGGACGTTATGGTTTAATGGGAAGATAAATTGACGAACGCGCTGGGCCGCTGAGCAGACCCGTCTGCACTCCGCCATTTTCCAAAGACATGAGCGCCGCCGACATTGACAGGTCTAATGGCGGAGCGGGCGGCCGTGGTCGACGCGTTCTGCAGGCGGCGCAACCCTAACGCGTCCGCGGCGATGCAATTGAACCGCATGCAGAGGAGGCAGCGATCGACCGAGTTGTGGGAAAAGAAGGGAATTAAGCGGAAGAGAAATTCGTGGGAGTGTTATATCATTACATGCAGTGGATGATGATGATGCATGCTACTGTACAGTACAGCCCGAATTGGTTGAACTGCAACATGTCTGTTGTTTCATCACGGCATATTATTAGGCCAGTGTACGGTCTGCATGTATTGTTGTTCGTGTAAATCCTGTGCATGTGTCTGGGCTGTCTTTCACCTGAAATCCGTTTCCAGCGGGGTAGGTGCTACAACGTGTATACTCAGCTAATAACGTTTCTTTTAGTCGCTGTAGGTCCTGGATAGATCTGCTAACACGGCTTTCTGATTAACTGTGTGTCAAATAAAACACCGATACATATATATTCGGAGTCGGTTTTTGTATAGAATTCTCACGCTTACTTCTAACCAAATCAATCTACAACGTCGTAATTTTTGCTGCATAGAAAGCTGATCGCGAATACCTAGGCCTACTATTCGAAGTTGTTCTAACATAGCAGTAGTTCTAACACAGGTTACACGTCTTCTGAAACCCATGTTATGTTATATGTTATAGGCCTATAACATATAACATATCATTGGATTAAGAAAATGTAACATTTAGAACTTTAAACTTATATTATGTACAATAGGTGTTTGTTGCATCCAGAACAGCAGGCCTTACAACGAAGACCGAATTAGTATAAACAAGGGCGTAACTTTGGTCTAAAAAGCGGGGGTACCAATTTTTCACATACACGAAGCAAGGCGAAGACTGCGATCTCTGGGAAGGCTCAATAATAAAAGATTGATTGGCATTGTTTAAAAAGTGGGGGTACGGTACCCCCAGTCAAAAAAGTGGGGGTACGGTACCCCCAGTCAAAAAAGTGGAAGGTACGGGTACCTCCAGTACCCTCGCAAATTAACCCTATTAGTATAAACCACAGACTATAATTATAGGCATACCTATAATTGTATAACTGTGAGAGGCGCTTTATAAATGTTTAGATACAATACAATACAATACAATACAATACAATTGTGTAATTATGTTATCTTCGCTTTCTAATCGGTGAGAATCCAACATGGGCATGGTGATCTTCATCTTTAAGCTTCATGCCCGCATGCATAGTTGCATACTATTTAGCGGAGGAGCAGCAATACGTGTGAAAATCACTACCCCGCCAGCTGGTCGTGAGTTTCCCTGCCTCTGTAGCCTGTGCATCAATTTGCGGCAAGAAATTGTCAGACCAGCTGATCGGGAGCCTCCAGTCTTACATATTGCACGAGACGTTCGAGAATATTGGCAGGTTGAAGCTGTCATATACACAACTTCAGCATACCTGCACGGATAGCGTTACAATAGTCCAGGTGCGATAGACTGGATAGACCAGACAGACAGACAGACAGACAGACAGACAGACAGACAGACAGACAGACAGACAGCGGATGGGAGAGGAGAAGCAGGTGAACGAACGGACGGAGAGAGAGTCACAGAGAGAGAGAGAGAGACGAGAGAGAGAGAGAGTAAGAGAAGAGAGAGAGGGAGAGGAGAGAGAGGAGAGGAGAGAGGAGAGAGAAGAGAGAGAAGAGAGAGGAGAGAGGAGTAGGAGAGAGAGAGAGAGCGAGGAGGAGAGAGAGAAGACGAGAGAGAGAGAGACGAGAGAGAGAGAGGTGAGAGAGAGAGAGGAGAGAGAAGAGAGAGAGAGAGACTATTTCATTGCCATCCTTGCACGCTCCTATCTTTTCGTGCCCACTCATATGGACTTAATTTCCGGGTTCAGCTTTAGTTGATTTTAAAGGGATACGGACAATTAGCTCCACAATTCGCGGCAATTATTCGCCTCGGGAAGATTCGCTGCCCAAAATTCGCTCCTCGGAAGTTTCGCCCCTCGCAGCGGGATATGTGTTGCTACTGCTTTTACAATCTCGCCATCAAGTCCTCTTGCCCACACTTCCTTTACCAGTACGTCGCTTGTCACTCACACCCATATCGCATGCTCTTGATCAAGAGTTCTTTAAGAAAATACATGTCCATAATTATTGTCATGAACAAGTTTGGACTTTTCTCGGTTCGATCTCACACCTGCTGCCATATTCTTCGGTGCAATAGTCAAATAAATAAAAAAGATAATTTTAATTACAATACATCGACTATCCTTTAAAAAATTTCATTGCAGTGTCTTCAAAACTTCTGGCTATAAAGATATCACTGACACTAGGTATAGGCCTGTAGTTTTGACGAATCACGACATTTATATGACAAATTCCTGGATTTCCTTTGCCAAGGTATCTTGTTTCGGCAATATTTCTTGAGTGAAGTTCTTACATCTAGACCTAATTGTGTTTAGAACAGTCACCTGTGGAAAGGAAATAACATGAAATTCAGAATTTCCGGTGTGTTTGCTGTATACACTTTTTCTGTCTATAGATATAGCGCTATTGTTGATTATATTTTTTCTTAAGGTGAATTAGGTGAAGAACGAATCTTCCCGGGGCGACTTGTGTGGGGGTGCAAAATCTGCAAACCGGGCATTTTAGATGGGAGATCGGGAGATCATGGGAACCACGTGGCTTCTAAACGGTCGAATGTGGGAATATGGGTTCAGTATGGGCTCCATACAGGGGCGGATCCAGACGGTTTATTGGGGGGGGGGCATACATACATACATACATACATACATACCAGTGTTTAAGGTACTCCCCCTCTTCTGAGAGGGGAATCAAAGTTTGTGGATCAAAGTTTGTGCGGGTATAGTGACCAACGGACCAACGACAATTTTTTTAGGAATTCATCTCCGAAAAACTTGATGAACTCCTTTTTTTAGTCATTAATCTCCAGAAAAATTTTCAGTCATCTTTCCATATCAAATTTTCCTCGTCTACTTCGTGACGGGGGGGCACGTCCTGTGTGAATATCAAATGGGAGCAATGGCCTGATTGCCTCCACCCGGATCCGCCCCTGGCTCCATATGGGCAGTGCCACAGTGGGCATGCTGGAGCTCAGACTTCACCAGCTCTAACAAATGCTTCTATAGATACTTGTTAGATAAGAGAGCAAAAGACATTATCATCATCTGCCAAAGATTAAATAAACAAATCAGTTCCGCAGATAGGCTACTTATAGCTGTCGATGGCGACCATTAATTCGAGCGATCGTGAAAACCACCCCTCGGCCGTGAGAAAAGGCAAGGAACATGTGATACAGGAATCCAGGAAATTGTTAATAACGCTGCTGATAAGATGTAGCCAAGATCTCAACGATTGGCGAAGTTGATGGTCGTCGGAGCAGACTAAGCAGACGTGATCCGACACGTGGACTGTGGCTCCCTCTGTATCGTGTGTACTCGCACATATGTCGTCATTGTTTACACGATAGGTGACGTGGAGTCATCTTAATTTACTCGTCAGTTCATTCTGAAAGTAATAAAACCGAGAGAATGCGACTTTCTCACAGCCAGCTGCATCTGGAACAGTCTGTCCTAATACTGGTCAATCATTAGATCTCAATATACCGTGGGATATGGACTCAAAACTATACATATAGCATGATATAGGCAGTGTGGGAATTGTAGAAAAAAAGACTGGGTGGGGTGAACATTTTATCCGTATTTTGCAAAATGATGTCAACGAAATGCGAAAGCAGTTGATTTCAACGCTATAGCAGTTTTGCAAGTCAGACTCGAATCAAAATCAAGGGCTTTGTTGAGAAAATTCAAAAATGCATATATGAGACACTATGGAAATTTCTTCTCTTTGTCAGAGACTCAGGGTCAAATAACATCGATGGTCAAATAATGATTTAAAATTATTTGACTCTGAGTCTCTGACAAGGAGAAGAAATTTCCATGGTGTATCATGTAGGCTATGCATTTTTGAATTTTCTTAACCAAGGAATTTATTTTGATTCGAGTCTGACTTGCAAAACTGCTAGCATTGAAATCAGCTGTTTTCAAATTTCGTTGCAATCAGTTTGCAAAATGCGGATAAAATGTTCAGCCCCCGTCTCAGTCTTTTCCTACAATTCCAACACTGCTTTTAGCAACCTTCAAGATAACTGCAGAAGGAACGATGCACGCATGCCTCTGCACATCCACAACCATCAGAGTGGAACGGAATCGGTTGACTTGCGACCGTAAAATAAAGCTCCCTGAGTAGGTCGTCTGCTGGTGCCAACTAACGAGGCCCGCCCCAAGTAGTAGTAGTAGTTTCAGTTTCACGACGCTGTGTCATAACAAAGATGATTAGCGTCGCCCTCCTCCTTTATCCAGGCTTGGGACTGGCACTGTCAGAGTACGAACAGTGGCGGAGTTCCCGCCCCAAGAAGAGAACCTTGAACTTTATTCTCTCGTAGACGTGTGAATGTAAATGTACGCGATTTTCTATAGCGACCGTATATATATTAGGGTGGGGCAAATACCGGTTGCCTCAACCAGACAACGATAAATAGAAGCTCCCTCATCTACTGGTTAATGAAATAATTAATTTTCATATTTTGTATCATTTCTAGGGGTCGCAACTTTGAAAAATGTGTGACGTCATATAGTTCATTAGAAATAAATAACAAATGCATTAATCTTATTACAATAGGGTCATAGAAACTCATTAATGTCGACTATAATATATTACACAATCACTTTAATACACAAATTACACACTACACAGTACACTACTATATTGTATTGTATTGTATTGTATTGTATTGTATTTAAAAACTTATAAGTGCCTCTACCAAGTGCCCACCAATCAAGGGCGCTCCCAGTGCGAAGGTTCTCGGGAATAAAGGCAAGTTTAAAGACAACGAAAAGCTGTGGCAGGACCACCGGATAGTACTGCAGCCCGGGCCGAATGAGGAAGCTGATTCCACAATGAAGGGCCAATAGTAACAAAGGAACGAGACTGGGCTATCACCGTTCTCACTGGGGGAAAAATGAGTCAAGTCGATCAGAGGAGCGAAGAGGGCGAAGGGGGCTAGCTGAAGTAGGAAGACGTAGTGGGTCACAGAGGTATTTAGGAGCAAGACCCAGGTAAGATCGGCAAATATGGATAAGTACCTTTAGTTGGAACGAGACTGGACCATCACCTTTCTCACTGGGGAACAAATAAGTCATATATGTACCTTTAGTTGGATGCGGGCAGTAAGAGGAATCCGGTGAAGATGTTCAAACATGAATGTGGAAATATGGGAGAATCGTGGGAGACGGGTGATTTGTCTGGCAGCTGCTTTGAGAACAGATTGTAGAGGGGAGAGATGGACTTTGGGGAGGCCATCAAAGAGGGAGTTACAGTAATCAATGCGAGAGCAGATAAAGGCATAGACAATGGGAGTAAAGACTGGAGAGGAGACAGATCTTCGGATAGCCTTGAGACGTCGGAGATGGTAGTAGCACAAGCGGGTGAGATTAGAGATATAGTCAGAAAAAGAAAGGGACCTATCAAGAATTATACCCAGGTTGAGGTCAGATGCAGAGAATGTATAAAAAGGAAAGCTTTGAGATAAAAGAGGGTAGTCAACCTTGGCCAGTTGTTGACGAGTGCCAAACTAAATCAATTGGGTCTCTGCTGGGTTTAAAGAAAACATGTTTAAGGACAGCCATGCTTGAAGATCATGAAAGAGAGCATCAATGCGAGCAGTAAGAAACAGCTGAGCATACGGAGACCCATGCACGTAGAGCTGGGCGTCATCAGCATAGAGGCGGCCAGTGGTTAAATGCGTTACACAGCTGGAAGTAATATTAGCTGATTAAAGCAGGTTAAGGAGTGGGCCAAGTACTGATCCCTGGGGACACCAAACTTGACAGTAATCCAGTGTGTTCTGGAGTCACCCCAGATTATCGTTTGTGTGCGGTCTGTAAGATAGGACCTGATACCAATTGAGAACTCGAGACGTTGCATGAGGATCTCATGGTCAACCATGTCAAAGGCAGCAGAGATGTCAAATAGAGCAAGCAACGAGATCTGGGATCTGTCAAACGCAGTGTAGCAACCAGAGAGGAGAGATAAGAGGACAGTTTAAGTAGAGTTTCTGCAGTCTGAGGCCGATTTCACGGACATGACTCACGCCACGGTGTTATCATTCAAATGAAGAAATCAAGATTGGACTTGCCAACTACAGAAACTAAAGCTGATTTCCTGAACTAAGTTAAAACATTTACACTGCAGTACTGTGTCAGATGCTTTTTCATTTATTTTATTACTCATTGTTGTTTGTAGCTTTAACTTTGGGTTCTTAATTTGAAAGTCATAACCATTAAACCGGCTGATGTAAGACCAGCTCTCATTTTACAACATATTGCGTTTTCGGTCTGGTGTTTCAGACAAAGTTGCTAGAAAACGGTGATGCATATCAAAAATCCATTTTTGGTGCAATATCAACTTTAACATGGACCTTCGATTTAGGTTTGTCCGGGAAATGAACTCGAGTTTTTATTACTTTTTGCCCCACCCTAATATATATGGCCTCGACCCTGCTCATTTTTCAATGAATTGATTGGGTGAGATGATATCCTTCACCACCGCTGCCCGTTTGAATGGGTGCCACGCCATTAAGGTCCCCGTGTTGGGAGTTGGGACCGTGCTAGCCCGAGATTTAAATATCTGAAATAAGCCAACTTCGGGAAGCGAACCGCGGTCCGCATGCTCTCTAACACAGAGGCGCATGAGACGCAGCCGACGCTCTTACCGATGTAGCTAACTGGGCCAGCGACGTGTGGCCAGTGCAGCATATTCCTCTTATATTCAGACGAATGAGAGAACTTCGTGGGGTTGGCCATTAGTAGGGAGAAAGGACGGAAGCTGACGCACTCTGAGCATCGTCAGCCTTGCAAGGATGGAATTACAATAGTCGAAGCGCGTCATAATAAAAGGAATGTAGGAGTGTCTCTGCGGCAGTAAATAACAGATTGCGCTGAATGACCCGCAACTGACGATAGTAGCATGATCAGCAGAGAGAAAGAGAGAGTTCCCACGATGCGGGGAACAGATGTCGACTAAGTTGTCTGAAAACAAAATTGCTGCTCTCTCTGTCTCTCTCTGTCTCTATCTCTCTCTGCCTCTAGGTCTCTGTCTGTCTGTCTGTCTCTCCCTCTTCCTCTGCCTCTCCTTCAAAGCAGAAACTGACTACTGTGCGGAAGGCAATGCTGTCAACAGGCTCATCGTCGGCTGTAACTGTATACAACGAGCGAAAGCATTCGTTGCAGTTTGTTTACATAAACCGACGTCGAATGCATCGATTTTCCGATGTCATCAGGTGGTTGCAAAACCTCTCATCATCATCATCCTCCTCCTCCTTCCGGCCCCTCTATTCCCCGTCGCTCTGCGCGCAAGAGGGAGGCGCAGGGCGGACGGGGGAGATGAGGCACATGATGAGATTTCGAGGAGCAGAAAGGGGAGGAGGAATAGGAGGAGAGCAGGAAGATGAGTAGGAGGAGGAGGAGCATTGAGAGAAGCAGGGAAGCAGAAGGAGGATGAGGATGAAAAATAGGAGGAGGAGGACGAGGAGGAGGAGGAGGAGGAGAACGAGGAAGAGGAGGAGGAATCCCTGAAGACTTTTTAACCTCCTCCCACGCTCAAGTAGGAACCATGGCGCCCAGGAATGACATCGTCTTCGGCTGGCCGACGAAGGAGGTGTGCGCCGTGATCGGCGGCGGCGGAGGTGTGCGCTGGTTGCCACACGCCGCCGCCTCCATCGAGTTCAGGAAAGAGTGTGGGAACCAAGTGCTCGATGCACAGACCTCGAGGTCAATTAGATCAAGTTCCCACGATCATATGGTTCCACCACCTCCACCACCACTACCACCACCACCACCACCTCCTCCATCAGCAGCAGCAGGCGGCAACCACCATCAGTCGGTGCGGCGGAGGATGACGGATGAGGCGGAGGGGGAAGGCGGAGGGAGGAAGGAAGTCGGAAGATGCAATGATATCCGAGAGAACTCTTCTTCGCCTAGACGGTCGTATAGTGGATCAGATGGTAGGCCTCGAATTGCGCCGATAGCTTTCATTTGTCGGATCCTTTCTTATACGCGCACGTGTATGTAGGCTATACGCACAACACACGGGGTCTCTATACAGTATACACCGTATGAAGTCAGCGGAAAGCACAATCACACTGCTATGAGTTTAAAAGCTATCTATATATTATATACATATACCTATATATGCATATACAGAGCTTTTTTTTCTAGAAAAAAGGTTCCGGAACTGAACAATATAAGTTCCGGAACTGAACAATTAGGCCTATGGAAGGACTAAAATCCCGAGAAAACGGGATTAGGAGTTGGGAGGAGTCTCAACAAACACTGAAAACAGTTCACAACACTGAAATTAAATTAAAATAAGTAAATTATTGTTCTTATCATTAAAATAAATAAATTATTTTTAGTAGCTGAAAAGGTGCCGGAACGCCGTTCCGGCTGAAAAAGCACTGCATATATATGTATATATGTCTGTCTGTCTGTCTGTCTGTCTGTCTGTCTGTCTATCTGTCAAGTCGGGAACTCTCTTGCTATTGCACTTGACAGGACTAACTGCCTGTCTGTATATGTATGTGTATATCTATGTATGTAAGTATGCATGCTTGCATGTATGCATCTATGCATATCTGTCTGCATGTACATCGATGACAAGAGCGTTCCTGAAGCTAACCCCCGAAGGGTTGCCACGGGTGTGATTCCCATGTGAAGTCTACAGAAAGGTTGCCACGGTTGTGAAGCCTACAGAAAGGTTGCCACGGGTCTGAAGTCTATATACAGTGACTTCATTTTCTTAGCCTTGGCATGTGAACGGAAATTACAAGTCCTCTCCCTCGGCGCTTGTTCTTTCCACCAGCAATCTACGTTCAAGGTATTAGTTTTATACGGATAAAAAAGAAACAAAGGCAGACCAAGACTACGCTGGAGATACGATTAGGGACAGTAGAAAATCACGGTAAAAAAATGCCAAAAACACGGCATACTTTAAAAAAATTCGCGAAAAACACGTCAAAAACACGGCATCAAAGTTTCACAGTTTTCTTGTAACACATTATATGTTTATCTTTCATATTCATTGTTCATTGACAAATTGAAAATTGTCAACCATTTGTCAGTCATTGGTTCCTTGCTGTAACAGTTTAGCTGCGAGCAATGAATACCATCATAACATGAAGCGCTAAATTGTCATCTGTCAAATTTTGACGCTGAGGTGCATTCACCAGTGTGTATTGACTAACGCTCCGTTCTGCATCAGCAGAATTGTAACAAACACGGCATTTTTTACGAAAACACGGCAAATGTAAAAAATCACGGAAAACACGGCAAATGCCGAAAAACACGGCTTCCGTGTTTGCCGTGTTTTCGTGATTTTTTACTGTCCCTAGATACGATATAAATGAAGACATAACATCAGTGGCGGCGATCTTGTCTGAGAGGTGGGGGGGGGGACAAAGTCGGCCACGATCTCGTCGACGACCGTTTTTTCGAAAATCTTGTCCCCCAAAAAATTTTTCTGCCACTTTATCTCCGAAAAATTTCCATTTCATCTCCGAAAAAAGTTGATGACCTTTTTTTAAGTCATTCACCACCTTTTACTGTTTTTTCCCCGTCTCCCAACAACAGATGATAACAATCACCTCGTAACCCTTTCTTTCTAGAATTTTTTTCTCCTCTGAAAATTTTTTCATTCTTTCCACTATTTTACGAATTCCTTCTTCTTTCTCGTAATTTTGGGGGACACTTCTCTGAATTTCGATTTTTACCTCGTCTGCTCACAAAGCACGCAAAAACGCTGCGAAAACCCTCACGCACAATTACATTTCTCAGCCTTTTTTGGTGTTTCTTCAAAATGTGGGGGGATAAATGCATGGAGTGTCCCCCCCACTCTTAAAGGTGGGGGGACATGTCCCCCCGTCCCCCTAGATCGCCGCCCATGCATAACATCACTTAGACTAACACTGATGATGATGATGATGATGATGATAATGACGATGATGACGACGACGACGACGACGACGATGATGGTGGTGGTGGTGGTGGTGGTGGTGGTGGTGGTGGTGGTGGTGGTGGTGGTGGTGGTGGTGGTGGTGGTGGTGGTGGTCAGGCCCGCCGAGAGGGTGGGGCAGAGGGGGCAAATGCCCAGGGGCCCGGCGACTTTTTAGGGGCCCGGGCCGGGCCCGCAATCAACTTATGAAAAATAATATATTCATGCAGTTATACAAAGTTTATGATTTATGCCTTTTTAAATATATCTTCTGACGCTAAACTTCAAGCATCTGAATAAAATCATAGTTGTATATAATAATAAGCCCTATTGTACGGTCGTATACACACACTTTTATTATTTCAATTTTTTTCGTACGACCGTACGATATTATATTTATATAAAGCCTAAAGATAGTTTAAAGGCCCATAACTGCTCTACCTAGGGGCCTGTGACTGCTCTGCCTAGGGGCCCGGAATTTCTGTCGGCGGCCCTGGTGGTGGTGGTGGTGATGATGATGATGATGATGATGATGATGATGATGATGATGATGATGATGATGATGATGACGACGACGATGTAGGCTACTAATCGTATAGGAAGTTCGCTAGGGAAGCAAACTCGAGAAACATCTAGCCCTATGTGCCCTTGCGGGGATTTGGACTGAGTCGACACATCAGCACGCTTACCATTAGGCCTAAGACCCTTTCGCACCATCCCTTATGGAATAACATCTTCCTAAATAATAATTTTTTAAAGGTCGCTGTTACATGGATTTTGGTTGCGATGAAGTTGAGCAATATTTCCGAATACCAACTTTGCGCTGATGCTCGCGTATGGATGGCGGACTTAGTTGGTTCAGATGACCTGGCACCTACGATCTATATAGACTGTATAGTCAGAGCACAGACTTGACGTTGCTTACCTTTAGTGTGCTTGACATTTTCGGTCTTAATTGTTTAAGGACGCTGTGTCACAATGAGGATGGTTAGGATCGCCCTCCTTCTGCTTCTTAGTCGAGGCGTGGGGCTGCATCATGGTACCATCCGAGTACGGTAGTTGCGGAGTAACTTTCTTAATTAATGATGTTTATATCGTTCGTCAAATGGCCTATTTAATTACATGCGGCCGTCAATGTTGATAATTAGGCTAACCACAATATTGTCGACCCGGCCGCAAGTTTAGAATCCCTACACCATGGGAGACTCATGGGAGATAAGCTAATGTCTAGGCCCCTATTCTCGTGCGCTCACATGTTTGAAATTGTAACGCATGCCCTCTCTATCTACGTTCTCAGACAACTTTGTGCAAAAAATAAATATAAAAAGTTCGAAATTCATGGTGGGGTTTTACTACTCAAAGTGACCGGGATAAGCTATCTTCAATCATAAGAAAACTAATGAGAGGACATTACTTACCTGAAGACAATCCTTCCTATGCTCAACCCTGTCAACTAGCTGATACCCGTCTCTTCTTAGCCATAAGAAGCTTTAATGGTCATGTCCTTCATGATTTATTGCCTCAAATTAAATTAGCAGGATATCTGTGCGCCCCAGAGGCCACAATCTTACTTTACCCCATTCTGATAATCTGGTTAGAAAAGGCTTTATTTTTAGGATGCTTTTTGATGTTGTTTAATTAGTAAAATTGCCAGTCATTTTAGATGATAGTTATAGTTTAAAATTTCTCTACTATTATGATGCTTTTGATGTAGTGTTATTAGCCTAGTAATATTTAATTTTTGTTAAATTTACACTCCTTTTTTCAAATATTATTATCTTCTTATTACTTCAATGTTTTACATTTTTTCTATACTTGTTCACCAATGTGCGGTTCGCTTTTGGTTTTTCAATAAAGAATATTAATAATCAGTAGGCCTATACAAAGAGCCTGTGTGTGCACGCACCTTGTCGCTTTATGCTTGTGAAGTACTTACGGAGATCACTGTGTGATTATACAACCTTGTTTATATCCGAGTGTTGATATGTATAGCTTTGGAAAGCTTTGCTTGCTCCCGATGTTTCTTTGTACTAAGCCTCCGTCCGCGTAATGCGGTTTAAAAGCAGCACTCGCCAACTCATCAATTTTACATCATTTTTGTTTCCTCGTTTTGCTCGAAGTGTTCCGCAATCGGAAAGTGATTTGCTATTTATTTCTCGCAGAAGGTGTGGGAACCATGAAAACGGGCGCATGCCATTGACAAGTTCAAAGTTCAAACGTCGAAAGTTCGGATATTTGGGTTGGTGAGTTTCTGGGTTTTTTCTTGCGGGATGGGGGAGTGCTCGGTAGTGTAGTGGTTAGCATGCTGGACTGTCAATCTAGAGGTTTGGGATTCAAATTCCGGCCAGTGCAGAAATTTGGTTCGAGATTCCGCCCCGTAGCCAACTCAGCTATGAGTGCTCTGACCGTACACTGTCGGTGGGAGAGAGAGAGGAATGGCCACCCGTCCTCACATGCCGAGACTGAGAAAATGAAGTCGCTAACACTTCATGCCCATGGTTGTCTCAAAGCTAGCTTAAGAAACTGCTCTTCTTCTCTACAGTTACTGTTTAACGACAGTGTCTTAACAAAGATGACTATAGCGTCCTCCTACTTGGGACTGGCACTACCAGAGTACGGACAGTTCCTATTAAACGACACTGTGTGATAATATTCAAGGTCGCCCTCCTCCTTGAGACTGGCACTGCCTGGCCTAGAGGCACGGTCGTGCAGTGACGGAGTTGAAATGATAGAGGGTAATTTAGGCCTCTAGGGCGTCTTGTGACAGAATAGGTCTTCAACGTCTTCCTTTTCTTGGTGATTCTTTGGTGGATTTCCGTGTATTCTTTTTCTTTAGGCTAATCTTTAAGCTTCAGGACGAGGAGTCTGTCCGGGATCTTCCGAGCTGTTTGGTTGTCATCAGTTTCACAGGTGGGTCATGACGAAGTTAAAACAGTCTGCCTATCGCAAGGTAAAGCCTGACTCAGGGGCGTAACTTTGGTAAAAAAAAGTGGGGGTACCAATATCTTACATGCAAGAAGCAAGGCAGAGACTGCGATCTCTGGGAAGACACAATAATAAAATATTGATTGGCAATGTTCAAAAAGTGTGGGGGGGGGGTACGGTACTCCCCAGTCCAGAAAGTGGGGGTACGGGTACTCCTCGTACCCTCCACAAATTACGCCTATGGCCTGACTCATCTGGGCTATATAGGTGTCACGTGGATCACGTGAGCGCTTATTAATACATATGAGCATTTTGCTCCGCCTGTGCATCGATCAGTTGGGGGGGGGGGGGTTTCCGACCCAGACCTCTTCGCCGACGTCCGATCTCCACACCTACTGTACGGTCGAAGTAAGCGTACGCATTCTATTACGTAATTCACTACGGGCGACAGAGCAAGTGAAAAGCTGTCCTGGCTGCCGGCATGATTAGCGTTTGTCTCATCTCATGCTCCTCTATTCATGAGGACATAGGCGTAATTTGTAGGGGGTACGAGGGGTACTCGTACCCCCACTTTTTGGACTGGGGGTACCGTACCCCCACTTTTTGAACAATGCCAATCAATATTTTATTATTGTGCCTTCCCAGAGATCGCAGTCTCTTCCTTGCTTCGCGTATGCAAGAAATTGGTACCCACACTTTTTTTAACCAAAGTTACGCCCCTGCATGAGGAACCGAGTTGCTTACTGATGGTGGCTTACTTCAGAGATTTACATATCGGGCTAGCATGGTCTGTGAAAGGGGAGCCATAAATGGAGCGGAACTCATTCAAACGGGTAGCGATGATGAAGAATCTCACCCGATCAATTCATTATAAAATGAACAGGGTAGAGCCCATACACGGGCGCTATAGAAAAAGTGCACATTTACAGTTAAATAACTTAAATTTACTGTTGTATGCAATCAATCGTGGAGAGCGAATTTCGAGTGAGAGGGAAAAAATTCACCTTTTTTTGACCAGATCAGTTCAAAAGTGTCCCGTGTCCCCCCCCACCTGTCAAACAGGATCGCCGCCAGTGGACAGGTCACAGATTCGTTGCTTTTTATTAAACGCATCGATGGAAAGCGACTATATAGGCCTAGTGAATAAACTGGTTTCCTGGTAACGTAGGCTTAGGTATTTTGAACGCTGTAGAAATGTCAAAATTACGGTTGTCTGGTATTATTATGTAGCACTATATAATGACACCGTTCGCAAACGTGTGTACTTCTGTATTTACTACTACTGCTAGTGAAATACGGCATGGTAATTACGCATGCATGGGGAACTATACCTACGAGTGGGCGACCTGGGGGGAAATTTCTTGGGGAAATGTCCCGGGGAAATGTCTCATACCCGCAAAGTTCTAGCCTATGCTTGGCTTATCCTAATCGCACACAACCACTTTCATCTGGCTCATAGCAGTCCGCTATAGCCAACTGAAGACCAGATATTGTGTGCCCAAAGAACGTGGCCATCAGGGAAACGGAATGCAGGTATCAAACTGTTAGAACAAGTGCCATATGTTGCGCTTGCATTTCCTGCATTGCAGTCGTGTTTCCTCGAGGCAAAACTTAGTGGCCTCGACCTTGTGATATGTAGCCATCGCCCACAGAACGGTCTTTTTAAAGTGTCTGCATTGTATTCTCTTGCTTATTAGCCATAAAGCCAGTCTACACGAGATTTTCCTGTACAAAGTAGGACCGTCCCTATTCGCAACATAGTGTCTGAAGACTGGAGAACAGTGCATAATTATAGGCCTATAGGCGGACGTGGGGCAATCTGGTTATGGGGAGGATGCTCGTCAAAGAGGATTAAAAATTGCTGATTGTAAATTTTAGTGGGTCAACTTCTATCGCACACGGCATCAACTGGCTTAATGCCTTGTGCAGATTCCATTGACGAGACATAAAGACCCTAAAGGGCCTAACACCTATAGGGATTGGTTATGATTGTCTGGCCCAAGTTAGATTCCTGCTGCTGCTGTTGTTTTCAACAGACAGATAACTGATTAGGGGTCTAACTTTGGTCTAAAAGGTGGGGATACCAATTTCTTCTCCACTTTCGCTTTTCGGATGGATATCATTTTGCTCTCACTTTTGTCAAGTCCACTGCTCCCCTTAATTTTTGTCCTCATTTGTATTACCTATCCAGCGCAGTCTTCGTCTGCCTTTTTGTCTTTTCCCTTCGAATCTTGCATGTAGTGCACTGTGTGAGATTCTGTCAACTGGCATTCTCTCTACATGTCCAAACCATCGGAGTCTTCGTTGAACGACTTTGTCTAGCAGAGTTGTTTGGATACCTAATGATTGTCTTGTATATAATTTATACAAGTATATATGTAGGCTATTTATGCACGGGTATATGTTTGTATGCAGTGACGGTTATCTTGTTTGACAGGTGGAGGGAACACTTTTGAATTGATCTGCTCTAAACAGGTCAAAAAATTAATTTGATGACCTTTTTTGGTTTCTTCAAAATGTGGGGGACAACTGCATGGTGTGCCCCCCACTGCTAAAGGTGGGGGTCTTGTCCCCCTAAATCCCCTCGGGATCGCCGCCCATGATTATATTAGATTATCGAGTGACTCTCGATGATCAGACCCCTACCTCTTCTTCTTGTCCTCAGCGCAATGGGTGACGGCCTCGGCCCCAACTCTTGGCCTCGTTAAAATTGTCGGTCAGTTGCTTTGTCCGCATAAGGCCGTATACAGTTTCCGCACCTATACGCAAGACTGCTGCCGTTCGCAGACGAAGACGATGGGCGTGCTAAAACTATAGCACTTGACCCGTTTTCATTATCTGCAATGGTTAGCACTGCCTAGCATTGTCTTCCTCGGTAAGTTCGACGTGCTTGGCAAGTACTCTGTAGCCACTTCTCCGCTTATTTAACTGCCTCCGGGGCCAGGGAACCTCCTCCCACTCCCCCTATCCGTAGATGGATGGCGTTCCGTCCCAGGGAGACGATGAGTACCGTTATTTAGTTGGGGCTACGTAACTGAGGACGCTATATGCAGGGCCTCTTTTGTGCATAACATGTCTGTTAGCCGCAGTGCGTTTGCAGGCGGTTCATTAAAGATCATACTTACTTACTTACTTACTTACTTACTTACTTACTTACTTACTTACTTACTTACTTACTTACTTACTTACTTACTTACTTACTTACTTACTTACTTACTTACTTACTTACTTACTTACTTACTGTAGTCATAGACGTAATTTGTGGGGGGTACGAGTACCTCCACTTTTTGACTGGGGTACCGTACCCTCACGTTTTAAACAACGCCAATCAATATTTTATTATTGAGCCTTTCCAGAGATCCCAGCCTCCGCCCTGCTTCGTTTATGTAAGAAATTGGAACCCCCACTTTTTAGACCAAAGTTACGCCCCTGGTTGTAGTCCAAAAAGTAAGCTGCTAAGCCTAAAATACAAAATGCGTGATACACGACACATCACTGATAATTGCAAGCAAAAACATTAACAATTAGTCTATGAATGAAACATTATCTAACAGAACATGTTAGTGGTTACAGAAGACTATAGGCTTTGATCGATATGTCAATACAGTTGACATACAGTCAAAACACATATGAGCAAATACCAAAATAAATAATAATAATAATAATAATAATAATAATAATAAAAATAATAATAATAATAATAATAATAATAATAATAATAATAATAATAATCTTCGTTTAATATCTTCAAACTGACAATTAGGCCTACGCAGTATGATTACAAATCAGTATGAACGGATGATCACATCATCACAAGTTATTACAGGAGTCGAATTTAACTGTACACGGCAGCCATACAAGGCGCCCATCACGTCCTACATCTAATCGTGTACATTTACATTAACCTATACCTTGGCTGGCTTATTGAAGTTAAAGAAGGCCATTGTAGGCTACGTGTAGGCCTATAGCTGGTCGCCGCCAACTGTTACAATGCCGGTGTCACAAAATAGAATATCCCCCATACAAGTATATCCCCTTAGCAGAATAGAGTATCCGGCCGGATGAAAGTGAACGGGAGGGACTATCCCCCTCGTGCAAAAGTATCCCCCATGAGTCGTACGAAATTAACCCCCGTCAAAAAGTATCCCTCTGCAACATAATTACAAATTGTGCGATCTTAGGTCAGTCGTGGTCATAGGCAAAGCCAGGACTGTAGCCGATGATATGCGCAGGTATGCAGCGTGGACTCACTTCTAGAGACCTACACTCACCTCACAAAAATATTTGTAGCCTACTCGATCACCTCTAATTTGTTTCGGAAAATTAACCAGTAGCGTACGTGTACTTGCCTCTAATTTTACCACTACAGCCCTGGGCAAAGGCATATGCTACTAATTGTTGGCATGCGTGGGCAAAGAATCCAGTGAAGTCAATTATTCTCTCATTGCTCTCTTTCTCCACTCTATGCTCTATTTACCCTTAAGCAAGGTGTGACATTGATATCAGTCGATTCGTATCAAACAGTACACCAGCAAAAGGAGGAAGACAAAATATCAGCAGTCACAAACGACAGTGTCATGGAAAGGGACTAAGGCGCTAATTAGGTGAATTGGTACCTCGCGCTTGATATCGGTCGATTCGTATCACTAGGTAGGCCTACACTAGCAACGCCAGTGAAGCTATTTGAGGCAATGAACCAACTTCATTGACTCTTGTGTTCTTTGTGGTGTTGAAATCTCACGCAAATTAAACAATGTCTATTCGCATTATTAGTTGCGTGAAGGGCTTGTTGCAATGGATGTGTCTCAAACAAGGATGACAAATATCAGCAATCACAAAAGACAGTGTCATGAAAAGGGACTAAGGGGCCGTCCACATATTACGTACGCACTGAGGGCGGGGAGGGGGGTCGGATTTTGGCGATTTTGCGTACGGGTGCGAACGGGGGGGTGGGGGGGGGGGGGGGGAAAGGGGGGTGACAAAAGTGTACGTACACAAAATAAATTTCTAATTATGACGTCCACATTAGCCTATTTATAACTCTGTATTGTCCTATAGTCGTCCGATGGCATTTTATTACATTATATAAAAGCCATGTGCAGTTATTCTGTGCTGTGAACGAGATACCTATAATTTGTCTATATTGGCCCTTACTCATCCTTCAATCTGGCCTAAAGTGCAGAAGTCGGGCTGTCGAGACGCTTTCTGCAGCTGGTCTTCGGGGGGGGGGGGGAGGGGGGTTGCGTCAAGTGTACGTACGCGGGGGGTGTGTGGAAGAAAGTACGCTTGCGAAAAGGGGGCGGGGGTCCAATTTTCCCGGATTTTTGCGTACGTAATATATGGATGGCCCCTAAGATGCTAATTGGGTGAATTGGTAGCTCGCGCTTGATATCGGTCGATTCGTATCTCGGCAAATCTCGGGCGACAATTGCGTCAGCTCTACACAAGGCACCTAACCACATCGGAGAACCTACATGTTAAAGTCCTCCTCTGCCAAGAATAAATGGACTTCTCTTCGTGTGGGCTGTACGCAGCTGCCTATCCCTTTGAGATTGCTTCCAGTTCTGCCACGCTGGATGTTGACTTCGGTGAGCCTTCAGAAATGCGAAAATATCTTGAGAAATGTTTCAACAAGGTAATGCTGTCTTTCCCCAAAATCCCTCTTAAGAGAAATGGAAGAAAGCTACTTCCGCGTGTGGTTATCCTTTATACTGTAACTTCGGTTTGATTTGCTTTGAACATTGCTTAGAACACTTAGAGTCTCTTGCTTTTGGATTTTGATTAGGCCCAACAGCATAGATTTATCAATTATAAGCATTTTCAATAATACCTCATACTTGTGAATGTTTATCCCCCGGGGGATGATTTTACACGATGGGGGATAGAAATGGTTTATCCCCCGGATACTCTATACCGGTAGATTCCATTCGGGGGGATAAATTTATTCATCCCCCGGGATAGTTTTAGGACGGATAGTCTGTCACGCGACACCGGCACGCTGTGGGCCCAATGAATCTAGCAACGACGATCCCCGTCGTAACCATCAAGGATTCTTTCAAATGCGTCTGCAATAAGCAGTTGTTCTTTGGTATAAGACCCTAATGCATTCATACGTCCTGGAAGACAATGACGATTTCGATTGCAGATAGTCTGAAGCAGAGGCGTAACTTAGGTCTAAAAAGTTGGGGGTACCTATTTCTTACATTCATGAAGCAAGGCAGAGACTGCGATCTCTGGGAAGGCACATTAAAAAAATGTCGATTGGGATTGTTCAAAAAGTGGGGAGGGGGTCCAAAATGTGGGGGGACGGGTACCCCCTCGTATCCACCACAAATTACGCCTATGGTCTGAAGCACTCTCACACAGCCTACTACCAGGTTACGAGGACAGAATTCGAATCCCATTGATATTGCACACTGGATGTTGAACATCGAGAGAAACAAGAAGTCAGTGATAATTAATCTTACACATAGGCGTAGCTACATGGAGGCAAGAGGAGGCATTTGCCTCCTCTTGGTTTTGCGAATTTAAAAATTCTCCATGTATTTTCTGAAGTAGACCCCAGGAGAGGTGGATTTTGCCTCCTCTTGATTTGTGTCGAAGAAAGTCCTCGAATGTGTTAATGACTAAAAAAAAAAGGTCATCAACTTTTTTCGTGACGAAATTTACTTTTTTTCGTGACGAAATTTTAGAAATTCTCAGAGCAAAATTCTTAAATTCTCAGAAGTTTTTTCGGACGCTGAAAAATTTCTGTCTGCCCTCTGAAACAAAATCGCCGCCACTGCATAAAAGTTTAGACAAGCAGTAGTTGCCTCCTCTTGAATTGAAGTCTGGCTAAGCCATCTTACACAACATCTGTGAACGGAGAGATGTCACTAAGTATCTGTAAAAAAAGATGAATTCCAGTATAAAAGTAAGCCAACAAATACTTTGCAACATTTCAGTGATTGTATATATTTTGCGTAATTTATCACAGCTTTGTTACAACCAAAAAAATAGATCAAATAAACCGAGCAATGTTTCAACAGAATACTTCACGGTATAAAAAATACAGCAGCATAAATATCTAACACTAAATTAAAGCAGTAAGTAAAAAAAATATATTACTAAGTCTTTGTAAATAAATCTCAACCATTTTTCTTAAAATTGCAATCACCAACAAAATTTAAACCTATTAACAAATTAAATATTAATAAATAACTTACAGTTTAAATAAATACACGAATTCTGTTACATAATCACTTGCAGATATATCATCACTTGAAGTGAAAAGCAGTGGAAATAACTTCTTTCTAATCGAATAAGAGTCATAACACGTAAAGTATGGAGTGAAGTCGTTCAAAAAAGCGTAACAGTAAAGATCACAAATCATTCTTATCAGTAACGAGTTTCAAACAGAGGGATTTTCTTGACCATACTTGATTCTGAACAAGCAAATGAAATAAACATGCACATGCTGCAGCCCGTAAGCAGATCTGTGCCAAAGAACCAGGACTGACTTGCATACAGCTAGGATTCAGTATTTTTAATAATTTGAATTAAATTTTAAAATTAATTTTAATTAAATTTATTTAAATTAATTTAATTTTAATGTAATTCTCTTGACTGTATGTTAATTATGCACAACAGCATGAAAAATACATATACAAATTGTAGCACACATGAGGAGAAGCTGTACCAAAAGAAGCAGAAGATGCCTGCTAAAGGCCAGAATTGAGAGCAAGTGTTTTAATTAAGCTTAATTAATCTGTTTAACAATTAATTTAATTAAGTTTTATGTAATTCTCTTGACCGTACTTTAATTATGCATGAAAGATACATATTGTACAGCACACAGGATGAAGAGCTGTGCCAAAAGAACCAGGAGAGACCTGGATAAGGTTAGGATTTAGAGCAGGTGTTTTAATTAAGCTTAATTAATTTGTTTAACAATTAATTAAATTAAATTTAATGTAACTCTCTTGACCGTATTTTAATTATGCATGACACGATGAAAAATACGTATTGTAAGACACAGGAGGAGAAGGAGCTGTGTCAAAAGAACCAGGTAAGACCTGGATAAGGCGTGGATTCAGAGCAAGTGTTCCTCTGCACCAGACGGACTTGGTAAATGTAGACGGAAGAATTCATCGTACGGCATTGCGTCCGCGTCATCAGCAACGGCGGAAAACGCAGCTCGAAAACACGGCTCACCACGGCCGTGTTTCTTGCGACACTCGCGACACATGGGCAGCGCTCTGCAAAAACAGAACTCGGTTTGAGCAAATCGTCTGACTCCAAGTCTCTTTGTGTGTGTTGTATGATTGTAATTGTTATTGAACATTTATATAGCGCCACTCAAAGTACAAAACAAATCAGAGACGCTCTCTGCGCTAGCCTAGATGATGTTAGGTGTCGCCAAGAACAGAACTTAATAGACACTAGACATAGCTCGCTAAACTCCCTCCTCTTGCCCCAGCCCTGACGTCAAGGATAGTAACTATTTACGGTGTGCACTCTATAATCTGGTCCTATTATAGTTTATTTTAAAATGTATGTAATCATTGTATAAAATGTAATGCATTTGTGCTTTTCAGATGCAAATAAAAGCTACTTACTTACTTACTTACTTACTTAGTGTTTTCTTTATCGCCTTTGTGCTGCATGGTAAATATTAATCCAGGTTAAGGTGCATGCAATTACCTTGTTCTTGAGGTAGACGCTGGAATAACTCGCGGCTGGAGCTGACCGATTCCTCGGACTATGGAAGGCGAGGCATGGAAAAGTTTTCCTCTGAAATGACAGCAAATAAACACTGAATTGTCAATCACCCATTTACAAATAGACCCCTCGTGATCTCAAGTTTGCTTATTTTCAACCAGCAGTAAACAATAAAAATAAAGGTTAGGCCTATGGCTATTGTGAGGTGTACTCAGATTTTCTTATAGAGACTACAAGAGATATACAAGAGATACAAGAAACACAACAGAATACAAGAGATATAGTTTTTTTTATTGTCTTTGTCACTATAGCTGATTTGGCTAGGGTGCACAGAGCCAAATTTCAGACCTGGCGGAGTTTTGAACCCCCAACCTCTCGATTAACAGTCCAGCGTACTAACCACTACACTATCAAGCATCCCTTAATACATGTTATAAACGTTACTGCATTGTGCAAAAGTCTGAATGTTGTCACTCCTTATGTTCTTGATTTTAATATGACATCAACTACCATTTCTATTCCAATGGATTATGAGTTTCGTCTGTACCTTAACTCCAAGCAACCATCGACCGACGTCTTGGACATTACAAATAAAAAGGCACTATAGAAATCATTAGATTAGATTAGAGGCGCTATAGAAATCATTAGATTAGATTAGAGGCGCTATAGAAGTCATTCGATTAGATTAGAGGCGCTATAGAAGTCATTCGATTACATTAGAGGCGCTATAGAAGTCATACGATTAGATTAGATCGGAAGTACCCTCTGTTGTAGTATGTTGACTGCAAAGCTTTCTTCTGGTTGAGAAGATCAAAAACTTCAAAGGTTGTCACCGGTTTCCATGTTCTGCCATATGCAGGAGCCGACTGGGACCCAATCCTCCCTACACATTCCATTTCATACCATTTCATACCCAGAATATCACTTCTTGTTAGATCAAACTTTAAAAAAATCATTAATTTCAATTACATATTTTGCCGTCAAATCCGCGAACTGCGGCAGTGACACGAGATTTATCAGACATTGGACCTATTATTTACTATAACTGGAAAGGTTTACAGAACGGCAGAAAGATTAAAACTGACAAGAACCCAAGTACAGATGAGCTACATTTGTATTATTGACTTGTTGCACTTAAAGAGTGTGTTGTAGTAAGGCGACCCTGTTTTTATTCAGGTTCACGTTTCGGGTTTTCGTTCTTTCACAAAAAATAATGTTTCTTTCCTTCACGAAAAACATTGATCTTGTTGTTGTTTGAAAGCTGATTAGTGATCAATAAAGGCCGTAGAAAGCAGAAAGCAATCGTTGCATTTCTTAAACTATCGAGTAGCCACTGAAAACATTTTTACAGCTTTGTTGTAATTTCAATTATGAAACACGTCTGTTGTAGTAATTTTAGATTTACAGAATAAAGGCCTTTGTTACGTCGTTTCAATTATGAGAAAGTTTTTGTTATTAAGTTTAAAATTTAGAGAATGAAACCCTGTTGTGACGTCATTTCAATCGTGAAACACGTTCATTATTTGTAATTTTAGATTTAGAGAATAAAGGCTTTTGTTACGTCACTTCAATTATGAAAATGTCTATTGTGATTAAGGTTAAATTTAGGGAATAAAAAGGCCTATTGTTGCGTCATTTCAATTGTGAAACACGTCTGTTATTTGCAATTTTAGATTTAAAGACCTTTATTACGTCACTTCAACTCTGAAAAAGTATATTGTCATTAAGTTTAGATTTAGAGAATAACCCCGCACCTCAGATTCGCATTTCTGTGACTTTGCGTATGCTAAAAATTTTCACAATACTACCAATAATTTTATATTATTCTATTTTGCAGGTATCTCGACCATATCTAGTGTGAGTTGATTTCCCTAAACATGCATATTCTGTTTAACTGGTTAAAAAAAATCAAGGGAGCTATGCACCAGCTGTTCAATTGAGTTGCCTATTCTTCAGTCAAGATCAATATCCTTTTGTTCGTTAGGTAGGTTTTCAGTATGTCAGATTGGAAGCAGTGCTGATTTTCTACGAAATTGTGCTACATAAATGTCCCATTACATTAAACTGTTTGGCAGAATATAATTCCCGAATCTAGACCGTCTTCAGACTAGAACGAAGGCTCACGGTACCACCGCGAGAGAGAGAGAGACAGACAGCAGACAGACAGAGACGGACAGACAGACAGAGACAGCAAGAGAAAAGACAGAGCCAGAGAGAGACACACACACAGATAGAGAGAGACAGAGGGAGAGAGACAGATAGACAGACAGACAGACAGAGAGTGAGAGCCAGAAAGCCAAAGGCAGATAGACAGAGACACAGAAAGAGACAGAGACACACAGAGAGAGAGAGAGAGAGAGAGAGAGAGAGACAGACAGACAGACAGACAGACAGACAGACAGACAGACAGACAGACAGACAGACAGAGACAGAGAGAGACAGACAGACAGAGACAGAGACAGAGAGAGACAGAAAGAGAGACAGACAGAGAAAGGAAGACATATCTTCAAGTATCCATCATGCGCCGAGATTATTGCAAGTGGTCGGCCTCAACATATCTAAATGTTTCCCAAGTGGTACTAATCAGTGCTCTACAATAAACCATTTCGTGCCATCTCCACTTGATGCAGCCGCTGCTCAATTAGTTTTATTTTTGACATCGATCGTGACTAGCACATTCCTCATCCCAAGCAGTTGCTCATGCTGTTTATTTCCTCGAAAACGAAGAAAGGCCCACTTGCCTCCTTCAACTGTGCTGATAAGAAACTCGTCTCTAACAGACAAAATGTAATATATTTATTCGTAAGATTTACGACGCCAAAAGCTACCAAAGAGAATTACTTTGTTCTCGCCTGAACAACTGTTAAAGAACATATGCAAAACCTTTCCTAACAGCTAATGTACTTGCCAAGAAATGTAATCATTTAACTGGAGAATCATTGTAACGTACTTCATTATAAAACGAATTCTGACACAACGCTGTTGAGGACGTTGATCCAAAATTAGTCCAGCTTTAGAAAATAAGCTCCTTATAACAAGTCTTTATTATAAGGTGATTCTTAAAATGGCGCCCAAAATATAAAATGTCCTATATTAAGTGGCTTCTTACATACATACATACATACATACATACATACATACACACATACATACATACATACATACATGCATACATTCATGCATACATTCATACATACATACACACACATACATGCATACATACATACATACATGTATACAGTCATGCATACATACATACATACATTCATACATACATACACACATCTGGGTTTGCCAATCCTCCTTCTCCTCCTCTTCCATCACCTCCTCTTCCTCCATCTCCTCTAAATATCATCCTTCTCCAACTTCCGCTGACTTAGATATCTTAATGAGTCAGAACACAAAGCTTCTACCACCTTGTATAAAAGCCATTCTTCCTCCTCACACAATGAACCACTTCTGTTGGGGAAACTCTCCTCGGTAAGGTTACTCGAGCTGGAGTTAGGGAGGAGGTACTTGAGACAGCAGAAGGGTCTACGACTGTTATGCACTGAGATGGATGAGGCGTAGAATTACGAGAAACTCAAAACTCCAACCGACTGGCCATTTAAATAAAAGATAAAAAACGCACTTCTCTGTGAGACGTCTGATGAACTTCGATCCGATGAGCTTTGACCTGACAACCTATGACCTGGAACCTGCATTAACCTGCAACACGTGAAACCAACACCTGAAACTAAAACTTAGAAGCCCAAATGTAACTAATACCTGGGCAGGTAAAAATTGACATATGTAATTTGCAAGAGCCACCTGCACTCATCCGTCAGTCCATTATCTCCGCTTCTCTCTATCCATCCGCAGGTGTTTATTCCAGGGATGCTTGCACTCGGAAGTGATACTAAGCCCCCCGCATCTTTCAACCAGTTTCTGATAAATGAAACCAGAGACTGCTACCGGGCATCAGAGATCTTGTCAACAACCACTCTATGAAGCGCCTAATTTATCTCCCCAAGGCCATTAATTTTCTAGGAAACCACCAGAGGCAAAAGTATGAAGCAAAACTAGGTTAAAATGAAGCAAAACTGGGTGGGCCAGTAGCAACAGTGGGTGGGCTAGAGGAGAAAGACGGATGGGCTGCTACTGCTATGCACTGCTACTGCTATGTAATCATTAACTGCTATTAGCAAATGGTCAAGCCCATAACACAACTGGAAAAGAATGAAATACTGGTATGTAAATTTGAACCAAGGGTGCCCTAAGTATTTGTGCAGAACGTGGCAAAATCTGAAAACTGGGACACGTCATCACGGCCTGATGCGAGCCACAAATTGTTCAGATGTGAATTCCAGGGAGGGCAAGTGCCCCACTGCGCCCTTTAGCGTGGGTTCCCATGATCTGAACTGCTAAACGCTAAAGAAAGAAAGTTACCTTCTTGCAGATAAACTGGTTGAAGGGCGGAATGTCAGTCCTTCCATCCATCCAGGAATGTGCCGAGGATGACGCACAATGCGCTCTCGAAAAAGGTCACGACCTTCACCCAGCCACCGTGTGCTGCCAGTGTTGTTACGTCGCTCTCTGTCTTGATCGACGCGAAGCGCAGATGGTGGCGGATCAAGAAATCGCACGCCACCAATGTTCTCTAAACAATGTTCAAAGACAGGACGTTGTACAGTAATGTCTTGTCCGAACTTCATAACATTTAGTGCTGAAGACAGTTTTGATGAATTATTATTATTATTAATTAGTAACTTCTATAGCACCAGTGTCTACTGCCTAATGCACAAGGCATCAACTGATGGCGCACCAAAATCAAACCACAATCGTGCCAAAGATTGAACAAGGAAGTGCTCAAGACTGTCTTGGTGGATATGAATTGCCAGCGAAAATGTGAGGAAGACCTCGAGAGATGCTGCTACAATGGATGATGACGGATGGACACAGGGAAACTGAAGGAAGAAATCCACCATCAAGAGGAGTGGCGTCATTGGATGTTTGAACCTGTCCAAGGGCGGAGAACTCGAAGAAGAGCAGTGATTGCTGATAGATCGACTTATTAATTATTGAACTTAATGAGAAATACTGTGGAGGACTGGAGGTGTTTCAGAGTGGGCTAAAGAATTGTTCAATTACAGCACATTACATAAATACATAAATACATACACAACAAATCTAATTGTTTCATAATAAATATAATTAAGTGAAATGTTTGGAAAGCTACCAACTTCTCCTGCTGCTAGTTGCCTCTTCTGCTTCCTCTGTTCGAAATGTTTCGCTGTTCCCTTCCATCACAACGTGCAAATTTCCAAATGCAAGATCAGACGAGGAGTTTACTATGACTCTGTGGACAGATGCAACAAATTCACTTTGTCAGTGTAACAAAATCTAACTGCAGGGCACCACCTTAATCACAAGTGCTGCGTCAAGTCAGACAAGCTGTCCAGAGATACTGTGCAGAGAAAAGTGTTGTCTGGGCAGGGAAAATAGATAAATATAGCAGGAAAATCCTGAAAGATGAATACAGCAAAGACAAAAAATTGTTGATTGTGAGAAAAGAAAACAATAATTGAACATCACAGTAAGGGAAGAACATAACTCGTTCTCAGATCCTGACTGGGGGCATTGCTGCTACTTCTCACTGTCTTAAGACAGTGATGACAGCTAGTGATGACCAGTTAAACTTACCTAAAATTTCCAGAAAATTATAAAAAAACACAGGTTTAACCGCTATTTCAAACAATACATACCTTTTATTTGCATCATTATAACCCCAGTTGAATACTTAATTGATTTGTCCTAAAATTTCCATAAAATTATAAAAAATAACACAGGCTTTAACCGCTACTTCAAAGAATACCATACCTTTCATTTGTGTCACTAGGTGTATATTTCATCGTTTTGTCATACTGTCCTCTAAAGGCTGGCTTTGCATTTCTGGGTGTATATGCATACGGCTTCATAGGTTCTTTAACGCCTCTTCCCAATGACTGACATTCCTGTGGCTTACTTCCAGCAGATGGTAACGTTTTCTCCACAGATTCTCTTTCCATTTCAGAATTATTCTCCAGCATTTTCTCATTCAGATCCGATTCTGCTGTCGCATTCTGGTCACCTTGAACTTCAGGTGAACTTTGATCACCTTCAGGCTTTGATTCTGTCCGGCTCCCCTGCAATTCTCTTAACTGAAGGCTATCTTCTTCATCTTCAATCTCATTACCTTTCTGCTGACTTATGTTTTCTGTCATGTATTCATTATCTTCTTGTTCAGTTGTGTTCTCGTTATCTTCAGCTCCCGTTGCTTTTTTGGTATCTTCATGCTCTGCAATGTTCTGGTTATCTTCTTCTGATTCTTCGTTACCTCCATGCTCTGTGATGTCCTGGTTACCTTCATCTTCTTCTTGCTTATCTTCATGCTCTGTAATGTGTTGGTTATCTTCATCTTCTTTAAGGTCTTGGTTATCTTCATGTTCTGCAGCGTTCTGGTTGTTATCAAGCTCAAACACGTTCTCGTTAACTTCAAGTTCACCATTGTTATTGTTATCTCCAACTTCTGTTTCTTCAGCTTGTTCTTTCCCTTGTTCATCCTCTCTCCACTCATTATTATTTTGATTCTTGTAATTCTCTTCCGTTTCTTCTCTGCCAGTTTCTTTCAGCTGACTGTCAGTATCATCGCCACCAGGATCTTCAGCCGGATTATCTTGGGATTGGTCTGTTAGCGATCCAAGTGATCCATCGTCTGATGTTAACATCTTTCCGTGACCATGATCAGAACTGAATTCAAAACCACACAAAAATCAGCCGCACTAGTTTTGACTTTACAATCAACAATAGTCAAAATATTAATAACAAATAATAATAACATATAATAATAACAAATAATAATAATAAGTAAAATAATAATAATTATACAACCGTCTTCCTCGATTCTCTCATATCACCACCTTTATGGCAGAACTCCACTGGCTCCCGCTTTCTGCCCACATCCAATTTAAGGTTCTCATCCTTGTCTCTAAGGCTCAAATTGGTGTCGGTCCAAAATATTTATGTGACTTAATTCATCGCCCTCACTCTGCTGCTTCTCTTTGTCCTCTTCGTTCATCTGACCGTTTGGACCTCCTCGTTCCCCGTGTCAGGACTTCTCTGGCTCAATCTAGGTCTTTTGCCTCCATTGGCCCTGCTCTTTTGAATGAGCTTCCTCCGTTCGTTCGTTCTTCTATTCTCTCAGGTAACGTCTCTTCCTCTTTTACCTATCTTAAGACTTGCTTTTTCTCTCAGGGTCTCTCGCACTGGGAGCGCTTCTGAATGGCCCTCCCGCTAGAAGTGCTTTATAAATATCTGAATACAATACAATACAATACATAGATCTGACAATTATGGCAGTACAATGTAAACTACAGTGTAAGGCTACCAGGAGAAAGACCCAGAAGGGATCAATGATCCCGCTACCTAATAATAAAAAAATTAAAATAATTTGATGATGATGTGACAAACCCAGATGATGCTGAAGTTCACCAGAATGCAAGCAGGAAGAGCAGTCCCTTAAGTCCCCCGGGTCAGATGTCAGTGTGAAGTGTTAGCGACTTCATTTTTCTTAGCCTCGGCATACGAGGATGGGTGGCCAATCCTCTTACTCACCATCTGATCTTTCCACCAACAGTGTACTCATTATAGCCAAGCTGACTAGGAGCGCAGGTGGAGCAGAATTCTCTAAACAAATTTC
Source organism: Allolobophora icterica (assembly GCA_963556255.1). Taxonomy (NCBI): domain Eukaryota; kingdom Metazoa; phylum Annelida; class Clitellata; order Crassiclitellata; family Lumbricidae; genus Allolobophora; species Allolobophora icterica. Next base: position 36,935,030 of record OY744614.1, on the reverse strand, counting down.
TGCCCTGCCGGGGATTTGAACCCACAACCTCTTGATCGACAGTCCAGCACACTAACCACTGAATTACTATGCACTCCTCAGATAACTACCAGAAAAGTCACTAGTGGCAGTTTCCTGCACTAGCCAATGCTAGTGACTTTTCTAGCTGCAGCCTCAATTACTGCAAACAGATGTAAAAGATGGTCTAACCTTGCGCTGTTTGGCCGAGTAGGATCAGGTGAACTGCCACTGTTGTTTGACCCGACCTACAAAAACAACCAATAGATGGAGTTGTTTATTTCACAGAGACTCAGATAGTGCATTGATGGAAATAAAGACATGATTCCTCTCTCTCCCTCTGTCTGTCTATCTGTCTCTCTCTATGTCTCTCTCTCTGTCTCTCTCTATGTCTCTCTCTCTGTCTCTCTCTGTCTGTCTCTGTCTAAAATGGCTTCCTAACTTTCATTAACAATCATGACTGACATCATCACCATCACAATAATCGTAACAAATTGTCGTGACCATTGCTGCTGTTATCAATACGATCACAACTATTGGTCTTTAACACTGCAATAATCACAACATTTCTCATCACTCTCATCACCCTTTGTCATCATCTGTTTTGTCATCATCAGTTTTGTCATCATTATTGTTGTCATCATCATCTTTGTCATCATCATCTTTGTCATCATCATTGTCATCATCACTGTCATCACCAATTTTGTCTTCATCAGTTTTGTCAACATCTTTGTCATCATCGATTTTGTCATCAACATCTTTGGCATCATCAATTTTGTCATCAACATCTTTGGCATCATCAATTTTGTCATCAACATCTTTGGCATCATCAATTTTGTCATCATTATCTTTGTCATCATCATTGCTGTCATCACAGTCATCATCAGTTTTGTCATCATCATCATTGTTGTCCCACTGAGCTCTAACCTCTTCGCCGAGCAGTTGGACTTCGGCTGGTTGTTCACCATTTCCTTCCCTTTCCGGGCAGTTCTCTGGTGATGGTCTCTGCCCAAGATCATCTACCTGGACGCTGTTCTGCTGACCAGCGGCAGTTGATGTTGGCTGCCTTGGATCAAGCGATTTCATCAGAGGAATGACCAGAGACAGCTGGTGAGCAGCTTTGTAGGTGGCAGCCACAGAGGATAAGCATTCCGTAACCTTCCGCCAAAATAAACATCGCAAACAATAAACAATCAACAGAATTTCTCACGATGAATCTGTCTATACTTGCAAATGTGATGTACAGCAGTCAAGCTAACGCAAGTCCAATTCTGATTAGTAGCTCTTGAAAAGGAGCTATACAAATTTCTGATCAAAGATTATAGACACAGCATTGGGACTGGGTGAAATTGTTGAAATGACATCTTAAAAAGTTAATAACTTCAGATGTTGAATGTTGTTATGAGGCACAAAATCATTTTATTGTGATGGTTCAGACTGTGCTCGAGGGTCAGCAGAGCAGCGATAAAAGAAGACACTATGCTACTAGTCACAGGTGGACATGGAATAAGTCAACTGCTGTGTGGTGCACTTAAAACTGAATGTGAAGTACTTAAAAGTGAATGTGAAGTACTTAAAAGTGAATGTGAAGTACTTAAAAGTGAATGTGAAGTACTTAAAAGTGAATGTGAAGTACTTAAAATTGAATGTGAAGTACTTAAAAGTGAATGTGAAGTACTCAAATGTGAATGCGAAGTACTTAAATGTGAATGTGAAGTACCTAAATGTGAATGTTATGTACTCAAATTCATTCATTCAAGGAATTATATAGCGACCCTTCAAGGGAACTACTCAGAGATGCTCCCGACACCAGCACGCTCAAATAGTAATGTGAATGTGATGTGCTTAAATTTGACTGTTATGTACTTAAATGTGAATGTGATGTACCTAATTGTGAACGTGACGTACTGAAATGTGAATGTAAACGAAATTTTTACAGTACTTCTGAGGAGGTTTCTAAGAGACACTGCAGAGGAACATGGCACTGGCTTCCAGTCACAGAACAAATCGCATTCATGATCCTTCTACTGGAATTTGCCTCACTTATCGCCTTACATCAGGGGCTGTGCATTCCAGTTTCAAGTCAAGAAGATAGCAACATTGATTAGCATAGCAATGTAACCATGCATAAGATGATGACTGAATTACAGATTGATGCATAAGTGGAAGAGCGCCTGGTGGCATGACTGTGCCCTTGCGTCTGACGGCTGACGAGGAAGGGATGGTAGATGCTGTTTTTGGTCTCGATTTCAGCTGAGCCTCGTCTTCTGGAATCTTCTGAAACGTGATTCTGCCAGACAGAACATGAGCAAAACACGGTTAATGGCAATTTTAGCTGTAAACCCCTCGGACAACCAAAAGTTGGGTTTCTGTCACTGAAATCCTAAAAATGCTCTGAGCAGCAAATAGCACTGTTCAAAAATCATTCACGTATAAATGTAGCCCGACTCCTGGCATCTCTGACTTTTCTCATCATTTCCACTAGACTTCTCTAACAGATTATGAACTTAGCTATGGTTTCACCAAAAACCATTTTTCGCAGGAACTGCAGCCTGAGCTCCTCAACCTTTCTCTTCTCCTGTTCCGGAAACGCCTGAAGATAGTTTGTCTGTGTCAGGAGCGCCTCTGAATCGTTGAGCGGCACTTTGATAAATGTTCGATTACAGCACTCACAATTGAAATAGCCGTCAATTGACGTTTTGTGCAATTAAGATAATAGCATTATAAGTTGTTAGATTACATTTAATTAGAACTGGACAATGTGATTAAAGGCTCCTTTGTTATTGCTTACCTGTCTCCTTGTGTACCCTTCAGCCGCCAGTAGTTAGCCTCTACATCCCAGCACATTTCCTCCAGGTCCTGATAGGTGTAGTGCTGGCTAAGGTCTTGGAGGTTGACGAGCATTGCTCCATTGTCAACAGGAATTTCTGGCAGCTGCACTAGAATAAGGTCTGGCTCTGGAATGGATATGATCCGTCCTATGACCTACCACAGAAATGATGCCAAAAAGTCTACTAATAATTTTAATTGTTATTAGTAACTTCTACTGCGCCAGTGTCTACTGCACAAGGCATCAACCGATGGCACACCAAAACCAAGCCGTAGTCAGGTCAGTATCCAGAAGATCAGTCCGTAAGAAGAAGAAGAAGAGCAGTTCCTAAAGCTAACCCTGCAGTTCAGCCATGGTCATGAACATAGGCGTAGGGGATATTTCAGCGGCGGGGGGGCAAGATTTTATTTCTGCCCGAAAAAAAATTCCGAGTAATTGCCATGACGTCGTGCATCACTGACAGTAGAACAGTCACTCTCTAGAACAGCCCAAAATGTCGCCGGGCCCCTGGGAATTTGCCTCCTCTGCCCCCCTCTCGGCGGGCCTGCTCTTGAACCATTCAGGATTAAAATCCCTTCGAGTTCTACACGTCCATTCGTTTTGGACAATACTCTTTGAGCATTGGTTGGTTTGGGCAAGGCTGGCCATCCTTCATTACATCATCGCTACAGGGAGTGTTGAAGTTCTCATTCTCAGAGTCAGGTTGGTCAGCATCACCTTCATCAGAACTTGAACTTACCCTAGGGTCGTTTTCACCAAACAGCTGGTTTGACACAACTGTCGTCTGTCAGTAAGCTTACACCAGATGTGTCCGGTGCTGAGAATAGGTCTATCAGAGGCAGATTGTGAGACTGCGTTTGCTTTGGTTGCACGAAAAAAGTTCGGTGCCTTTGGGACTTTTCACACACAGCGATGAACTTAACATTTTTACTCTGGTGATTTTTACCATGCTGATCTGCGTAGTCTGAATCCTTACCACATTCACTGCACGTAACACGCTGTCGATACCTTCGTTTCCGCGAAGGTTCATCCATTACAGAGTTATAATTCTTACTTGCTAACTGATGCTAACAATTAACACTTGGTTTCGAGTCACAAATTCACAACTAAGTAAATATCAAACATGAGAGAAATTTCTGCACACAACGCTGACCTGGAACTGCACGCCGAAAAGTGGATTGCAACAGAACTTGAATTATTTTATTTCTTTTCTGAAGTCGGTATCCAGCCCACATGTTGGATGTTATAAGTAGGTAAGTAAGTAAGTAAGTAATTATTTAGTACATCATTGAATAAAGCTGTAAATGCTGTCGCGTCTCTCTAAACCCTGTCCTGGCCTATAATTGAGAGCGCAACGTATTCAATCTCGGACCAAAGGAGGTTTTTAGAGTTATAATGTAACAACCTACATAATACAGGTTACATATATAAATACGTACCAATCACTATCGTTTCTATCTATCCGAGTTACTCTTCGCCGTTCGCCTTCCAAGTCAGTCTGACCTCTGTTCCCTGTTCCACAACCTATGTGTTCCTCTCCCCTCCTCCACGATCCCTTGTACTGAGCCGACTAAAAGCCGGTAGGGTAGAACGCTGGCAGGAAGGCAGGCAAACAGAGGGCAGGCAACTGCCCAGCGTATACAGACCAGTCGGGCGATGTCAGATTCCTCACCTCTGGGGTGATTACGGCGAGGGGGTGGATGGAGGGCACTCTTCGGTTGATGTGGCCTCCTGCGAAATGTGATATAGGCCTAGTTTGAGGCATCTGCTGTTCTTCCATCACCATGATGCGCTGGGAGTTTCTGTTATAGGCCAAGTCGGAAGACGAAGCCGTGACAAATGCTATGGTGTTTGCGAGCTAGTAGCTACTAACAGTCTAATACTATTCCGATTCGGGCAAATTGTTCAGCATTTTTCCCGGTGCCAACTTGCCCGAAAAACAGGAACGCCCGAAATTTGGGGGGGCGCTTGCCCCCCCTGACCCCCCGCCTCCTACGCCTATGGTCATGAATCGTAATACTTCATTCTTCTTAGTGTCAGCATATGAGAGCGGGTGGCCAGACCTCTCCCTTGCTGTCTAACCTTCCCACTGAGTGTACCCTCAATTTACTCATTATAGCTGAAATACCGTAGGAGACACAAGTGGCGCTGAAATCAGTGCTATGTAGATTTAAGGTGAATTTACAACAAAACAACAAGAATTAAAGCAACAGCTTCATACCTGAGGACCAAGGAGTATTCTATCACCCAAATCTGTAGCAAAGACAAACAATACAAACCACTGAACTTAAACAAACAATAGCACAGAAAAGAATAGTTTTGAAGAACACTGCACCAATTGTGAACAACTGAACATCTCCCTTAGGTACTAACAGGTAGCTGGATGGGCAGATGGCTGGCTGCCTGAATATTTAATCAGACAGACAGACAGACAGACAGACAGGCAGGCAGGCAGGCAGGCAGACAGACAGGCAGGCAGGCAGGCAGGCAGACAGACACACAGGAAGACAGACAGACAGACACACAGACAAACAGGCAGGCAGACGGACAGACAGGCAGACAGGAAGTCAGATACACAAAGAAAATCACATAGACAGACAGGCAGGTAGGCAGACAGGCAGACACACAGACAGGAAGACAGACAGACAGGAAGACAGAAAGACACACAGACAGACAGGCAGGCAGGTAGGAAGACAAACAAACAAACAGGCAGACAGACACACACAGAAACACAGAAACAAACAGATAGACAGAAAAAGTCTTCTCTACATGTACTGTTTAGACATACCAGCTGACTTGCTGCAGGGATTTCGCCGCTCTAGCCTTGCACTGGTTGTCCTGTGCAGGGGTCGTCGAGGGCTCGGAAGGCCTTGACTTTGGTAATCAGCTGCAACCAGCGATATATGCACCGGTTTCTTGGGAATGCATTTGCCAGTCTGTGTTAACAGAAAACGAGTTGCACAGTGATTAAGGTAATATTAAAATTAATAGTCACGAATTAATTAAATCTGAAGTTCATTCAAATTAAATAGTCCATTTCAACAGATTTGCGTATAATGAATTCACATTGGTTGCATGGTCTGCAACACAGTACGACAAGAGTTGGCTGAAGCACAGTGGCTGGAGGGATAGAGCGCTCAGCAGGTAATGTACCAGTTCGAGTCTCCAATAAGGTGGTCAGTGTGAGGACCTTGACCAAGCCTTTCACACACAATCGCTCAGCACCATCAGTATTCTGTTGTACTGTATGGTTGTGCAATGTGCATGCACTTATGAACTTTGGAATGAAGGCAATTTCAAACAAAGTTGTATTTTTTTGTACTGCAGTGTATTATTGCCAATCCCATAAAATTATAACCCACCGAGCAGAGGCCCCTTAGTATGTTGTGTTGCACCTTGTGAACTGACTGATATTAACAGATTTGCCAACATTGACCTTTCTCTGTCCCTTGAACTGTTTTTGTTTTTTTCTAATTCCTTCTGATATAAATTCACAGGTGTCACAGATCACTAAATGCACCTGGGTAAATTTACCTCACCTTGCCAACAGGTGTCTGCCTCGCTGTTGATTGACTGACATAACACCAGCCATTTTGATAGCAAAGATTTAGCTATGGCATTTGACAAGGCCTCATGTACAAGCAAGAGTAAGAGATTAATTAGAAATGTTTTATAAGTAAATATTCAGATTTAATTCAGCAACAAAACGTGTTCAGGGTTAGGGAAAAAACAACTGTAAACACTAAAGGAAACAATTATGTACAAATGTCCAGTAATCATATCCATTAAGATTCATTCTCTGCTTTGTAGCTGTAGGCTTAAACAAGGTCTGACTGTACTGCATTCGTAAGCAATTATTCTTTTAGGTACCGGTAATTGTAAATACATGTACAGTTTACTTATTCTGAGGTTTATCATTATCTCTGTATGGCTCATTTCTTGGGTACGATTTAGGAATGCCAAGTGGTACAGACCTTGAGGGCGAAATGCTCCTTGTAACCATGGCTTGAGGGTCTGGATTGGCAGATGTCCAGGATATTCTTCTGAATGGAAGACAGCAATAAGTCCGCAATAATGACATAGCGTTCCTCTTCTTTCATCTAGATGAAACCAGAAGATACAGTGCAAAAGTAACATTAATCAATTGAATGCATCTGGGTATTGGAGAGAGATGTAATAAATTGATTGTAGCAATGATTGGTTAGAGTGCTCGCCTTGTAATGCGCAGTGTAGGCTATGGGCTCGAGCCTCCCCTGATTAGGTTCCTGTGTGGGGACCTTGAGCAAGTACTTCACTCATACTTGCTCAGTTGCATCGATTGATACTTGAGGATTAGACAGTGGTGCTTAATAAATTGCATTATAGTAATAATAATAGTAATTATAAGTTGGCTACCTGATGAACAATAATGACAACTAATACTACTGCAACAGCTTCTACTATTGTCACCACTTCTACTGCTCTACATCAGAGCAGGTAAATCAGGGCAGGTAACATTAGGAAAACAGATTTCAGACTCAACAACACAGGAGTAGGTAATTGGAACATCAGACTTCTATCATGCACAGGAGCATTGTCCTTAGCAGTTACAGGATTAGAAAGACACTTACAGGACATCATAACCTCATAAATTAAGGGGCCATCCATATATTACATATGCAAAAATCATATTTTGATACCCCTCCCTCTGTTGCACCTCACACATTTTGTGGACCCCCTCCCCCATGCATACGTACAACTAAGCTTCTCTAACCCCCCCTTTACAAAAGTTACTAAGCTAAAGTCATCTATAAGACATTTATTTTACTGTAGGCTACTACTATTTTTTGTTAAACATCATATTTGCTAGCTAAAATTTGTGAATTGCTATGAAGCAATAAAATACTAACAACACTAACACTTACATTTTAAAAAGTTTTAATACTACACAAAATTGATAAAGCAGGAATATAGTCAGTGATTTGGTTTTAGTTCTGATTATAAATTTTAATTTGCATATGTACACATTTTGTCGAGACACCTCCCCCTCACCATATGCACCCGAACACAAAATCACCTAAATCCGATCACCCCATTGCGTAAGTAATATATGGATGGCCCCTAAGATGGTGTGGAAAGGAAGATTCTATCATGATCAGATCAAAGTTCTAACATCGACACCGAAGACAACCACTTGCAAGAGGAAGCTGTAATGGAACTTATCACAGAAGCGGAACATTTCAGGAATCTCATGACTGGAATAATTGGAAATGATGAAACACAACAGGTGGTTTTGATCAAGTGGAAAGAATGCCAGCCAACTGAATCCCACACAAAGCACTGCATGCAAGATTCAAAGAACAGAAACGAAAAGGAAGGGAAGAGATGATGGATGGATGGATGGATGGATGGATGGATGGATAGATAGATAGCTATACAGATAGATATAGATAGATAGATATAGATAGATAGATAGATAGATAGATAGATAGATAGATAGATAGACAGACAGACAGACAGACGATCAGACAGACAGACAGACAGACAGACAGACAGACAGACAGACAGACAGACAGACAGACAGACAGACAGACAGACAGACAGACAGACAGATAGTATAAACAAGGAAATAACAAGACTTAGACTACGCATGGACAATTTGCCTGCGTTTCACAAATCACTCGTCTTTCTTTTTTAGCCGTGGCTGGACTGGGAGCGCTCCTGAGTAGTATCTTGAAGGGATGCTATATAAATTCTCAGAATGAATGAACGAATGAACATGAAAAAGCACCATTTCTGAAAAATGACCAAAATAAATAGAGATCATTTATTCGCACCCATCACCACCACCAAATGGCTGAAACCATGAACTGATGATGATGATTACAAGAATGATGATGATGCACCCAGGCTCTTTAAATAGTGTATAAGAACCTCTCATTAACAGTAACACCACATTGGCCAGAACTACAGCAGTCACCAGGTGTAGTAAGAATGCAGTTCTACCATGCAGTTCTTTCAGACGATAGATGACTCTAGCATTACATCAAGGTCACGCAGCATATTTTTAATTGACTCTAAAAGGTTCTTGTAATGGCAGCCACTATCCACATATTGATCATGATCAAGTCATGTTATTCCTAGCAAATCCAAAAATTAAATTAACTAAAACTATTATAAAACAGCACATACATTCTGACCAATTCACTCACCTGGTTGGCTTCCAGCTCCTGTAGTGTGGACTGAACGACCTGCACCATATCATGGCAACCAGTTGCCATAGTAACGATTTTCATAACTCCTAAATGTGTAACGTCAGAAGCCAATCAAGACAGAAATGTAAAGACTACATAATACTCATTAATTCTCTGTCTCTATCAACATCAACTCATAAAGTGGAGTGAAAAGTGCATTGTCCTAACAATTAACACTTTAACGACGAGCTGCAGTGGTTTCCCATTCGCTTTTAGTACACTCTCGTTGTTAAAGTGTTAAACCCATTGTGTTATTTTATGTTACAAATGATGTGGAATTTGAGAAAAAAGACAACTTCGCAGTTGAATAAGGAAGCACGGATAGCACAGAAATATGTTCTCCGACAGATTGTAACAGCTGCGTAGAAGGAATGTAACAAATACTGATGGAGTTAAACAGAAGAAATGAGATGCCATTTTGAGTCGAACCTGAATCCTTTGTGATGTAGTCAAAAAACGTTGGGACAATGCAGAATAGCTGGACAATTTCTGCTGCCACGAGACTCCGCGAATCGCTAAACATTAAAATTCAAACAAAAGCTCATAAAAACAACACTATGACTTATGCCAGAAAGCTGTACTAGCAGTGCAAGGTCAGAAATTTCGTTTGCCAACTAAACAGGACAATTTGTACATCTAATGACCACTGACACCTTGACTGTCTTACGAACTGATCTTCTGGAAATTGATCCGATTATGGCTTGGTTTTGGTGTGCCATCGGTTGATGCCTTGTGCATTAGACACCAGCGCAATAATGTTACTACCAGTACAATTGTGTTATTATGATAAAGCATTTATCTATTTTTATAAAATATTTGGAGCTCAAATGGAAGTCACTTGAATTCGGGTCAGTTACCAATAATAAAAATTAGCCACAAGTCAAATGTTATGTGTCCGATATCACAGCACACAAAATTCAAAATTTTTACCAATACATCTAGCACTATCATCTGGGCAACGTGTCCGTGTATTTACATGAGCTTTGCTCTGTCTCACATCCCAGAATTGACTGGTCACTAATGATTTGCTTCAACAGCTGTGGAAAACTCCCTGGCACACACCTCATCAATGCCTTGTTACCTAAAATAACTTTCCTCTAGACTTGTGGCTTCATCAGACTTCATTTCAAACACCACCTGCACCATTTCCAACACTTGAAACTGGCCCTTTTCACCTGGGCTCAGTTAGTAGCGGTCCTGAGTAAAAGTCGAACTTGTAAATTGTTAATGAATGCTAACTGAATAGTAAAGAGTTGATATTCAATTAAGAGAGTTAAAAAATAATTAACTAATTGAACATTAAACCATCTAAACTGAACTTCTGAAAAGTTACAGCTAGAGTTAAAATTCCAGAGACACTATCTCTGTACAAGAACTTTCACTGATGATCATTAAACCCTTTGTTCAAATCAGAAGACCCATAATACTTGTCGCCTGTCTTACACGAGTTGTTTCGAACCAGAGACTTGGGTGTCAGTGGTCGGCCGATAGTTGCACTGAGCCAGCTCAGAGACGCAGAAATAGAGACTCAGGTAGAGTTTATCGTACAGTCCACCATCCTTTAAACAAAATCACAAACACTACTTGCAATGACATCAACCAACAGACAAAGATTTCACATCTTCTACCAGCAAGTCACATGTTTTAAATCAAACTGAAATTAGCAATATTGTATCTGACAAACATCAACTGGCAAGACTAATATCCAACTAACATAGTGCTAATGTAGTGGTAGAATGGAAATGTGTTTAGCTTTAAACTCTGCACCTGGGGTTTAATCTTGGCACAGAGTGAGAAATTGACAATTTGTCATGAAAAGAGTCAGGAAAGGTTGCCTGATTGTTGGTTAGCTATTACTGTGCATGAGCTTCAGCTTAAAAAAACTTTTAATCCCATTTGCAGATACACTTCTTTCACTTACACCCACGTAATTTCCAGCAATTATAATGCAACAAAAGATAAAACTGACTTCTTTAACTGTGTTTGTTTATTTGATTAACTTTGTACAGTAATACAGTGCCTCCGATTCACATTTCTGTGTGACCTTGCACACGCTAAAAATTTTTGTAATAATAATAATAAATGAAAATACAAATGTCAGACAGACATTACCTCTCCCGAATCTCTGTCAACCTTAGCAGCACTCAGAAGCAGGGAGACAGTTGAACATCTTGTTTCTGAAGGAAGCAAGAACAAGCCAATGGTCTCAAGCGACCTATATGGAAAATAAATCATAAATGATACTTCATTTTGGGTGTCTTCGAAATGGAAAGGATCTTCTGAATTCAGAAGAGCTGCAATATAGCAAATTGTCTAAACAGCTAAAGGAGAATATAGAAATTGTTATAATACTGACTCAATTAATCATTTGTCATGCATAAAAGCAAAAATGCAAAGAGAAAATAATGTCAGCACAGAGTTTACATACAGAGTTAGCATGATGAACAAGCATAAAAAGTTCACACAATGCGTTTATTATTATCAATAAATTCCTGGACAGCCACATTCATTGCGTTCACAGCTGGCCATGCTTTGTGCCATGCTGAGATCAACAGTTCTTAAAGAGACAATCACTTCAGCACAAGTCAGTGCTCAAATGACTGTGAACATATGGCATAAATGAGAGTGACAAAACTCATCAACGAGTAAGCAGTTTTGAATGGATAGAATAAATAAGCCCTGACAAAAACTTATCAAAGAGTATCCAGTTTTGAATAAACAGAATGAATACGCCCTGACAAAATTCATCAAAGAGTATCCAGTTTCGAATGAATGGAATGAATGAGATCCAACAAAAACTTATCAAAGAGCATGCAGTTTTGACTTCATAGAATGAATGAGTGCTGATGAAAACTCACCCAAGAGTATGCAGTTTTGCATGGCTCAGCGTGTCTTGTAGGAGTTGTTCAGGTATAGAAAACTCGAGGCTAGCCTAAAAGCGATCATATAATGATAAAATAATGACAAAAACACGCTTTAGGTCCACAATAAGAAGACTCACAGAGACAGAAGAGAGTGTAATGCATGCCTACTGGAAAGCTGCTGAAAGGTCCAACTTAATGCCTGTCTACACTAGTTAACTATTTTAGTAAACACAGCATAGGTGAAGGTAAGAAAAGTAAAGGTAATAGAGGTAAAGGTAAGAAAAGTAAAGGTAACAGAGGTAAAGGCAAGACAAGTAAAGGTAACAGCTCTAGGTGAAGGTATGGTAAGAGAAGGTAACAGAGGTAAAGGCAAGAAAAGTAAAGGTAACTTCCCATCTTGTGCTGGTACTCATTTACAAATCACTAAAGGATGTAGGGCTAAAAAGGCAAATAAGAAGAAAATAAGAATAAAAAAGGAAAATAAGAAGAAAATAAGAACAGAAGAAAATAAGAATAAGAAGAAAATAAAAATAAAACAGGAAAATAAGATTTAAAAAAGGAAAATAAGAAGAAAAAGGAAGATAAGAAATTAAAGAAGAGAAAATAATTCAGCACAAATCAATAACAACAGACTCAAACCCTAAGACAAAGAAGAAATGACTCGGAATTTATTACTCACCACTAGAAGCATTAGCATCATGTTACATGCTGGCCTGTCCAAGTCTCTCATAGAGATCAGGTGCTCAAGAAATGTAGGATGTTGGCGCAGGATGGTATGCAACCTAAAGACAAACAGCAAAGTTAAGAGAAAACCATAACAGGTCGAGGTTATACATTAACAAGGGTGGTTATGCTAGTGGTTAGCATGCTGAACTGTCAACCGAGATGTCGGAGGTTCAAATCCCGGTCAGGGCCGAAATTTGTTTTGGAGATTTCTGCTCTACCTGTGCCTCCTAGTAGCCAACTCAGCTGTTATGAGTATACTGTCAGTGGGATGATGAGAAAGCGAGGGAGAGGACTGGCAATTCGCTTTCATGTGCCGAGGCTGAGAAAATGAAGTTGCTACTGCTTCATAACCATGGCTCCCTCTCAGGTTAGCTTAAGGAACTGCTCTTCTTCTTCTTCTCCTACTCCTCTTCCTCCTCCTCCTCCTCCTTCTTCTTCTTCTTCGCATTCTTCTTCTTCTTCTATACATAACAAGAAACCCTGACAACCACCAGTATACTTAGGTATACTATACATGCCCATATTTTTGTCTCAATTCCTTCACAGTAAGTGCAGTCAAATGATACTAATTGTGAAATTGACAAAAACAGTAAACTGAAGATAGTGCTAGGATGATGAAGATGATGAAGATGACAGATGATGATGATAATACTGATGATAATAGCTTACGCCTTTGTATAGAAAGCTTCTAGCTGCAGATCTTCTTGTAGGTTGTAAGCCAAATATCGGAGTCGCTTCCAATCCAACTCTGCACACATAACAGTTCAAAGTAAACTCAGTTAATATGATTTCAAGAAATTTGGAGACACTTTTGCCACAAGTTTATTGGCGGCCGGCACAACGTGGCACGTGCGAACTCACCTCTGAATTTGTATGAGTCTTGTTCATTTATGTTCGTTTACTCAAAGTGGTGAATAAACTACTTACTTCTTACTTACTTTTGGATTCTTATCCTATCTTCTGGTCCCTGGGGCATCACAGAGCTTGAGTATTTCCATGCAGAGCATTGTAATTCAGAATTCAGCTTTGTTTAGAAGTGAACATCAGTTAATGCCTTGGGTGTTATGAGAGGAACTAAAGAAGTTCCCAGATTAGATTAGATTAGATTAGAGTAGATTAGATTAGATTAGAAGAAATGCTGGGCAGGCAACACAAAGAACTCAGGAAAGCAACATTTTTTAGTCAATCCAATTTATCAAAGCAGAGTTAGAGCTACTTTCAATGCTCAACAGAGTTACTTTCAAAGCTCAACAGAGTTACTGCTAAATAGAGTTGCTTCAACGCTCAACAGAGTTACTTTCAGTGCTCAATAGTTACTTTCAGTGCTCAATAGAGTTACTTTTAATGCTCAGTAGAGTTACTTTCAAAGCTCAACAGAGTTACTGCTAAATAGAGTTGCTTCAACGCTCAACAGAGTCACTTTCAATGCTCAACAGAGTTACTTTCAAAGCTCAACAGAGTTACTGCTAAATAGAGTTGCTTCAACGCTCAACAGAGTAACTTTCAGTGCTCAATAGTTACTTTCAGTGCTCAATAGAGTTACTTTCAATGCTCAGTAGAGTTACTTTCAATGCTCAGTAGAGTTACTTTCAATGCTCACCTCTGTTCAACTGACTAACAGAAGAAAATCTTGTGAAGAAATGCACAGCCTGAAATCAGCACAACAGACTTAGTGTAAGCAGACGAACATCAATTTTCTTTAAAATACCACGGATAGATTAAGAGAGGTTGTACACATTGGCATGGTTGCTGTGTATTTGTTAGTAAGCACAGTAAAGTTAAGCAACATGAAGTCTGGTTATGACTTAGGCCTAGGTGGTGACCATCTAGGAAGTACCAGGGCATCTGGGCCAACTCAGTGACCCATCCTTCTGAGGTAGGCAAATGAGTACCAGGTGGTGACCGTCTATGGAGTACTAGGCCATCTGGGCCAAATCAGTTACCCATTTGTTTTGGGTAGGCAAATGAGTACCAGATGGTGACTGTCTATGGAGTACTAAGCCATCTGGGTCAAGTCAATTAGCCATCCTTCTGGGGTACGCAAATGAGCACCAGATGGTGACCATGAGTACTAGGCCATGTGGGTCAACTCAGTGACCCATCCTTCTGGGGTAGGCAAATGAGTACCAGATGGTGACCATGGAGTACTAGGCCATCTGGGTCAACTCAGTGACCCATACTTCTGGGGTAGGTAAATAAGTACCAGATGGTGACCGTCTATGGAGTACTAAGCCATCTGGGCCAACAAAGTTACCCATTCGTTTGGGGTAGGCAAATGAGTACCAGCTGGTGACTGTCTATGGAGTACTATAAACCATCTGGGCTAACTCAGTTACCCATCCTTCTGGGGTAGGCAAATCAGTACCAGATGGTGACCGTCTACGGAATACTACTTGTAACTGTACTAGGCCATCTGGGCCAACTCAGTTACCCATTTGTTTGAGTGCCTATGCAATTTGAGAGGTTTAAATGGTGTCTCTTCAGTTGTTAGCAGTGTTTGCAACTCATTCAAAGGATTCGTCAACCAAAGACTAAGAAGTACACAAACCAAAACGGTCAACCAGAACTTATATGTAAGAAAATTATTTCCGTAGAGACAAAATCCCTGTTCCACGAATCACAATCATGATTGTAAACTGTGCACTTATGATGAATGAAAGCCTTTACTTGCCTTCTCTCCAAAGACTCCTCTGACGTCTCGTTGGCTTAGCACCGTTGGTGTGAACCTTCTCTTAGGAAGTTTGTGACGCTAGCATAGACAAAAGAAAAACAAAAAAAATTAGCATAACCAACCTACAGTTCATCCAGATTCATCTGGACTTGCTGTTGATTCAAACATTGACAGCACAGGGAAAAATGGAGCAAATAATGAATAAGTTATACAGTGAAATACAAGTGAAATTTGATCATGCATACCCCTATGGCAAAGTTCAGAAGTGCACGCTGAAACCAGGCAACAGGATTTGGTATCAACTATAAACAGTCTGGAAGGGTAAGTTTTCAGTTTGGTGCAAAAGATAGTCTTACTAAGAAATTCTTGACTGTGAGGAGATAAAGAGTTTCAAATGGTATGACCAGCAACTATAAATGAGCAACTGCCAAAAACAAAGAATTTTACCAGTAACATACTTTCCAGAAGATGGTAGAAGCTGTAGGACTACCCTTTGAATTGTCGTATCGTGTTTCGTATCATATTTGGAGATTTGCGTAGCGCCGCTCACAGCTGAGGCCATTCAGTAGCGCTCCCAGTAAAGGCCCCGAAAGAAGAAAAAGGTTTTAAGCATGGAAACGGATGAAGGAAGAGATCCAGAAAGTAAGGTTACCCGTAGAGAGGAAGGAAGGGCATTTCTTGGGGAGGGCCCTATGGTGGCAAAAGACCTAGCTTGAGCTAGAGTGGTCCTGACACGTGGAACAAAGAGGACATGCCGCTCGGAAGAGCGCAGAGGTCGGTGAGAAGCTGCAGAAAGAGGGGGCAGATGAGGTCCCTAAGCTATGTGGGAGTAGTACCCAGTTTGGACTTAAGGACGAGAACAAGAACTTGAAAATGAACACAGGCTACGAGGGGGAGCCAGTGAAGTTGATTGACCATAAATGAACGGTGTACATACAATAAATTGGCATATTTATATTAGTATTCATATAATGCAACATAACATATAATGTAATATAATTAAATATGACCTATAGTTACATTTAATACAGACATACTGAACTTCTGCTAATTATACTACCTGCAGAAGAAGCTTGTGCGACTAAGAATAGCAAGAAAGAGATATCAATTGGAAATCTGTTAATATATAAATTCTAAGTGTAACCAGACCACAGGATGTTCTCCAAGTGCAGAATCATTGAAGAACTGTTCAACCTGAATTCTTTCACCAGCTGTTCAAACATACACAGATATCTTTTTACCATTTACCGATTCTGGAAGACAGGTACTCACACCACAAACCACAGAATACATAAGAAAATGGTATCACTTGAAAAACAATGATAAAGACACAACTACCAGTATGTAGTTCAGCTACACGAGTATCATTTAGATATAAACTCAAATTTTTTTATCACCTACAGTCTGTATCAAGAGAGCTCAAGCAGCAGTTTCTGGTTCATGAAATTGTAGCATATACAAGAAATATACAGTATTGTATCATATTGGGATACCAAATGTAAAGAAGAGTTCAAAATGAAACAAAAGTATACCTGATTAGCAAAACCTGTTTCTTTTTAACCTGTGTGGTTGCTGTCTTATGGGTTAATCTTCTGGATTATCGCTTGGTTTTGGTACGCCATCGGTTGACGCCTTGTGCACTAGACACCGACGCAATAGAAGTTACTAATTACAATTGCAAACAGACCTTTATTATATTCTATTCTGTATTGTTAATATTGTTAATATCTCTTTCCTGTCGAACATACCCATCATTTTCATATTTTTTTCATTAAAAGTGAAAAAGGCAGTCTCTGATTAATCACAGTACTATGTGTGTGAGGCAAATATGTAAATAAACGAATATTTCAAAATAAAACGACAATCTCCAAACCTAGTTCAAACTTGTATACTCACATGTTATAATTCGGCCGTCCAACATCCACACGTTTGGTAAACAATCAATCACATGAAGTCGATCTGCAAGAGTCATTTTTAATATTAGTATAATCATTATCACCAGTTTCAACATTATATTAACCATCTAGACATAATGTTAGCTTAAACAATTATACGATAATTTTCTCATAGTTATTTTCTCCCAAGTAACTAATTTCCTCACCAATGGAATCAGGCTGATATAAAGTCAATCATTACATTACATGTGCTGTTTACCAACTGTTCAATTGTCATCTATCACCACATCTCGCCTGGGAAGTCATCTGATTACAATAAGTGGGCACCATGAATAAACATTTACATTACAACTGTGCTCTTGCATTACATTACATTATACCAAGTGTTGGAGATTACGATTACGATATGACTACAGTGCTTGTGAATAGGCTGGTGCCCTGCGTTTGGCCTTCGAGTGGTGCTTTAGAAGTTTGGAGATTACGGTCATTAAAGACATATCTTTTTCCAGCTACCCATAATTTTGAGGCAAACTCACAGTAAGGGTCCTTCTGGAGATGTGGGTTGCTGTGGATGTTGAGGTTCAGGATGTGCATGTGTTGTATCCTTGCCAACTCGGGCCATGTCAGATTGTTTCCTGAAAGCGACAGTGTTCCAAGTGCCAGAAACTTCTCCAGGCCTTCCAGGTTCTGAACCTGGACAAATACACACATTTTACAATTATTATATCCTTATTATTATTTTTTTAATTATCATCATCATCATCATTGTTATCATTATCATCATCACCATCATCACCATGGATTATTAAGTGCCACTATCTTCGGACCAAGCATCAATATATGAGCAATTGTGAGTGAAGGACTTGCTCAAGGTCTTTATATAAGGTCCCTACTCCATCTCAGGGGAGGCTCGACTGCAAACTCTTCGCATTACAAGGCTAGCAGTCTAACCAATCGGCTACCGTGTCTCACACATTTTTACTTATTACGAGAAAGGTCCCAAAGCTATCTGCATGAGAGACCCATGGTACTGCAAAGCAATGACGATTTATGCTGATGATGCCATATACCGGGTAAGTAAATCTGGGCAAAATAGCACTGGCAAAATGGTGCAGACAGGCCTGCATAAAGACTCAAAGCAAAATAAAGCAAGACTAACCGACATTCAATACTAGTACAACAGCCTTTGTTGCTTTAAATTATAATTTTTTTCACACAGAAGTGACTTCCATTGTTTGGTGTGCCTTGTGCATTAGATACCAGTGCAATAGAAGTTACTAATTATTATCATCATTATTATCATGAGCTCTGAGAAATTAACTTCGTTAACTTAATTATCAGCATTGGTTATGCCTCAGTTTACTTGTATGTTATTAAATTACCCGATTGTGTGAAAGATCCAGATTCCACAGATTTGTGCAACATTCTAGATTGCAAACGAAATCTATGTTGTTGTGACAAAGCTTGAGGGTTTGCAGCTTGACAAAAGCATCAAGACATTCGATGTGATCTAAAAAATTAATATCCAGAGAGAACAATGGTGCTAGAATTCATCACAAAAATGCAACTTTCATTTCAAAGACTTACAGTCTAGTATGCACTTAACAACACTGAGTGTTGACACTCAAGATCATTACAATAATTGCTAACAGATAGATAATCATCCATAATTACCACTGATAGCTGATTACCATAGTTACTACTTATATAGATGATTACCATAATTACTAACTGATATATGATTATCCATATTACTCCTGATAGCTGATTACCATAATTACTACTCATAGATTATTACCATAATTACTAACTGATATATGATTATCCATATTACTCCTGATAGCTGATTACCATAATTACTACTCATAGATTATTACCATAATTACTAACTGATATATGATTATCCATATAACTCCTGATAGCTGATTGCCACAATTACTACTCATAGATTATTACCATAATTACTAACTGATATAATTATTATGATTATCCAATCCATATTACTCCTGATAGCTGATTACCATAATAACTACTCATAGATGATTACCATAATTACTACTATGACATAGATGATTACCATAATTACTACTGATACCTGAAATAATTTCACGATAATGAAATTTTGCGATGATAAGCCGATGACAATAAAAACCGATGGTGAAGCAAAATTGACGACACGGACAATGACACAATTATGTACACTAATTGTAATTGTACTCTGACATTTATAAAGCGCCACTTCAATTATGTACACCAGTCAAAACACCTATGTACGGATATGCCTGCACACCAGTCAAAACACCTATGTACGGATATGCTTGCTTACCTAATGAAAGGCCGGAAAGATCAAGGAACTGACAATGTTTGGCAGATCCAGATAGACGGGATCTCAGCAGCTGCACATCACAAACATAATAATCAGCAAGTTGCTAGAAAGATGATGATTGAAATGACAATTAAAACAGTAAAAAAGGGTCTTATATACAGTGTCTTAATACATACATACACAATTCAGCCCAAGCCCATCAACCGTCTTGTGTATAGGACCATATTTAATCACGGCTCAAGACCTATCTTTTTAAACAATCATACGACTGCATTGACTTTTTAACTCATGTGCAATGCCCTTTCCTTCGGCCTAGGCTTTGTTATGGCGCTATAGAAGTCGTCTTCTTCTTCTTCTTATTATTATTATTATTTTTATTATTATTATTATTATTATTATTGTTAGTATTATTCCTGGAACAGCCTTGCTTTACATTTACATACAGTAGCATTCGACTCCGTTCCGCTTGTGTTTTAAAAATACCTTCAAACACACTAACTTAGATCATTTGATAGCCATGTGTAGAGCACTTTTGTGAAGTACTATTAGTGAATTAATATTGTTTGATATTAAGCAACTTGTAAAGACATACACGCAATAGCAATTACATGCCTGAATAAAGCAGCCAAATGAATGAGACTCTGCAGCAAAATATGTAACATTAAGTTTTGACAGATTACGATAACAATTAAGTAGTTCTCACAGAATTTAAATTCTGGCAAAGACGACACATTAAGCTTGTATAGGAGATAATGTGAATTAATATTGTTAGTGAGGCAAAACAACATCAGACAGGTCATTAATAACTTTATAAATTATGACCACTGATCATCAATTTCAAAACCAATTTTGTTTGCTGCTTGCCCCTAGCACTGTAGAATCATTTGATAATACAACAACAAACCCAAATCTACACCATTTCCTTAAGGATGGAAGAGGTTGAGGGCAAACTGCTATTTTGACACATTCACTAGTATTTAAACCCCACATGCAATGGCAAGTGAATATGCGAGCATTTCTGCACCCTCAAATAATTCCAAAAATCAATGTTACAACACTGATCAAAACCAGGTGAAAATAAATGACACACACTTCATTCATATTTAGTTTGAGGCCAGGAAATCAGCACAGGGGTTAGGCGGGACAATCCCTACTCGAAAAAGGGCAGAGCTTTATGGTCCCACTTGAGACCCCTCACAGTACAAATTTGTTCTGCTTAATGTACCAGAATGGGCTGAAAGCCTGTGAAGTCTGCAGGGAACGACAGGAGAATGAAGATGGGTGCCGACGTCCTTGGTTTGCAGTAGCGGCACCATATTAAAAGCACAGCGCTTGACAAGTTGGCATATTAGCGGGTCTACAATGTACACAGGCTACAGTAGTCGTCCAAAAAGGTTGCATTGTTTGCCCTAAAGGCATACTATGAAAACATAAATCTGCTGCATATAAAAGGTCAGCCAGCCAACTTAGCGTTTCATTGTTTAAAATGCCACTTTTTTACTATCAAGGCAAACAATTCGTACTTTGTTATTGATCCTCATTTCGACATGTTGTTATTATCGCCAATAACGACGGTGATTCGGTCTAACGGGAAATAGTCGTTCGCCCAAAATAGTTCCAACAAATGCTTGGTTATGAAAAAGTTACAGAGCGCCTACATTATCAGCACAATAAATTAAAGGTATCCATGGTTTTATTAAGCTGCTCGATATGAAACAATTTTAATATAGCCTTTCTATTTGAGACATGGTTGTAGGCGAAGGAACACATTTAAACCCAGAGCACCCACCAGTCCAGTTTCTGATCGAAGTTTCCTTTTAGATGAAGCGTCTTTCGTCTGCTTCACTGATCTGTATTAACATTGATATGTATTAATAGTTACTATTTATACATATCAATGTGTATTAATACATATCAATGGTCTGCTTCATGTCTGCTTTCCAACTGGAGGTTTGGAGCGAGTGAGCTTTGTAATTGTACTGGTAATTTTAATCGAGAATTTATATTGCGCCACTTTATATAAAAGGCGCTCCCGAACCGGGCAGTGTCTTCACTGACAAAACTAAGTGTTTAAAGACACTGGAAGGAATTGAACGAGAGAGAGAGAGAGAGAGAGAGAGAGAGGAGAGAGAGAGGGAGACAGACAGACAGACAGACAGACAGACAGACAGACAGACAGACAGACAGACAGACAGACAGACAGACAGACAGACAGACAGACAGCAGACAGGACAGACAGAGACAGAGAGAAACAGAGAGAAACAGAGAGAAACAGAGACAGACAGAGACAGAGAGACAGACAGAGAAGAGAGAGAGACAGTGAGAGAGAGAGAGGAAGAGGAGAGGATGAGAGAGAGAGAGAGAGAGAGAGAGAGAGAGAGAGAGAGAGAGAGAGAGAGAGAGAGAGAGAGAGAGAGAGAGAGAGAGAGAGAGAGAGAGAGAGAGAGAGAGAGAGAGAGAGGAGAGAGAGAGAGAGAGAGAGAGAGAGAGAGAGAGAGAGAGAGAGAGAGAGAGAGAGAGAGAGGTCAAGCCTAAGGGCCTGAGGCAGCCGACTCCAGCAGGAAGGGCCCACAACCACAAAACTGCGAGGCTGGGCCG
The DNA here is from genome assembly GCA_963556255.1 of Allolobophora icterica. Lineage (NCBI taxonomy): Eukaryota > Metazoa > Annelida > Clitellata > Crassiclitellata > Lumbricidae > Allolobophora > Allolobophora icterica. The sequence goes on along the minus strand of OY744614.1, from coordinate 36,912,890 downwards.
TAGCAGTGCGCATCCGAGGAACAACCAAGTGGCCACGGGCAGATGACCGGAGAGAGCTAGACCCGACCAGGCAAACTGGAAACCAGGGTGCAGTAAGCCTTGAGATACAACGGACCTGAGCCAACAATTAGACAGTTACGCATGTAACTTCGTTTAGTCGAGCACTCGAGCATATTTCTAAAATGTTGCAGTGATAATCACCTTTAGTTCGTATGCATGTCTGCATTACTCAAAAGTTAAATCTGTGAATATCAGACTTGTTGTCCTCGAGACCGAGGTCTTGGTCTCGAGTGCACTCGAGTTCGTTTTTAAAAGTCTTGGTCTTGGTCTTGAGACCAAAAGTCTTGGTCTTGGCCTTGGTCTTGGTCTTGAAGTTCAAAGTCTTGGTCTTGGTCTTGGTCTTGAGGTTCAAAGTCTTGGTCTTGGTCTCGCAAGACCAAGACCAAGATCGGCTGTCAATATGAACAGTCATTTAACAAAACTCAAGAATTTATCAAGCCTGTTTACATCATAGCCTACGACAAATACCTACGGACGGATACAAGTCTTGTTGGTCAGGAAACCCATCGGCAGCAGCAACTAAGTTATGCTATATCTGGAAGCCCTACCGAGACTTTTCTCAGCCAGACGGTCTGATAAACCATGGGAGGATTTAAAAAAGGCTCACGATTTGTACATTTAAATCCAGTGCTTGAAAAGCTACTGCGTGTGCCAGTGACTTCAGCACCTGTGGAAAGTATTTTTTACATGGCGAAATTTTTATGAAGTCCCACAAAGCACGTCTTGGTCAGAAAATTCTGAGTGAATTGGTTTTTATAAAATACAAAAGGCACTAGTCTTAAAATAGCATCTTGCATGAAGGACTTTTGTAAATACGAATTCAGAATTCTCTGCAGTCTGCATTTAAAGTTAATTTGCTTGAATAAAATAAAGACACATTTTCGCTAAAATAGCGAGTAGTTCGACTTGACAATTTTTTTATGGAAAAGAAGTCTTGCCCTGAATGTGATTTTTTGGGTCTTGGTCTCGGTCTTGGTCTTGAGGTTCAAAGTCTTGGTCTTGGTCTCGAGGTTCAAGGGTTTGGTCTTGGTCTTGGTCTCGAGGTTCAAAGTCTTGGTCTTGGTCTTGAGGTTCAAAGTCTTGGTCTTGGTCTTGAGGTTTAAGGTCTTGACAACAAGACTGGTGAATGTGTCATTCTGTTATCCTGTATTATGGTGAGTATACAGTGTGAGAATTGTAGAAAAAAGACTTTGGGGTTCAGACAACAATGTTAAGGCCGCCACTGAAGACAACTATCTGTCAAACCAACTTGCGCAGCGAATGGTTAGCCTTCATGGTGTCCGACCAGCATAAACACGCAATCTTTCGATCAGAGATATTGAGGACGTTTGAACTGCGAGTCTATAGGAGTCTGAGCTTCGGTAACTTCCCCAGCCTGCTGTAAAAAGTCGTATAGCGGAGGTTCCATTCTGCATGCCTGCAATCCACTCGACAACATTATTTTAAGTCGGACACCCAATCGTCGTGTTGCAAGCAAGCTAGCAAATTTGTAAGTGTTGGATTCAAATGTGTTTTTTTTTACTAATTTGAAGTTGAAACGCAGTTCTGTATACGCCCCCCAATTGTGCTCAGTGCACGCTATCTTAAGAGCACAGTAGGCGTCGGCACTTTTCGGATTAAAGTCCTCAAAGGTGATCGCGATGACGATTGACTGAGAACAAAACTTCGGCGTTGGACATATTATGTGCTATAACTGTGAATGGTTTCGATACTAAATTTCTGCTAGTGCTACAGTTCGCTTTGTTAGCCTAGGAAGACGTCTATAGAAGAGACATAGACGTCGAAGACCTGAGTAGGACAAGCGGTCAAAACAAAAATGAAAGCTTTCACGAGAAATCGACAAATTCATTTATCGTTACTTAACATTCTTTTGACTTTTTGCCTAATTACTGGCAACGGCCATGAGACTTCAGCCCAAGGTGAGACAAACCACAGGTATTTTATGCTGTATGAAGCAGATATGTGTACATAGGCGTAGCTACATGGAGGCAAGAGGAGGCCTCCTCTTGGTTTTGCGAATTGAAAAATTCTCCATGTATTTTCTGAAGTAGACCCCAGGAGAGGTGGATTTTGCCTCCTCTTGATTTATGTCGAAGAAAGTCCTCGAATGTGTTATGTGTTAATGACTAAAAAAAAGGTCATCAACTTTTTTCGTGACGAAATTTACTTTTTTCGTGACGAAATTTTAGAAATTCTCAGAGCAAAATTCTTAAATTCTCAGAAGTTTTTCGGACGCTGAAAAATTTCCCTCTGACCTCTGAAACAAAATCGCCGCCACTGCATAAAAGTTTAGACAAGCAGTAGTTGCCTCCTCTTGAATTGAAGTCTGGCTACGCCCCTGTATGTGTATCCTATGTTTGCATGTAGGCCTATATAGCCTATACGTAGTGGTGGCGATCTTGTTTGACAGGTGGGGGGGGGACACTTCTGAACTGATCTAGTTAAAAAAGAGTTTTGAACTGATCTGGTCAAAAAAACAGGTCAAACAATTTTTTCGCGCCCGCGAGAAAAAACTGTTGACCTTATTTTGGTGTTTCTTCTATGTGGGACGGGGGCGTACATGGTGTGTCCCAAGTCCCAACACTATATGGATATCGAAAGACAATTTTCAATATTACGTCAATATTACAATAAGTATGCAAAGTTCTATCCATTTATGTGTATCGTATCGTATTTGGAGATTTGCATAGCGCCGCTCACAGCTGCGGTCACTCAGCAGCGCTCCCAGTGCGAAGGCTCCGAGAGAAGAAAAAGGTTTTAAGCACGGAAAGGGATGTAGGAAGAAATCTAGAAAGTAAGGTTAGCCGTAGAGAGGAAGGAAGGGCATTCCACAGGAAGGGCCCTATGTTGGCAAGAGATCTATGCCCGATAGCGCATTGGATAACATCTGGCGTAGAGTGCGAGAGGTACAGAGATCGAGTCCCATAGGGGGACATGCTTTGTAGGCTGCAATTTGCGCCGTGTATTGCAGGCTGTCTGTTCTGTTAGTAGTTAAGATTTATCGCATAACATGTACATGTACACTTCGCATAGGCGTAATTTGTGGGGGGTACGAGGGGTACCCGTACCCCCCACTTTTTGAACTGGGGGGTACTGTACCCCCCACTTTTTAAACAATGTCAATCAATATTTTATTATTGTGCCTTCTCAGAGAACGCAGTCAACACCAAAAGTACGAAAATACTTAGATACACATGTAAACCGGCAACCAAAATTAATGAGAATACTGACAGGGAATATGTTCAAAATGGGCGTCATGCGAAAAGCTAAAGTGGAGAAGAAATTGGTACCCCCCACTTTTTAGACCAAAGTATTGGTACCCCCCACTTTTTAGACTAAAGTTACGCCCCTGTGTAACACTTGTACAGCGCAGTGCGTTTGCAGGCGCTTAATTGAAGAATAAATATTATTATATTATTATTAGTTTGAGCTAGAGTGGTCCTGACACGCGGAACAAAGAGGACATACCGGTCGCGAGAGCGGAGTAGTAGGTGAGAAGCTGCAGAAAGATGGGGTGGGAGGGGGGCAGATGAGGTTCCTGAGATATTTGGAAGTAGTACCCAGTTTAGACTTAAGGACAAGAACAAAAACTTTAAATTGAATGCGGGCTAGGAGAGGGAGCCAGTGAAGTTGATCGAACATAAACGAAGATATATGGGAACATTTAGGAAGACGATCAATCAGCATGGCGGCAGCATTGAGAACTGACTGGAGAGGAGACAGGCGGACCCTAGGAAGACCAACAAGAATTGAATTGCAATAGTCGATTCTAGAACAGACAAATGCATGAACTATATGGATCAAGGTGGATAGGGAAACAGATTTGCGTAGTCCTAATGCGCCGAAGTTGAAAGTAGGAAGAGCGTGTGCGGTTTTTAACAGGATCAGAAAAGGTGAGAGAACTGTCCAGTGTGACACCTAGGTCACGCACACTGGTAGAAAATGTAAACTGGGGGGAAGTTTTCAGCAAGAAGCGGAAAGTCAAGTTTCTGGAGTTGCTGAGGAGTACTAAACCAGATTAGTTGAGTTTTGAAGGAATTAAGAGCAAGGCGATTTGAAGACATCCATGCATGTAACTTATTAGAGAGTATACCTGAATACGAGCAGCTAAGGTGAGTTGGGCCGAAGGAAGACCATGGACGTATTATGTGTATATATTATGAATGTGTATGTCTTACGGACATGCATATAAAATTATGTGTATGTCTTACGGACTGATCTTCTGGAGATTCAAGTTGGTGCAGTTGGGCTTTGGTGAAATTGAAAGTGAAAGTGTAGTCCTATTAATGTAGGCCTATATAGCATAAAGTCGCAATTATGAAATGCTATTCGTACTTGGTATACTTTTGTGCTGCAGGCCTATAAAGCCAGCCCTGGAAGCAGCCATGGGTATGTAGTAGGCCTATTAGCGACTTCATTTTTCTTAGCCTTGGCAAATGAGGGTAGATGGTCAGTCCTCTTCCTTAGTACCCTATTTATCCACTGATCACGTAGGTCAGTATATGTATTACAGCTGAGTTGGCTAGGGAGCAGATGGAGCTGAACAAATATCTGCCCTGGGGGAAATTTAACCCCAACCTCTCAATTGACAATCCAATACGTTGACCATCTTGCACAGGTTCGTAACTTTGGTCTAAAAAGTGAGGGGTACCAATTTCTTACATAGGCCTGCACGAAGCCAGGCGGAGACTGCGATCTCCGGGAAGGCTCAATAATAAAATATTGATTGATATTGTTTAAAAGTGGGGTGCACGGTACCCCTCAGTCCAAAAAAGTGGGGGTGCGGGTACCCCTCGTACCCCACAAATTACGCATATGGTCTTGCACCCCAAGTAAAAGTGTCCCAAAAGGGTACACATCAATGTTGTTATTGGTTATTTGTGTGTGTAATTGTAGATAACGACTGGATAACTAAAGACAATTTTCAATACTATGTCAGTAAGACTGATGAAGAGACTTCACAAACCTGGCACAATGCAAGGGATTGGTGCATGACCAACAGTGCTGATCTGGCTAGCATCCACAGTCTAGAAGAAAACGATTTCATAATTTATCAGGCGAGTTTTATTTTTTATATTTGCACACACTATCAGGCTGTCCTTTTAAGCAATAAAGTGCAAATATTATTAAGAAGGATTTTCTCAGGTGACCAAAATTCTGTCATTGAAAACGATCAGTATGTAGTTTTTCCCTCATCCTACCCTTTCCCTACCTCTTCTCTTCCCAGTCTCCTCCTTTACTCATTTTCCCTTTAAGAATTGACTACACTAATTCATTATAAAACGAAATACGTGTTTATACTTTTGAATGTTTATCAATACATGGAAATCTTTATTGATAGACGTGTGATATTAATGAGTGATTGTCCGTTGGTGGTCCGAGTCCGGTTGCCTGAAAGACCAGAAAGACCAGAGAGAGGCAGAGCAGCTGTTACGGAGGGTTTCGTTGAGGACGAGATAGCTTGGAAGGCAGAGGTCTTGGAAGACTGTCTGTTGCACGGTCATAGATAATTAGGAACAGAGCTTACCAACATCTTGAAGCGACCATGCGTAGCTGAGGCTAAATGAAAGTAGATAATAGATAGATGGCATCGTTATATTCACAGAGAGACTGACACGGAAACTGCTACTGTAAGCAGCTATTGTTTAGACTGATATGTAAGGTATTGTAATGTAAGGCTTCCTTTTGTTCTATCAGCACCATCCAGAAGCTGTGTCTTGGAAAGCAGCATAGTAAGCAGTGGGGAAACAAGCCCACAACTGTTGTACAGTGACATTTTGAGCAGAGGCGTCTACCCCCCTCCCCCGAAGTCATTGGAGCAATTCTCCTCCTTTCCCTCCTGTTCCCTTTCCCCCTTCCTCCGCCCCAATAATGATGGCACATACACTGACAGATCTTCCCATCCCCCCATTTTTTGGATGGAACATTTGCTCCAAGGTTTCTATGGAGTAGACGCCCCTAATTAACAGTTTGAGTACCAATAAAGTCATTGTTCAGAGAGGCAAGGCCAAAAGGTCATTGACATGCTGAAGCAGAACCATATGTTTATGGTGTCGTGATATTTTATCTAACTACTTACCTCGTGTGACATTTGACAGATCAATCTTACTGGCTATCAGTATTCTATCTGGACTGGTCTTAACAGTTTGAAAAGTGAAACTTGGAGGTAAGTAAATTATTTACACCTTAATTTTTGTGGGTGTGAACGATACTCTAGTGGTTAGCGTGCTGGGCTGTCGACCCAGAGGTCGGGTTCAAATCCCTGTCCTGACAGAAATTTTCTGTGTGATTTTATGCTCCCAAGCCAACTCAAATATAACGAGTACACTGACCGTACACTTTCAGTTGTGATATATGATCAAGCGGTGAGGGAGAGGACCGGCCACCCACCCTCATATGCCAAGGCTAAGAAAATGAAGTCGCTATAGCAGTTCATATCTATGGCTGCATCCATGGGCGCCCGCAGGATTTTTTGCAGGGGAGGTCAGCCACGGCCAGGAGCACTGGCGGCGATCTTGTTTGACAGGTGGGGGGGGGACACTTTTGAACTGCTCTGGTCAAAAAAGAGTTTTGAACTGATCTGCTCAAAAAGAGTTCAAATTTTTTCCCCGCGTGATGACCTTTTTTGGTGTTTCTTCTAAATATTGGGATCGAATGTATGGTGTGTCAGATGTATGGTGTGCCTCCTATCTTCGTCAGTAATTCACAGTCCAACTACGTCGCTCAACCCCGCTCCTCATCCGCCCTATCACTTCGCCCCTCCGTCACCTCACCACAAAAATGCAAATCGTTTTATAGCCATAGCTGGTCTGCTTCTCTTGAATAAACTCTCACCAGAATTACGACAAATATATGATCCTTCCTACGAACTCACCAAAACCTTACCTCTTGTCATCTCACCATATGGCTTTCACTCAAAACATAAAACACTGCTCTTTCACAGATCTTAACCTGCTTCCTCCTCTTCCACTTGCCTCCCTCACCGCTTCAATTCTAAACTCCATCCACCGTAGCCGTCTGACTGCCTGCCAGGCCTGCCTGACCCCGTTGCACTTTGATCCCCTGCCTATAGATTTTATTTGACTGAGCGCCTGTGAATAATCTGGCTCCCACGACGTATGGCTTTTGTGGGCATTGAAGTAATCGCGAGATTACGATTGCGATTACAAGTAAAAACTGCGGAAGAAAGTAAAATTTAAAGGAATATGGCGCCTATAATCCTGTTTGTCATTTTTTCTGATGCTCAGATTTAGGCGAATTATTTAAAAATGCAGTCTCGACTCTCAACAGTTTAGTTGTACTTACCATCACGTCTTCTAGCTGGTGACATGGAAAACGACAGATAAGTTTAAATTACTGTAATGGCGGTCCACTAGATATTATCAATTTTATTAATTAAAAACTTAGTTACAATCCTCTGTATTCTCGAATAAGGCTTACAATGATGGGATCTCGAAATGATCTGATCTAGTCTCTCTTTCTCCTCCCAATCTGTAAGCCCATAAATAAATATGATATATATATAGGCCTACATAATTATATGCATACATATATACACCCAGTATTAGCTTTCCATATAGGCCTACTGTAGGTCTATTGTTTCCTCCGTCTGCTGTAATATATATATATATATATATATATATATAAAATATATATTACAGCTGTCTTAGTAATTAGTACTGTTGTCCTGTGTCTTATCTCTATATCCAAGCCCAACCACTCTCTCTCTCTCTTCAGCCTTGTAGAATAATACATTGCGCGTGTCACCATCCTCCGCCTTTGAACCATGCAGAGAGAAACCCAAGCTATCTTTCAACAGCCAACATCTGTTTAACCTTTCAGACCGAGAGAGTATACGGTTTCCAGTATCCACGATTCTCTGGGCATTCGTCTTAGCTTGCTGACCCTAAGATCAGGGCTGGCATTGGCCAGCTCTATAGGTAGGTTCCATTAGGCCTACTGTGTTATTTCTATAAATTCTACTGTATAGTGCATCAACTCTGGGGTTTCTCGTCAACAGCCAGCACTTGCTGTTGCTTTCAAACTCAGAGAGTAAGGTTTTCAGTATCCAAGATTTCTCTTGACAGTCACATCATGATTTCCAGGGGGGGTCACGCGACCCCCCTTGACCTATGCTGCGGGCGCCCATGGCTGCATCTCGGATTTAGCTGAAAGAACTGCGCCTCTTCATTTCTGTGGTTGATTTCTTAACCAGAGCTGGTATATTAGCCACTTTGTCAGTGTCTGGCATCTGTCAGTGCAAATAATCTCTGAATATAGTAAATTGAGTTGACTTGACGATTCTACTAACCAGAAAAACTTTACAGGATGTAGAAGAGGAAGGGCTTCCCTTAAGCTAGCCTTGAAGCAGCAATATAGGCCTTATTGCTCATATATTTAGAACATGTCTGTAGTAGGATCTCAAGAATATAATCTGTAAGGAGACTCTGTTAGGTGTCTTACGTGTAAATGAAACTGCAAGCGACACATTGAGCTAGGTTTTTTGGTGTGTAGGCCTAAGTTACCATTTTTATCATTGGCATATGCTTTGTTTTAATATAATGAGATGCTTTTCTTTTGTTAAGTTGGTCAGATGGAGCAGTAGTTAATTACACAAATTGGAAAGACACCTATCCAGTCAATAATCCAGAAATGCCTTGGAAGTGTGGATATTTAGAAGCGAAAGGTGAGACTAAAATCTTTTAAACTGTTGCTGGATATTATACCTGTAGGTGTTTTGACTGTTCTTGTGACGTGGATAATTCTGCTTTTTCTGTGGTGGCAGAGGGATGTGAAACTTCACTGCCGCCATCTTGTTGATGCTTTCGGTTGCCAGCTGTTTTTATTCTAAATTTTTTTTATTAAAAAAAATAATTTCAATGAGGTTCACAAGTTAATCACGTATTGGGTTTAGAAGAGCTCAGACAGATTTCAAGATGAATTTGTAATTGATAATTCAATTTTGTGTAGGTTTATAAATAGAATAGGAGTAATTCAAAACCTCTATGTGACAGACTAAACAAAAATATGTAGTCAGAAGGTAAGCCGCCATTGAGATACCCGAGACGCAGCCATGGTTATGAAGTTCTAGCAACCAACTTCATTGTAAGCCTCAGCATTTCAGTGCAGGTGGTGGCTATTCCACTTCTACCACGTAGGACGATTTACTCATGTTATGACTGAGTTTGCAAGAACTGCCACTGGGGCAGAGATTCAAAAACATATTTCTGCTTTGATGGGGATTTGAACCCCTGTTTCTGGGTTGGCAGTTCAGCACCCTAAGCACTAGATTGCCACTGGTAAAGTGCAAGAAATGTTTAGACAGAATGACCAAGATGGTATATTTGAGAGCCACAACGAAGATAGCATTGGGTAAATGAAGAAAACAAAACTAATTTAAGTGGACTAGTTAATAATAATAATAATGACCATTTATGGCAAGAAGAACAGGTCTGTGGAAAATTTGCAGCACTGTCGTATCCACTCTCCGCGCTCAACCAATCAGAGTTTACACCTTCAATAGGCCTACGTGCAGCCACAGTATAAATAATTACAAAGTACGTCGACTCCCAGCCGATGCAGCAGTCAGAATGTGTGACCGACCGCCATTTTGAATATGAGCTCTTACACGTCGAAACACCGGAACCCATCACATCAAATATTTTTAAACGTTACAACAACATTGAGGACTACACGCCGATACACCGGAATCCATCACGTCAAATATTTTTAAAACGTTACAACAACATCGAGGACTTCATTAGAATTAACAGTATTATTTTTAACGTTAATTTCAGCTTAAATCTATAATTCAAAAGCTCAGTTGCAAAATGGCGTCACCCCAAAAACTAGTCAACAGTTAGCAATGCCAGTCGACGTACTGTGTAATGATTTATACTGTGGTGCAGCGCTCACAGTGTTTGTGTAATTATAAGTAACTTCTGTTGCGCCGATGGCACACCAAAACAAGCCATAATCAGGTCAATATCCAGAAGACCAGTCCACTGTAAACAATCTTTTATAAGACCCGCAGTCGCAATTTCCAGAGAACTGCATAGTGACTGTCCCACCTTCAGACCCATGTGAGCACTGAGCAATCCACTGTCTGTACTCCATTATTAATGGAATAAGGCTATTCGGAATTAAACTACTTCGCGGACCGCGCTAAGGCGCACAGAGCTTGATCTCAAGTTCTTGATCTCAAGAGGTATGTAGTCCTAGACACTACTGTGTGCCTGAGGACCAAGGCACATACGGCCCTGGACATTGGAGCCGATCTTCACCCACTGATCTACTGGCTACCCGTCCTCAGCCTGAAAACGTGCCTAAGACTGGGACTGTTTGCAGAGTCATGAAAACGGTAACGTTCTGGTGAGAGGCATGCCATTGATGATGATGATGATGATGATGATGATGATGATGATGATGATGATGATGATGATGATGATGATGATGACGACGACGACGACAATGACGATGGCGATGATGATGATGATGATGACGACGACGACGACGATGATGATGATGAGTTACTAGCAATAAGTAGAAAGATTTCTAGCCTAAGAATATGTTTGGTAATGTGATGTAAAGCTCTCAGATGAACTTACTTTTGCCTTGTTTTGTAGAATTGATCATATAAAGCTAGAATATCGGGTAACTTGTAATTCTTAATCTTGTAAAAATAGGTTCGTGGAAGAATAAACACTGTGAGTATCCATATGGCTACGTGTGCAAGCGACCGGTTGATGTGGTGACCACAGTTAAAACAGATCCACCAACCACATCAGTTCCTGGTTACTGCCCTGCTGAATACTTTGGTGTTGGTCTGTATTGAAATTGTGCTCTAAAACTTAAAGTGACTAATAGGCTAAGAATTGCTTGTGATTGTTAACATTTCTGTGTGTTAGAAGTTCTTTGCTAGGCCTAATGATGGTTCGATGTGTTGTCATTACCAATTTGTACAACGCCGCTTCAAGAGAAATTCCTCAGTCGAGGTGCTTAGAGAGGTTGTTAACATCATTGTGAATATTTACAGTTAATTAATTCCATATCACATGCTACAGTTTTGAGGCTATGATGTGATTAGAAGACGTGTCGTCTGATTTAGGAAGAGTCTTGTGGCCATTTAAATGGGTTACTCCTGTTCTAGGAGCAGATGAGAACCATTCTGAAAGAAAGTCAGACGAATGGTTTGGAAGATGAAGTGTTTTTTTTACTTTAAACAACCAGCATTTAGAATAGCAGTCATTAACGTCAACAGAAACTTGAAAATTATACTTGAGTGATTAACTAGTCTATTGTTTTATTGATAATTCACGTGCACTAATGAAAGTGCTGAATGTTGTGCCTATAAGTTGCTGACGCCAAACCAGACTATTAAGACATCCAGATTTGGCGAAGGTATGACTTCTTTTTCTTTCCAGTGAACAGCAACAAATGTTTTCGAATTGTGAGGTTGGATGTTAACGCGAACGAAGGCATTACCTGGGACGACGCTGCGGCTACGTGTCGTGCTGAGCCTGGGATATCTCCAGACATTGCCTGCATTGCTAATTCAGCCGAGCACAGTTAAGTAACCAGATGTTACAAAATAGAGTTTAGTGTTTGTTTTAGGCTAAAACAAACACTAAACACATAGGATATTGCTAAAACTTTTAGCAACATCCTATGTGTTTGTCTCATTGTGCAAGCTCATGTCCTGGAGGATAAGGTAGCACGAGATATTAATACGGCAATAGTTACACATCTCTATTTACACTAAGTATTCTTTAGAGGTTTTATCCTGACTGTCAGTTTGTGCAACACAGTGGTCCATCAATAAACTCTGACACTGTAGTCCGATATTCGTCCGTGCCCTTGTGCCAGGCAGTGCCAGTCCCAGGCCTGGATGAAAAGGAGGGAGACGCTAATGATCTTTGTTATCACACAGTGGCGTTAAACTCAGTGAGATTAGACTATCAGTAGCAGGCCTGCTCTGTAGTCCAATCGTTGAGGGTTTGAGACTGCTGAAGAGACTCCATTTCAGTAGCGTGGGCAAGCTGTTTAGTCTATTGCCTCAGATTCATCAAGTAGGCCTAATAAGATTAATTAATTAATTAATAACAATGAAAGAAATCAAGGAACTGAGCAATCTTACAGGGCACAAAGGCAAATTGTCAGCTTTGCATGGCCAACTGAGTCTGAATCACACTCAGAGGTGAAAGGTAGGAAACATTATAAATTATTAGTTCTCAGAAAAGCTGCTCTGTAACAGAACTTTTTCAAACTACATGAAAAATTATCGTGTAGGATAAATGGCATATTAAGATGGGTACTGCTGGTACTTGTGATTGTGTTATGTCAACGGAGGAACGTAATAGAGTAGCAAATTCAGATAAGACAGTGTTTTCTGGAAAAGTTGTAGCATGTTTTTAGGGTAAGGAGCAACACTTTTTCTACATGCTATAAAAACCAAAACGGGTATCATATTTTGGAAATGCATCTGGCCATAGGCGTAGACTCTGGGGGGGGGGGAGGGAGCAGCCGGGGCACGTGCACCCCAATAATTGAGATGGAATGCACACCCAATGCAACAAGTGTAGAATGAATAACCAAATCCTCCCACCCCCTAATATTTTGGACAAGGTAACGCCAGTGCATCTGGCCATAAGAACTGTACTCTGTTGTCTGAAGAATGCAGCAATGATTTGCACCCAGAAACATCAGGGAGATAAATAGAATCGTGAAAATTTGGAGAAATAGGCCTATAATGATGTATTAAGCAGCAAGTGAGTAGTTATTAAGTTATCTTAAGACTGCCTCAAAAGGCCCTGTATAAATCTATGAATGAATGAAGCTATGAATGAATGATAGATAACGGCATAGTTTTCAAAATATATCCTGATCCTTTGCTGTTCCAGATGCCATTATGGCTCGCCTGAAAGACCAGCACGATGGTCTTTGGATTGGTCTCAAAAGCGAAGACACAACGTCGGGGTACAGGTGGTCCGATAATTCAGCCTTGACATTCACCAATTGGGCTCCTCGTGAACCAGCGGAAACAGTAAGTTCCTGCGGACTTTGTAATCTGAAGCTTCGTAGTGAAGTTGGCCTTGCTACACTCAACTTGAACAGTTAGAAGGCCTAAAGTCTACAGCTATATATATATATATATATATATATATATATATATATATATATATATATATATATATATAGGCCTACAGTGCTTTTTTTTGCGCCGGAACGCGCCGGAACGCGCCGGAACGCGCCGGAACGCGCCGGAACGCGCCGGAACGGCGTTCCGGCACCTTTTTTCAGCTACTAAAAAGTAATTAATTTATTTTAATGATAAAAACAATAATTTCGTTAATTTAGCTTAATTTCAGTGTTGTGAAGTGTTTTCAGTGTTTATCCATCGAAACCCCCAATCCAATTTTTCTCGGTATTTTAGCCCTTCAATAATTGTTCAGTTCCGGAACCTATTGTTCAGTTCCGGAACCTTTTTTTCTAGAAAAAAAGCACTGTGTATATATATATTAAAGATCCTTTGACCTTTGTAAATCTGTGATCTTATATATATATATATATATAGATATATATAGGATGGTTGTCGTCTAGGTGCTAGCGGCACGTCGCCACTCGGAAATAAATTCGTTAAATACTCAGGGCAGGATCTATTTTTTTCATGGAAAATTATCTGATTCATTGATGTTCAATCGAGGGATCAAACGGTTTATTACATTTTGAAAAAAATCGACGAACTGGAGAAATATTAGTGGAAAGTTGGTTCATGCGAATTTGAAGGGATGGTCTCACCTGTCTCGTCAATCCTGGGGAAGCTGTACTAAACTGTACGTAGTTAAATCAGGATCTTGCGCATGCGCATACCTTGTATGTACGCGAGAATAGCTTGTTGATATCAGTCTGTTTACGGATCTCTATCGAAACTTGAAGGATTAATTGTTTCCATCAACTTCAATATTTCTGTCGATTCTGAGCTCATCTCGGAACATGTCCAAGAAATCGAGCAAAGCCGAAGACGTGGTCGCACTTCTAAAAGATGAAAAAGTTGCGGAGTTTCCGGTCGAGAAGATCGAGGAGATGATTGAGAAAAAGTTGGACATGATAATTGAAAAGGTTCTCCTTAAACTCAACCCAATCGTGGAGCAAACAGTCAAAGCTTCTGTCGAGGCACACCATAAGAAACTCCATAATCAAATTTCAGAACTGGTGACCGTCAATAATAAGTTGAGATCACGACTTGACTCTGCAGAAGCTGAATCAAGAGCAGCAAACCTAATGATCCACGGTCTCAAAGAGCCTGACTCTCCACCTGCTACCAAGGGTGCGGCAGAATCCGAAGCCACGGAAGCCGTTCTCAATCTCTGTTCCTCTACGCTTGGACTGACCATCTCTGAAGCAGATATTTCTACGGCGTTCCGTTTACCGCGAAAGGGAAAAGAGAATTTCAGACCTATCCTTGTGAAGTTCGTTTCCCTTAGAACTCGCAAAATGGTCTATGGTGCCCGCTCCTTGCTGAAAAAGTCACACATATTCATAAATGAACATTTGACCATGACCAACGCCATGATCTACGCAAAAACCCGTCAACTCGTCAAAGAGAGCAAGGCCACATCCACCTGGACGGCTGGAGGAGCAATCTTTCTACGCCTGACTGAAGAAAAGACCAGCAAACCCCAGCGCATCTTCTGTCTAACCGATTTAGACAACCTGCTCCCCACTCCGAGCTCTCCTCCCACAATCCCCTCAGCTGTGGGCCTCCACTAGACTCCACGCTTCACTGGACTCCGCGACCCACGTCGGCCGGCTGACTTCGCTTTCGGCCGCTCAGCGGATGTCGTCCATCTCTCGAGCCATCCTTTACCGCTCTCCTTCGTAATCCTCGGACAAACTCAGGAATAACTCTGTGAGTTCCTCCTCGAGTCTTTGACTCTTGACTGCTGTACCGAAAAGTTTAACCAAGTCACTTAATGACTTTAAGCATTTTCTTTCTTTTGTTTATTCTTCGGTAGACGATTTAATGATCTGTGGCTGGTTTCTTTTCTCTGCTTCAATATGTATCACTTACCTGTAAATGATCATTTGGGCTGATCCGAAACGAATTAATTTTAAATCACCCTTAGGTCGTTACTAGTCATTACCAAATGGAGTGACTTTGACTGGTTCTTTAACGACGGCTTAGCCCATTCAGAGAACCTTATTGGCGCTTCGTAGCTCTAACGATCTGAAAGCGTGTAGGTTTGTTTGTTGTTTTCTTCTCAAATTGCTTTAATTTTCAATGCAAAGTTCTGAAGTTTTCCCATCTGGATCGAACTTACTATTTTTAATTAGCTCTCGTTCAAGACTTGTGAGTATTATATCTAACTCCCATGATATTCAGAATGGGCGACGTAAGCGATGACATATTATACTTATACTATGCCAACAGTGGTTTTTTTGGCTAGCGATCATCATACCATGTTATAATTTATGTACAGCATTTTATTTAAGTTGTGGTTTACCCACCCATGAGCATACGATTGAATTTATCGTTTCACGATCTACCACGGACGATTTCTGTCTGTGTAGCCTGAGGGATTTGAACCACGATCACTTTCCAGTTGATGAAGTAACCACCCCTTACCAGGCCAAATCCCTAGAACATTATTTTGCCTGCTACATAGAGAAGACCTGTTCTATTGAGAATAATGACTTACCTTACCTTGATTCTCTACGCTCATTTAGTCTTTTCTCTTCTCTGTACTCACTTACTAGATTTAGGCTGAAAAAGTTTTACAATTGAATCATCACACCTTGATATTGTGAATAGTGACTTACCTTACCTTGGTTCTCTACGCTCATTTAGTCTGTTCTTTCCTTGTACTCACTTACTAGATTTAGGCTGAATAAGTTTTACAATTGAATCATCACATTTTGATTTTATTATTCGTGGCGTCAGGTGATGCTTCTTCTTTTGATTTGTTTTGATTTGTAAGGTTGGAGTTGTTTTATGGGTCTTGTGTGGTTATTTCATTGCCTGTTAGGATTGTAGCCATTGTTCTATTGCGGATTTTCTTATTTTTGTTTCTTTTCTCCTCTGTCTTCCTCCTCTTTATCAAAGCCTTGTACTCTAGACCCTTGCCCTGTATTGATCTTCTACTGCTACCAAAGGAGTGGCCGAGTGCCAATCTCTGGTTAGAGAACCATTGATGTTTTCACCCAGAGCCCACGTGGCGGCATGTGTACCCCACCTGCAACCTCACCTCGCCCACTAACTAGCTTGGACTCAATTGACGGGGAGCGATTACAAACGAATTGCCCCACTTGCGATAGTGAACTAACGTTTAATTCTAATGAGGAGGCAGCCTTTGCCGCCTTAGCAGATAATTCTGACTACACAGGTGCTATTCGCGCAGCTAATAATGCAATCGAGCTTGAGGTATTTCCGGATGATAGTGAAACTAACTCATTAATTGAAGATTTAAACGCCGACCCTGACAGAAATTTTTTTAGAAACCCAAACTGGTCTAGTAATTATATTAGTACAGAGACCCTCGCTGAACACTTACAATCGGGATTTCACCAGAGGGATAGGACATTCACCGTAATGCACATTAACTGCCGCAGTATGGCGCATAAACTCGCTGATATAAGTGAGCTGGCTAATATGTCTCAGGCCTCAGTTATAGGACTGACTGAAACTTGGTTAGACCCGGGCTTGGAAGGTACCATTCATGTTAATGGATTCAACTATTTAGGTAAATCAAGGGCTTCAGTAAGGGGTGGTGGAGTGGGTCTGTTAATAAATAAAAATTTAAAATTTCATCAGTTCGCTCCAAAGGGTAATCTTGAGAATCATAAGACATATGAGAGTCTTTTCGTTCGTTTATCCCTAAAAACGAGCTCACCAGTAGTAGGAATAATTTATAGACCACACGGACAGAAACTAAAGGAATTCAACGAAGAATTCGACGAATTACTATCGGGAATAAAAAAGAGTGCAAAAGAGGTGATTTTACTGGGGGATTTTAACATAGATCTCTTAAAAATAAATGAGCATAATGAAACTAATATTTTTCACAACTGTCTTGCGTCCCACCACTACCTACCAACTATAACCAAGCCCACTAGGATCACCTTGACCACCAGAACTTTGATAGATAATATATTCAGTAACGCTTGGTCTAGGTTAGTCGAGGCCTTTATTGTCATCTCGGATATTTCAGACCACCTTCCTATCTATGCCCGATTTTCCTTTGAAACCATGCCGGTTATTATAACCCCCACCACAAGGAAAGCAGATTAGTTAATGAAGCCAACTTAAATAAATTTAAATTGACACTAGAAGAAGAGAACTGGGATTCCATAACAAAGGCGTGTGAACTGGATGATGCTAATGAGGCATATGATCTATTTTTTGATAAATTCTACCAGGCCTACAATGCAGCCTTTCCAATCGTAACGGTATTAAAGACTCGAAAGAGCAATTTCAAGAAACCCTGGATGTCAGTAGGAATCCTAAAATCCTGTAAAAAGAAAAATTCATTATATGTAAAATATCTCAAAACCCCCACCCCAGAAAATAAGATCACTTTTACCGAATATAGGAATAAATTTAAAACAATTAGAATCCAAGCTGAACGCAATTATTATACGACTGAATTCTATAAACATCATAACGACCTAAAAGCTACTTGGAAACTACTTCGTTCCGCCATGCAAATAGAAGACAACAATATTACCCAAATTAAACTCAAAATAAATGGAGTCCTGGTGGACGACCCAGGAATAATTGCCAATAATTTTAACAACTATTTTGTCAATATAGCCAGTGATTTGTCAAAGAAAATCCCGGATTCTCCACGCACCTTTGAACAATATCTTCCTCCATCCCGATTAAACTCTATGGGCCTGACATTGACCTCCCCTGAGGAGATACTGAAAATAGGCGGCCGGGTTACTAAAAAAAAACCCACTCCAAAGGTCTGGATGACATTGACCCTTATATCGCCACCCAATACCTATATTTAATTACAAAACCATTAGCAGCAATCATTAACTGTTCTCTTATCAACGGACTGGTCCCACATAAGATAAAAATGGCAAAAGTAGTACCAATCTTCAAAAAAGGTGATACTGATAACCCGGCTAACTATAGACCCATCTCGATACTTCCATATTTCGCTAAATATTTCGAGAAAATAGTTTACGACAGACTCAGTAACTATATCAACAGCTTTAATCTAATTCACCACTCTCAGCATGGATTCCAATCGGGCCATTCCACTTATATGGCCCTAATCGACATGGAGGACAAAATCACCAAAGCTATTGATTCTAACGAATACTCAGTGGGTATTTTCATCGACCTAGCCAAGGCCTTCGACACGGTCGACCATTCCATATTATTAAAAAAATTAGAAAATTTCGGAATCAGAGGCCCAATTCTAAGATGGTTCTACAGTTATTTCCTGAACCGCACTCAAAAAGTTCTATGCAATGGTGTACTTTCAGAAAGTCGCTCAATCTTATATGGGGTACCACAGGGCTCCAATCTCGGGCCCTTACTATTTCTTTTATACATTCTAGCTACGATCTCAAAAACTCTTCACTTTATCCTATTTGCCGACGATACCAATATTTTTTATGCTCACCAGTCTTGGCAAACCCTAATGGATACCATAAATTCAGAATTAAAACTTGTAAACTATTGGTTCACGGCAAATAGGCTCACCCTCAACGTTGACAAAACCAACTTTATAATTTTTAAATCCCATAGGAAAATTACACCTATTGATATCACCCTGGAAATAGCGGGAACCCACTTAGCCCAAGTTGAGTCTGCCAAATTCCTGGGTGTGATTGTTGATAGGCACCTTTCTTGGAAAGAACACATTGATTTCATTGCACAAAAAATTGCGAAAAACATAGGCATCATAAAAAGGATCTCCTACCTACTTCCTGAGACTATCAGATTGAACCTTTACCTTTCCTTAGTCCTACCGTACTTAAGTTATTGTAATTTAATCTGGGCATCCACCTACGACTCCAGACTTAGTAAATTAATAATTCTTCAAAAAAGAGCAGTTAGAATGGTTGCCGGTGTCCCCACTGGCACCCATACTAGTCCAATTTTTACTAGACTTAACCTTCTGGACATAAAGCAACTTAGATCTTCACAGATAGGAAAGTTCCTCTACCTATCTGAACATAACAGTCTACCAGCTTCATTTCACAATTACTTTATAGCCGGCTCGCAGATTCACATCCACAATACTAGGAACGCTACCTCCCTCAGACCTACTAAAGCCCGCACAAACATACGAGCATTTAGCATAAAAGTTTTCGGACCTAAATTATGGGCGAAGATTCCTCCAGACATTCGCCTCTCTCCAAATATTCATTTATTTAAGACCCGTTTGAAATCGTTCCTAATGAGTTCTGTCGCAATTGAACTTTAACATTGAACGCACGGGGTGTCGTTGCGCTGTGGGGTTCACGTGTGCGCACGTGGGCCACTTCTACTCCCATTTTTTTTAACTCGCCAATGATTCTTATTCCTTTCTACTTTTCTTCACCGCTTTAGTTAGTTAGTTAAGCTTAGTAAGATAGTTAAGATTAGTTAAGCAGTTTTGATTTGCCTTACTTTCTTTCTCCTCCTTGGTTTCTCTCAAGACAGCCATACTGACCGTGCTACTTAATCCAGTAGGTGTCCCTGCCCAGCGGGAATTCTTCCCTTTGGGGCCACCTTTTGCCTCAACAGGCGTGACCTGCGAATAATTCTTGTTTTAATTGTTTTTGAAATTTTGGTTGTCATTACGTCTATTGAGATGCAATAAAATGTTTTGATTGATTGATTGATTGATATTGGAAAAACGGAAAATTGGCGGCCCCTAAAAATCGGCGGCCCTAGACGGCTGCCTAGTTTGCCTAACGGACGAACCGGGCCTGACTAG
>OY744614.1:36739658-36892693 GCA_963556255.1 Allolobophora icterica | reverse complement strand
ATCGGCCAAAGCCCGCATGTAACTGATGGTTTTCTGGTTCTGACAGAGACGCCAAATACCACTCCACCTCAGATGGAAGGGTCGTGCCCTGCAAATGCGTCTCTCGTCTGGGTTCCTTATGGCGAATACTGTTACGGTATTTCGGGTTACATCACGGCAAGTTCCTGGGAGATGGCTCAACAAAACTGTGTCAATGCTGTGCCCGGAAGAGACTGTAACCTTATTTCGATTCACAATTCGCTGGAGGGAGCATTTGCTGGGGACCTTGCGCTGCGCTATTCAGCCAGTTATTACGACTCTTTCTGGATTGGACTGCACCAGACTGGTACAGGTGAGTTCCTGTGTTATCTGTGTATGGTCTTAAATTATGGGAAGTGGTTAAAAGCAATGGGGTTTGTCTTTCAAAGCCAGGGATGTAGTAACTGGTACTTTTACTTGAGTGCCACTGCTAATTTAAGTCGAATCACAATTTATATTCGTCAAAGACTTCGTTAACTTCCGTGAGCTATATAAAATGTTATACACACCTTGATGTTATCACTTTTGAATATTATCAAGCAAGCGTCATATGAAATTCATTAATAAAGTGGCTTTTTATGCTAGTATTACGCCATGTGTTGAGGAAATCATGGTGTGCACAGGCTGCTTTTTAAAATTTCAAAGCAGTACTTGGCCCTGTATAGTACGTCTGACCAGACGTATTAGACTTGTGGGTTGCGGATGAACGACTCAGAAAGTCAAAAACAAGTTGATGACCTGTGGTGAATAAGCAGACAGGACCCTTTCTGCAGGTGGATGTAGATATTGTTTTAACGATGATGTATAAATTGCTTGACTGACCGTTTTGTTGACTAGTAGTGTAATTTCAGTGCAATAGATAGAAGTTGAAGACTATAGTTCGTCCGCTGATCTGAAAGGTTCATGATTTCAAATGTTTCTGTATGGATTTGGGGATTCAATAACTTCTTGGTTGATTTTAATTTGATTGACTGATTCATGTTGATTGATTGATTGCTGATTGGGGTTTACATCGACAAGGGCACGCATAAAAGGCGCGACACAAAAGAGCGCGCAGATAAAGGCGCTGTCAAATGAAATCGCAGGTTAATTAGAGCGTCTTGTGATCTGAGCGCGCGCTAATGAAGGCGTGTGTAGATAAGGTCGCCGTTCAATAAATCTGAAATCATTGTTTATAAAACTAAAATAATATCAAAAGCGTGTGCAGAAAATAATACACCGCTGATTGGTTGAGCTATTAGACGAGAGCTGGACGTGGACTGACAACACAGAGGTGGAATATGTTTACTGGAATCCTGGAGAGCCGAACGACGTAGATGGAACTCAGAACTGTGTGCGATCATTTTACCAACACTTCGCCAACACTTTCGATGATTACATCTGTGCAAATGGCCTTCCTTACGTGTGTAAAGTACGCAAAGGCATGTACACAACTTACTTCATTTTTCCTAAAGAGCCTAGGCAGTTGTGAGGTAGTTTTAAATGCACTGCATTAAACGTCCTGATACGTTTATTAAAGTATCTGCCAAAATGCAGTAGGTCTATAACTTTGAACTTTCCTAATATCTGGAATTTTTTGTCATTGAACTGAGCAGCACGCTGAACCTGACTGTTTCTTGTTTTGGTATGGTTCAGGACTTGTAGCTTTAGCTATAGCCATTTGGATTGAAATATCCAAGACGTTACGCAATCTACGCTTCCCAAGCTACTGAGCCAGTTCCTGAAGCTAGCTCTTGCCACCCTCCAAGTTTAGGAGAGATAGCAATGAGGTCTATCTTCTAAGCATTGAACAATAATAAAGAATTTTCAAACTTAAGCTTACAAACATACAGTAATTGTTTCTTTATTGCGATGTGACTGCAAATTTATATAGCATTCAACAATTAAAGAATTTTCAAACTTAAGCTTACAAACATACAGTAATTGTTTCTTTATTGCGATGTGACTGCAAATTTATATAGCATTCAACAATTAAAGAATTTTCAAACTTAAGCTTACAAACATACAGTAATTGTTTCTTTATTGCGATGTGACTGCAAATTTATATAGCGCCATTTAAAGAGATGCTCATCGGAGATGCTCCTGACATAACACAATGAAACCACGATCGAACATGCTTCCACACAAGTCATCACAAGACCACACCTCTTTTACATTTTGGGGGCACATTATACAGTTTTCCCCCGAAAATTCTGAAGAAACACCAAAAAAACTGTAAAATTTCTTCGCGCAGAGCGCAAAAATTTTGTTTAACCTCTTTTTTGATATCCTTGCCCCCCTGAAAAAAGCTGAAATGACGTCCCTGCATAATTCATCATTCATAAGTTTTTGTTACTGAGCCAGTTCTTGAAGCTGCATTAAGTACCGCAAGAGTTGTCATTGCTTGACATGTTGCACAACGTTCTTGCTTCGTTCATTCTTGCAGCCCCACTTCCTACGACTCCTCCGACACCTTCAAACGTTGATGGTTTGTGTCCAAGTGCAGAATGGGTACCGTACGGTGGAGACTGTTATCTATTCCGTCCAGACGAGTACGTGACATGGGATGAGGCAGATCAGGATTGTAAGGCCTTCGGTTCCCTTCTGGTCACAATCTTTAGCAAAGATGAGAACTGGTTTGTCCATCGGCGACTTCTCGAGTCCAGTTGGCTTCCTTTTGTCCGACAGTTTTGGATTGGTCTGTCCAAACAAGAAGGCGGTTAGGATTTTTCATTTCAACATAATTGTACGTCAGTTTCAAGTTCAACATTATATTTCTAACAGTAAATACTTTATCAGGCATTTTGTTTGCTCATTTGCTGAATGGTAGGTAAATCCTTTGCTTCACTATTTTCAAAGCACCGGTTTACTTGAGCAAGATTTGCAACATGTATTTGTTTATGACGTGCTCAACATTGCCTAGACTTGAAGCGTAACATTGTTCTAGCATATTATATGTCATGAAAATTTATGTTAATAAACCTCCTTTATTTCTATTATCTGATCTGTAGAGGAGAAGTATCTATGGTCGAATGGTCTGTCACTGGACGATACAAACTACATAAACTGGATGGCTGGAAGTCCAAATCAGACCAATACGCGACTGTGTGTTGACTTGTATGGCAGCCCCGAAGAGGATGTTTTGAACAGTGGTCAATGGACGACCAGCCAATGCGGCGACCTGCGTGGATATGCCTGCCGAGTGGCAAAAGGTAGGATGCTACAAGATTTGCAGCTTCTTACTCTTACCTTCCTTCCTATGGTGATTTTAATATGAAACCTCTGTTTGCATGTATGGTTCCTGAATATTTGCATGATGCCTTCTATATGAAGGCGCTCCCAAATGATAAGTTACTTGAGTTTATTAAGAATGAAACGTTCATTTACAGAGGAATGAAACTCGTATATTGCAGAATGATATTTTTGGTAACAGTAAATTGAATTCACGAATTTTCCAGATTTGGCATTTAAAATCAATAGTTACTTCTGTAAATCCTGGCCAATGAATTATTTTAATGTTATAATCACATTTTTTATTCACCGTGCTTACGGAGTTTGCATACAAATTCTGTTGTAAATTTTAGCTGCAGCAACACAACCACCAAACCCTGACTCTGGTAAGATTATTTGCTTTACCGTGCTCTTTCAGCTTTCACATTTGCACTTTGTGTTCTAGGGCCTACAGTAAAGTGCGTAAATCAGCCAAATAGTTGCAGTGTTTGTTATGAACTCTAACACCTTGTCAGAAGAGGTAATTCTTATGCTGCAACTTACTATTATCTAGAGATTGCACATTTAATGAAAACTAGCAGATTTGTAATTCTTCGACAACTTTGTGACAGACTGAAGAAACAGTGAGTAAGATCGCAATTGTGAGCTCCAAATTTCTAAAGCGCTACTCTGTAGCTGAGCGCTAAGCACCAGCTTATTCCAGAGCGCTAAATCGTGTCTATAGTAAAGTTGTTTGTTTTGGGCATAGGATTGTATATTTTTGGTTTTTATTATTCTCATTTTTAACTCAAATTAGAGATAATTGGTAGGTTAGATTGGTACTTGGTGTGATTTACAAACAAAATATCACACTTTCGATGGTAGAAGATGCGCCATGCAAATTTATTTTCCATTTGTTTCAATATTAGTTTCGATGCAACTCCCATGTCTTGTTTGAGTTATTTTGAAGAAGCGTGGCTGTTTCTAACGCAGGTGGTCCTAACGTTGGAGCAATCGTAGGAGCGGTTTTTGGTATCATTATTGGCGTCGGTTTGATTGTCGGTGGTTCCTACTTTGGGTTTCGCTGGTATAAAGGCCGCCAAACAAACACGACAACGGGAGCCGGTGTTTCAAACACAAACTATGACAATTCGTCACAGAATGCCTCTTCCAAGAGCACTGCGTCTTCATCTGATCCTGCACAGGTTAACTACTTTGGCGATCTGGAAAGCCAAGACCCGTCTTCAGCTAACATTGGAAGGCTCGAGTTGAAAGACTAAAAATGGCATTTTTTAAATTTAGTTTTGGTACGAAATACATTCGGTGTTTCGTCAAAGAAATGCACTAATTTAAACAGTTGCACAAATCGTGTGTGTGGTGTTCCGACGCAATTGGATTGCTGTGTTCAAAGCGGTGACTTTATAATTAGCACTGTTGATGGTAACGAAATAACAAGGAGTTTTGAGTACAGTTATGCGTGGAGGATATACGACATTTCGTGCCAAATGAAATTTAATTATTTTATTTAATTATTGCATAACATGTTAATTACAGTTAATAATTGTCTGGTTAAACAACTATAGCCCTATCAGTGTGACGGACCAACCACAAGGCTTTGAAGGTGGAACTTCGTTATACAATGTATTTTTAGGTAATGCTTGAATTAAATAATAGTTTTATATTTAAGCGTTTGACTGGGTGTAATTCGTTTCTTATACATTAAAGATTTGTTTTAAAATTCAATTTAAAATAGTAAGACTTTCTTTCAACCCGTTTCCGCTCTCCAGTATTTAATTGCAAATCAAAAAGCAGCCACTTTAGGTCAGTGTCCTAAGTTTATGGTACCTTCGTTAAACCTTATTTCCCTAAGTACGGGAAATACAACGACGAGGTTTTCACATGATAGCCTACTAGCCTAGTTAAACAGAGTGCCGGAGACGCGTAGAGTTGACGAAGCAACGCTCTAATATGTAAACAGTGGAAAGCCTGTCGTGCAGTGTGCAATCTAGACGTCTTTGGAGGGGGGAAATGCCCCCCAGGATTTATGTTTCCCCCCCCGAGGCCAGCAATATCTTGAAGACAGAAATCGGACGAAGGACTAAAAAAAAGGTCAACTTTTTTGGAAGATGAAATTAGGAAAAGTCATCAACTTTTCAAGATGGATGAAGAAAATCTTGTGTAAATTCTTTGGTCCCCCCAGAGACCTTGTTTCCCCTCCCAGAAGAGGGGGACTAGATTAAACACTGCCTGTCGTGCAATGATTTGCTCTATTGTATACCTCGTCAATGGCGGAGCTGCATTTCACGTATGCGACCCAAGGAAATTTAATTGGTTCATTTTTCTTTTGGTCATGCATTCATTCATTCGTTCAGATAATTATATAGCACCTCTTCAAGGAAGCTACTCAGAGGTGCTCCCGACTCTGGCACGGCCAAACAAGACAGATTTTAGGCTAGTATAAAACATATCGGAAAGAGTTCTGGGGTGCAAGCACAGGTCCACGGGGAGCCTATTCCATGTCGCTGGGCCCACCACTGCAGAGGCACTGCTATGTATATGTATCTGCATGCCTGCAATCCACATGACCATAATTATTATCAGTGTGGGAACTGTAGAAAAAAGACTGGGTTGTTGAACATTTTATCCATATTTCGCAAACTCATGTCAACGACATTTCAAAGCAGCTGATTTGAAAGCTAGCAGTGTTGCAAGTCAGACTGGAATCAAAATCAATTCCTTTGTTGAGAAAATAAAAAAATGCATACTTGATATACCATGGAAATTTCTTCTCTTTGTCATACACTCAGAGTAAACTAAAGCTAAATCACAATAGCACCACTGAGGTGGTTGCAAACGACTCCCTGGTCTGTGCAGTGAAGACTTAACTGGGGGGGTTCTAAGAAAGACTAGGGGTCGAACCTTCCAACCTACCGACAGTTCCCACCCTGCACAGTATTGCAAGTCGCACACTTAATCGTCGTGTTGCAAACATCAAGCAAATTTTTAAGTGTCAGATTGAATTTTTTTTTACTAATTTGAAGTTGAAACTCAGTTCCACGCCCCCCACTTGTGCTCAGTACGCGCTGTCTTAAGAGCACAGTAGGCGTCGGCAATTTCCTGATTAAAGTCCTCAATAGTGATCGCGACGACCATTGACTGGCGTTGGGCATGTTATGTGCTATAACTGTGAATGGTTTCGATACTAAATTTCTGCTAGTGCTACAGTTCGCTTTGTTAGCCTAGGAAGACGTCTATAGAAGAGGCATAGACGTCGAAGATCTGATTAGGACAAGCGGTCAAAACAAAAATGAAAGGTTTCACTAGAAATCGACAATTTCATTTTTCGTTGCTTAACATTCTTTTGACTTTTTACCTAATTACTGGTAACTGCCATGAGACTTCAGCCCAAGGTGAGACAAACTACAGGTATTTTATGATGTATGTAGCAGATAATATGTGTAGCCTATGTTTGCACGTATTATAACATATACGTATATGTATGCAAAGTTCTATGCATCTATGTGTATGTCTTACGGACTGATCTTCTGGATATTCAACTTGGTGTTATCAGGCTTTGGTAACACTGAGGTATGTATACGCGCTGTGAAAGTGTAGTCCTATTAATGTATAGCATAAAGTCGCAATTATAAAGACTAGTGCTATTCCTACTTGGTAGTTTATACTGTATGCAGGCCTATAGAATAGAAACAGCCATGGGTATGTAGTATTCCTGACCTTAGACCTCAGTCCTTCCACTCGATGACAGCGCATCGGGCGACACAGCTCCTCCACACCATTCTGTCCTCCGCAGTCTTCTCAGGCTCTTCCCACGTCATTCCGCCGCCGTCCAAATCCTGTATGACCGTGCTTCGCCAAGTCTTTCTCGGCCTCCCGCGTTTTCTTTTCCAGCCTGTCGGGGTCCAATCTAGTGTCTGCTTGAGAATTCTTTCATTGTCCGATCGGTGTTTATGACCTAGCCAGCGCAGGCGCGATCTCCTCAACATATCCTCCATTTTCTCCATAGACGTTCTCTTTCTTATATCTTCATTCTGCATCTTATCCCTCCAAGTGACCCCTAATATCCTTCTCTGCCATTTATGATGAGCCGCCTCTAACTTCTTCAGATTAGCTTTTGTCATAGGCCATGTTTCCGATCCATATAGCAACGTTGTCAGGACCAAGGCTTTGTATAATCTTGTCTTTGTTATTAGGCTTAGTCCTTTATTTTTCCATAAGCTGTCCAGTCTTCCGAATGTGGCATTGGCCTTGCCTAGCCTGACTCTGATCTCTTTGTCGCAGCTGCAATTGTTTGCAATTACACTTCCTAGATATCAAAAGTCCTCCACCTCTTCCATCACATCCTCCCCAACTTTGATATTTTCTCTCGACTCCCATTTTCCTACTTTCATGATCTTTGTTTTTGAAGTATTGATTCTCAATCCAACCAAGCCTGCTTCCTTCCCCACCCTGCCCGTAGAATTAGCGACTTCATTTTTCTTAGCCTTGGCAAATGAGAGTAGATGGTCAGTCCTCTTCCTTGATGCCTTATTTCTCCACTGACCACGTAGGTCAGTGTATGTATTAAAGCTGAGTAGGCTAGGGGAACAGATGGAGATGATAATCTCCAAACAAATATCTGCCCTGGCGGGTACTTTAAGCCCCAAGCTCTGAATTGACAGTCAAACACGCTGACTGTATAACTTACACCCCAAGTAAATGTGTCCGAATAGGGAACACATCAGTGTTGTTACAGATGATTTTTGTGTAGCTGTAGAGCTATCAGATGCGGCTGACTGGATATCGAAAGACAATTTTCAGTACTATGTCAGTAAAACTGCTGAAGAAACTTTAAGCACCTGGCACAATGCAAGGGATTGGTGCATGACCAACAGTGCTGATCTGGCTAGCATCCAAAGTCTAGAAGAAAACAATTTCATAATTTCTCAGGTGAGTTAATTTGTTTTGTATTTGCACACACTTTCAGAATGCCCTTTAAAGCATTAACGATGCGATGTTGTTAAGAAAGATTTTATCAAGTGACCAAAATTCTGTCATTAAAAGCGAGACATTTTCAATATAGTTTTCCCTCCCTTCATCCTACCCTCTCCCTACCTCTTATCTTCCCAGTCTCCTCATTTTCTCAGTTTCCTTTCAAAAGTGACTACAGTTCATTGTAAAACGAAACATGTCTTTAATTTTGAATGTTTATCATTACATGAAAACTTTTGTTGATAGAGGTGTGATATTAATGAAATCTTACCCCGCTTACTTTAAATAGAGTCCAGGCATACGGTCACTTTTGAAAAACATTAAAATTGTGGAGTTTTGTGTACATTAATAGTTCAGGCAAGATGCGTTCCGAATGTACCTGACTGCCAGTGTTTAATCTAGACACCTTTTTATGGGGCGGGGGGATTCCCCTCGCCAGGATTTAAGTTCAGCCCCCAGAGGCGCGAGAGAAATAAAAATATTATATGAACTGTTATATGTTAGATGAAATTCCTACAAAAATGGTCATCAACTTTTTCTGAGACGAATTCCTAAAACAGGTCATAAAATTTTTCCGACCGTCCTTCGGACGCTGGTTGGTCCCCTCCAGAAACCTTGTTTCCCTTGCCCCCCCCCCAGAAGAGGGGGACTTGATTAAACACTGCCTGACTGTGTCTTGTTGCTCGGTTGCAATCTCTGTCATGATATTTATCTAACAACATACACGGTGACATTTGACAGGTCAATCTTACTGGCTATCAGGGATCTTTCTGGACTGGTCTTAACCGTTTGCAAAGTGAAACAACTTGGAGGTAAGCAAGTTATTTACACCTTAATTTCTGTGGGTGTGCAAGATACTCCAGTGGTTAGCGTGCTGGGCTGTCAACCGAGAGGGCGGGTTCAAATCCCTGCCAGGACAGAAATTTGCTGTGTGATTTTGGCTCCACTTGCGCGCCCTAGCCAACTCAGATATAATGAGTACACTGACCGTACACTGTCAGTTCCAAGATCAAGCGGTAACGGAGAGGACTGGCCATTCAACCTCATATGCCGAGGCTAAGAAAATGAAGTCACTAAAACTGTATGCCCATGGCTGCCTATTATAATGTTTATGTTACTTGACAGATGATTTTCATAATTAGACCAAACATTGGATTTTCATCAATAGGCCTACTTATCACATTAAAGTTAAGCATTTTAAAGTGTCAAGAGTGTTATATATGTAGGTGAAATGTATAGGTTTGACCAAAGTATGCTAAAAAAGTCGATTTTTGCTTGGTTTCAAGCCAAAGCACCATTCTAGTTCTGTTATGGAAAATTGCTTTGATGACTTGAGACTTAGTTTGTCAGACACACTAGCGCCCAGTGCAGCTGGTACCATAGTTCATTCTTTCATTACAGCCTGTCTTGATTACTGCTCATCGCTTTATTTTGGTCTTCCGTCCAGTCGCATATTGTGTCTAGAGGGAGTTCTGCGCTCCACAGCCTGTCTCATCAGCAGTGCTTTTTTCTAGGAAAAGGTTCCGGAACTGAACAATTGTGGACAATATTGGTGCATGACCAACAACGGAACTGAACCATACGGAACTGAACCGTTTGGTTCAGTTCCGGAACCTAATCCTATTAGCTTCCGGAACTGAACAATCGTGGAAGGGCTAAAATCCCGAGAAAAACGGGATTGGGTTGGGATGGGTCTCAATAAACACTGAAAACAGTTCAAAACACTGAAATTAAATTGAAATAAATAAATTACTGTTTTTATTATTAAAATAAATAAATTATTTTTTAGTAGCTGAAAAAAACACTGCTCATCAGGCATTATTCCCAAACATGGCTAAGTCCCTAATTATATTCTGGAGGTCCTTCACTGGGTTCCTATCCGCTTACGCATTGAATATAGGATCGCTGCCTTAGTGTGGCGATGATGTCAGGGCCCTGCCCCTGCCTACTTTCGAGAGGCTTGCTGCTCCGTTTAAGGTGCCCACTGCCCAAGGCTGACGTTCCCTCCGCTCTGTCGAAAAAGGAATACTTTAGTCCCCTTCCCTTGTTCCACGACTATGCAAAGTCAAGTTTCTCATTGGTGGGCCCGGTGTTCAGGAATAGACTTCCCGTAGAGCTCTGCATGTGCCCTGGGGTCCCCCTGGCCTCTTTCTTGCTAATCTTAAAACTGTAGTATTGAGTGACGGGAGCCCCTCTGAGTAGTTCCTTTGAAGGGGCGCTATATAAATCCTCCAATGAATGAATGATTTGTAAACGGGTAATCTAGGCCTATATCTCTCCAATTTTTCACAGGCATTTATACAATTGCCCATATATTTAGAATATATTTGAGGTATAGGGCCTATGCCTATTTTCTTAAGAATATAATTATCTGCAAGGTGTTACTGTTAGGTGTTTTACCTGAAACTACAGGGCAGACATATAGATAGGTTTCATCGTGTGTAAATTACCATTTTCTCCTGGGCATGTGCTTTTAATGTACACAACTGAGGTGCTTTTCTTTTTGTTAAGTTGGACAGATGGAGCAGTAGTTAACTACACAAATTGGGAAGCAACCTTTCCAGTCGATAACGCAGCAATCCCTTGGAAGTGTGGATATTCACAACTGAATGGTGAGACCAAAATCTTTTAAGCTGTTGCTGTTGTTTGGACTGTTCTTGTGACGTGGCTAATTCTGTGTTTTTTCTGTGGTGGCTGACAGACGTGAAACTTCACTGCCGCCATCTTGTTGCTACTTTGTTTGCCAGCTGTTGTTATTCAAACTGTTTCGCTTAAAACTGCAGTGACGTTCACATATTATGCACATCTTGAGTTTCGAAGAACAGCTAAGACAACAGATTTCAGGATGAATATGTAACTGATAATTCACTTATGTGTATGTTCATAAATAGAATAGGAGTAATTCAAGACTTCTTTGTGTGACCGACTATTACGGCGACTAACAAAACAATAGGCCTATGTAGTTAAAAGGTGAGCCGCCATTGAGGTGTCCGAGATGCAGCCATGGTTATGAAGTTCTGGTAACTTCATACTTTAAGCATCATTTCAGAGCAGGTGTTGGTTAATCCGCTCCTACCGTGTTTGATCTTCCTTAGGACAACAGATTTCCAGCGTACAAAATGTTTCGTAATTTAATGTCAAGATCTCAGATTAGCTAACTGTTGCGTTGTTTCATAGAATTGATCACTAAAAGCTAGAATATCGGGTAACTTGTAATTCTAAATCTTGTCGAACTAGGTCTGTGGAAGAACGCACACTGTGATTCGGAACTAGGCTACGTGTGCAAGCGACCGGTTGATGTGGTGACCACAGTTAAAACAGATCCACCAACCACATCAGTTCCTGGTTACTGCCCTGCTGGATACTTTGGTGTTGGTCTGTATTTAAATGGTGCTCTAAAACTTAAAGTGACTACTAGGCTGAGAATTGCTTGTGATTGTTAGCATTCTGTTTGTTAGAAGTTCTTTGCTAATGATGGTTCCATGTGTTGTCTTTTCCAATTTGTACAACGACGCTTCAAAAGAAATTCCTCAAGGGTGCTTATGGTATGGTATCTGGGAATTTATAAAGCGCCTCTCGCAGTGCGAACTATTCAGAGGCGCTCTCAGCGTGTGAGCCTCGCGGAAACAGAAAGACTTTAAACGATGAGCAACAGAGAGAGAGAGAAAGAGAGAGAGATTAAGAGAGAGGGAGAGAGAAAGAAATAGAGAGAGAGAGAGAGAGAGAGAGAGAGAGAGAGAGAGAGAGAGAGAGAGAGAGAGAGAGAGAGAGAGAGAGAGAGAAAACCGAGCAAGTAGGGTACCACGTATTACCAAGGGAAGAGAATTCCATAGGAATGGGCCCACGACGGCGAAAGAGCGAGACTGAGCCAGGGCAGACTGAGCCCGGGGAACGAACAGAAGATCAAGCCGATTCAGAGAACGTACGAGTCGATGAGAAGAAGCAGAGAGAGGTTTGCGCATCAGGTCATAAAGGTATAGGCTAGAGCTAAGCCCTGTTACGCCCTAGAGACTAGTGTTATGATCTTGAAATGGATGCGAGCGGAGACAGGAAGCCAATGCAAGACATCATTCATGTGAGGAGAGATGAAGTAGAACCGGAACGATGAGCAATGAGGCGAGCAGCCGCGTTAAATAACGATTGAGGGGCAGAAAGACGGACTTTCCGTAGCCTTACCAGTAAAGAATTGCAGTAGTGAATGCGGCAACAGATAAATACATGAATAGTCGTAGTGAAAACTGCAGGAGAGACGGATCGACGGATAGCTTGCAGTCTCCTCAAGTCAGTGCATATTTTAATGGATTTGGACTACTGGGGCAAAGTCGGCCAAGAACAGGGGGTTTGGAGTGTCATGAGCTACCCCAGTAGGGTTTTGCTGCTAAATGGAGTCCATTTCAGCCACGTTACCTGGGACAAATCACCAAAACTACTGGGACAAATCTTAAAACTACTGGGACATTTGTCCCACTAGTTATACAGTTAAAATATGCACTGCCTCAAGTGGTAGTAGCAAGTGCGAGTAAGAAGGAGAGGTGAGAGTGGTCGTTGTCATCGTTGTGAATATTTACAGTCAGCTAATACCAAGGCACGTGCTATAGTTTTGGGACTCTGGTGTTGTTGGAAGACATCTAATTTAATTTAGGAAGTCTTGTGGCCATTTAAATGGGTTCCTCCTGTTCTAGAAGTAGATGAGAACCCTCCTGAAACAAAGTCAGACGAATGGCTTCGAAGAGAAAGTGGTCTTTAATTTGTTTGGACTTCATACGACCAACATTTTGAATAGCCATCAGAAACGTTAACAGAAACATGAAAATATATACTTGAGTGATTGCTGCAGCTACTAATTAATTAATTGTTTTATTGATAATTTATTTGCGATTTCACATGCACTAAATGAAAGTGCTGAATGTTGTGCTTATAAGTTGCATGCAGGCTTAATTACGTTAAGCCCAGACTATTAAGATATCCAGATTGTTGGCGACTTTTTTTATTTCCAGTGAACAGCAACAAATGTTTTCGAATTGTGAGGTTGGATCTTAACGCGAATGAAGGCATTACCTGGGATGACGCTGCGGCTACGTGTCGTGCTGAACCTGGGATATCTCCAGACATTGCCTGCATTGCTGATGCGGCTGAAAACAGTTAAGTAACCAGGAGTTGGCAAACAGTGTTTAATCTAGTCCCCCTCCGTCGCAAAAATTTGACCTTTTTATAGGAATTCGTCTCAGAAAAAGTTGATGACCTTTTTGGGGAGGAAACATAAATTCTGGGGGGAAATTTCCCCCAAAGGTGTCTAGATTAAACACTGGCTGGCAGACTTGTTGTCCTCGAGACCAAGGTCATGGTCTCGAGTGCACTCGTTCGTTTTTAAAAGTCTTGGTCTTGGTCTTGGTCTTGAGACCGAAAGTCTTGGTCTTGGTCTTGGTCTTGAGGTTCAAAGTCTTGGTCTTGGTCTTGGTCTTGAGGTTCAAAGTCTTGGTCTTGGTCTCGCAAGACCCAGACCAAGATCGGCTGTCAGTATGAACAGTCATTAAACAAAACTGAAGAATTTAAAAACTATCAAACCTGTTTGCATCATACCCTACGACAAATACCTAAGAACGGATGCAAGTCTTGTTGGTCAGGAAAACCCAGCGGCAGCAGCAACTAAGTTATGCTGTGTCTGTTAGCCCTGACGAGACTTTTCAGGCGGTCTGAATAAACCATGGGAGGATTTCAAAAAGGCTCACGATTTGTACATTTACATCCAGTGCTTGAAAAGTTACTTTGTGTGCCAGCGACTTCAGCATCTCTGGAAAGTATTTGTTCCCATGGAGGAAATTTTATGAGGCCCCACAAGGCACGTGTTGGTCAGAAAATTCTGAGCGAATTGGTTTTTATAAAATACAAAAGGCATTTGGAATAACATTTTGCATGAAGGACTTTTGTAAATACAATGTCGGAATTCTCTGCAGTCTGCAGTTAAAGTTAACTTGCCTGAATAAAATAAAAGCCTCGCGTTTTCATTAAAATAGCGAGTAGTCCGACTTTACAATTTTTTTAAGGACAAGAAGTCTTGGACTGAATGTGATTTTTTGGGTCTTGGTCTCGGTCTTGGTCTCGAGGTTCAAAGTCTTGGTCTTGGTCTTGAGGTTCAAAGTCTTGGTCTTGGTCTTGGTCTCGAGGTTCAAAGTCTTGGTCTTGGTCTTGGTCTTGAGGTTTAAGGTCTTGACAACAAGACTGCTGGTTGACGAAGAAAATGGAGTTTAGTGTTTGTTTCATTGTGCAATCCTGTGTGTCTGTTTGATTTTGCAATCCTATGTCGTGGAGGATAACGTAGCGTAAAGTGTTTAATGCGGCATTACTTATGCATCTCTATTGATTATCAGTCTTCAGAGGTGTTGCACGGATGGTCTGTTTGTCCAGCATCGTTGTCAGAGAGTAGCAATCCTGATCATTGAGGGTTTGAGACTGCTGAGTGAACTCCATTTAACGACCAGTTGTCTCATGCCTTTACCGATCTTCAGCAAGTAATAGGTTTAATAAATAAATAAATTACATTGAAAGCAAACAAACAACGGAGCAATCTTACACGGCTCAAAGGCAAATTGTCGTCTTCACATGATCAACTGAGCCTGAACCACACATGCTCTCACAGGTGAAAGGCAAGTAACATTAGCCTATAGTTCTCAGAAAAGCTGCTCTGTAGCAGAACTTTTTCGAACTACATGAAAAATTACAGTGTAGGATAAATGGCAATTTAAAATAGGTACCGTCATTTATGATTGTGTTATGTCAATGGAAGAACATAACGCAGTGGAAAATTCAGATGAGACTGTCTTGAATGGAAAAGTTTTAGCATGTGTGATACAGTAATCGTTTTCAACAGTGCTTTTAGGGTCATGAAAGGAATATATTCTCTAGGCCTACATGCTATAAAAAACCAGAACTGGTGTCTGAAGTACGCAATGATATGCAGCCAGAAACACCAGAGATATAATGATGAATTAAGTAGCAAGTAAGTAGTTATTATGTTATAGATGTTGCATAGTTTTCAAAATAATATATCCTGGTCCTTTGCTGCATCAGATGCCATTATGGCTCATCTGGAAGACCAGCGGGATGGTCTTTGGATTGGTCTCAGAAGTGAAGACTCAACGACATCATTCAGATGGTCCGATAATTCAGCTTTGGCATTCACGAATTGGAGTCCTGATGAACCAGCGGAATCAGTAAGTTCTTGCGGACTTTGTAATCTGAAGCTTCATAGTGAAGTTGGCCTTGCTACACTCAACTTGAACAGTTAGAAGGCCTAAAGTCTACAGCTACAGCTACTGAAAACCATCCAGATTAATCAAGTCAAATGCTTTATCAACTGCTGATATATATATATTTTATATATATATATATATATATATATAAAATCACAGAGTCGTAAAAATCAACGGAGCTTTAATATGTATAGATATATATGTGTATATATATGCCAATATACACATAATAATCCTTTGAATAAAATTCGATAATAATGATGATGATGATGATGATGATGATGATGATGATGATGATGATGATGATGATGATGATGATGATGATGATGATGATGATGATGATGATTATGCAGAGGTAGATGAGCAGCATTGACTATGACAGCAGTAGCAATAACGGCTGTTCGGAACTATGTCTGAAGTTCTCAAAGAATCAATCAATCAACATAGGCACATATTTCTTGTTGGTGTTCCTAATTGGCAACAGCGTAATGTGCTGTTCGTACTTGCAATTGTAATTTGTAACTTCTATTGTGCCAGTGTCTAATGCAAAAGGCTTCAACCAATGGCGCTCCAGAACCAAACCGAAATACACGATAAGTGTACTTGTTAGATATGTGCTTTTGTATCTTTATCACAGTCTGGATTCTGTTCTGTTCAAAATGTGTCTTTGATTTAGATATTGTTATGTCTTGAATCTCTTGATACATGCACATGTACATACTTACACACGTGCATACATACATACTTACATAAATGCATGCGTGTAAGTGGTTTTCTGTTGGTTTTAGTCGGATCATTGTGTCGAGATGTCGATGGCTCCAGGCCCACCTGGATCGTGGGTCAATATTCCATGCCCCATGAAACGAGGATACATATGTCAAACATTTAAGGGTAAGTACTCATGTCTCCGGATAATTGTTGCAATGGAAGCCTTGAAACAGTAGTTAATGGTAACTTCAGTTTCTTTCAAGCAACAATATAAATTTATATTTGTGGCTGTAACTTGGGTGATCACTCACTGACATCTGCTGTTCAATCTGATTGGCTGTAAGGGGCATTCAGGACTTTGTTAAGGAATAAGGTCTTTGAATATGAATACGAAATCACTAACCAGGTACCTGTGTACAACATATGCATGCCAAAGGCATTGTGACCATGAGTACAGTTTTACTGTATTAGGCAAGCATTATAATGATTCTGGTGCCTTGCAGATCTCAATAGTATGTATTTTCTCAGAGCATCTCCTATCGAGTTGCTGTAATTATTTGGCGGTGCCTTCTTGGCTGTGCTCCATCCTACCTGTCTGATCTTTGTCGACACGTCTGTGTCCTCGCAGCCCGTCGAACTCTCCGCTCTTCGCCAACGGGGGAGCTTTTGGTCCCGCGTGCTCACACTGCTATTAAACAGCGTGGGGCCTTTTTGGTTGAGGGGCCCTCCATCTGGAATGGCCTCCAACTAGAACTGGGCTTGCTGCGTAGGTTAAACTTGCCCGCTTTTGAGTAGTCCGTCAAATTGCACTTCTTTAGCTGTGGCGGGACTGGGAGCGCCTCTGAGTAGGTCTCTTGAATAGACGCTATATAAATTCTCAGAATGAATGAATTGAGTTTGACTGGGACGAATCCAACTGCGGAGCTATATAAATCAGGAAAACTAAATTTCTTGTTCTCTTATTTTTACTGTTGATGGCTGATACTAAACTTTTAATGACTTGCTTTAAGACTGTCAAAATCAAATGCTTTTTCATGTAAAATAAGTAATTCTCAGGACTGCTCTCCGTAATTTGCCATTACTGCATGTACAGTGATGACTTAAACTAGGGCTGTATTGACTTAATATCAATATAAGTAAAGTAGTGAAAATTACTACTTGATGTGTACCGTTTTTATCATGGAACTATGTAAAGTTTGCAATTTTTTAGATCCAGCTTTCATCGTCAGCACTCCATCATTGACTTCTACACACAATTGTCCAAGTGGATATATGCCATATTGGTATGCGTGCTACAAACTCTACACAGAGCAGAAGACATGGTCAGCTGCTGAAGCTCAGTGCATTCAAGATGGCGCCCAGCTCACGTCCATTCACAGTGAATCAGAGAATGCAGCTGTGACGATTTATCTGTCATCAGTGGGTTCATTCGAGTTAGTCTGGATTGGCCTTGAGTATTTGACGGTATGTTTGATTTAGTCTGGATTGGCGTTGGGTATTTGTTGACGTTTGATTTAATCTGGATTGGCTTCGAGTATTTGGTGGCAAATTTGATTTAGTTTGGATTAGCCCTATGTAGTTGTAAGTAATCCATTTCACAATGAACAAAACAGATGAATGAGGGTCACGAGCCTTGGTGTTCTGCGATAAATTTACCAAAATGACCCTAATCAAACTGCCTTAAAATGTGCTCAGTTAGATAGTCATGTGTGTACTTTTGTGGTGCCTTTACAGGTGCTATATGAAAGATGGATATTGATACATACATGCAACAGAAATTTGCAAAACGGATAAGGTTACTAACAGAGCTGCTAGTAAGAAAAGATTGTTGAGAGCATGTTTACAGTTAACTTAATTTTCATGCATGCTTTTTGTGTTTAGAATGAAAGTGTGTACTACTGGTCAGATAACTGGCACGTGATCTATACTAAGTGGGGAGCTGGTCAACCAAACCGGACAGTAGATGGTGGTGGCTGTGTGGGAATCGACCAACAGGGGACATGGCGGGACTCAATCTGTTCCCAGCCGATGCCTTTTGTGTGCAAGATAACCACAGGTCAGTTGTCTTGGCTCTAACTACTCTAGCATCACTCATCACACTCTATTGATCAGAGCAGTAGCCATAGATCAAGCCACAGAAACAGACAGACATTCTATCTGTAGGAAACCTGCTATGCAACACTGTGAAGGTAAACTGTTGCTTCTGAATTGTAACGTTGAAATTTGAGGCAATTTAACAATAGTTTCACACTGTTGAAGTGTGTAAGTAAGTAAGTAGTTTATAGGCACAACTAAGCAGAGTCTATTGCTTGTTAAAATTCATTATTATATCATACCATGGTTATATATATATAATATATATATATATATAATATATATATATATATATATATGCCGCGTACAGCGTATTCGGAGGCGCAACCAGCGTTACAGCACCGAGGGAAAAAGAGGTCTTCAGGCAGCGGAGAGAAAGGGCGAAATCTCACATAATATTTTGCTACGTAGTGAGGGGCAGGTCATTTGATAAGGAAGGGCCAAGGATGACAAAAGCACGATGCTGAGCCATCGAATTCCTAGTCCGAGGGACAAGGAGATCAAGACGGTCCGCGGACCGAAGAGGGCGGGAAGAGACAGCAGAGAGATGATGATTATGATGAATACGCCGATTTCTACAGCGCCGTAACACGACACATGCCGTTACAAGGGCGCTTTGACAAGTTCAACACGGCCCATAGGCCAGCTTGAAGTAGTGTGTCTTGAGTCTGATCTTAAATGACAGAGAGAGGTTTACGCATTAGGTCACAGACATGGGCGGCGATCTAGGGGAACGGGGGGGAACATGTCCCCCCACCTTTAGGAGTGGGGGGACACGCCATCAATTTTGTCCCACCCACACATTTTGATAAAACACCAAAAAGGCCACTAAATGTAATTGTGTGTGATTGTTTTGACAGCCTTTTTTGACGAGATGAGGTAAAAATGAAACGGATAAGGAGAAGTGTTCCCCCGAAAAAACTATGAGGAAGGAGAAAGTAGAAAGGAAGAAGAAATTTGTAATAAGGAAATTTTGTTAGGAGAAGAATTTTTGTAAAGTACAAAGATTTTGAGAGAGCGATGGCACGGTGTTGGGAAAAAAGTGATAATATGATGATAGTGGTATATGGTGCGACCCTGAGAAAATGGTGGAAAAAGAGGTGAAGGACTAAAAAAAGGTTTTTTGGGAGATGAATTCGCGGAAAGTGATGAAGTTATTCGAGAAAAGTGAAGTTATCTTATCAGAGACAAGTTTCTGGTAAAACGTGATCAACCAGAGCAAGGTCTACTTTGTGCCTGCACCTGAGACAAAGACAAGACAAGATCGCTGGAAAAAGAAGAAAAACCAGGCGAATGACTAAAAAAAGGTCATCAACTTTTTGGGAGATGAAATCGCCAAAAAGTCTGAAACTTTTGGTAAAAAAAGCAAAGAAAAATTTTTTGGGGAAATTAATTCCTAAAAAAAGGTCATCAACCAGACACCACGGCCGACTTGTCCCCCCCCCACCTCTCAGACAAGATCGCCGCCACTGGTCACAGAGGTGTTTAGGAGCTTTCCCTGCCGAGTCTTAGAGACCAGAAGGACGACCTTGTATTCGATGCGGGAAGCAACAGGAAGCCAGTGAAGTACATCAGTCATAAGGGTAGTTATAACCCATAACCATAACCATAAATTTTATTACTTCGCGTAATATGCAGTAACAGAAATGATGTCATTCAGTGTAAAATTTTAACAGAAAACAGATCAATTAATTAGTTTTCAATGGAAGTAAAGGGAGAGAAACCCTTAAGGGACCTGGGTCCCGCTATCAGGGCTACCCTTGTATATGAAAAACAGTGGCAACTGGCTTAACATTGTAATGCTAGACATTATGGACTTAACTAGTTAACTAAACATCGAAGTAATATCGCATCAGGTGTCAGCATCAAAACCTAGTGCGCACTGAAGGCAGTAATTTGCTAGTAAAATGTAGATGGGGAGGGTTGGGAAAGGTAGTTATGTGGGAGAAGCGAGGGAAACAGGCAGTGAGCCTGGCTACCGCGTTCAGAACAGACTGTAGTGACGAAAGGTGCGCCTTAGGGAGCCCGGCAAACAATGAATTGCAATAGTCAATGCGGCTACATAGTCACTATAACACATTAAAAGTTACTGGAGGTTGGACAGGAAAGAAGTCAGTCGTTCCGTTTGACTAGTTTTTACTTAGGAACATTCGTCAGCACTGAAAAATTCCTATAATCCTCTTATCCTTCAAAAGACTTCTCTAACGTGCTGTTACTTAAATAAAGTATTCTGCATTAATTATCGTCAACAAGTCTCTTGTCTGTGCCTTTTGGACATCTCTGCCGCCTTTGACACAATAGACCATGCTATCCTTATTAAACGGCTTTCCTCTGTATTTGGAATTTCTGGTACTGCCCTATCGTGGATCAATTCATACCTTTCCTCACGTTCTTTCACCGTTAATCCGCTGGTCACTCCTCTAACCCGCGTGCACACCCTCACCTGCGGTGTTCCTCAAGATTCTGTCCTCGGTCCTCTGCTGTTCATCCTTTACACCTCCCCACTCAGCAAACTCATTTCATCATCCTCTGTCGATCATCACCTCTACGCTGACGACACACAACTGTTCATATCTTTCTCTCCTCGCTCCCTTCCAGATGCACTAAATCATCTACGCAACATCATCACCCAGATATCATATCAGCCTGGATGACTGCCAACCTCTTATGTCTAAACCCTTCAAAAACAGAATTTCTCATTATTTGCCTCCGCGAGCAACTAAGCAAAGTAACCTATCCTTCCGACCTTTCGCCAACAGATCTCTCTCCTCCCGTACCTTACTCTTCTCCTGTCCGGAATTTTGGAATAATCTTTGATAAAAACCTTACCTTTGCCGACCACATCACTCAGCTATCTCGCACCTGCTACATGCACATCCGTGACCTTCGTCGACTGCGCCCAGTACTCGATTACAAAACTGCCTGCACAGTAGCCACCTCCATTGTACATTCCAAACTTGAATACTGCAATTCCCTTTTGTACAACATCGACTCTTCCCAAATAAAACGCCTGCAAACAATTCAAAATGCCCTCGCCCGCGCAGTCACCAAAACTCCCAAACACCATCACATAACTCCTGTTTTGAAATCACTTCATTGGCTGAAAGTCCCTCAACGCATCCATTACAAAATCATATCTCTTACATGCAACGCCCTTCAAACCTCTCAACCTTCTTACATTCACCAGCTATTTAGCATCCAACCGCCCGGGTCTACTCGCTCACCATCATATCTTTCTCTATCTCGGCCTTCAGTCTCCTCATCTCTGAAATTCTGCAACCGCTCCTTAGTCTATGCTGCACCGGCTCTTTGGAACAATCTCCCAAAAGATCTCCGCCAGTTTGCTCATCCTCCCATACCTTCTGCTGATATCACCTCTCCTCCGCTCGCACTGTCCTCCGCTGCTTTCCACTCACGACTGAAAACCAAACTCTTCAAGCTACCCTACCCTCATTCTGATCCTGCGCCACCACACAACCGCCATCATCACCGATTACCACCGTAGCACCCTGCTGTCGCCTCGGCTTGACCTCCCCGGACTCTGACCTGGCACCGGAACGGATAAGGCGGACATTTGATATAGCGCCGGTGAATGAGCTGGTCTCCCTGACGTGGCTTTTGTGTGGCGCTGAGAAATTTCGGAGATTTACATTTACATTACATTTACATTATCGGAGTAGCGTTCGTTATTTGTTTATAATTTCCCAGTCTCCGTAAAGCTGAAAATTTAATGTTGTATGTGTGTATAGCAGCTAATTTCATAAACAATCTGGTTGTTTGGCTACAAGAAGTTCATAAGTAATACCAAAAATAGCAGTACACTGATAATGACGCTTGTGGGCTAGGGCTTGACCGAATCTTGATCCGGAAGTCGATTTTCGCCGAATTTTTCCACAGACCTATTAATCGGAATCGGCGCATCCCTGGACTACCGATACAAACACGAAAAGAAATACTTTTTTGAGCAAAAACAATTTCTTTTTCATTAATACTAAAATAGTGACCTGTTTCGACGACTTCCTGTGGTAATCTTTATCATTGAAAATCCGTGTAAAATAATAAAATTATGAGTCGACTTATCAACAGAATTAACTGACAGTCGGTCTTCTTTCCAGTTTTTTTAAATAGTCCATTGCATAAACTGTCATTTGAATTCCATCATGCGAGAACATAAATAAATATTGCCGAGTCTTCGGATCGAATCTGAAATCGGCCAAAAAGAAGGCCAAATATCCGGAACCGGAAATCGGCAAAAAATGCCAATCGGCCAAATCCTGCATGTAACTGATGGTTTTCTGGTTATGACAGAGGCGCCAAATACCACGCCACCTCAGATGGAAGGAACATGTCCTACAAATGCATCTCTTGTCTGGGTTCCTTACGGCGAATACTGTTACGGTATATCGGCTTACATCACGACGACTTCCTGGGACACGGCTCAACAAACCTGTGTCAATGCTGTGCCCGGAAGAGACTGTAACCTTATTTCGATTCACAATTCGCTGGAGGGAGCATTCGCTGCGGACCTTGCGTTGCGCTATTCATATTCGTATTACGACTCTTTCTGGATTGGACTGCACCAAGCTGGTACTGGTGAGTTCCTGTGTTATCTGTGTATGATCTTAAAATTATGGGAAGTGGTTAAAAGTGATGGAGCTTGTCTTTCAAAGCCAGGGATGTAGTAACTGGTACTTTTACTTGAGTGCCACTGCTAATTTAAGTCGAATCGCAATTTATATTCGCCAAAGACTTTGGGTATCAGTACCTTCGTTAACTTCCGTGAGCTATTCAAGATGCTATATACACGTACCTTGATGTTATCACTTTTGAATATTAATACGCTTGTTTGCAAGCAAGCATCATAAGAAATTCAGTAATAACGTGTCTTTTTATGCTAGTATTATGCCATTTTTGTTGAGGAAATCATGGTGTACACAGACTGCTTTTTTAAATTTCAAAGCAGTAGTTGGCCCTGTATAGTCTGACCAGACGTATTAGACTATAGTGGGTCATGGATGAAAGGCGTCTATCCCCCCTAAGTCATTGGAGCATATATATTTATATGTAGATATATATACATATATATGTATATATATATATATTGGCCAATTTCTGCTTTCTCGATGACCGCACTGACGCTGCTACCAAAGCCTTGTTGGTGCAGCCAATGAGAACCAAAGTTGGTGCTGGTATTCCATCCAAATGTCCACAAATTACTGTAGACACAGCTTCATGTAGGCCTACTCTTAACCAAATGATTTTGTGACTTCAAAAAAGATGAACACTGCGCATCCACACTGATTGGCTGGAGAAAGAACCAACTTCGTGGAAACAG
This sequence comes from Allolobophora icterica, assembly GCA_963556255.1. Taxonomy (NCBI): domain Eukaryota; kingdom Metazoa; phylum Annelida; class Clitellata; order Crassiclitellata; family Lumbricidae; genus Allolobophora; species Allolobophora icterica. Next base: position 36,869,110 of record OY744614.1, on the reverse strand, counting down.
GACAGCATCTATTTGGGTTGTCTTCAGACTGTAGAAAATGTTGAGTGTGGTGAATGATAGGGCAGAAGAGGGAGTGGCACTGTTCCAAGAATACAATCAAATACTGACCAAGGATGAAGGTCAAAACCAGGCCTTGCTCCTTGTGGTGTCCGAGCATCGAAAAAAGTATCCGGACCCCAAGAAGTGAATGGTCACAAAAATGGACCAATAAGTATTTTAATGTTTTAATCAAACTGACAGAGTTGAATAATGTTCACAAGTACTCTTTAAGTATTGTACTTTTAAACCTAGCAATTTAAAATTTACTTTCCGTTACACAAAATACAAAAAATATTGATAATATTATCACAATTGTGCTTACAATCCTTGTCTAAAATTTGGAAAACTTGTCATCTCGTGTGGCACCCCTAAATGATGGAATATCTTTATAATGTTTTGCACACTAACTTAGTTCATCAAAAGGAACATAACTAGGGGCTGTCCCATCTATTGCAAAAAAACATGTTTGAGCACCACCCCAATATATATCTAAATATATATATATGCCTCCCTCTAGAAAAATTCCTGCGGACGCCCATGTTCTTATGGTGGTACCGCCGGAAGTTGACCAGCAACTGTTTCTTTCACTTCGCCAGAAACTGTTGCAACAATTTGATGGGTTGACTCTTGCAATGTATGTTGTAACGGCACGATCTTTCATTTCCGCAAAGTTTTCCGCGCTCGATTTCTGCACTGTCGGATGCATGGTCATGCATTCCAAGTTTTCGTGTTGTTTAACAGTCTTCTGTATGACAAGTTAACGTGCCATACACTTGTGTTTTCGATAATTTGTGCATTTTCAGAAAGGTTCACCCATTGATATCTTTCCATTGCGAAACGTGTAGCCTTCCACTACCAGCATATCTTTTCCTTTCTGACTTCTGACATATTCCAAAGCCTTTTGTACTTCAAAAATAACTCAATTCATGTCAGTTGAATTTATGCTTTTCTTAAAGAGATTGGCCGAATCAGATTATTATCTACACCAGCGATTAATTGTTAGTAGGCCTAATATGTATGCTTTCAAAACAATGATTTATTGAATGGCGACCTTATCTACACACGCCTAAAGTAGCGCGCGCTCAGATCACAAGACGCTGTTATAATAACGTGCGATTTTATTTTACAGCTCCCTTATGTGTGCGCTCTTTTGTTTCGCGCCCATTTTTGCGCGCCCTTATTGAGCAATACCGCTGATTGGTTGAGTTTTTAGATATGACCTGGACGTGGACTGACAATACAGAGGTGGAATATATTTACTGGAGTCCTGGAGAGCCTAACGACATAGATGGAACTCAGAACTGTGCGCGATCATTTTACCAAAACTTCGCTAAAACCTGGGATGATTACATCTGCTCATATTTCATTCCTTTCATATGTAAAGTACGCAAAGGTACGTACAGAACTTACTTCATTTTTCCATAAGAGAGCTGTAGCCTAGGAGGATGTAGAATGTAGAACAGACATTTTGTGAGGTAGTTTAAAATGCGCCTCATAAAGTGTGCTGATACGTATATAAAATGTATTTATGCGAAAATGCTGTATCGCTTTGAACTTTGCTAATAATCTACAATTTTTGGTCATTGAACTGCATGTGCAGCATGCTGAAACTGGCTGTCTCTTCTTTTGGTATGGTTCAGGACTTGTAGCTTTAGCTATAATTATAGCCATTTGGATTGAAACGCCCAAAAGTTATACAGTATTGTATTGTATTGTTTTTATGCATTTGTAAAGCGCCTCTCGCAGTACAACCTAATCAGAGGCGCTCCCAGTGCGAAGAGCCCCGTGAGAAAAGAAGTCTTGAGACAGCGAGAAGTAGCATAAATGCGCCCAGTTAGAATCTGAGAGCGAGTCATAGGAGGAAGATCATTCCAAAGGGACAGGCCAGCAGATGCTTAGGCACGGTGTTGAGCCATAGAAGTCCGAGAGACCAAGAGGTCATGTCGGACTAAAGAACGGAGAGGACGGCAAGAGGCAACCGACAGAGGTCGACAGATAAGATCACAAACGGATAACGCGGAGCTTTGCCCTGGAAAGCCCGAGAGGTAAACTGGATACCCGCGGTGAGCGGAAGCCAATGCAACTGCTCAGACACAAAAGTTGAGATATGAGAGTAGCGTGGAAGGCGTGCCATCAGGCGAGCAGCTGCGTACAACACCGATTGGAGTGGAGACAGACGAGATTTCGGCAGTCTACACGTCGCGACTTGTGCTTCAAGTAACCTCTTGCCATCATCCAACTTTAGGACAGATACCAACGAGGTCTGTCTCCTAAGCATTCAAAAATGGTTGGATTATTGTTGGTTGAAGTCAAAGATGGAAGGAACATGTCCTGTTGTCTGCAATCGTTTGCCTGCAGTGAGCTGAAAGTGTAGCATTAACCATTACAGAATTACAAAACTAGACATTGTATGGAACCGGTGTATTACAGTGCGGACTCGTTAACACGAGGTCTTTTGGGAAAGCCTTTAGAGAGCTGTGAAAATGTCTCATAAGTTTTCACATGCATACTGTACATTTGAGCGTGCTGGTATCGGAAGCGTCTTTGAGTAGTTAACTTGAGGGGGCGCTATATAATTCTTCGAGTGAATGAATGAATATGACTACATACACAATACATACATAACGCATACACAAATACATGTATACATGCGTGTGTGCAATGAGACACTTAATGTATAGCACCTTTTGAAGCTCATAAAAGTGCTGCAATGTATATGATATGTTCTGAAAGGCATATCAAGAAACAAACATGCTATGCCAAGGTTGTGATGTCACTGATGTGATGATGTAACATTCTAAAACTGAATTTAGAAAAGCATCTTGTTCCTGGGTTGCAGTGGTCATATTCATAGTTGAACCAAAAGTCGTCCTACCAGTAGAACTACGCTAGTATGGAGTCCAACAGAAGCATGTCAACGGGCGTGCTACCTTCTTACTTACTTATATAATTGTAATTGTAATCGAGAATTTACAAAGCGCCAGTCAAAGTCAGAGGCGCAATATAACCATACCCATTTTCAATCCAAGTATCAACGACTATACAACTGTGTCTACTAGTGATGGTTCAGAAATTACATAAATTCTGTCCAGCTAATGTAACATGGTAGCCGATTGTTTTGAGGGCCTGTAATGTGGAGAGTGTGGGTTCGACCCTCACCTGAGGCAGTTGCCGTGTAGGGACCTTGAGGAAGTCCTTCACTCACAATTGCTCTGTGCATCGATGTTCTGTCATATGGTCGTGTGCGCTTCTGACCTTTGGAAGAAGAGCATTATCAAATACACTTGTATTGTAAATACAATACAGGTGTAACGTTCTACACTTAATTTTCTTTTAAGGAATTTTCAAACTTAATGTGTAGTAATTGTTTCTTAATTGTGATTTGATTGCAAATTTAGATAGCGCCATTTCAAGAGATTCTCGTCGGAGATGCTCCTGACATAAGACAATAAAACCACGATGCTTCCATACAAGTCATCACACAGAATGGACTTCAAGTGCTTGCTACTGAGGCAGTTCTTGAAGCTACATTAAGTACCGCAAGAGTTGTTATTGCCTGCAGATATGTTGCACAACGTTCTTGCTTTGTTCGTTCTTGCAGCCCCATTTCCAACGACTCCTCCGACACCTTCAAACGTTGATGGTTTGTGTCCAAGTGCAGAATGGGTATCGTACGGTGGAGACTGTTATCTATTCCGTCCAGACGAGTACGTGACATGGGATGAGGCAGATCAGGACTGTAAGGCCTTTGGCTCCATTCTGGTCACCATCTTTAGCAAAGATGAGAACTGGTTTGTCCATCGGCGACTTCTCGAGTCCAGTTGGCTTCCTTTTGTCCGACAGTTTTGGATTGGTCTGTCCAAACTAGAAGGAGGTTAGGATTTCTCAATATCCACTTGAACATTCTTTGTATGTCAGTTTCAAGTTCAACAATTCTTTTCTGACAATAAGTACTTTATCGGGCATTTTTTAGTTCTCAATCTCAATCAATAAATTTTTTAGTTCGTTTTGCTGAATTGTAGAAAACAGCCTTTTCTTCACTATTTTCAAAGCACCGGATTATTTGAGCAAGTTTCATTAAAATTTATTTGTTATTAGCATGCTCAACTTCCGTGCCGTAGCGAGGGGTATTTCAGCGGTGCCATGGAACAGGCGTAGCGCATATTTTGAGGCAGTATGATTTAATTCTTAAACTAGATACTTTATCGTGAAATATAATATCGATTTCAAATTAAATAAATGCAATAAAATTAAATAACAACAAATAAAAGTGTTTATATATATATATATATATATATATATATATATATATATATATATATATATATATATATATATATATATATATATTAATAGATAGAATCCTGACTTATTTAAAGATTGTCGTTTGAATATATTTATAGTAAATATTATAAGTGAGGTAACAAATTTGGTCTTTATTGGTTAAGTTGACCTTTGCGGGCGGGCGCTTTATTTACTCTTGGCGCAGAGCGCATTTATAGCTTGCTAGTTTCCCTCTCAACGTTGTCTGAGACTTGAAGCATATTATATGTCACGTAAGTTTATCGTAATAAACTTCCTTTATTTCTATTATCTGATATGTAGACGAGAAGTTTCTATGGTCGAATGGTCTGTCACTTGATGATTCAAACTACACAAATTGGAAGTCAGGAAGTCCAAATCAGACCAATACGCGACTGTGTGTTGACTTGTATGGCAGCCCCGAAGAGGATGTTTTGAACAGTGGTCACTGGACGACCAGCCAATGTGGCGAACTGCGTGGATATGCCTGTCGGGTGGCGATAGGTAGGATATATGTCACAAGAATTGCAGCTTAGATCTCTTACCTTCCTTCCTATGGTGATTTTAATATGGAACCTCTGTTTGCATGTATGGTTCCTGAATATTTACATGATGCCTTCTATAAGACCCGCTTGAAGGCGCTCAAATGATACTTGAGTTCATTAAGATTGAAACGTCCATTCACAGAGGAATGAAACTCGTATATTGAAGAATGGTACTTGGTAACAGTAAATTGAATTCACGATTTTTCCAGATTTAGCATTTAAGATCAATAGTAACTACTGTAAATCATGGCCAATGAGTGATTTTAATGTTATTATCACATTTTTTATTCATCGTGCTTACGGAGTTTGCAAACAAATTCTGTTGTAAATTTTAGCTGCAGCAACACCACCACCAAACCCTGACTCTGGTTCAGGTAAGATTATTTTCTTTATTGCACCTTGTTACATGTTTCACAATTACGTATGTAATTTGTATTCTACGGAACGGTGTGTAAATCAACCAAGTAGCTGTGTTTGTTATGAACGCTAACACCTTGTCAGGAAGAGGTAATTCTTATGCTGGAACTTAATTATTATCTAGAGATTGCACATTTAATGAAAACTAGCAGATTTGTAATTCTTAGACAACTTTGTGACAGACTGAAAAAACAGTGAGTAAGATCGCAATCGTGAACTTCAAATTTCTAAATCGATACTCTATAGCTGAGCGCAAAGCACCAGCTTATTCCCGAGCACTGAATCATGTCTATTTAAGTTGTTCGTTTCTTTTCTGCATAGAATTGTATATTTGGGGATTTATTATTCTCATTTTAAACTGAAAGTAGAGATGATTTGTACTTGGTGTGATTTACAAACAAAATATCACACTTGCGATGGCAGATGATACTTTCCGAAATGCATTTGTTTCAATACTTCTTTCTATATCACTCGTATGTCTTGTTTGAGTTATGTTGAGGAAGTGTGTCTATGTTTGGAATACAGGTGGTCCCGACGCTGGAGCAATCGTAGGAGCGGTTTTTGGTATCATTATTGGCGTCGGTTTGATTGTCGGTGGTTCCTACATTGGCTATCGCTGGTACAAAGGCCGCCAGACAAACACGCCAACGGGAGCCGGTGTTTCAAACGATGGCTATGACAATTCATCATAGAATGTCTCTTCCAAGAGTACGACTCCATCTGATGCGACACAGGTTAACTACTTTGGCGATCTGGAAAGCCAAGACCTGGCCTCAGCTCATATCGGAAGGCTCGAGTTAAAAGAATGAAAATGCCATTTTTGTTAATTAGTTTTGGTACGAAATACAGTCTGTGTTTTCTAGGTTGTCAAGAAATGCACTAGTTGAAACAGTTGCACAAATCGTATGTGTCGCGTCCCGAAACATTTAGATTGCTGTGTTCAAAGCGGTGACTTTATGATAATTAACACTCTTGATGGTAACGAAAGAACAAGGAATTTTGAGTACAGTTATGCATGGAGGATAATGACATTTCGTGCCAAATGAAACAATTCAATTATTGCATAACATGTTAATTACAGTTAATAATTTTCTGGTTAAACATCTAGGCCCTGTTAGTGTGACGGACCAACCACAGTTGGGCTTTGAAGGAAGAACTTGGTTATATTATATATACTATATTTATTTAAGTAATGCTTGAATTAAATAATTGTTTTATATTTAAGTTGTTTGATTGGGTTTAATTAGTTTCTTTTACATTAACGGTTTATTTTAAAATTCAATTTAAAATAGTAAGACTTTATTTCAACCCGTTTTCAGCTGTCCAGTAATTAACTGCAACTCAAAGAGCAGCCTCTTTAGGTCAATGTCCTAAGTTTACGGTACCTTTGTTAAGCCTCATTTTCCTAAGTACGGCAAATACAACGACGAGGTTTTCTCATGATGCTAGTTAAATATAGTGCCGGAGACGCGTAGCGTTTACTAAGCTTCGCCCTAGGATGTAAACAGTGGAAAGGCGGTTGACTTAAGCCTGTCGTGTGATGTTTTGCTCTATAGTCTATAGAATCCCACGTCGTCAATGGAGGAGCTGCATTTCACTTATGCGAGCCCAGGAAATTAAATTCGTTAATTTTTTCTGTTATTATGTATTCATTCATTCGCTCAGATATTTATATATTTATAAACACCACTCCACAGAAACTTTACTTGCCTCTCTGTACAATAAACTGGTCTCTGCCGTCAGCCATCAGCAAGCCTCTGTCTTCTTGACATCTCCGCCGCATTTGACATCATCGATCACAGCTTCCTTCTTCAACGACTATCTTCTTGGTTTGGCGTCTCTGGCACTGCTCTACTCTGGTTCCAGTCCTACTTGTCTTCCCGATCCTTCTCCGTTAAAGCCTCCAGCCACTGCTCACGACCCCTCCCTCTTTCCTGTGGTGTCCCTCAAGGCTCCGTCCTGGGTCCTCTACTTTTCATCCTTTATACCACTCCTTTAAGTCATCTCATAAAATCCTCCTCTGTCGACCACCATCTCTATGCATATGACACCCAACTCTTCATATCCTTCTCTCCAGGCTCTTTTTCCACCGTCATCACACAACTACTCAACGTGGTTAACCTTATTTCACAGTGGATGTCATCCAATCTCCTCTGCCTTAACCCTTCCAAAACTGAATTCATCATCCTAGGCCTTCCTGATCAAATCGAGAAAATCCCTGATCCTTCGATAAACCTTTCGACTAACTCATCGTCTCTCACCTTCACCTCTGACTCCCCTGTTCGCAATCTTGGTGTTATTTTTGATCCACACCTCTCCTTCTCTAACCACATCTCCAACCTCTCGCGCTCCTGCTTCATGCACAATTGCACATTCGTGACCTCCGACGCATACGACCCATGCTTGACCTTAAAACTGCCTCCACCATTGCTACCTCCATTGTTCATTCAAAGCTTGATTACTGCAATTCTCTTTTCTTCAATCTTGAGTCAACTCAAATCAAGCATCTACAGCTTATCCAAAACTCACTAGCCAGAGCTGTCATTAGAACGCCCAAACATCATCATGTCAAATCACTCCATTGGTTAAAAATCCCAGAGCGAATCCACTACAAAGTTCTATCACTAACCTACAACTCCCTACAATATTCCCAGCCAAAGTACCTTCGCGATCTCTTCACCATTCAGACAACCAGCTCCACTCGATCATCGTCCTATCTAAGTCTTTCTCGACCCCCAGTCACTACTCACCTCAAGTTCTCCAACCGAGCCATATCCATCACAGCACCACGCCTCTGGAATGATCTCCTTTCTGAATTCCGCAGTTTCTCAGTGCCTCCATCATCATTGCAACCCGTCCTTCATCCTCCTCCTCATGTTCCTCTATCTATCACCACCCGGGCTTTCCACTCAAAACTGAAGTCTCACCTTTTCAAATACTCCTACCCTGACTCATCTGATCCTCCGCCTTTCAATTATTCTCGCCGTAAACGACACCCGCCTTGACAGCTGCTCTGCCTCTCTTGATCTGGTACCCTGGAAATCGGACTTGGACCTCTTTTGGACTACTCTCTGGAAACTCCCTTTGATTTGGTTTGGTCTCCTGGAAATCGGACTCGGACCTCTTTTGGACTACTCTCTGGAAACCCCCTCTGATCTGACGTAGAGCTCGTGAATAGCCTGGTGCCTATTGGCCTTCGAGTGGCGCTTTAGAAGTTTGGAGATTACGATTACGATTACGATTATAAAGCATTTCTTCAAGGAAGCTACTGGGAGGTGCTCCCGACTCCGGGAGGCCAAACAAGACAGGTTTTAGGCCAGTATAAAACATATCGGAAAGAGTTCTGGGGTGCAAACGCAGGTCCACAGGGAGCCTATTCCATGTCGCAGCCCACCATTGCAAAGACACTGCTATGTATATGTATCTGCATGCCTGCAATCAACACGACCACATTATCAGTGGTTGAACATTTTATCCGTATTTTGCAAATATTTTATCCGTATTTTGCAAATTGGTGTCAACGACATTTGAAAGCAGTTGATTTGCACGCTAGTAGTTTTGCAAATTATTAGACTCGAATCAAAATCAATTCCTCTGTTGAGAAAATTCAAAAATGCATACATGATACACCATGGAAATTTTTTCTCTTTGTCAGAAACTCAGAGTAAACTAAAGCTAAATCACAGTAGCATAACTGAGGGGGATGGAAACGACCCTCTGGGCGTGCAATGAAGACTTAACTGTGGGGTCATAAGAAAGACTAGGGGTTGAACCTCCAACCCCCTCCCGACAATTCCCTCCCTGCACATTATTGCAAGTCGGACACTCATCCCTCGCTCTGTATCATCTCCAATTTTCACTTCGATTGTCTATGCATTTGTCTGCTCTAGACTTGACTACTGTAATTCCCTCCTCAATGGTCTTCCCAAGGTCTGTCTTGCTCCTCTTTAATCCGTTCTCAATGCTGCTGCTAGATTAATTGCCTCGATTCTCTCACATCACCACCTTTATGGCAGAAGAACTCTACTGGCTCCCGCTTTCTGCCCGCATCCAATTCAAGGTCGTAATCGTTGTCTCTAAGGCTCAACTTGGTTTCGCTCCGAAATATTTACGGGACCTAATTCATCGCCCTCACTCTACTGCTTCACTTTGTCCCCTTCGTTCCTATGACCGTTTGGACCTCCTCGTTCTCCGTTACAGGAATTCACTGGCTCAATCTGTCTTTTGCTTCCATTTGCCGTGCTCTTTGGAAGGAGCTTCTTCCGTTCGTTCGTTCTTCTATTCTCTCAGGTAACGTCTCTTCCTCTTTTACCTTTCTTAAAACTTGCTTTTTTCTTTCTGGTCTCTCGCACTGGGAATCGCCCTCCCGCTAGAAACGCTTTATAGATATCCGAATACAATGCAATGCAATCGTGTTGCAAGCAAGCAAGCCAATTTTTAAGTGTTAGATTAAAATGTCTATTTCTTTACTAATATGAAGCTGAAACGCAGCTCTACGCCCCCCAGTTGTGCTCAGTGCACGCTATCTTAAGAGCATAGTAGGCGTCGGCACTTTTCTGACTAAAGTCCTCGAAGGTGATCGCGACGACGATTGACAGAGAACAAAACTTCGGTGTTGGACATTTTATGTGCTATAACCATCGACGTATTTTGGGTCGATGGCTATAACTGTGAATGGTTCGGATACTAAATTTGTGCTATAGTTCGGTTGCTTTGTTAGCCTAGGCCTATAGGAAGAAGTCTAAGAGGCGTTTGCAAAGAAGGAGAAGTCGAAGATCTGATCAGGGCAAGCCGTCAAAACAAAAATGAAAACTTTCGCGAGAAATCGACAAATTCGTTTATCGTTACTTAACATTCTTTTGACTTTTTACCTAATTACTGGTAACTGCCATGAGACTTCAGCTCAAGGTGAGACAAACTGCAGGTATTTTATGCTGTATGAAACAGATATGTGTACTACTGTGTAGCCTATGTTTGCATGTATTATAGCCTATACGTATATATGTATGCAGAGTTCTGTTCATCCATATGCATGTCATACGGATTGATCTTCTGCCATAGTTATTGAAGTTGGTGCAACCAGGCTTTGGTGACACTAAATATGCCCCGTGAACGTGTAATCCTATTAGTGAATATATAACATTAAGTCGCAATTATGAAGTGCTATTCGTACTTGGTAGTTTGTGCTGCAGGCCTATAAAGCCAGCCCTGGAAACAGCCATGGGTATGTAGTAGTAGCGACTTCCTTTTTCTTAGCCTTGGCAAATGAGGGTGTTTGGTCAGTCCTCTTCCTTGATGCCTTATTTCTCCACTGACCACGTAGGTCAGTGTGTGTTTTACAGCTGAGTAGGCTAGGGGAGCAGATGGAGCTGATTATCTTCAAACAAATATCTGCCCCTGGCGGCGACTTTAACCCCCAAGCTCTGAATTGTCAATCCAACACAGTGAATGTATAACTTACACCCGACGTAAAAGTGTCCCAAAAGGGGACACATCAGTGTTTTACAGATGATTTTTGTGTAGTTGTAGAGGTATCAGATGCTGACTGGATATCGAAAGACAGTTTTCAATATTACTTCAGTAAAACTGCTGAAGAAACTTCAAGCACCTGGCACAGTGCCAGGGATTGGTGCATGACCAACAGTGCTGATCTGGCTAGCATCCAAAGTCTAGAAGAAAACAATTTCATAGTTTCTCAGGTGAGTCTAATTTGTTTATATTTGCACACACTCTCAGAATGCCCTTTAAAGCATTAACGATGCCACTTTGTTAAGAAGGATTTTCTCAAGTGACGAAAATTCTGTCATGAAAAAACGAGACATTTTCAATATAGTTTTCTCCCTCCCTCATCCTACCCTCTCCCATAGCTCTTCCCAGTTTACTAATTTTCTGGTTTTTCCTTTAAAAATTGTCTATAGTTCGTTGTAAAACGAAACATGTTTTTAATTTTGAACGTTTATCATTACACGATAACTTTTGTTGATAGAGATGTGATATTAATGAGTGATTATCTTACCCCGCTTACTTTAAACAGAGTCCAGGCCATACGGTCACGTTTGAAAAACATTAAACTTGTGGAGTTTTGTGCACAGTTTTGTGCACATTAATAGTTCAGGCAAGATGCATTCCGAATGTACCTAACTGCGTCTTGTTGCTCGGTCGCATTCTCTATCATGATATTTATCTAACAACATACCCGGTGACATTTGACAGGTTAATCTTACTGGCTATCAGGGATCTTTCTGGACCGGTTTTAACCGTTTGCAAAGTGAAACAACTTGGAGGTAAGCAAGTTATTTACACGTCCTTTATTTATGTGGGTGTGCACGATTGTCTAAAGGTTAGTATGCTGGGCTGTCAAGCGAGAGGGTTGGTTCAAATCCCTGCCAGGACAGAAATTTGCTGTGTGATTTTGGCTCCACTTGTGCTCCCATGCCAACTCAGATATAATGAGTACACTGACCGTGCACTGTCAGTTCCAAGAGCAAGCGGTAACGGAGAGGACTGGCCATCCAGCCTCATAAACTTAACTATACTATTTGAGCGTCCTGGTGTCGGGAGCGCCTCTGAGTAGTTCCCGTGAAAGGGCGCTATATAAATCCTCGAATGAATGAATGAATGAATGAATGCTGGTAAACTGGTAAAGTATTATTATCTCTATAATTTTTCACAGGCATTTTCTATAATTGCCCATATATTTAGAATATATTATCTGAGGTATGGTCTTAAGGATATAATTGTCTGCAAGGAGTTGCTGTTAGGTGTTTTAGGCCATGAAACTACAGGGCAGACATTTAGATACGTTTCATCGTGTGTAAATTACCATTTTCTCCTGGGCATATGCCTTGTTTTAATGTACTGAGGTGCTTTTCTTTTGTGAAGTTGGACAGATGGAGCAGTAGTTAATTACACAAATTGGGAAGCAACCTTTCCAGTTAATAACGCAACAATGCCTTGGAAGTGTGGATATTCACAACTGAATGGTGAGACCAAAATCTTTTAAACTGTTGCTGGATAGTAAACTTATAACTGTTACAGTAGGTGTTTTGACTGTTCTTGTGACGTTTCTAATTCTGTGTGTTTCTGTGGTGGCAGAGGGATGTGAAACTTCACTGCCGCCATCTTGTTGGCGCTTTTGGCTGCCAGCTGTTTTTATTCAAACCGTTTCTCTGAAAACTGCTGTGACGTTCACATATTATGCACATCTTGAGTTTCGAAGAACAGCTAAGACAGATTTAAAGACGATTTTGTAATTGATAATTCAATTTTATGTAGGTTTATAAATAGAATAGGTGTAATTCAAAACCTTTATGTGACCGACACATTTGGAGTGAAAATAACTGCAGCAGCATACTGGTATATGTAGGGGTAGGCATTTGCCTATGTTTGATACAGGTGCATGCAGTTAGGGCGGCAAGTGCCTGCCCCTACATCTACCAATATTCTGCTGCAGTAACTGCCGCCTTAACTGCATTCACCTCTATCAAACATAGGCAAATGCCTGCCCCTACATATACCAATATACTGCTGCAGTTATTTTCACTCCACACCTCTGGCGTCTGGCGACCTCTGGAGCCCTCTGGCGCCCTCTGGCGTTGACTGCTTCGCAGTCGTGGCGGCCTAACCGCTGGCGTCTAGCGACCTCTGGCGTCGACTGCTTGGCAGTGGCACACACCGAGGCGTGGTAGCATGAGTCAGAGCGTTTCACCATGACAGACAGACAGACGGACGGACGGATCAAGGCTTTTATATGTATAGATATGTAGGCAGAAGTTGTGTCCTGTTTAACGACACTGTGTCATAGCAAAGATGATTGGTGTCGCCCTCCTTTTTTTATCCAGGCTTTGGACTGGCACTGCCAATGTAAATTATGTAATGTAATCAGAAAGTGTGCCGCCATTGAAGTACACGAGAGGCAGCCATGGTTATGAAGGTTTAGCAACTTCATACTCTGAGCGGCAGCATTTCAGAGCAGGTAGTGGTTAGTCCGCTCCTGTCGTGTCTAATCTTCCCAAGGACAAGTGGTTTCTAATCTACAAAATGTTTCGTAATTTGATGTAAAGATCTCAGATTAGCTTACTTTTGTCTTGATTTATAGAATTGATCATTTAAAGATAGAATATCGGGTAACTTGTAATTCTTGATCTGGTCAACTAGGTCGGTGGAAGAATGCACATTGTGATTCGGAACTAGGCTACGTGTGCAAGCGACCGGCTGATGTGGTGACCACAGTTAAAACAGATCCACCAACCACATCAGTTCCTGGTTACTGTCCTGCTGGATACTTTGGTGTTGGTCTGTATTTAAATGGTGCTCTAAAACTTAAGGTGACTAGGCTGAGAATTGCTTGTGATTGTTAACATTTCTGTGTGTTAGAAGTAGGGCTGTACCGAATAGGTGATTATCACTATTCGGCCGAATACGAATAATTGGACCAACTATTCGGCCGAATACGAATACGAATACGAATAGTGTACAAAGTAGATTTACCGACAACATTCAAAATTTCAAAAGTAAGCAAAAGTTTCAGTTCAGTAAATTTAATACATAAACTAAAAGTAAACAGTTAACCACGTGTAATTTTTGCGTCCTTCTGCCTTTCTGTGTAAACTAGGAATGGAACTAATTTAACTAAACTTAGAAATTCTCATTTACTTAACGTTCACTCCTCTCGCTATAGCAGCCGCATATGCAGAAACAGATGTCACGTGACCACTATTCGTATTCGGTCCGACCGCTACTATTCGGCCGAATACCGAATAGCTATTTGGCCCACTATTCGGCCCCGAAGCGAATACGAAGCGAATATACGGTACAGCCCTAGTTAGAAGTTCTTTGCTGGTGATGGTTCCATGTGTTGTCATTACTAATTTTGCACAGCCCCACTTCAAGAGAAATTCCTCAGATGTGCTTGGAGCGGCTGTCATCATTTTGTGAATGTTTACAGTCAGCTGATTCCACAGCACGGGCTTCATCTTAAGGGCCCTGGTGTATTTAGAAGACTTGATTTAGGAAGAGTCTGATTCGGGAAGAGTCTTTTTAACCATTTATATGAGTTCTTCGTATTCAAGAAGTAGATGAGAACCCTCCTGAAACAAAGTCAGATGAATGGCTTCGAAGAGGAAGTGGTCTTTAATTTGTTTGGACTTCATACAACAAACATTTTGAATAGCCGTCAGAAACGTCAACAGAAACATGAAAATTATCCTTGAGTTATTGCTGCAGCTATTAATTACTTAATTGTTTTATTGATAATTCACGTGCGCTAATGAAAGCGCTGAATGTTGTGCTTATAAGTTGCATACAGGCAAGCCCTTCTATTAAGGCATCCAGAGTTTGCAAATGTGTGACTTCTTTTTCTTTCCAGAGAACAGCAACAAATGTTTTAGAATTGTGAGGTTGGATGTTAACGCGAACGAAGGCGTAACCTGGGACGACGCTGCGGCTACGTGTCGTGCTGAGCCTGGGATTTCTCCAGACCTTGGCTGCATTGCTAATGCAGCCGAAAACAGTTGAGTAGGCCTAACCAGGAGTTGGCAAACAAAATGGAGTTTATTCTTTGTTTGATTTTGCAATCCTATGTCGTGGAGGACAACGCAGCATAAAGTGTTTAATGCAGCATTAATTATGCGTTTCTATTGACACTTAATAAGTCTTCAGCATAGTGGTCAGTCAGTAGCAATCCTGATCATTGAGGGTTTGAGACTGCTGAGTGAACTCCAGTTAACGACCATTAAATTTTGTCTCATGCTTTTACCGATCTTTAGCAAGTAGTAAATTTAATAAATAAATAAATTACAATGAAAGCAAACAAGCAACTGAACAATCTGTGAACTTCACACGATCAACCGACTCTGAACTGGGGGTCCACCGGAAATCGCCTCGGACATTTGCCTCGGCCGGAAATCCCGTTTCCGGAAGTATTCGCCTCGGCAAATACTGCAGACACAAATAGTTGCAAAAAATTTTTCTTTCAAAAAATTTTTTCTTTAAAAACTTATTCAATAAACTTACGTATATAAAATTATAAATGTTCAGCCTTAAAAGAATTACACAGAAAACTTCACAACTGCACAGAAATTACTACAATTCAAATTGTATTAGTCACTTATTACAAGTACGCAAATTTATTTCGATAATTTTTTATTACATGAAAATGTGAAGCTTCGCATATGGAACAAAGGTACCCGGTTCGTTTCCGGATCGGGCAAATAGTGCATCCAAATACTCGGAGTCGGTACTCGGTGGAAAATGTCTTTCCGGTGGACCCTTAGTCTGAACCACACATCCTCTCAGAGGTTAAAGGCAAGGAACATTAGTTCTCAGAAAAGGTGCTGTGTAACAGAACTTTTTCAAACTACATGAAAAATTACAGTGTACGATAAATGGCAAATTAAGATAGGTCCTGGCATTTATGATTGTGTTGTCAATGGAAGAACAAAATACAGTTGGAACTTCAGATGAGACTGTCTTTAGCATGTGTGATACAGTAATTGTTTTCAACAATGTTTTTAGGGTAAGGAAAAGAAACACTCTTTCTGCATGCTATAAAAACCAGAACTGTACCGTTGTGATTAAAGTATGCGAAGATATGCAGCTAGAAACATCAGAGATATAATGATGAATTAAGTAGCAAGTAAGTAGTTATTATGTTTTAGATGTTGCATAGTTTTCAAAATATATCCTGGTCCTTTGTTGTTCCAGATGCCATCATGGCTCATCTGGCAGGCCAGCAAGATGGTCTTTGGATTGGTCTCAGAAGCGAGGACGACTCACCCACGATATTCAAATGGTCTGATAATTCGGCTTTGACATTCATGAATTGGGGTCCTGGCGAACCACTGGGTTCAGTAAGTTCCTGCAGACTTTGTAATTTGAAGCTTCATAGTAAGTTGGCCTATATTTGTATTTGTGTGTGTGTGTGTGTGTGTGTGTGTGTGTGTGTGTGTGTGTGTGTGTGTGTGTGTGTGTACACGTGTATTCGTTAGAAATGTGCTTTTGTATCTGTATCATAGTCTGGATTTTGTTGTGTTGGAAATGTGTCTTTGATTTAGATATTATTGTCTTGAATCTCTTGATACACACATACGTACATCAGAACTTTTTCTGTTGGATTATTAGACTGATCCTTGTGTCGAGATGTGGATGGCTCCAGGCCCACCTGGATCGTGGAACAACATTCAATGCCATATTAAACGAGGTTACATGTGTCAAACGTTTAAGGGTAAGTAGTCATGTCTCTGGATAATTGTTACAAGGGAAGCCTTGAATCAGTAATTAATGGTAACTTCACTTTCTTTCAAGCAACAATTTAATATGTAATTGTGGCAGACTGGCAGTAACTTAGATGATCACGTGATCTGCTGTTCACCCTTTAACTTTACTCACTGAAATTCCCTCTTGAATCTGATTGCTGTAAAATGTAAATAAATGTCAATGTATTTCGATAGCGACCGTGTAGCCTCGACTGCGCTCATTTTTCAATGAATTGATTTGGTGAGATTCTTCACCACCGTTGTCCGTTTAAATAAGCGCACGAAGGAGCGTAACTTTGGTCTAAAAAGTGGGGGGTACCAATTTCTTCTCCACTTTCGCTTTCGCATGGAGACCATCTCTGGGAAGGCACAATAATAAAATATTGATTGGCATTGTTTAAGAAGTGGGGGTACGGTACACCCAGTCCAAAAAGGGGGGTACGGGTACCCCTCGTACCCCCACAAATTACGCCTATGGGCGCACGCCATTTAAGGTCCCCATGTATGGACCGTGCTAGCCCGAGATTTAAATCTCTGAAATATAGGCCACCTTCTGGAAGCGAACCGCGATCCGCATGCTCTCTTACATGGAGGAATTGGGATAGCTCTTACCAATGTATCTAACCGGGCCAGGTGTAATGGGCATTCAGGACTTTGTTGAAGAATAAGATTTCTGAATATGAATATGAAATCACTAACCAGACACATGTATACGACATATGCATACTAAAGGCATTGTGACAATGAATACAATCTTACTGTTTCATTCAAGCATTTTAATGATTCTGGTGCCTTGCAAATCTCGATAGTACATGAGCAGTATGGCTGGGAATAACCCTAGTGCTGTGGAGCTGCATAAAACAGGAAAACTAAATTTCTCGTTTTCTGTATTTTTTACTTTTAAAGACTGCTACTAATGTGGGGCGTGGTGGCTCAGTGGTAAGTTCGGCGCCTTGTGACCGGAGGGTTGCAGGTTCGAATCCCACTCTAGCCGCTGCGTACGGACCTTGGGCAAGTCCTTCACTCGCAATTGCTCGTGGCGCTTCGGCGTGAAAATTCCGGCACAGTATCAAATGCTGTAGTCGGGAGCGCCTCTGAGTAGTAGTTGACTTCGAGAGGCGCTATAGAAATATCCGGAATAAAATAAAGTGCAATAACTTTTGTTTTAAGACTGTCAAAATCACATGGTTTTTCAGATAAAATAATTCATTCTCAGTACTGTTCTTTGTAAATTGTCATTACTGCATGTACAGTTATGACGGAAATTATTGCTGTATTGACTTAATATTAATATAAAATAAAGTAGTAAAAATGGCTATGATGTGTCCCGTCATTATCATGGATCAATCTAAATCTTGTAATGTTATTTTTAGACCCGGCTTTCATCGTCAGCACTCCATCTTTGACTTCTACACACAACTGTCCAAGTGGATATACGCCATATTGGTATGCGTGCTACAAACTCTACACAGAGCAGAAGGCATGGTCGGATGCCGAAGCTCAGTGCATTCAAGATGGCGGTCAGCTCATGTCCATTCACAGTGAATCAGAGAATGCAGCTGTGTCGATTTATCTGTCATCAATGGGTTCATTCGAGTTAGTCTGGATTGGCCTTGAGTATTTGGCGGTATGTTGGCGGCTTTAGTCTAAATAGGCCTCGAGTATTTGACTGTGTGTCTGATTTAGTCGGGATTGGCCTTGAGTATTTTGCGGTATGTTTGATTTAATCTGGATTGGCCTCGAGTATTTGGTGTTATGTTTGGAATAGCTTTATGTATTTGTAAGCGATCCAGATCTTAACAGATGCAGCATAATACAAACTGAAAATGTTTCATGAGCTGCCTCTATCTGGATTATTTCCAACTCCTCTTGGATTTCTTGAGCCAGATGGGTTAAGAGTGCATATCAACCCATCCAGCTGTTCACCCGGCTTGTTCAAGATGGGATCACTAAGCTTGTTGATCAGTTTTATCCTGCTATTGCACCAAATATCATGGATCGTCCATGTAGTATTTTCTAAAATGTTATATAGTTTGAAATATACAAGAACTTTGTAGGTTGGCCATTGTAGGGGCATTACTTAAACTGAAGCCGGATCAGCCAAAACATCAGCAAACATGCAATGACAGCTTTGCAGTAGTCCAATCATTTCCATTTCGCGATGAACAAAACAAATGAATGAGGGTCGCAACCCCTGACATTCTACTATAAATTTGTTTGCATCAGTTAGTAATGTATGCACTTTTGTAATGCCTTTAACGTTTTAACGACGAGCATGTACTAAAGTGACTTGGAAACCAATGCAGCTCATCGTTAAAGTGTAAAGGTGGTATATGAAAGACGTTTATTGATACATACATACATGCAACAGAAATTTGCCAAAACTCATAAGGTCACTAACAGAGCTGCTAGTAAGAAATGATTGTTGAGAGCATGTTTACAGTTAACTGAATTTTTCTTGCATCTGTTTTTGTGTTTAGAATGAAAGTGTGTACTACTGGTCAGATAACTGGCACGTGATCTATACCAAGTGGGCGGCTGGTCAACCAAACCGGACAGTAGATGGTGGTGGCTGTGTGGGAATGGACCAACAGGGGACATGGCGGGACTCAATCTGTTCCCAGCCGATGCCGTTCATGTGCAAGATAACCACAGGTCAGTTGTCTTGCCTCTAACTATTCTAGCATCACTCATCACTCTCTTTCATGTTCGATCATCTTCATTTGTTTCCCGTTACTGCTCGAACTCAGCTTAAGGTTCTCACTTTCGTCCTTCGGTCCTATACAGGCTTAGCACCCAAGTACCTCTGTGACCTCGTTCATCTGCCAGTTTCAGCTACTTCCCTCCGTCCATTACGATCGCTTAATCGCCATGACCTTTTTGTGCCACGAGCCAGGACCACTATGGCCAAAACTCGAGCCTTTTTGCATTGGTACTGCTCTATGGAATCAACTCCCTCCATTGACACGTGCCTCTTTATTAGCTGGAGACCCAAGTGCCTCGTTGTCTTAAAACCACTTTCTATTCACTGGGTCTTTCTCACGGGGAGCGTCTCTGATTAGTGAACACTGTGAGAGGCAGGGACGTAACTAGCGTTGGGCTTGGGGGGGGCTTAAGCCCCCCAAACGAAGTTGAAGCCCCCCCAAACAAGTCAAGCCGTTGTATGCTTACGGCTAAAATTCGTATGAACACTGTATAAATGCTGCCATGTTCAAGGTTTAAGCCCCCCAAACGAAAAAGCCTAGTTACGTGCCTGGTGAGAGGCGCTTTATAAATGTTTAGATACAATACGATACAATACAATACTGCTCAGAGCAGCAGCTCTAGATCAAGCCACAAAACATACAAGGATTGTATCTGTAAAGAAACCTGCAATGCGACACCCTTGTCTCTGAATTGTAACGTTGAAATTTGTGGCAATTTAGTGATAGCTTCGAACTGTTGAAGTGTGTAAGTAGGTAGTTTATAGGCACAGCAGTGTAGTGTAATGCTTGGTAAAATTCACTGTCATCTATGGTTATTTATAAAGCCCCGCTCACAGCATAGCCTATTCAGAGGCGCTCCCATGCAGCGTGACAGCCCCGAGGGAAACGGAAGGTCTTCAGGCAGCGGAGAGAAGTAAAGAGGGCAAGATCCCAAACAATATTTTGGCACGGAGTGAGAGGGCAGGTCGAGCGAAGGACGCGAGCAGTCCGAGAAGCCTAGACAGGCCGGAAGAGGTCCGCAAATAAGATGGTGCGGGATCCAGCTGACACTGCCTACCCAAGGAGGCGATTCTGTACTCTATGCACTGTTGGAGAGGCAGCCAATGCAGGACCTCCAGCATATAATTTGGAATGGCCAAAATAAGGTATTTGGCCGATAAGGCGCGCAGCGGAGCGCATGATGCGGTCAAGGCAGTTTAGGCGTGCAAACGGGAGGCCAGTGTAAAGGGACAGGGAATAGACGAGACGAGATGTGACAAAGTGCACAGGAGTAGTTGCAGCTCCTGTTGAGAGAGAGAGAGAGAGAGAGAGAGAGAGAGAGAGAGAGAGAGAGAGAGAGAGAGAGAGAGAGAGAGAGAGAGAGAGAGAGAGAGAGAGAGAGAGAGAGAGAGACAGACAGACAGACAGACAGACAGACAGACAGACAGACAGACAGACAGACAGACAGACAGACAGACAGACAGACAGACAGAGACAGACAGAGACAGAGACAGAGAGACAGAGAGAGACAGAGAGACAGAGCGAAAGCACTGAAAAATATTGTTGATTCAGCGGATCGAATCCGAAATCCGCAAAAACAAGGCCAAATATCCGGAATCCGAAATCGGCAAAATGCCAATCGGTCAAATCCTGCTTCTAACTCATGGTTTTCTGGTTCTGACAGAGGCGCCAAATACCACGCCACCTCAGATGGAAGGGACGTGTCCTACAAATGCATCTCTTGTCTGGGTTCCTTATGGCGAATACTGTTACGGTATTTCGGCTTACATCACGACGACTTCCTGGGACACGGCTCAACAAAACTGTGTCAATGCTGTGCCCGGCAGATCATGTAACCTTATTTCGATTCACAATTCGCTGGAGGCAGCATTCGCTGGGGACCTTGCGTTGCGCTATAATTCTTATTACGACTCTTTCTGGATTGGATTGAGCAAGGCTGGAGCAGGTGAGTTCCTGTGTTATCTGTGTATGATTTTAAAATTATGGGAACAGGTTAAAAGTGATGGGGTTTGTCTTTCAAAGCCAGGGATGTAGTAACTGGAACTTTTACTTGAGTGTCACTGCTAATTTAAGTCGAATCACAATTTATATTCGTCACAGACTTTGGGTACCAGTAACTTCGTTAACTTCCGTGAGCTATAAAAAATGTTATACACACCTTGATGTTATCACTTTTGAATATTAGCAAGCAAGCGTCATGTGAAATTCATTAATAAAGTGACTGTTTATGCTAGTATTACGCCATTTGTTGAGGAAGGCTGCTTTTTAAAATTTCAAAGCAGTACTTGGCCCTGTATAGTCTGACCAGACGTATTAGACTCGGTGTTTAATCTAGCCCCTCCTCTGGGGGCGGGGGAATCAAGGTTTGTGGGGGGAAGACCATGGACGTAATTTCAGCGTTTTTCAGAGGGGCAGGAACGTCAAAAGGAGGTAAAAACATTAACTTTTTGTGATTCTTCAAAATTTGGGGGAAGAGAACAACTGCTTAGTGTGCCCCCACTGTTAAAAAGGTGTGGTATTGTGAAAAACCTATGCAAACTCTAGTTTTGTTAGTAGTATTATAGTATTAACAAAACTAAAATTGCTATATTATCTGATAGGTCAAAGAATTGCCGACCAAGACACAATTAGTAGAAATAGTTTACAAATGGTACACAAAGCAAGCAAGAAGGATCCAACTACCGAATAAGGAAGCCATGTAGTAGGCCTAATGATGTAGTTTTACTGAATGTTCAGGAACAAAACATTTTGAAATTTTAAATTTTAAAATTTGAAAGATAACACTGGAAAGAAGCCAGTTAGTTGTACAAAATGAGTATATTATACACATTATAATATGATAGTATCATAATAATTATATTATAACAGTATTTATTATCATTATATCACATAATAGTAAATAATATCATTACTAAATGTTCAAGGAACAAAACACTTTGAAATGTGATATTTTGAAATTTTTAAGATAAGACTGTAGGGAAGCCATTTAGTTGTAAGAATATTATATTAACAGTAGATTATACTCATTATAATATCACAGTACATATATAATAGTATATAATATCATATCATATAATAGTAAATAATATCATTATATATTATAACAGATCATATAATTTTATAATGTGGTCAACAACAACTCAAAACTTATTATTATTTTTATATTTCTCTGGGGGGGGTGGGCATAAATCCTGGGGCCAAGAGATGCCTAGATTAATCACTGGTTAGACTATAGGTTGTGGATCAGTGGCGACGCCGCCTATGTCTCTGGTGAGGCTTTTGCCGTAACACTTCTTAAGGTGGCACGGCAACAACATACTTTTGTCGTACCACTTCTTAAGGTGGCACGGCAACAACATACTTTTGTCGTACCACTTTTTAAGGCGGCACGGCAACAAAATACTTTTGTCGCACCACTTTTTAAGGTGGCACGGCAACAACATACTTTTGTCGTACCACTTTTTAAGGTGGCACGGCAACAACATACTTTTGTCGTACCACTTTTTAAGGTGGCACGGCAACAACATACTTTTGTCGTACCACTTTTTAAGGTGGCACGGCAAAAAACATACTTTTGTCGTACCACTTTTTAATGTGGCACGGCAACGACATACTTTTGTCGTACCACTTTTTGTCTGTAAAAGCTTCGACCCTCTAATTTGCCGTACTACTTTTCGAATCGAGGCTTCGCCACTGTTGTGGATGAAAGATTCAGAAAGTCAATAACAAGTTGATGGCCTGTGACGAATACGCAGACATGACCCTTTCTGGAGGTGGATGTAGAAATTGTTTTAACGAGGATGTATGAATTGTTTGACTGACCGTTTTGTTGACTGGCAGTGTAAATTAATTTCAGTGCTAGATAGAAGTTGTAAACTAGTTCGTCCGCTGATCTGAATGGTTCATGATTTCAAATGTTTCTGTATGGATTTGGGGATTTAATAACTTCTTGGTTGATTTTAATTTGATTGGCTGATTCATGTCGATTGATTGATTGCTGATTGGGGTTTACATCGACAAGGGCACGCATAAAAGGCGTGACACAAAAGAGCGCACAGATAAGGGCGCTGTTAAATGAAATCGCAGGTTAATTAGAGCGTCTTGTGATCTGAGCGCGCGCTAATGAAGGCGTGTGTAGATAAGGTCGCCGTTAAAAAATCTGAAATCATTGTTTATGATACTAACATAATACCGAAAGCGTGTGTAGAAAATAATTTACCGCTGATTGGTTGAGTTATTAGGTATGAGCTACACCTGGACTGACAACACTGAGGTGGAATATACTTACTGGAATCCTGGAGAGCCAAACGACGCAAATGGAACTCAGAACTGTGTGCGAGCATTTTACCAAACCTTCGCCAACACCTGGGATGATCATGCCTGCACAACATACATTCCTTTCGTATGTAAAGTACTCAAACGTACGTACTGAACTTACTTCATTTTTCCTAAGGAGTGCTGTAGCCTAGGAGGATGTAGAATATAGAACAACCCTTTGTGAGGTAGTTAAAAATGCAACACATTAAGCGTCTTGATACGTGTATAAAATGTATTTCTGCCAAAATGCTGTATCACTATGAACTTTGCTAATATCTCGACCTTTTGGTCATTCAACTGTGCAGCATGCTGACACTTGTTGTTTTATTGTTTTGGCATGGGCAGGACTTGTAGCTTTGGCTATAGCCATTTCGAATTCAAGTAGGTGACTCTTGCCAACCTCCAAGTTTAGGACTGATACCAACGAGGACACGAGGTCTATCTTCTAAGCATTCAACAATTAAAGAACTTTCAAACTTAAGCTTACAAACATACAGTAATTGTTTCTTTTTTGTGATTTGACTGCAAGCGTATACAGCGCCATAAAAGAGAGATTCATCGAAGATGCTCCCGACTTAACACAATGAAACCACGATCGAACATATACTTCCATGCAAGTCATCACAAAGAATGGACTTCAAGTGTTTGCTATTGAGGCAGTTCTTGAAGCTGAATTAAGTATCGCAAGAGTTGTTATTGCCTGACATGTTGTACAACGTTCTTACTTTGTTCGCTCTTGCAGTTCCATTTCCAACGACTCCTCCGACACCTTCAAACGTTGATGGCTTGTGTCCAAGTGCAGAATGGGTACCGTACGGTGGAGACTGTTATCTATTCCGTCCAGACGAGTACGTGACATGGGATGAGGCAGATCAGGATTGTAAGGCTTTCGGCTCCATTCTGGTCACCATCTTTAACAAAGATGAGAACTGGTTTGTCCATCGGCGACTTCTCGAGTCCAGTTGGCTTCCTTTTGTCCGACAGTTTTGGATTGGTCTGTCCAAACTAGAAGGAGGTTAGGATTTCTCAATATCCACTTGAAAATTCTTTGTATGTAAGTTTCAAGTTCAACATTACTAAAGCAGTGTAGTGTTTTGCATGAGGGATTGCAGAAACTGATGGATCAACTAAGCAGGATCTCAATAAAATACAACATGAAGATAAATATAGGAAAGACAAGATTATGAGGATAAGTGGAGGGGAGGAGGAGATATCAATGAAAATAACAATAAATGGAGAGGAGGTGGAACAGGTCAAGAGCTTCTGGTACTTGGGAAGTGTGATAACAACAGATGCAAGATGCCTTAGTGTATAAAACGAAGGATAGTATTGGGAAAATATGCGTTCACGAAGAGAGGAGAGTTGATGAGAGGAGGGCTGAGCAAAGACCTAAAGAAGAGACTTGTTAAGGCACTGGTATGGAGTGTGGTACTGTATGGGTCGGAGACGTGAACCATCAGGAAAGAGGATATCAAGAGATTGGAGGCCTTTGAGATGTGGATATGGAGAAAGATGGAAAAGGTGAGCTGGACGGAGCGAATGACAAATGAAGAGGTGTTGCAAAGAGTAGAAGAAAAAAGATCACTGATGACAACATTACGAGAAAGACAAAAAAAATGGATTGGACACATATTAAGAGGAGACCCCTGTTGACAGAAATCATAGAGGGGAGATTGGAGGGAAGGAGAGGGAGAGGGAGACCGCGACAGATGATGCTGGGATGGATGATGACCGACGGATACAGCGAACTGAAGGGAAAAGCACAGCGAAGAGAGGAATGGCGTCATTGGAAGTTGAAACCTGCCGAAGGGCAGAGAACTTAAAGAAGAAGAAGTATGGGAAATGTGTATTGCATGGTATGATTCACTACGGTACATTAGAAGTTACTGGAGGTTGGACAGGAAAGAGGATGACTGCAGTTTTACTTGGGAGCATTCATCAACACTGTCTCAGCACTGAAAAATTCCTGAAATTCTTCAAAGGACTTATCTAACTTGCTGTTACTTAAAAATTTCCCAGTCTCTGTACAGCTGAACTCTTGTATGTGTGCACAGCAGATAAATTCGTAAACAATATCCACGTCAACAGTCTGTGTATGCCAGTTTCAAGTTCAACATTACTTTTGTGACAATAAGTATTCATCAGGCATTTTTTATTTCGTTTGCTGGATGGTAGAAAACAGCCTTTTCTTCACTATTTTCAAAGCACCGGATTATATGAGCACATTTCATAAAAAATGTATTTGTTAATGGCATACTCAACTTCAGGGATGTTCCAGCGGTTCCATGGAACAGGGCGCAGGTCAAGAGGGGGCCCAAATTTTGAGACAGAATGATTTAATTTTTAAACTAATTACTTTATCGTGAAATATAATATATTCATTTCAAATAAAATAAATGTGATAAAATTAAAGAACAACAAATAAAAGTGTGTGTATTTTATATAATACATATAGGTAGATACCTAATTTAAAATTGTCGCTTGAGCATATTTATAGTAGGCCTAAATATTATATTCGAGATAAAAAAATTTGGTCGTTATTGGTTAAGTTGATCTTTGGGGTGCAACACTATTTACGCTTGGCAGAGAGCGCAATTATAGCTTGCTACTTTCCTGCTCAACGTTGTTCACGACTTCAAGCATATTATATGTCACGTAAGTTTATGCTAACAAACCTCCTTTATTTCTATTATCTGATATGTAGACGAGGAGTATCTGTGGTCGAATGGTCTGTTACTTGACGATACAAACTACACAAATTGGAAGTCAGGAAGTCCAAATCAGACCAATACGCGACTGTGTGTTGACTTGTATGGCAGCCCCGAAGAGGATGTTGTGAACAGTGGTCAGTGGACGACCAGTCATTGTGGCGAATTTCGTGGATATGCCTGCCGAGTGGCGAAAGGTAGATTGTTGCAAGAATTGCAGCTTCTTAGATCTCTTACCTTCCTTCCTATGGTGATTTTAATATAGAACCTCTGTTTGCATATAATTATGGTTCCTGAATATTTGCATGAATTGCATGGATATGTTTGCATGTATGTTCCTGAATATTTACATGATGGCTTCTAAGACCCACTTGAAGGTGCTCCTAAATGATACTCAATTGAGTTCATTAAGAATGAAACGTTCATTCACAGATGAATGAAACTCGT
Organism: Allolobophora icterica; assembly: GCA_963556255.1. NCBI lineage: Eukaryota > Metazoa > Annelida > Clitellata > Crassiclitellata > Lumbricidae > Allolobophora > Allolobophora icterica. The sequence goes on along the minus strand of OY744614.1, from coordinate 36,842,375 downwards.
ATATTGCAGAGTAGTACTTGGTAATAAGAAATTGAATACTCGACTTGTCAAGATTTAGCATTAAAAATCAAGTATTGCTTATGTGACTCCTTGCTAGTGAATGATTTTAACATTATGATCACATCTTTTAATTCACTGTGCTTACGGAGTATGCATACAAATTCTGTTGTAAATTTTAGCTTCAGCAACACCGCCACCAAACCCTGACTCTGGTTCTGGTAAGCTTATTGGCTTAATTGTGCTCTGGCATATTTCACAATAATTACATTTGTACTTTGTGTTCTACATAACAGTGTGTCAATCAATCTTGGAAGTAGCCGTTTTTAATTAACACCTTTCCAGGAAGAGGTAACTCTTATGCATGGGAAAATTCTTTAACATTTATAAATATTATCTAGAGATTGCAAATTTCGTGAAAGCTAATAGGTTTCGTAATTCTTGAAATAGGCAACTTTGTGACAGAGTTATGAACAATTACTGAAAAACAAAGCGTAAGATATATCATTATATGTGTTGTAGAGTTGGTTTGTTTGTTTTCCACATTGAATTGTATTTTTTTTGGATTTATTGTTGTCATTTTTAGCTCAAAGTAGAGATGATTGGTACTTGGTGTGATTTACAAACAAAATATCACACTTAAAATGTAGAAAAGGCTTTCCAAAACTCGTGTAGGCTATTTGTTTCAATACTAGTTTCAATACCATTTCCATGTCTTGTTATATTGAAGAAATCTTCTGTGTTTCGAATACAGGTGGTCCTGATGTAGGAGCTATCGTCGGAGCGGTTTTTGGTATCATTATTGGCGTCGGTTTGATTGTTGGTGGTTCCTACTTTGGGTATCGCTGGTATAAAGGCCGCCAAACAAACACATCAACGGGAGCCGGTGTTTCAAACGCAACCTATGACAATTCATCACAGAATGGCTCTTCCAAGAGTACGACTCCATCTGATGGGACACAGGTTAACTACTTCGGCGATCTGGAAAGCCAAGATCTGGCTTCAGTTAAGATTGGAAGGCTCGAGTTAAAAGACTGAAAATGCCATTTTTTAAATTTAGGTTTGGTTCGAAGTACGTTCGGTATTTTGTACGTTGACTAGAAATGCACTAGTTGAAACAGTTGCACAAATCGTGTGTGTCGTGTCCCGAAGCATTTAGATTGTTGTGCCCAAAGCGGTCACTTTATGATAATTAACACTCTTGATGGTAATGAAATAACAAGGAATTTTGAGTACAGTTATGCCTGGACGATATATGAAATTTCGTGCCAAATGAAACAATTTAATTATTGCATAACATGTTAATTGCAGTTAATAATTGTCTGGTAAACAACGAGGCCCTATAAGTGTGACGGACCAACCACAATTGGGCTTTGAAGGTAGGCCCTATAGAACCTGGTTATGTTTTATAAACTGTATGTATATTTAAGTAATGCTTGAAATGAATAATAGTTTTATATTTAAGTTGTTTGACTGGGTTTAATTCGTCTCTTATACTTTAATGGTTTATTTTAAAATTCAATTTGAAATAGTAAGACTTTTCTTTCAACCTCTTTTCCGCTATCCAGTAATTAACTGCAACTCAAAGAGCAGCCTCTTTAGGTCAATGTCCTAAGTTTACGGTACCTTTGTTTAACCTCATTTCCCTAAGTACGGGAAATACAACGACTAGGTTTTTCTCATGATACTAGTGAAATAGAATGCCGGAGACGCGTATAGCGTTGACGAAGCAATGCCCTAAGATGTATACAGAGGAAATGTGGTTGACTAATTCCTGTCGTGTAATGCTTTGAAGTTTGCTCTATATAGGGCATCTAGTAGGCTATACGTCGTGATTGGCGGTGCTGCATTTCACGCATGCGAGTCGAGGAAGTTTAACTGGTTAATTATTTGCTTTTGGCTATGTATTCATTCAGTCGTTCGGATGTTTATATAGCATTTCTTCAAGGTAGCTACTCAGAGGTGCTCCCGACCACTGGCGTAAACTTGTCCAAAATATTGACAGGGGCATTTGGTGATTCATACTACAGTTGGTGCATTGGATGTACAGTCCATCTCGATTATTGGGGGGGCATGTGCCCCGGATGCCCCCCCCCGAGTCTAAGCCTATGCTCAAGACTCCAACGCGGCCAAACAAGAAAGTTGTTAGGCTAGTATAAAACATATCGGAAAGAGTTCTGGGGAGCAAGCGCAGGTCCAGTGGAGCCCATTCCATGTCGCCGGGCCCACCATTGCAAAGGCACGGCTATGTATATGTATCTGCATATCTGTAATCCACACGACCACATTTTCAGTGTGAGAAGTGTAGAAAAAAGACTGGGGTTGAACATTTTATCCGTATTTTGAAAATTGGTGTCAACGACATTTGAAAGCAGTTGATTTGCACGCTAGCAGTTTTGCAAGTCAGACAGACTCGAATCAAAACCAATTCCTTTGTTGATAAAATTCAAAAATGCATGCATGGCGTCTTGGTGTCAACTGTCAAGACCTTAAACCTCAAAACCAAGACCAAGACTTTGAACCTCAAGACCAAGATTTTGAACCTCAAGACCAAGGACAAGACTTTGAACCTCAAGACCAAGACCGAGACCAAAAGCCAAAAATTCGCAATCAGGTCAAGACTTCTATTCCTTGCTAAAAAAATTGTCAAGTCGGAATACTCGCTGTTATAATGAAATTGTGAGTCTTTTAATTTATTCAAACAAAATTAACTTTAAACGCAGACTGCAGAGAATTCCGAATTTGTATTTACAAAAGTCCTTCATGCAAAATGTTATTCCAAAATGTCTTTTGTATTTTATAAAAAAAATTCTCTCAGGATTTTCTTACCAAGACGTGCCTTGTGGGTCTAAAAAAATTCCGCCATGTGAAAAAGACCTTCTACAGGTGCTGAAGACACTGGCACACATAGTAGCTTTTCAAGCAGTGGATGTAAATGTACAAATCGTGTCTATTTTAATCCTCCCATGGTTTATCTGACCATCTGGCTTCAGAAACAAGTCTCGGATTCCAGATACAGCATAACTGTTGCTACTGCCGGTGTTTTTCTTACCAACAAGACGTATCAGTCCGTAGGCCTCTGTCGTATGACGCAAACAATCATGTTTGATAAAGTTTTAAATTCTTGAGTTTTGTTAAGTGACTGTTCATACTGACAGCCCAGTCTTGGTCTTGGTCTTGAGAGACCAAGACCAAGACTTTGAACCTCAAGACCAAGACCAAGACCTGAAACCTCAAGACCAAGACCAAGACTTTTGGTCTCAAGCCCAAGACCAAGACTTTTAAAAATGAACTCGAGTGCACTCGAGGCCAAGACCTTGGTTTCGGGGACAACAAGACTATGCATGATACCACAGAACAGATAAAGCTTCGCTTTATCTATTGTCCGATGATACACCATGGAAATTAAATTTTCTACTCTTTGTCAGAGACTCAGAGTAAACTAATGCTAAATCGCACAAGCACAACTGAGGGGTTGGAAACGACCCCGTGTGTGTGCAATGAAGACTTTACTGTGGAATCCTAAGAAATACTAGAGCGCTGAACCTCCAACCTTCGAAAAAACCCACCCTGCAAATTATTGCGAGTCGGACACTCAATCGTCATGTGTGAAGCAAGCAAGAAAATTTAGATTCAAATTTTTTTAAACTAAATTGATGCTGAAACTCAGTTCTACGCCCCCCACTTGTGCTCAGTGAAGCTATCTTAAGAGCACAGTAGGCGTCGACACTTTTCTGATTAAAGTCCTCGAAGGTGATCGCGACGTCGTTCGTCTGAGAACAAAACTTGGGCGTTGGAAATTATAACCATCGACGTTAATATAGGGTCGATAGCTATAACTGTGAATGGTTTCGATACTAAATTTGTGCTACAGTTCGGTTGTTTTGTTAGCAGAGGAAGACGTCTAAGAGGCATTTGCAAGGAAGGAGACGTCGAAGGTCTGGTTAGGACAAGCCGTCAAAATAAAATGAAAACTTTCACGAGAAATCGACAAATTCGTTTATCGTTACTTAACATTCTTTTGACTTTTTACCTAATTACTGATAGCAACCACGAGACAGCAGCTCAAGGTGAGACAGACTTCAGGTAGGCCTATTTTATGCTATATGAAGCAGATATGTGCGTGGGTGTCCGCAGGAATGTTTTTTTTATGGGAGCAAAATTTTGTAGGAGGGAGCAGAATAACGTTATTGCACGGAACACATATATTCATGAACACAGAACACGTACTAACTTTAAAAATAAATGGTCAAGAACTTACCTAAAAATTAAGATATTTCTGCATTGAAAATCGTGTTGGGACTCTTGTGATATTCATACTAATCAAAAGATTTTAGTTTTGTAAAAATATTTGCAAAAATCTAGGGGAGCATTCCCCTTGTTCCTGTGAGCGGACGCCCATGGATATGTGTAGCCTATGTTAGCATGTATATAGCCTATGCGTATACGTTACGTATGCAAAGTTCTATGCAACTTTGCGTAGGCCTGTTGCTTACGGACTGATCTTCTGGATATTGAAGTTGCTGCAACCAGGCTTTGGTGACCCTGAGGTATGCTCTTTGAGAGTGTAGTCCTATTAATGTATAGCATAAAGTCGCAGTTATGAATTAGTGCACTTCGTACTTGATAGTTTGTGCTCTATACCTATAAAGCCAGCCCTGAGAAACAGCCATGGGTATGTACTAGCGACTTCATTTTTCTTAGCCCTGGCACATAGGGGCAGATGGCCAGCAGTGGCGTAGCCAGGTTTCAACACCAGGGGGAGCGAGCACATGAAAAAAGGCCCCAACTACCAAAATAAATAGGCCTAATTATCGGCATTCACGTTGCAAAAATGCTTTGAATCTAATTAACACAACTAAATTTGGAAGCCACATTTGTAAAATGCTCAAATTATCTATTAGTTGTGCTATTTATTCATTCATTCATTCATTTGAGGATTTATATAGCACCTCCTCAGGGGGGCTACTCAGAGGTGCTCCCGACTCCTGCACGGCCAAACAAGACAGTTTTCAATCGGGTATAGAATGTATAAGAGGGAGTTCTCTGGAACAGGCATAGATCCGGGAAGCCCGTTCCATGCCGTCGGGCCCACCACTGAAAAACAAGGTTCTGCATGGTGGCTGAGCGGGCAAAAGGCACAATGAGTACCCCTTTGCCCGAAGATCGGAGGTGGCGACTACCATGAACTCCCAGCATGGGGCGTCAAAGGACCCGCTGATAAGCTGGAGCGCATCCCAGCAAGTACCTCCAGACCAGGGAAGCAACCCTTATACCTCCAGCATATAACCAGAGACCTGACCAAATTTTGATATTCGACCAATAGCGGACAGAGGGTGCCTTCTAACATTTTTGAGTAGGCTAGCCATGGGGAGTATTCTTTCAACCATGCGCTTCGAAATACCCTCCCGTCACAACGTGGAAACACGTACGATTTGGAAGGTGTCCAACACTCGGTAGGCCTAAGTAATTTGTACTTCAAGTCATTGGACATCGTTATGGCTTGGTCGACATAGCGTCCAATGTGAAGTTCGTGGAGTGTGAGGGTATCCACAACCGTCATGCTGGGTTCAACCTCAACGGGATTGGTAACTTGGAGAGTTGTTGATTCTAGCTTTGATATTCGACCAATAGCGGACAGAGGGGGCCTTTACGGTGGTAGTGTTACTACTGGTAGTAGTGGTCGCATAATTGAGCTGTTCGGACTCTACGGATGTAGTCACTGTACTGTCAGTTAAATTTTCGTTTCTTTAAGAAATATGTCTAATGTCCATCTGTAAAAATAAAAAATTGGAGACGTTATATTTTCATGGAATTCAAATTAAACTTTTACTAAGTTCGTCAGGGTTACGGTCATTTGGTAGTCTATGCATAGCCAACGTAAAAGAAAAAAGTTAATAATTGAATTATCATATTTAGCCTAATTACCACGAAACTGAATGTGGAAGTTAAACACAAGCACACTATCAATTTGATTGTATTACTCATTGAGCTTATTAATAATATAAAAGAAGCTACTGTCATTATTTTATAAGATTAGGGCCTATAGTAGGCCTACTACAACCAGCTTCCGACTTGGAGTAAAGAATTTGCGCAAATATTCCCTTACTCTATTTTCCTCCCTCAAAGTAGGCCTAATACGAGCAAACCTACCTTCCCAGTGAAAGGTCGAATCGGTTTCGTTCAGGGACAAGACAACACACGTGAAACGGCTACGTAGATAGACTTTATTCAGCGTTCACTTTTTCAACCCTCAACGCAGTCGACCCTCACAGTTCCTACGAAATTGCCCTACTCAGAAGTGTTCGTCTTTTTCGTTCGTGCAATACTGCTTGACTGACTCGCACAGCGTAGTAGTAGAAGTTTCAGTTTAACGACCCGTGTGACAACAAAGATCAATAGATTCGCATTCCTCCTTCATCCAGGCTTGGGACTGGTTCCGAAGCTAGAGGGGTATATTTAAAAAGTCTGGCAGAACGTGTGTTAGCTGGCATCTAAGGGAAGCAGCTGATTACTTAGTCAGAGACTGTCGCTCCAGCCAGTGTCAATAATATATGTATATATATATATATATATATATATATATATATATATATATATATATATATATATATATATATATATATATATATATATATATATATATATATATATATATATATATATATATATATATATATATATATATATATATATATATATATATATATATATATAACGTCCTGACTACCCGGTTCCCCGGCCGGACCTGTTATCTCGCATCGATCGGCTAAAAACAACACATTGCAAGAACCGCTGGTAAAGGGAATACGATACCAATTAGCCGACAGTTCGACACGACTGAATGCATTTGACCCTCTGGGGGTTAACAATATGAATCTCCATATTACCCAGAGAGAATTCTATACGTTAAATTTTCAAAGAAATGCCTAAACAAAGACATAGGTCCAACTTGTAGAGCGTATACCGTATTTTAACGGTCGGTACACTAGTCACGTTGAAAATCGTGTTGTACTAATCATAATAACAAAAAAATCAACTTAACGATTGGAATAAATAAATTGTGAACGATTGGAATAAATAAACTGTGGAAAAGGCCCCACATCTTGGAAAATGGTCTCAGGGGGAGCGGCCGCTCCCCCTGCTCCCCCCCTAGCTACGCCTCTGATGGCCAGTCCTCTCCATCAATGCCTAATTTTCCCATTGACAATGTACAGTCAGTGTACAGGTGTATTATAGCTGAGTTGGCCAGCGGAGAAGATGGAGCTGATATCTCCAAACAATTATTTGCCCTGGCGGGCACTTTAACCCCCAACCTCTTAATTGGCAATCCAATAGGCTAACTATCTTGCACCCCAAGTAAAAGTTTCCAACAAAGGGGACACATCAATGTTGTTATTGGTGATTTGTGTGTAGTTGTAGAGGTATCGGATGCTGACTGGATAACGAAAGACAATTTTCAATATTTTGTCAGTAAGACTGCTGAAGAGACTTCACAAACCTGGCACAATGCAAGGGATTGGTGCATGACCAACAGTGCTGATCTGGCTAGCATCCAAAGTCTAGAAGAAAACGATTTCATAATTTATCAGGCGAGTTTAATTTTTTATTTGCACACACTCTCAGAATGCCCTCTAAAGCATTAACGATGCCATGTTGTTAAGAAGGATTTTCTCAGGTGACAAAAATTCTGTCAGTGAAAAACGAGACATATTCAGTATATAGTTTTTTCCCTCATCCTATCTTCTTCCCTACCTCTTCTCTTCCCAGTCTCCTCCTTTCTCATTTTTCCTTTAAAAATTGACTACAGTTCATTGTAAAACGAAACGTCTTTAATTTTGAATGTTTATCATTACATGAACACTTTTGTTGATAGAGATGTGATATTAATGAGTGATTATCTTACCCCGCTTACTTTAAGCAGAGTCCAGACCATACGGTCACTTTTGAAAAACATTAAACTTGTGGAGTTGTGTGTACATTAATAGTACAGGCAAGACGCGTTCCGAATGTACCTGACTGCGTCTTGTTGCTCGGTTGCATTCTCTGTCCTGATATTTATCTAACAATATACCCGGTGACATTTGACAGGTTAATCTTACTGGCTATCAGGGATCTTTCTGGACCGGTCTTAACCGTTTGCAAAGTGAAACAACTTGGAGGTAAGCAAGTTATTTACACCTTAATTTTTATGGGTGTGCACGATACTCTAGTGGTTAGCATGCTGGGCTGTCAACCGAGATGTGGGTTCAAATCCCTGCCAGGACAGAAATTTGCTGTGTGATTTTGGCTCCACTTGTGCTCCCTAGCCAACTCAGACATAATGAGTACACTGACCGTACACTGTCAGTTGTGATATGATCAAGCGGTAACGGAGAGGACTGGCCATCCAACCTCATATGCCGAGGCTAAGAAAATGAAGTCACTAACACTTCATGCCCATGGCTGCCTGTTATATGTTTATGTTACTTGACGGATGATTTTCATAATTAGACTAAAAATAGGATTTTCATCAATACTCATCACATCACAGTTAAGCATTTTTAAATGTAAAGAATGTTATACGTAAGTGAAATGTATAGGTTTGGCCAAGTCTCTAGATATATGCTGGAGGTCCTTCACTGGTTTACTATCCGCTTACGCATTAAATATAGGATCGCTGCCTTAGTGTGGAGATGTTGTAAGGGCCCTGCCTACTTTCGAGAGCTTTGCTGCTCCGAAAATGGATACGTTTAGTCCCCTTCGCTCATTCCACGACTATGCAAAGTCGAGCTTTTTCATTGGTGGGCCCAGTGTTCTGGAATAGACTTCCCTTATAGAGCTCTGCATGTGCCCTGGATATCCCTCTGGCCTCTTTCTTGCTAATCTTAAAACTTAACTATTTGAGCGTGCTGGTGTCGGGAGCGTCTCTGAGTCGTTCCCTAGAAAGGGCGCTGTATAAATCCTTGAATGAATGAATGAATGAATGAATGAATGAATGAATGAATGAATGAATGAATGAATGCTGGTAAACTGGTAAAGTATTATTTTCTCTCCAAGTTTTCCCAGGCATTTTCTATAATTGCCCTTATATTTAGAATGTATCTGAGGTGTGGTCTTAAGAATATAATTATCTGCAAGGTGTTACTGTTAGGTGTTTTACATGAAACTACAGGGCAGACATTTAGATAGGTTTCATCGTGTGTAAGTTACCATTTTCTCCTGGGAATGTGCTTTCTTTTACTGTACTGAAGTGCTTTTCTTTTGTTAAGTTGGACAGATGGAGCAGTAGTTAACTACACAAATTGGGAAACATCCTTTCCAGTCGATAACGCAGCAATCCCTTGGAAGTGTGGATATTCACAACTGAATGGTGAGACCAAAATCTTTTTAACTGTTGCTGGATATTATAACTGTAGGTCTTCAGACTGTTCTTGTGACGTGGCTAATTCTGTGTTTTTCTGTGGTGGCAGAGGGATGTGAAACTTTACTGCCGCCATCTTGTTGCTACTTTTGGTTGCCAGCTCTTTTTATTCAAACCGTTTCTCTGAAAACTGCTGTGATGTTCACATATTATGCACATCTTGAGTTTAGAAGAACAGCTAAGACAGACTTCAAGATGAATTTGTGATTGATAATTCAATTTTATATAGGTGTATAAATAGAATAGGTGTAAATCAAAATTTTATATGACCGATTATTAAAAAACTAAAGTATTTGCCCGCCATATTAAACACAGGTTGATAAAGAAAATGACTGGACTGATAGGAAGAGAACTGAATTTGCTTATTGAAATGCTTGATTATAAGTCACATTTGGAGTGAAAATAACTGCAGCAGTATACTGGCATATGTAGGGGTAGGAATTTGCCTGTGTTTGATACAGGTGCATGCAGTTAGGGCGGTAAGTGCCTGCCACTACATCTACCAATATACTGCTGCAGTAACTGCCGCCTCAGCTGCATGCACCTGTATCAAACATAGGCAAATGCCTGTCCCTTCATATACCAATATACTGCTGCAGTTATTTTCACTCCACACCTCTAGCGTCTGGCGACCTCTGGCACCCTCTGGCGTTGACTGCTTCGCAGTCGTGGCGGCGAGCTCTGGCGTCTAGCGACCTCTGGTGTCGACTGCTTCGCAGTCGCAGTCGAGGAGGCGAGAGCAGGTGTGCGGGGTAGCATGAGTCAGAGCGTTTCGCCATAACAGACAGATGGACAGATGGACGGATCAAAGCTTTAATATGTATATATATGTAGGCAGAAGTTGTTTCCTGTTTAACGACACTGTGTCATAGCAAAGATGATTAGTGTCGCCCTCCTCCTTCATCCAGGCTTTGGACTGGCACTGCCAATGTAATGTAATCAGAAAGTGTGCCGCCATTCAAGAACACGAGAGACAGCCATGGTTATGAAGGTTTAGCAACCTCATACTCTGAGCCGCAGCATTTCAGCGCAGGTGGTGGTTAGGCCGCTCCTACAGTGTCTAATCTTCCCTAGGACAAGAGGTTTCCAACCTACAAAATGTTTAGTAATTTAATGTAAAGATCTCAGATTAGCTTACTTTTTTCTTGTTTTATAGAATCGATCATTTAAAGCTAGAATATCGAGTAACTTGTAATTCTACATCTTGTCGAACTAGGTCTGTGGAAGAACGCACACTGTGATTCGGAACTAGGCTACGTGTGCAAGCGACCGGTTGATGTGGTGACCACAGTTAAAACAGATCCACCAACCACATCAGTTCCTGGTTACTGCCCTGCTGGATACTTTGGTGTTGGTCTGTATTCAAATTGTGCTCTAAAACTTAAAGTGACTAGGCTGAGAATTGCTTGTGATTGTTAACATTTCCGTGTGTTAGAAGTTCTTTGCTAGTGATTGTTCCATGCTTTGTCATTATCAATTTGCATAGCCCCACTTCAAGAGAAATTCCTCAGATGTGCTTAGAGCGGTTGTCATCGTTTTGTGTATGTTTACAGCCAGCTAATCCCACAGCACGGGCTACATTTTAAGGGCTCTGGTGTACTTAGAAGACTGATTTAGGAACAGTCTGATTTGGGAAGAGTCTTTTAACCATTTATATGGGTTCTTCGTATTCAAGAAGTAGATGAGAACCCTCCTGAAACAAAGTCAGATGAATAGCTTCGAAGAGAAAGTGGTCTTTAATTTGTTTGGACTTCATACAACCAACATTTTGAATAGCCGTCAGAAACGTAAACAGAAACATGAAAATTATCCTTGAGTTGTTATTGCTGCAGCTATTAATTACTTAATTGTTTTATTGATAATTCACTTGCACTAATGAAAGCGCTGAATGTTGTGCTTATAAGTTGCATTGCATACAGGCAAGCCCGTCTATTAAGGCATCCAGAATTGGCAAATGTGTGACTTCTTTTTCTTTCCAGCGAACAGCAACAAATGTTTTCGAATTGTGAGGTTGGATGTTAACGCGAACGAAGGCGTTACCTGGGACGACGCTGCGGCTACGTGTCGTGCTGAGCCAGGGATTTCTCCAGACATTGCCTGCATTGCTGATGCAGCCGAAAACAGTTAAGTAACCAGGAATTGGCAAACAAATTGGAGTTTATTGTTTGTTTGTGCAATCCTATGTCGTGGAGGATAAGGTAGCATGAGATATTAATACGGCATTAATTACATAGCTCTGTTTGTGCAGTATAGTGGTCCGTCAGTAGCATTCCTGATCATTGAGGGTTTGAGACTGCTGAGTGAACTCCATTTAACGACCATTTTGTCTCATGCCTTTACCGATCTTTAGCAAGTAATAAGTTTAATAAATAAATAAATTGCAATGAAAGCAAACAAGCAACGGAACAATCTTACATGGTTCAAAGGCAAATTGTCAACGTCACGAGACCAAGACCTTGGTCTCGAGGACAACAAGACTGGTTTTAGCATGTGTGATACAGTAATTGTTTTCAACAATGTTTTTAGGGTAAGGAAAAGAAACACTTTTCTGCATGCTATAAAAAACCAGAACTGTAACTGTGGTGCCTGAAGTATGCAATGGTATGCAGCTAGAGACATCAGAGATATAATGATGAATTAAGTAGCAAGTAAGTAGTTATTATGCTATAGATGCTGCATAGTTTTCAAAATATATCCTGTTCCTTTGTTGTTCCAGATGCCATTATGGCTCATCTTCAAGACCAGCGGGATGGTCTTTGGATTGGTCTCATAAGGGAAGACTCACTGGAGTCATTCAGGTGGTCTGATAATTCGGCTTTGGCATTTACGAATTGGAGTCCTGGTGAACCATTGGGTTCAGTAAGTCCCTGCAGACTTTGTACTCTAAAGCTTCATAGTGATTTGGCTTTGCTACTCAACTTCAACTATTAGTAAAGTCTACAACAACAGCTACTGAAAACCATCAAGATAGACCAATATGCACACTAATTAAGATTTGCTGCTGCTGCTGATGATGATGGTGGTGGTGGTGGTGGTGGTGACGACGACGACGACGACGACGACGACGACGACGACGACGACGACGACGACGACGACGACGACGACGACGATGATGATGATGATGATGATGATGATGATGATGATGATACAGAGGTAGAAGCGCAGCATTGACTACAACAAGAGTAGCAATAACGGCTGTTCGGAACTGTGTCTGAAGCTCTCCAAGAAACAGTCAACATAATTATACGCACATATTTCTTGTTGGTGTTCCTGATTGACAACAGTGTAATGTGCTGTTGGTACTTGCAATTGTAATTAGTAACTTGTGTTGTGCCGGTGTCTAATGTACAACGCTCCAAAACTAAACCGCAATACACAAAACTCTGGATCTTGTTCTGTTGGAAATGTTTCTTTGATTTAGATATTATTGTCTTTGATCTATTGATAAATGCATACGTACATGATTATATACGTACATGCACACGTACTTACATGCATACATACATACCTACATAAATACATACATACATCAGAACTTTTTCTGTTGGTTTATTAGGGTGATCCTTGTGTCGAGATCTGGATGGCTCCAGGCCCACCTGGAACGTGGAACAATATTTATTGCGGCAAAACACGAGGTTACATATGTCAAACATTTAGGGGTAAGTACTCGTGTCTCTGGATAATTGTTGCAGTGGACGCCTTGAATAAGTAATTAATGGTAACTTCACTTTCTTTCAAGCATGAATTTAAATATATAATTGTCAATGAATTGATGGGGTAAGATCCTTCGCCGCTGCCCGTTTGAATGTGAAGGTCTACGTGTACGGACCGTGCTAGCCAGAGATGTAAATCTCTGAAATATAGGCCACCTTCGGGAAGCGAACCGCGATCCGCATGCTCTCTAACATAGAGGAGTTTGGGATGCAGCCTACGCTCTTACCAATGTATCTAACCCCGGGCCGCCTGTAATGGGCATTCAGGACTTTGTTGAGGAATAAGATTTTTGAATATGAATATGAAATCACTAACCTGACACATGTATAAGACATTGTGCTTTCCAAAGGCATTGTGACATTGAATGCCATTTTACTGTTTCATTCAAGCATTTCGATGATTCTGGGGCCTTGCATATCTCGATAGTAATTATGTAGTATGGCTGGGAATAATCCTAGTGCCGTGGAGCTGTAGAAATCTGGAAAACTAAATTTCTCGTTCTCTGTATTTTTTTACTTTTGAAGGCTGCTACTAACGTGCTATAACTTTTGTTTTAAGAATGTCAAAAACACATGGTTTTTCAGATAAAACAATTCATTCTCAGAACTTTTCTTTCTAAATTGCCTTTACTGCATGTACAGTGATGACTAAAATTAGTGCTGTATTGACTTAATATTAATATAAAATAAAGTAGTAAAAATGGCTATGATGTGTGCCGTCATCAGTGATGGGCACTAAACTATTTTTTTAGGTTAAACTAAAACTATTTTCCAACTTTAAAAAATAGTTTAACTATAGTTGGCAACTGATTTTGGAAATTAGTTAACTAAACTAAAACAAAGTAGTTAAATTTTTCCAACTTTTTCCGACTTTTTACGACAAACATTTTAACAATAAAAGACGTTAAGTGAACTGTAATAATGCAAAGCGTCAATGACAATTTCACCTTCAAACTATGCAATGTGTGCTTTTCTGGCATACAGTTACATGTGTACTGTAAATAGTGTATGAATTTGAAAACACAGGCTGTTAATGCTAAATCCATGCAGTGTTAAAATGTTTTTTTCTGACAGTGTTCAATGTTCACTGTGGAAAAATAGTTGCATATTGCTGATTTTTTCAGTTAAACTTTTTAGTTAGCAACTACACATTTTTAGTTAAACTATGGTTTTAACTAAACTTTTTTTAGTTAAACTTCATCCTTAACTAAATTTTTTTTAGTTAAACTAAAAGTTAGCAACTTTTTAGTTAACTATTGCCCATCACTGGCCGTCATTATCATTTATCAATCTAAACCTTGTAATGTAATTTTTAGATCCGGCTTTCATCGTCAACACTCCATCATTGACTAGTGCACACATTTGTCCAACTGGATATATGCCATATTGGTATGCGTGCTACAAACTCTACACAGAGCAGAAGACATGGTCAGCTGCTGAAGCTCAGTGCATTGAAGATGGCGCCCAGCTCACGTCCATTCACAGTGAATCAGAGAATGCAGCTGTGACGATTTATCTGTCATCAATGGGCTCATTCGAGTTAGTCTGGATTGGCCTTGAGTATTTGACGGTATGTTGGCTTTAGTCTATATTGGCCTCGAGTAATTGGCTGTATGTTTGTTTTAGTTTGGATTGGCCTTGAGTATTTGGCTGTATGTTCGATTTAGTTTGGATTAGCCTTATGTAGTTGTAAGTAATCAAATTTCACAATGAACAAAACAGATGAATGAGGGTCACGAGACTTGGTGTTCTGCGATAAATTTTATCAGAATGACCCTAATCAAATTGCCTTAAAATGTGCTCGGTTTGCATCAGTTAGATAGTGATGATTGTGTGCTATATGAAAGATGGATATTGATACATACATTCAACAGAAATTTGTCAAAAACTGATAAGGTCACTAACAAGGCTGCTAGTAAGAAATGATTGTTGAGAGCATGTTTACAGTTAACTTAATTTTCTTGCATCTGTTTTTGTGTTTAGAATGAAAGTGTGTACTACTGGTCAGATAACTGGCACGTGATCTATACTAAGTGGGCAGCTGGTCAACCAAACCGGACAGTAGATGGTGGGGGCTGTGTGGGAATCGACCAACAGGGAACATGGCGGGACTCAATCTGTTCCCAGCCGATGCCTTTCGTGTGCAAGATAACCAAAGGTGAGTTGTTTTGCCGTTAACTACTCTAGCATCACTCATCACTATCTACTGATCAGAACAGTAGCTATAGATCAAGCCACAAAACAGACAAGCGTTGTATCTGTAAAGAAACCTGCAATGCGACACTGTGAAGGTAAACTGTTGCATCTAAATTGTAACGTTGAAATTTGAGGTAATTTAACGATAGGTTCAAACTGTTGAAGTGTATAAGTGAGTAGTTATAGGTGCAACTAAGCAGAGTAGTGTAATACATGGTATGATTCACTATGCATGATACATTCGAAGTTACTGGAGGTTGAACAAGAAAGAGGATGAGATTCGGTCGATCCACTTGACTGTAGTTTTACTTAGGAACATTCATCAGCACTGTCTCAGCACTGAAAAATTCCTCTAATTCTTCAAAAAACTTCTCTAACTTGCTGCTACTTAAAGAAGGTATTCTGCATTCATGATCGGAGTAGCTTTCGTTACGTGTTTATAATTTCCCAGTCTCTGTAAAGCTGAAATCTTGTATGCGTGTATAGGAGATAAATTCATATACAATCTGGTTGATTGGTTACAAGAAGTTCTTAAGTACTACCAAAATATCAGTACGCTGATAATGGCGCCTGTGGTTTTCTGATTCTGGCAGAAACACCGAATACCACCCCAGCTCAGATGGAAGGTACTTGTCCTACAAACGAATCATCTCTCATCTGGTTTCCTTATGGGGAATACTGTTACGGTGTGTCGAATTCCGTGACGGCATCTTTCTGGGATGTGGCTCAACAAACCTGTGTAAGTGCTGTACCCGGCAGATCATGTAATCTCGTATCGATTCACAATTCTCTGGAGGGAGAGTTCGTTACGGACCTTGTGCTGCGCTATTCATACACTTTTTACGACACTTTCTGGATTGGATTGAGCAAGGCTGGAGCAGGTGAGTTCCTGTGTTTTCTGTATATGGTGTTAAAATTATGGGAAGTGGTTACAGAGTGGTGGAGTTTGGCTTTAAAAGCCAGGGTACTTCTATTTGAGCGCCACTTCTAATTTAAGTCGAATCACAATTTATATTCGCCAAAGAGTGTATATGTAGCCCATCAGTACCTTTGTTAATATCCATGAGGTATATGAAATGTTATAGGGGCCTACACATCTTGATGTTATCACATTTGAATATTAATACAGGCTACTCGTCGCTGGATCCAGACGTGTACAGAAACTAGGGCCTGTGTCCAATCTGACATTCCTATCAAAGATCGTGGAACGCCTATAGTTTCTGAGCCACTCGTCGACTATCTGCAGATAAATAGCTTCATTCCGCTCCTTCAGTCTGCACATAGAAGGGCATCACTCTACCGAGACATGCATTTTGCTTGACTTGTTGGACGCAGTGGATGTTCAACGTGTCACTTTATTGGGCTTGCTGGTCCTCGGTGCTGCTTTGGACACGGTTGACCACTACATGCTGTTGCGTCTCACTTCAGGGACATTTCGGACTCAGTTGGACTGTATTGCAGTGGGTCGCTTCCTTCTTAAAGGACCGAACGCGGCAGGTTTACTTCCAAGGGGTCTTGTCGTCAATCACCCGTCTAGACTGCAGCGTCCATTAGGGTTCCATTGCTCTTTCTTCCTTTATACTGCTGAGATCTTGGATATCACCGAAGGTAGAGGATTGATCGCACATTCTTACACTGACGACACCCGGATCTACCTCAGTGCCCCTGCCTTAGGAGTTCCATCAGCTGTCCAACACTTTACAGAGTGTGTCGAGTGCATCAAGGAATGGATGGGTTGGAATCGCTTAAAGATGAACGTTAACCTCACGCAACGCATTTGGATTGGAACGAGATGCCAACTGAACTTTGCACTACTGGGGAGCTACAGCTGAAGTCTTCAGTGGTTCCGTTATCCTAAAAAGTGACCGACTTAGGGGTTATCATCGACAAATAGCTGACGATGAAAGAACATGTGGCCAACCTCTGCAAAACATGCTACTTTCAACTGTGCCAGGCTGCCAGCTCAGTCAGCTACGAACATTGCTGTAACTCGACTCAAGAAACAGTCCGGCTCATATTCTGATTAGTAGTCGACTGGACTACTACAACAGCTTGCTATACGACGTGAGCGCGGGGCTGCTCAAGAAGTTGCTAAGTGTTCAGAACGCGTCCGTTGTCCGAAACAAGATTTGGCCTGTGTTGAATATGTAGACAGGACCTTTCTGCATATTAACGAGGATGTAGGAATTATTTGACTGATTGTTTTGTTGACTGGTAGAGTATATTGCTAGATAGAAGTTGTTGACTAGTTCGTCTGCTGATTTTAAGGATTGATTTCAAACGTTTCTATATTATGGATTTTGTGGGTTTAATAAATTCTTGGATGATATTTATTTGATTGGTTGATTCCTGTTGATTGGTTGACTGCTGATTGGTTGAGTTATTAGGTATGAGCTACACGTGGATTGACAATACAGAGGTGGAATATATTAACTGGAATCCTGGAGAGCCAAGCGACGTAGATGGAACTCATAACTGTGTGCGATCATTTCACAAAAACTTCGTTAACGCCTGGGATGATTACTCCTGCGCATATGGCTTTCCGTTCGTTTGTAAAGTACTCAAAGGTACGTACAGAACTTACTTCATTTTTCCTAAAGAGTGCGCTGTAGCATAGGAAGATGTAGAATGTAGAACAACCGTTTTGTGAGGTAGTTTAAAATGCACTACATTAAGTGTCTTGATACGTATATAAAATGTATTTCTTCCAAATTGCAGTATCACTATGAACTTTGCTAATGTCTGGGATTTTTTGTCATTGAACTGTGCAGCATGCTGACACTGGCTGTTTGTTGTTTTGATATGGTTCAGGACTTGTAGCTTTAGCTATAATTATTGCCGTTTGGATTGAAACATCTAAAAAGCTATGCAGTGGCGTCACTAGGGCTGGTGTCACCCGGTGCGGTAAGTCATGGTGTCACCCTCAAAAAAAGTGATGACCTTTTTTAGGAATTCGTCTCCCAACAAAACTTAAGACCTTTTTTTAGTCATTCGCCTGTTTTTTTACTTGTTACATCCTTCTTTTCCATAATGCCATTACCAAAAAAGTCATGACCTCATCTTCAAAAATTTCTTAATTTTCTCATGTTGGGTGTCACCCCCCTCTGAGGGTGTCACCCGGTGCGGTCCGCACCCCCGCACCCCCTCGTGACGCCACTGAAGCTATTCAATCTATACATCGCAACTTGTGCTTTCAAGTAGCCTTTTACTATCCTTCAACTTTAGAACAGATACCAACGAGGTCTGTCTTCTAAGTACTCAACAATTGATTGACTATTGTTGATTGAGGTCCTGTTATCTGCAGTCGCTTGCCTGCAATGAGCTAAAACTAGCATTTAACGATTCCAGTCTGACTGAACTGGACATTTTATGGAACCCAAAGTGTGTTACATATGCGTTAATTGGAACACCACATTTGAGAGCTATGAAGAATTCTCATAAGTTTTCGGATGCATATTGTACATGCTTACATACATAATACATATATAATGCATGCACAAATACATGTATGCATGCGTGTATGTATCGAGACACTGAATATAGCACCTTGTAGTAGCTCATAAAAGTGCTGCAATGTATATGATATGCTCTGAAAGTCATATCAAGAAACATGCTATACCAATTAGGTTGTGATGTGATGATGTAACATTCTAAAACTGAATTCAGAAACGCATCTTGTTGCTGGGTTGCAGACGCCCTATTCATAGTTAAACCAAAAGTGACTTTCTTACTACCACTGGACCTAGTATGGTGTCCTACAGAAGCACCTAAACTAGCATGTTGCCTCCTTACATACTTATAAACCCAAACCCATTTCCAATCCAAGTATCAACAACTACTGTGTCTACTAGTGATCGTTCAGAAATTGCATAAATTCTTTCCAGCTAATTATAACAGTGGCCGATTGGTTAGCATGCTCGACCTGTAACGCAGAGGGTATTGAGTTCGATCCTCACTTGAGACAGTTTGCCGTGTAGGGACTTTGAGCAAGTTCTCCATTCACAATTGCTCTGTGCATCGATCTTCTGTCATGTGGTCGTCTGTGCTTCTGAGCTTCGTAAATACAGTTGTAACGTTCTACACTTAATTTTCGTTAAAAGAATTTTAAAACTTAAGCTTACAAACAAGTGGTAATTATTTTTCTTTATTGTAATTTGATTGCAAATTTAGATAGCGCAATTTCAAGAGAGACTCATCGGAGATGCTCCTGGCATAACACAATAAAACCACGATGCTTCCATACATTTCATCACACAGAATGGACTTCAAGTGCTTGCTGCTGAGGCAGTTCTTGAAGCTGCATTGGGTGCCGCAAGAGTTGTTATTGCCTGACGTTCTTGCTTTGTTCGTTCTTGCAGCCCCACTTCCAAAGACTCCTCCGACTCCTCCAAACGTTGACGGTGTGTGTCCAAGTGCAGAATGGGTATCGTACGGTGGAGACTGTTATCTATTCCGTCCAGATAAGTACGTGACATGGGATGAGGCAGATCAGGATTGTAAGGCTTTCGGCTCCATTCTGGTCACCATCTTTAGCAAAGATGAGAACTGGTTTGTCCATCGGCGACTTCTCGAGTCCAGTTGGCTTCCTTTTGTCCGACAGTTTTGGATTGGTCTGTCCAAACTAGAAGGAGGTTAGGGTTTCTCAATATCCACTTGAAAATTCTTTGTATGCCAGTTTCAAGTTCAACATTACTTTTCTAACAGTTATGCTTTATCAGGCATTTTATTTGTTCATTTGCTGAATGGTTGGTATCATCCTTTGCTTCACTATTTTCAAAGCACCCGATAACATAAGCAAGTTTTGTAAACATTTATTTGTTAGTGGCTTGCTCAACATTGTTCTAGCACATTATATGTCATGTAAGTTTATGTTAATAAACCTCCTTTATTTCTATTATCTGATATGTAGACGAGGAGTATCTATGGTCGAATGGTCTGTTACTTGACGATACAAACTACACAAATTGGAAGTCAGGAAGTCCAGATCAGAACAATACGCGACTGTGTGTTGACTTGTATGGTAGCAGCGAAGAGGATGTTGTGAGCAGTGGTCACTGGACGACCAGCAAATGCGGCGACCTGCGTGAATATGCCTGCCGAGTGGCGAAAGGTAGGATGTCACGAGAATTGCAGCTTCTTAGAACTATTACCTTCCTTCCTATGGTGAATTTCATATGGAACCTCTATTTGCATGTATGGTTTCTGAATATTTGCATGATGCCTTCTATAAAACCCACTTGAAGGCGCTCAAATGATACTTGAGTTCATTAAGAATGAAACGTTCATTCACAGATGAATTAAACTCGCCTACTGCAGAATGGCACTTGGTAACAATGAATGGAATAGACAGTTTTTCAAGATTTAGCATTTAAAATCAAGAGTTGCTTCTGCGAATCCTACCAATAAATGACTTTAACGTTATGATCAGATTTTTTAATTCATTGTGCTTACGGAGTTTGCATACAAATTCTGTTGTAAATTTTAGCTGCAACAACACCACCACCAAACCCTGAGTCTGGTTCTGGTAAGCTTATTGGCTTTATTGTGCTCTGGCACTTTTCACAATAATTACATTTGCACTTTGTGTTCTACATGACAGTGTGTAAATCAATCTTGGAAGTAGCCGTTTTTAATTAACACCTTTCCAGTAAGAGGTAATTCTTATGCATGGAAAAAATTCTTTAGCATATTATCTAGAGATTGAAAATTTCGTGAAAACTGACAGGTTTCGTAATTCTTGAAATAGGCAACTTTGTGACAGAGTTATGAACAATTACTGAAAAACAAAGCGTAAGATATATATCATTATATGTCTTGTAGAGTTGTTTTGTTTGTTTTCTACATAGAATTGTATTTTTTAATTTATTTTTCTAATTTTTTTAGCTCAAAGTAGAGATGATTGGTACTTGGTGTGATTTACAAACAAAATATCACACTTAAAATGTAGGAAACTCTTTCCAAAACTCGTGTAGGCTATTTGTTTCAATACTAGTTTCAGTACCATTTCCACCTCTTGTTATGTTGAGGAAATCTGTCTATGTTTCGAATGCAGGTGGTCCTGACGCTGGAGCTATCGTAGGAGCGGTTTTTGGTATCATTATTGGCGTCGGTTTGATTGTCGGTGGTTCCTACTTTGGGTTTCGCTGGTATAAAGGCCGTCAAACAAACACGCCAACGGGAGCCGGTGTTTCAAACGCAACCTATGACAATTCATCACAGAATGGCTCTTCCAAGAGTACGACTCCATCTGATGGGACACAGGTTAACTACTTCGGCGAACTGGAAAGCCAAGATCTGGCCTCAGTTCATATTGCCATGGAAGGCTCGAGTTAAAAGAATGAAAATGCCACTTTTGTTACTTAGTTTTGGTACGAAATACAGTCAGTGTTTTCTAGGTTGTCAAGAAATGCACTAGCTGAAACAGTTGCACAAATCGTGTGTGTGTCGTGTCCCGAAACATTTAGATTGCTGTGTTCAAAGCGGTGACTTTATGATAATTTACACTCTTGGTGGTAACGAAAGAACATGGAATTTTGAGTAGGCCTACAGTTATGCATGGAGGATAATGACATTTCGTGCCAACTGAAACAATTCAATTATTGCATAACATGTTAATTACAGTTAATAATTGCCATGTCAGTGTGACGGACGGACCGCAGTTGGGCTCTGAAGGTAGAACTCGGTTATATAATATATATATATATAATAGGGTGGTAGTGAAAAAAGTTTTTTTTAAATAATGCCCGGGACACCCCCTAGTTCTGTTCGTATTGGTAGTAGAAACTCATGTGCAAAATCTTTTTAAAATATTCCATTATTTAGGCGTGCCACATGACAACTCAAGTTTTGCAGAAGACACCATGCATAATTGAAGCCGTAAAAATCAACTTTCTTAGTTTTTCAGGAGCTGGATGAAAGTTCATCACTTCTAGAACCTATTATTTCATTACTGTAATTATGTAATGAGTGTGATGCACCATAGATTGTTGGATACCATATTCTCTGATGATTTGTTTATAAATAAAAAATTAAATAATAAATATATAAATTGGAACCAACTGGAGCTGAGGAGTAAATAAATTGGCAATTTTTTAACAATTTTCTGAACTTTTGTAGTCTGTACATTTAAGGCTTTTCTAAAGTTTAATTATTTATTTACTTACTTACTCACACTATCCCACATAATTCATAATCGATTTAAAATTAATCACATTTTAAAAGTTGTCCTTGGAGATGTTTTCAATGCTTTGGTTGGACCATTTCCTGGACCTGAAATACCTATGCTTAAACGATGTCAGGATGCACTGCCTTTGATCGTCCATGACATGCTTGCTGATGGTTTGTCAGATGATGAAATTGCAGTTTAACAATAACAACGAAATGATGGAAGACGCTATTGAATTTGAAGTGGAATGTTTGCAGAAAGACAGCCAGCCTCGTGATGATTATCTAGAGCCCTTGGAACTTGCACTGATCTACATAGGTCATGTCCCACCTTGAGGGTTGCATATTACAGCCTCTGGTGTCATGTCACCGCTCTCTTCGCTCTGCCACCCGTGGTGATCTCTCTGTCCCTTGTGCACACACCGCTACTATGCAGCAGCGCGCTTTCTCCGTGGTTGGACCCACAATTTGGAATGGGCTTCTTCCTGAGCTGCGGTCTCTTCCTCGTAACTCATTCACCGCTTTCTTCTCTGCTCTAAAGACTGTTCTCTTTCGTCGGGGTTGGGCTAGGAGCGCCCCTGAGTAGCGTCCTTGAAGGGGCGCTATATAAATGATTGATTGATTGATGTATAGGGCCAGGTGGATGGCCAAGGCCATCTATTCTCACGAAGTATTCCTTTTGCGATCTCAATTGCGAATTACCTTCTGGAAAATAAATTTGCTACGTTCCCTTAACCTGTTCATCTGCTTTGATTATCTCAGATCATGGTTCACAGCTTCACACTCTACTCTAAAGGCACTTTCCGTCATGCTTGGTACCTCAGTGAGGATTTGGTCGATTTCTGCTTTTTCGATGACTGCATTGATGCTGCTTCCAAGGCCTTGTTGGTGCAAACGATGAGAACCAAAGTTGGTGTTGGCATTCCATCCAAATGTCCACAAATTACTGTACACACAGCTTCATGTAGTCGGGAGCACCTCTGAGTAGTACTCCTTGAAGAGGCGCTATATAAATGCCCGTTATGAATGAATGAATGAATGAATGAATGAATGAATGTACTCTTGAGATTTTGTGACTTCAAACAAGATGAATACTGTGCATACCCATTGATTGGCTGGAGAAAGATTCAACTTCGTGGAAACAGGACAGCATCTTGTAGCGACATGGTCATGTTACGGCGCTATAGAAATTGTCCGTGTTATTATTATTTTAATTATTTATTTGGAGCGTCATCAGAAAGGTTGAGTGTGGTGAATGATAGAGCAGAAAGGGGATTGGCACTGATCCAAGAATACAATCAAATACTGACCAAGGATGAAGGTCAAAAGCAGGCTTTGCTCCATGTGGTGTCCGAACATTGGAAAAAGTATCCGGACCCCAAGAAGTTAATGGTCACAAAAATGGACTAATAAATATTTTATTCTTGAATCAAACTGACAGAGTTCAATTATGCTCAAAAATACTCTTTAAGTATTGTGCCTTAAACCTAGCAATTTGAAATTTACTTTCGGTTTCACAAAATACAAAAGAATATCGATTATATTATCACAATTGTGCTTACATTCCTTGTCTAAAATTTTGAAAACTTGTCATCTCATGTGGCACCCCTAAATGATGGAATATTTTTATAATATTTTGCACACTAGCTTAGTATATCAAAAGGAACATAACTAGGGGCTGTCCCATCCATTTCCACAAAATAACGTTTTTGAGCACCACCCTAATATATAATGATATATATAATGATATATATATATAAGTAATGCTTGAATTAAATAATAGTTTTATATTTAAGTTGTTTGACTGGGTTTAATTCATTTCTTATACATTGACGATTTATTTTAAAATTCAATTTAAAATAGTAAGACTTTCTTTCAACTCCTTTCGGCTGTCCAGTATTTAATTGCAAATCAAAAATCAGCCACTTTACGTCAGTGTCCTAAGTTTATGGTACCTTCGTTAAACCTCAATTCCCTAAGTACGGGAAATACAACGACGAGGTTTTCTCATGATGCTAGTTAAATAGAGTGCCGGAGACGCGTAGCGTAGACGAAGCAACACCCTACGATGTAAACGGTGGAAAGCCTGTCGTGTGATGATTTCCTCTATAGTATAGGCCTATAGGGCCTACGTCGTGAACAGCGGTGCTGCATTTCACGCATGCGAGCCGAGCAAATTTACATGTAGCCTAATTGGTTTCGTTAATTCGTTTGGTTATGTATTCTTTCGTTCATTCACTCGGATATTTATATTGCATATCTTCAAGGGAGCTACTCAGAGGTGCTCCCGACTCCAGCACGGACAAACAAGACAGGTTTTAGGCCAGTATAAAACATTGGAAAGAGTTCTGGAGTGCAAGCGCAGGTCCAGAGAGAGCCTATTCCATGTCACAGGACCCACCATTGCAAAAGCACGTCTCTGTATAGGCCTATGTATCTGCATGCCTGAAATCCACATGACCACATCACTGTTGGAACTGTAGAAAAAGATTGGGGTCGGGGTTGAACATTTTATCCGTATTTTGCAAACTGATGTCAACGAAATTTGAAAGCAGCTGATTTCAACGCTAGCATTTTCACAAGTCAGACTCGAATCAAAGTCAATTCCTTTGTTGAGAAAAGTCAAAAATGCATGCGTGATACACCATGGAAGTTTCTTCTCTTTGTCAGAGACTCAAAGTAAACTAATGCTAAATCACACTAGCACAACTGAGGGGGTTGAGAACGACCCCTAAGGTGTGCATTGAAGACTTAACTGTGGAGTCCTAAGAAAGACTAGGGGGGGTTGAACCCCGGACAATTCCCACCCTCACATTATTGCAAGTCGGACACCTAAATCAAATCAAATCAAATCATTTATTAAATCGAATACAAACAGAAATCGATTACAAACAGAATACAAACAGAACTATTTTTCAGTGGACTAGCTATTTATAACATCGTGTATTATAAGAGTAAGTAACATAATGATATACAAAGTATAAGGTAGATTGTTTTTATTCTTAGAACTGATTATATCAATGTAGCTTGAAGTCACTAGGACTGCAAGAAATGTTTAGACATATTAGAAGACGATTCCCGAGGAGAAGAAGCTGTAATAGCTTATCGAGTCATCCCCGGTCATTAGTATTATGCATATAAAAATCGATCAGCTGGGAGTGACAGTCAGATGAAATCTATTTTTATTAACATACAATCAGCTATAATAAAAATGAAGTTAGTCATGTTTTTATGAAGCTAGTATTGGTCAATCAAAAAATTTCTGTAGGCCGAAGCATTCTTAAAAACACTTAGTGAGCACAGTGCACGTAGGTTAGAATCAATTGAATTCCAGAGTTGTGGGCCTTTTACTCGAATGGAGAAGCTGCGTACATTAGTATTGCATATCTCGGATCTATAGTTTTTCTTATTACGAGTATTATGACTGGATATTTGCATTTATAGTGAAATAGGAGCTAAATGTTACAGGCAGAATGCCTCGATAATGTTTGTACATTAGTAGTGCTAATTGGAGACGATAAATGTCGTAGATATTTAAGGATTTTTGAGTTTTAAACAAGTCAAGAGAATGTTAAGTAACGATAAACGAATTTGTCCTAATCGTCGTGTTGCAAGCAAGCAAGCAAGCCAATTTTTAAGTATTATATTCAAATGTTCTTTTTTACTGATTTGAAGTTGAAACTCAGTTCTACGCCCCCTACTTGTGCTCAGTGCGCGCTATCTTGAGAGCACAGTAGGCGTCGGCACTTTTCTGATTAAAGTCCTCAAAGGTGATCGCGACGACGCTCGACTGAGAGAAAAAGTTCGGCGTTGGACATTTTATGTGCTACAACCATCTACATATATTGGGTCGATAGCTACAACTGTGAATGGTTTCGATACTAAATTTGGGTTACAGTTCGGTTGCTTTGTTAGCCTATAGGAAGACGTATAATAGGTATTCGCAAGGAAGGAGAAGTCGAAGATCTGATTAGGACAAGCGATCAAAACAAAAATGAAAAGTTTCACGAGAAATCGACAATTTCGTTCATCGTTATTTAACATTCTCTTGACTTTTTACATAATTACTGGTAACTGCCATGAAACTGCAACTCAAGGTGAGACAAGCTGCAGGTATTTTATGCTGTATGCAGCAGATAATATGTGTAGCCTATGCTTGCATGTATTATAGCCTATTCGTAGGCCTATATGTATGCAAAGTTCTATGCATCTATGTGTTTATCTTACGAACTGATCTTCTGGATATTGAAGTTGTTGCAACCAGGCTTTGGTGACACTAAATATGGGCTGTGAAAGTGTAGTCCTATTAATGTATGGCATAAAGTCGCAATTATGAAGTGCTATTCGTACTTTGTAGTTTGTGCTGTATACTACATAAAGAGCCAGCCCTGAGAACCAGCCATGGGTATGTAGTACTAGCCAGTGGCGTCACTAGTGGGGTGCGGGCCGCACCGGGTCACACCTTCAGAGGGGGTGACACCAAAATGACTGTCTAAAAATATGTGTGCAGAGTTTCAGCAGACATTTATTATTTTTAAATTAAGAATAACAGATAACAACAACAACATTTTTCGTAAACCCAGCTTACATGTACTGGATTAGTAGGCCTATCAATTTAGTTAAAGTTGAAACTCTATGCTAATTGACTGTATGGCCTGGTAAGAGACTAAGAGGTCCATGGGGTGACACCATGGCTTACCGCACTGGGTGACACCAACCCTAGTGACGCTACTGGTATTAGCGACTTCCTTTTTCTTAGCCTTGGCAAATGAGAGTAGATGGTCAGTCTTCTTCCTTAATGCCTTAATTTTTCTCCACTGGCCACGTAGGTCAGTGTGTGTATTACAGCTGAGTAGGCTAGGGGAACAGATGGAGCTGATTATCTTCAAACAAATATCTGCCCTGGCGGGTACTTTAACCCCCAAGCTCTGAATTGTCAATCCAACACGGTGAATGTATAACTTACACCCGAAGTAAAAGTGTCCCAAAAAGAAGACACATCAGTGTTGTTATTGATGATTTCTGTGTGTAGTTGTAGAGCTATCAGATGCGGCTGACTGGATATCGAAAGACAGTTTCCAATATTACTTCAGTAGGACTGCTGAAGAAACTACAAGCACCTGGCACAATGCAAGGGATTGGTGCATGACCAACAGTGCTGATCTGGCTAGCATCCAAAGTCTAGAAGAAAACAATTTCATAATTTCTCAGGTGAGTTTAATTTTTTTATAATTACACACACTCTCAGATTGTCCTTTTAAGCAATAAAGTGCAACATTATTAAGAAGGATTTTCTCAGAAGACCAAAATTCTCTCAGTGAAAAGCGAGACATATTTAATATTAGTTTTTTCCCTCCGCTCATCCTACCTTCTCCCCTGCCTCTTCTCTTCCCAATCTCCTCCTTCCTTTTCTCATTTACCTTTAGAAATCGACTATAGTTCGCTATAACACGAAACATGTCTTTAATTTTGAATGGTTATCATTACATGAAAACTTTTTTTCATAGAGGCGTGATATTAATGAGCGATTGTCTTCCCCGCCTACTTTAAACAGAGTCTCGGCCATACGGTCACTTTTGAAAAACATTAAACTTGTGGAGTTTTGTGCACATTAATAATTCAAGCAAGATGCATTCCGAATGTACCCAACTGCGTCTTGTTGTTCGGTCGCATTCTCTGTCATGATATTTATCTAACAACATACCCGGTGACATTTGACAGGTTAATCTTACTGGCTATCAGGGATCTTTCTGGACTGGTCTTAACCGTCTGCAAAGTGAAACAACTTGGAGGTAAGTAAATTATTTACACCTCCATTTCCGTGAACGTGCACAATAGTCTAGTGGTTAGCATGCTGGGCTGTCGACCCAGAGGTCGGGTTCAAATCCCTGCCAGGACAGAAATTTCCTGTGTGATTTTGCCTCCACTTGTGCTCTCTAGCCAACTCAGATAATTATAATGAGTACACTGACCGTACACTGTCAGTTGTGATATGATCAAGCGGTGACAGAGAGGACTGGCCATCCACCCTCATATGCCGAGGCTAAGAAAATGAAGTCACTAACACTTCATGCCCATGGCTGCCTGTTATATGTTTATGTTACTTGACGGATGATTTTCATAATTACACCAAAAATAGGATTTTCATCAATACTCATCACATCAAAGTTAAGCATTTTTAAATGTAAAGAATGTTATACGTAAGTGAAATGTATAGCTTTGACCAAAGTATGTTAAAAAGTCGATTTCCGTGGTTTCAAGCCAAAGCACTATTCTAATTCTTTTCTGGAAAATTGCATGAATCACTTGAGACTTAGTTTGTCAGACACAGTAACGCCCAGTGCCACTGGTTCTGATCTGTCAGATACGATGTTTTAATAAACGAGTATTCATTCATTCATTCTTTCTTTCATTAAGCCCGCCTTGATTACTGCTCATCGCTTTATTTTGGTCTTCCGTCCAGTCGCATAGTTGTCTAGAGCGAGTTCTGCGCTCCACAGTCCGTCTCATCAGGCATATTCCCAAACATAGACAAGTCTCTAGATATAGGGTGGAGGTCCTTCACTGGCTTCCTATCCGCTTACGCATTGAATATAGGATCGCTGCCTTAGTGTGGCGATGTTGTCAGGGCCCTGCCTCTGCCTACCTTCGAGAGGTTTGCTGATCCGTTTAAGGTGCCCTCCGCAAAGTCAAGTTTTTCATTGGTGGGCCGGTGTTCTGGAATAGACTTCCCTTAGAGCTCTGCATGTGCCCTGGTGTCCACCTGGCCTCTTTCTTGCTAATCTTAAAACTGTACTGTTTGAGCGTGCTGGTGTCGGGAGCGCCTCTGAGTAGTTCCCGCGAAAGGGCGCTATATAAATCCTCGAATGAATGAATGAATGCTGGTAAACTGGTAAAGTATTATTATCTCTCCAATTTTTCCCAGGCATTTTCTATAATTGCCCTTATATTTAGAATATATCTGAGGTGTGGTCTGAAGAATATAATTATCTGCAAGGTGTTACTGTTAGGTGTTTTACATGAAACTACAGGGCAGACATTTAGATAGGTTTCATCGTGTGTAAATTACCATTTTCTCCTGGGCATGTGCTTTGTTTTAATGTACTGGAGTACTTTTCTTTTGTTAAGTTGGACAGATGGAGCAGTAGTTAACTACACAAATTGGGAAGCAACCTTTCCAGTCGATAACGCAACACTCCCTTGGAAATGTGGATATTCACAACTGAATGGTGAGACCAAAATCTTTTAAACTGTTGCTGGATGGTAAACTTATAACTGTTACAGTAGGTGTTCAGACTGTTCTTGTGACGTGGATAATTCTGTGTTTTTCGGTGCTCGGCAGAGGGATGTGAAACTTCACTGCCGCCATGTTGTTGCCGCTTTTGGCTGCCAGCTGTTTTTTATTCAAACCGTTTCTCTGAAAACTGCTGTGACGTTCACATATTATGCACATCTTGAGTTTAGAAGAACGGCTAAGACAGATTTCAAGATGAATTTGTGATTGATAATTCAATTTTATGTAGGTTTATAAATAGAATAGGTGTAATTCAAAACCTTTATGTGACCGACTATTAAAAAAACTAGAGTATTTGCCCGTCATAATAATGACAGGTTGATAAAGAAAATGATTGGATTGATAGGAAGAGAACTGAATTTGTTTATTGAA
This sequence comes from Allolobophora icterica, assembly GCA_963556255.1. Taxonomy (NCBI): domain Eukaryota; kingdom Metazoa; phylum Annelida; class Clitellata; order Crassiclitellata; family Lumbricidae; genus Allolobophora; species Allolobophora icterica. The sequence goes on along the minus strand of OY744614.1, from coordinate 36,812,236 downwards.
ATGCTTGATTTTAAATCACATTTGGAGTGAAAATAACTGCAGCAGTATACTGGTACCGGTATATGTAGAGGTAGGCATTTGCCTGTGTCTGATACAGGTGCATGCAGTTAGGGCGGCATGTGCCCAGAGCTGTAGTCGAGGGTATGCGCGAGTATACAGCGTATACTTACCTCTAGGCAGCGTATGCTCGTGGCTGTAGGGAGGGTATACGCTGGGTATACAGCGTATACTTACCTCTCTAGGGACCGTATAGCCATTGACTAATGAAATTTCCGAAAAAAAGGAAGGGTAATGAAAGGTTTTGAGGGCGAGTGTGTAAAAAAAATTCTGAGAATTCCTAAACGAATTCCTAAAAAAAGGTCATGACATTTTGTCGGTGTCACACCAGCCCTAGTGACGCCGCTTCTCACCGGTAGCGTGTACTCACCTCTAATTTTCCCACTACAGCCCTGCATGTGCCTGCCCCTACAGGGCCTACATCTACCATATTGCTGCAGTTATTTTCACTCCACACCTCTGGCGTCTGGCGACCTCTGACGTCCATGGCGCCCTCTGGCGTCTGGCGACATCTGGCGCCCACTGGCGTTGACTGCTTCGCAGTCGTGGCAGCCTAACCTCTGGCGTCTAGCGACCTCTGGCGTCGACTGCTTCGCACTCGCAGTCGAGAAGGCGAGCTCGGGTGTGCGGGGTAAAAAATTACACTGCCAATGTAATGTAGTCAAAAAGTGTGCCGCAATTGAAGTACACGAGAGGCAGCCATAGTTATGAAGGTTTAGCAACTTCATAATCTGAGCCGCAGCATTTCAGCCCAGGTAGTGGTTAGTCCGCTCCTACCGTGTCGTATCTTCCCTAGGACAAGAGGTTTCCAACCTACAAAACGTTTCGTAATTTAATGTAAAGATCTCAGATTAGCTCACTTTTGTCTTGTTTCAATTCATCATTTAAAGATAGAATATCGGGCAACTTGTAATTCTACATCTTGTCGAACTAGGTCTGTGGAAGAATGCACATTGTGATTCGGAACTAGGCTACGTGTGCAAGCGACCGGTTGATGTGGTGACCACAGTTAAAACAGATCCACCAACCACATCAGTTCCTGGTTACTGCCCTGCTGGATACTTTGGTGTTGGTCTGTATTCAAATTGTGCTCTAAAACTTAAAGTGACTAGGTGAGAATTGCTTTGATTGTTAACATTTCTGTGTGTTAGAAGTTCTTTGCTAGTGATGGTTCCGTGCGTTGTCATTACTAAGTTGTAAAGCGCCACTTCAAGAGAAATTCCTCAGTCGAGGTGCTTAGAGCGGTTGTCATTGTTTTGTGAATATTTAGAGTCAGCTAATCCCACAGCACGGGCTACATTTTAAGGGCTCTGGTGTATTTATGAAGAGTCTGATTTGGGAAGAGTCTTTTATAGTCCAGTCACTTAGCGTCAAAAATCTCATTATTGTGCATTTTGGTGCTACAAGCAAAAAATTTGCATTTTTGTGCTCAGAATGAAATTCTGAACAAAACCTGATATAGTGCCAATTGAAAAAAAGAAAAAAGTTTTTCGAGTTTTTTTCCACTTTTTACCTTATTGGGTCAGTCTCGACCAAGTCACAAAGGTTGGTGTAAAACTTACTCATTTAAAGAAACAAGCATGAAATTTGGTACATGATAACAACATATGATGAGGTCAAATTTTAGCTATAGGGCCATCGCAGATTTGCGCCGTGGCCTCAATGGCAGCCATTTTCCAAAATGGCCGACACAAAATAGAGATTTTTCAATATCTTAGCTTCTAGTTCACTTGGAATCGTGATCTTGGTGTCTAAACATATATATATTTAGTGACAAGGATTCCAATAGAACTAATTGCAATTACTTATCCCTGCCTCAATGGCAGCCATTTTCCAAAATGGCTGACGCAAAGGAGAGATTTTTCAATATCTCAGCCTCTGGTTCACTTAGAATCGTGATCTTGGTGTCTAAACATACATATTTAGTGACAAGGATTCCAATAAAACTAATTGCAGTTACTTATCAACATGAGATTTGTATCTCCTATGATCGTGTTCTGAGTATTATTGTGCATTTAGGTGCTACAAGCATAATTTTTGCTGTCACAGAAATTAATGTAAACATTGAAAGTGCAACATAACATCAAATCGTATACAAAGTATAAAAGTCAAATTTTTAATATTATTGATTTTGAAATCTGCAGTCAACTGGTAAAACAATTTCTAACATCATTTTTACATTAACAAAACAATTATTTTTTAAATTAATTTAACAGAAATAAGCATTTATATGCGTGTTTGCAATCCCAAAGTATTAAAAACTAATCGCCTCTTGCACGTTGTTAACGTAGCTTGTCAAAATAAGCCCGAACTAGCGCACATTTTACAAAGTGCTTTTTTAATTATTTAAAAAAACATTCAACTGGCACTATATCAGATTATCTTCTATTTTAGTCCCTCTACAAATTGTAGGAAAAATTATGCTTGTAGCACCTAAATGCACAAAAATAAGGATTTTCAACGTTAAGTGACTGGATTGTGATCGTTATTGTCGATGACTGCAGTGGTGAAGAGCTTCAGAAGGCACACAGTTTTCTCCATCTCAAAGTGCAGTGATGGGCAATAGTTAACTAAAAAGTTGCTAACTTTTAGTTTAACTAAATTTTTTTAGTTAAGGATGAAGTTTAACTAAATAAAAATAGTTTAGTTAAAACAATAGTTTAACTTAAAAAATTTTAGTTGCTAACTAAAAAGTTTTACTAAAAAATCAGCAATTCGCAACTATTTACCGCAATGAACCTTGAACACTGTCAACAACTCAACGCGAAACTTATGGTTTTAGCATTAACAGCCTATGTTTTGAAATTCATACACTACTTACAGTATGTCTGTGACTGTAGGCTAGAAGAGTACACATTGCATAGTTTGAAGGTGAAATTGTCAGTGACGCTCTGCATTATTACAGTTCACTTAAGCTCTGTTATTGTAGTTAAAATGTTAATCGTAAAAAGTTGGAAAAAAGTTGGAAAAAGTTTAACTATTTTTTTTAGTTTAGTTAACTACTTTCCAAAATTAGTTGCCAACTTTAGTTAAACTATATTTTTTCAGTTGGAAAATAGTTTTAGTTTAACTGACAAAAAATAGTTTAGTGCCCATCACTGTCATAGTGATGACAGATAGTATCACCTAGACTTGTGAAAATACTCAGAACACGATCATAGGAGATACAAATCTCATGTAGATAAGTAACTGCAATTAGTTTTATTGGAATCCTTGTCACTAAATATGTATGTTTAGACACCAAGATCACGATTAAAAGTGAACTAGAAGCTGAGATATTGAAAAATCTCTCTTTTGCGTAAGCCATTTTGGAAAATGGCTGCCATTGAGGCAGGGATAAGTAATTGCAATTAGGTTTATTGGAATCCTTGTCACTAAATATGTATGTTTAGACACCAAGATCACGATTAAAAGTGAACTAGAAGCTGAGATATTGAAAAATCTCTCTTTTGCGTCAGCCATTTTGGAAAATGGCTGCCATTGAGGCAGGGATAAGTAATTGCAATTAGTTCTATTGGAATCCTTGTACTAAATATATATGTTTAGACACCAAGATCACGATTCTACGCGAGCTAAAGGCTGAGATATTGAAAAATCTCTGTTTTGCGTCGGCCATTTTGGAAAATGGCTGCCATTAAGGCCAGGGGATAAGTAATTGCAATTAGTTCTATTGGAATCCTTGTCACTAAATATATATATATGTTTAGACACCAAGATCACGATTCCAAGTGAACTAGAAGCTAAGATATTGAAAAATCTCTATTTTGTGTCGGCCATTTTGGAAAATGGCTGCCATTGAGGCCACGGCGCAAATCTGCGATGGCCCTATAGCTAACATTTGACCTCATCATATGTTGTTATCATGTACCAAATTTCATGCTTGTTTCTTTAAATGAGTAAGTTTTACACCAACCTTTGTGACTTGGTTGAGACTGACCCAATAAGGTAAAAAGTGGAAAAAAAATTCGAAAAACTTTTTTCTTTTTTTCAATTGGCACTATATCAGGTTTTGTTCAGAATTTCATTCTGAGCACAAAAATGCAACTTGTTTGCTTGTAGCACCAAAATGCACAATTTTACGCTAATTGCTCTAACTATTAACCATTTATATGATTTCTTCCTGTTCTAGAAGCCAGACTTGTTGTCCTCGAGACCAAGGTCCTGGTCTCGAGTGCACTCGAGTTCCTTTTTAAAACTCTTGGTCTTGGTCTTGAGGTTCAAAGTCTTGGTCTTGGTCTCGAGGTTTCATACGCCATTTTATTTAGGGTTTGATCGTTAAATTGTAAAATTACGAGTTTATCGAGAATGTTGTCCGGAAGGAAGCGAGATAGCCCAATTTTGGGTTTATCATTTCGACGAAACTACATGTGCAGGCAGATCTACATGCTAAGTAGGCCTACTAAACGGGGAAAATGATGGAATTTGTGGAACAGCGCTAGCTGGAAAAATACAAGCAATATAAGTCTTGGAAGGGGGATAGATGAATGGTAACACGCTGGCATAGCCTAAGAGTATTAGATCTTGCCGACTGACTCGAATGAATTCCATCAGCGACTGCACAGCGTTTGTTGGATATGGTTGTCCACACAGTAGGGCCTACCTGGTTTCGCTGATACTAGATAATTCTTCGTCTCGTATTAATGATAACCACACAAGTCAAAATTCAAATAACCAGCATTGTTAGACTAAAGCTTCACCCCTTGTTTTACTTCAAACAGATTTTTCTTTCTCGAGACAGGTTTGGTGTGCTTCTCTCTGCAAGCGTTGCATAGGCTATGTTCTTTTAGGCCTACAGCACGAAAATTAATAATAATTTGGAAAACTGAAATAAGAAGTAAAATTATTTGAGAACTAAAATAGGAATTAGAAGTAAAATTATTTGTGAAGTAAAATTAAAATTAGAAGTAAAATTCAAGAGCTCAGAACTGAATTAGAACTGAATTAGGAATTATCTTTAGAAGTAAAATAACACTGGATGAATGGCTTCGAAGAGGAAGTGGTCTTTAATTTGTTTGGACTTCATACAACCAACATTTTGAATATCCGTCAGAAACGTCAACAGAAACATGAAAATTATCCTTGAGTTATTGCTGCAGCTATTAATTACTTAATTGTTTTATTGATAATTCACGTGCACTAATGAAAGCGCTGAATGTTGTGCTTATAAGTTGCATTGCATACAGGCAAGCCCGTCTATTAAGGCATCCAGAGTTGGCAATTGTGTGACTTCTTTTTCTTTCCAGTGAACAGCAACAAATGTTTTCGAATTTTGAGGTTGGATGTTAACGCGAACGAAGGCGTTACCTGGGATGACGCTGCGGCTACGTGTCGTGCTGAGCCTGGGATATCTCCAGACCTTGGATGCATTGCTGATGCAGCCGAAAACAGTTAAGTAACACGGAGTTGGCGAACAGTGTTTAATCTAGTCCCCTACGTCGCAAAAATTTGATGACCTTTTATTATAGGAATTCTTCCAGAAAAAGTTGATGACCTTTTTTGGGGAAGGAAACATACATCCTGAGGGGGAAATTTCCCCTCAAAAGGTGTCTAGATTAAAAACTGGTTGGCGAACGAAATGGAGTTTAGTGTTTGTTTCACTGTGCAAATCCTGTGTGTCTGTTTGATTTTGCACATCCTGTGTCGTGGAGGATAACGTAGCATAAAGTGTTTAAAACGGCATTAAATATGCGTTTCTATTGACACTTAATAAGTCTTCAGAGGTGTTGTACGGATGGTCTGTTTGTCCAGCATAGTGGCCAGAGAGTAGCAATCCTGATCATTGAGGGTTTGAGACTGCTGAGTGAACTCCATTTAACGACCAGTTGTCTCATGATTTTACCGATCTTTAGCAAGTAATAAATGCAATAAATAAATTAATTACAATGAAAGCAAACAAGCAACTGACCAATCTGTAAACATCACACGATTAACTGAGTCTGAACCACACATGCTCTCAGAGGTGAAAGGCAAGAAACATTAGAAATTATTAGTTCTCAGAAAAGCTGCTCTGTAACAGAACTTTTTCGAACTACATGAAAAATTACACTGCAGGATAAATGGCACATTAAGATAGGTACCGGCATTTATGATTGTGTTTTGTGAATGGAAGAACAAAACACCGTTGAAACTTCAGACGAGACTGTCTTTAATGGAAAAGTTCTAGCATGTCTGAGACAGTTATGGAAAGCACTCTTTCTACAAGTAAAAGAACAGAACTGTACTGTGGTGCTTGAAGTATGCAATGATATGCAGCCAGAAACATAATGATGACTTAAGCAGCAAGTAAGTAGTTATTAAGTTATGGATTCATTCACTCACTCGAGGATTTGTATAGCGCCTCTTCAAGGGAACTACTCAGAGGCACATGGTGCATAATTTTTAAATATATCCTGATCCTGTGTTGCTTCAGATGCCATTATGGCTCATCTGGCAGACCTGCAGGATGGCCTTTGGATTGGTCTCAGAAGTGAAGACTCAACGACATCATTCAGATGGTCCGATAATTCAGCTTTGGCATTCACGAACTGGAGTCCTGGTGAACCATTGGGTTCAGTAAGTTCCTGCAGACTTTGTATTTGAAGCTTCATAGTGAAGTTGACCTTGCTACTCAACTTGAACAGTTAGTAAAATCTTCAACTACAGCTACTGAAAACCATCAAGATAGACCAAATAAAAAATATATATATATATATATATATATATATATACATTATACATAGGAGATCAGAGTTGCAAAGGATCTTTAATATAATGTGTATATATATATATATATATATATATATATATATATATATATATATATATATATATATATATATATATATATATATATATATATATATATATATATATATACAAGTATACACAATGATCCTTTGAATAAGATTTGATAATGGTGATAATGATGATGATGATGATGATGACGATGACGATGACGATGACGACGACGACTACGACGACGACGACGACGATAATGATGATGATGCAGAGGTAGATGAGCAGCATTGACTATGACAAGAGTAACAACAACGGCTGTTCAGAGCTATGTCTGAAGTTTTCCAATTAACAGTCAACATAGGCACATATTTCTTGTTGGTGTTCCTACTTGGCAACAGTGTAATGTGCTGTTCGTAGTTGCAATTGTTATTAGTAACTTCTATCGCGCCGGTGTCTAATGCAAAAGGCTTCAACCAATGGCGCTCCAGAACCAAACCGCAATACACTAAATGTGTATTCGTTAGAAATGTGCTTTTGTATCTGCACCACAGTCTGGATTCTGTTCTGTTGGAAATGTGTCTTTGATTTAGATATTATTGTCTTGAAGCTCTTGATACATACATATGTACATACTTACATAAGTACTTGCATACAATCATATGTACAAACATACATACTTGCATAAATACATACATACATCAGAACTTTTCTGTTGGTTTATTAGAATGAACCTTGTGTCGAGATGTGGGTGGGTCCAGGCCCAACTGGATCGTGGAACAATCTTCCTTGCGATAAAAAACGAGGTTACATGTGTCAAACATTTAAGGGTAAGTACTCGTGTCTCTGGATAATTGTTGCAATGGAAACCTTGAATCAGTAGTTAATGGTAACTTCACTTTCTTTCAAGCAACAATTTAATATGTAATTGTGGCAGTAACTTCGGTGATCACGTGATCTGCTGTTCACCCTTTGACTTTACTCAATGACATCCGCTGTTGAATCTGATTGGCTGTAAAATGTAAATAAATGTCAACATTTTTAAATAACAACCGTATGGCCTCGACCGTGCTAATTTTTCAATGAATTGATGGAGTGAGATCCTTCACCACCGCTGCCCGTTTGAATATGAAGGTCTCCATGTACGGAACGTGCTAGCCAGAGATTTCAATCTCTGAAATATGAGCCACCTTCGGGAAGCGAACCGCGATCCGCATGCTCTCTTACATAGAAGAGTTCGGGATGCAGCCTACTCTCTTACTCATGTATCTAGCTGGGCCAGCTGTAATGGGCATTCAGGACTTTGTTGAAGAATAAGATTTCTGAATATGAATATGAAATCACTAACCAGGCACATGTATACGACATATGCATACTAAAGGCATTGTGACAATGAATACAATTTTACTGTTTCATTCGAGCATTTTAATGATTCTGGTGCCTTGCATATCTCTATAGTACACAAGATGTGCTACACGAACGCCCTTGATTGGGCACATTCCTAAAGTTGGCCATATCTCTGAATATACGCGAGATGTCCTCCACTGGCAGGCCCGCCGAGAGGGAGGAGCAGGGGGAGCAAATGCCCAGGGGCCCGGCGATTTTCCGGCGATTTTTAGGGGCCCGGGCCTGGCTCGCAATCAACTTTTCTCATAAAGCCTAATGATAGTTTAGGGGCCCGTGACTGCTCTGCCTAGGGGCCCGGAATTTCTGTCGGTGGCCCTGTCCACTGGTTACCACTCTCGCAACGCATTGTCTACCGGATTGTCTCCATTGTCTCCATTGTCTGGAAATGTCAGCTTGGCTGCGCCCTTCCTATCTGCGCGAGCTCTCTTCTCGTGCCTCTGTTCCACCTGGTAACCGCTCTCCGCACTGCCGCCCGTGGTGGTCTCTTTGTTCCTTTCGCACGCACCGATACTATGCAGCAGAGCGCTTGCTCCGTGGTTGGACCCACAATTTGGAATTGGCTTCCTCCTGAGCTGCGGTCTCTTCCTCGAAACTCATCCACTGCTTTCTTCTCTGCTCTAAAGACTGTTCTCTTTCGCCGGGGCTGGGCTGTGAGCGCCTCTGAATAGCTTCCTTGAATGGGCGCTATATGAATGCATGATTGATTGATTGATTGATTGATAAGCAGGAAGACTGGGAAGAATCCTACTGTACTGCTGCATAAATCAGGAAAACTAAATTTCTCGTTTTCTGTATTTTTTACGTTTGAAGGCTGCTACTAACGTGCAATAACTTTCGTTTTAAGACTGTCAACATCACGTGGTTTTTCAGATAAAATAATTCATTCTTAGAACTGTTCTTTGTAAACTGCCGTTACTGCATGTACAGTTATGACTGAAATTATTGCTGTATTGACTTAATATTAATATAAGTAAAGTAGTGAAAATTACTACATGATGTGTACCGTATTTATCCTGGAGCAATGTAAAGTTTGTAATTTTTAGATCCAGCTTTCGTTGTCAGCACTCCGTCATTGACTTCTGCACACAATTGTCCAAGTGGATATACGCCATATTGGTATGCGTGCTACAAACTCTACACAGAGCAGAAGTCATGGTCAGACGCTGAAGCTCAGTGCATTCAAGATGGCGGTCAGCTCACGTCCATTCACAGCGAATCAGAGAATGCAGCTGTGTCGATTTATCTGTCATCAATGGGTTCATTCGAGTTAGTCTGGATTGGCCTTGAATATTTGACGGTATGTTTGATTTAGTCTGGATTGGCCTTGAGTATTTGACGGTATGTTTGATTTAGTCTAGACTGGCCTTCAGTATTTGGCTGTATGTATGATTTAGTCTGGATGGGCCTTGAGTATTTGACGGGTATGTTGATTTAGTCTGGATTGGCCTTGAGTATTTGGTGGTTTGTTTGGATTAGCCCTATGTATTTGTAAGTGATCCAGGTTTTAAAAGATGCAGCATAAGACAAACTGAAATGTTTAATGAGCTGCCTCTATCTGGATTAATCCCCAATCCTCTTGGGTTGCTTGAGCCAGATGGGTTAACAGTGCATATTAACCCATCCAGCTTTTCACCCAGCTGGTTCAAGACGGAACCCTTTTGATCAGTTTTATGCTGACATTGCACCAAATGTTATGGATTGTCCATGTAGTAGGTTCAAGAATGTCATATAGTTTGAAATATACAAGAAGTTTGCGGGCTGACCATTATTGAGGCATCACAGTTGTAATCAGGGGCGTCTATCCCCCTAAGTCATTGGAGCAACTTCTTCTTCCCGTCTCTTCCCCCCCCCATTACTTCCCCCTTAAAATGGTGGCACACATACTGACAGATCTCCCCCTATTTCTTGGATGGAGCATTTGCTCCACGGTTTCTATGGTGTAGACGCCCCTGGTTGTAATGGACTGAAGCTGGCTAAGTCAAAACATCAGCAGACATGCGGTGACAACATGGTGGTAGTCCAAGCATTTCCATTTCGCGATGAACAAAACAAATTAATGAGGTTCATAAGACTTAGTGTTCTGCGATAAATTTTGCCAAAATGACTCGAATCAAACTGCCTTAAAATGCACCTTGCCCCAATGCTGGGGCAAGATGGACCACTGTAATCCGTCACTTTTTTCTTTTCATTGATGTTTGCATCAGTTAGTGTGATGTGGGCACTTTTATGAGCCTTTAACACTTCAACGACGGGCATCTGCTAAAGTGACTGGGAAGCCAGTGCAGCTCATCGTTAAAGCGCTAAAGGCGCTATACATAGGCGTAATTTGTGGGGGCTACGAGGGGTACCCGTACCCCGCATTTTTTGGACTGGGGTACCGTACCCCCACTTTTTGAACAATGCTAAAGAATATTTATTAGTGTGCCTTCCCAGAGATCGCAGTCTCCGCCTTGCTTCGTGTATTAAGAAATTGGTACCCCCCACTTTTCAGACCAAAGTTACGCCTCTGTCGCTATATGAAAGAAGTTTATTGATTCACACATGCAACAGAATTTTCCAGAACTTATAAGGTCATTAACAAGGCTGCTAGTAATATACGATTGTTGAGAGCGTGTTTACAGTTAACTAAATTTTCTTGCATGTGTTTTGTGTTTAGAATGAAAGTGTGTACTACTGGTCAGATAACTGGCACGTGATCTATACTAAGTGGGCAGTTGGTCAACCAAACCGGACAGTAGATGGTGGTGGCTGTGTGGGAATGGACCAACAGGGGACATGGCGGGACTCAATCTGTTCCCAGCCGATGCCTTTTGTGTGCAAGATAACCACAGGTCAGTTGTCTTTCGTCTAACTGCTGTAGCATCCCTCATCACTCTCTACTGTTCAGAGCATTGGCAAAAACAGACAAGCGTTGTATCTGTTAAGAATCCTGCGCTGTGATGCTATGAAGTTATACTGTTGCTTCTGAATTGTAACGTTGAAATATGAGGCAATTTAACGATAGCTTCAAATTGTTGAAGAGTGTAGGTAAGTAGTTAAAAGTACAACTAAGCATTGTAGTGTATTGCGTGGTATGATTTACTATGGTACATTAGAAGTCACTGGAGGTTGGACAGGAAAGACGATGAGATTCGGTCGATCCTCTTGACTGTAGTTGTACATAGGAACATTCATCAGCACTGTCTCAGGACTGCTCTAATTCTTCAAAAGACTTCTCTAACTTGCTGTTACTTACATAAAGTATTCTGCATTCATGATCGGAGTAGCTTTCGTTATGTGTTTATATTTTCCCAGTCTCTGTAAAGCTGAAATCTTGCAGGTGTGTATAGCAGATAAATTCATAAACAATGTGGTTGATTGGTTACAAGAAGTTCTTAAGTAATACTAAAATTGTAGTACAGTGGCGTAGCTATCATATGTGCAGGGGTGCAAGGCACCCGGGCCCACGACCTCCAGGGGCCCACAATATTGGTAAGAAAGCAAGGCTACAGGCCTTACAGGGCCAAATTGGGGCCCATGCAGAAACCCCTGCACCCGGGCCCATGAAAAGCTAGCTGCGCCACTGTTGTAGTACGCTGATAATGACACTTGTGGTTTTCTTATTCTGACAGAAACACCAAACACTACCCCAGCTCAGATGGAAGGTACTTGTCCTACAAACACATCGAATCTTAGCTGGATTCCTTACGGGGAATACTGTTACGGTGTCTCGACTTACTACACGACAAATTTCTGGGACACGGCTCAACAAACCTGTGTCAATGCTGTGCCCGGCAGATCATGTAACCTTGTTTCGATTCACAATTCGCTGGAGGGAGAGTTCGTCGGGGACCTTATGCTGCGCTATTCATACACATTTTACGACACTTTCTGGATTGGATTGAGCAAGGCTGGAGCAGGTGAGTTCCTGTGTTTTCTGTGTTTGGTCTTAAAATTATGGGAAGTGGTTACATAGTGATGGACTTTGGCTTTCAAAGCCACGGATGTAGTAACTGGTACTTCTATTTGAGCGCCAATGCTGATTCAAGTCGAATCACAATTTTTATATTCGCCAAAGACTATATGTAGCCTATCAGTACCTTTGTTAATATCCATGAGCTATATGAAATGTTATACACACCTTGATGTTATCACATTTGAATATTAATAAACTCGTTGCTGGATCCAGAAGTGTACAGAAACTATAGACCTGCGTCCAATCTGACATTCCTATCAAAGGTCGTTGAACGCCTATAGTTTCTGAGCAACTCGTCGACTATAAATAGCTTCATTCCGCGCCTTCAGTTTGCATATAGACGTCATCACTTTACCGAGACATGCATTTTGCTTGACTTGTTGGACGCAGTATATGATCAACGTGTCACTTAATTGGGCTTGCTGGACCTCAGCGCTGCTTTCGTTACGGTTGACCACTACATGCTGTTGTGTCGACTTCAGGGGCAGTTCGGACTCAATGGGACTGTGTTGCAGTGGGTCGCTTGCTTTTTAACAGACCGAACGCGGCAGGTTTACTTCCAAGGGTTCTTGTCGTCAATCACCCGTATAGACTGCAGCGTCCCTTAGGGTTCCATTGCTCTTCCTTCTTTCATATTGCTGAGATCTTGGACATCACCGAAGGTAGAGGATTGATCGCATGTTCTTACACTGACGACAACCAGATCCAACTCGGTGTCCCTGCCTTGGATATTCCATCAGCTGTCCAGCACTTTACAGAGTGTGCCGAGAGCATCAAGGAATGGATGAGTTTGAATAGCTTAAAGATGAACGTTGACCGCACGCAACTCATTTGGATTGGAACAAGATGTCAAGTGAACTTTCGTATCGTATTTGGAGATTTGTATATCGCCGCTCACAGCTGAGGCCACTCAGCAGCGCGAAGGCTCCGAGCGAAGAAAAAGGTTCTAAGCATGGAAAGGGATGTAGGAAGAGATCCAGAAAGTAAGGTTACCCCTAGAGACTTGCTTTGCCACGACTGGAGAGCGACATGTACAGCTGAAGTCTTCAGTGGTTCCGTTATCCCCAAAAGTGACCGACTTAACCCTCAGAAGGTTTCGCTACCTTGGCCTACACTCAAGGTCTCGGGGTGCAAATGCACCCCAATGTATTCTCGATGTATTTGAATCAATCGAATCATATAATACTATAAATAATTGGAGCACAGACAAAGACTCAAAAGTAGTTTTATTCAAGTAAATTCTAAGACAATTTATTACGTCATATGACGTCATGACATGGCGTCAAAGCAACATGTCGAAAAATGTACACTTTTACACCACAACTATTTGAAAGTTTTCTGTACAACACAATTGTAACACTGATTAGTGTAAGGCCTACCGATGAGAAAGCAATATTGCAAGATATCCAATAAGTTTTCCTTATCTACTTTGCACACTCATGCACAGCCTGTGCAAAGTGCGACTAAATGGTCTGCGCAAGCAAATGAACCACACCTATGACACGTAGTACGCGATTTCTTGTCTTTACTGCGGTCACACAGAATGCAACGACCCTCCTTTCTCTTCCTCACAGCATTGTCTGCACCGCCATGGCCATTGTTCTGCTCTTCATAATTGTTTTGTGTCGCATCATCTCGAGCATCGCCTTGTGATTCATGCTGTTGTTCAATGCATTCATGAATTGTGGTTTTGAACATGATTCTGATGACTGACTTTCTGATTCTAATATAAGCTTCCTTGCCTGTTCTGCGGTAAAAATTCGAATATTATCTTTTTTTATAGTCGCCATTGTTGTTATCTCTTATAAATATACGCACTTCCTGTCTGGCAACAAAGAATATGTAATCTAAGAAAGGAGTCCATAGATATAAAAATGCCAAGTTAGATAATTGACTTATAAATGCCGCAATATAACACATGGGGTGCATTTGCACCCCGAGGACCGCAATGTATAAACCTCAAAATTATCAGAAATGTTGAGGGGTACAATTATGGGCAAATATAGTTAAGTGCATCCTCATAAATAAAGAAAAGTCATAAAATGTAGGCGTCATATCGTGAGTCCTTCTGGGCGAAACAAAGGAACAAAGTGTGACTAGGGGTGCAAATGCACCCCAGGAACGTCACAGGGTTAATTAGGTGTTATCATCGACAAAGAGCCGAAAATGAAAGAACATGTGGCCAACCTCTGCCAAAAATGTTACTTTCAACTGTGCCAGGCTGCCAGCTCAGACAGCTACGAACATTGCTGTCACTCGACTCAAGAAAGCGTCTGGCTCATATTCTTATCAGCAGTCGACTGGACTACTGCAACAGCTTGCTATACGACGTGAGCGCGGGGCTGCTCAAGAAGTTGCCAAGTGTTCAGAACGCGTCAGTTGTCAGAAACAAGTTTTGGCCTGTTTTATTTATTTCGGATATTTCTCTAGTGCCTCCTCAAGTCTACTACTTCTCAGAGGCGCTCCCGACTACAGCATTGCTACTGTGTCGGAGTTTTCACGCCGAAGCGCCACGAGCAATCGCGAGTGAAGGACTTGCCCAAGGTCCGTACGCAGCAGCTAGAGTGGGATTCGAACCTGCAACCCTCCGGTCACAAGGCGCCGAACTTAGCACCGAGCCACCACGCCCCACAAGAGGCCTGTGGTGAGTATGTAGACAGGACCCCTTCTGCATATTATCGAAAATGTAGGAATTATTTGAACGATTGTTTTCTTGACTGGTAGATTAAATTGCTAGATAGAAGTTGTTGACTGGTTCGTCTGCTGGTTTGAAGGATTGATTTCAAACTTTTCTATATGGATTTTGTGGGTTTCATAAATTCTTCTATGTGTTTTTATTTGATTGGTTGATTTCTGTTGATTGGTTGACTGCTGATTGTAGGTATGAGCTACACATGGATTGACAATACAGAGATGGAATATACTTACTGGAATCCTGGAGAGCCAAACGACCTAAATGGAACCCAGAACTGTGTGCAATCATTTTACAGAACCTTCACTAACACCTGGGATGATTACTACTGCCATTCATATACCCTTCCTTTCGTATGTAAAGTACTCAAAGGTACGTACTGAACTTGCTTCATTTTACCTAAAGAGTGCTGTAGCCTAGGGTGATGTAGGATGTAAAACAGCCCTTTTGTGAGGTAGTTTAAAATGCAATGCATTAAGTGTCCTGATACGTATAATCGTATATCAAATGTATTTCTGCCAAAATGCTGTATCACTATGAACTTTGCTAATATCTACAATTTTTGGTCATTGAACTGTGCAGCATGCTGACACTGGCTGTTTTATTGTTTTGGCATGGGCAGGACTTGTAGCTTTGGTTATACAGCCATTTCGATTTTAACATCCCAAAAGTTATGCAATCTGCACATCGCAACCTGTGCCTTCAAGTAGGTGACTCTTGCCAACCTCCAAGTTTAGGACTGATACCAACGAGGACACGAGGTCTATATTCTAAGCATTCAATAATTAAAGAATTTTCAAACTTAAGCTTACAAACATGTGGTAATTGTTTCTTTATTGTGATTTGACTGCAAGTGTATATAGCGCCATTTCAAGAGAGTATCATCGGAGATGCACCCGACTTAACACAATGAAACCACGATCGAACATATACTTCCATGCAAGTCATCACACAGAATGGACTTCAAGTGTTTGCTACTGAGGCAGTTCTTGAAGCTGAATTAAGTATCGCAAGAGTTGTTATTGCCTGACATGTTGTACAACGTTCTTACTTTGTTCGCTCTTGCAGCCCCACTTCCAACAACTCCTCCGACACCTTCAAACGTTGATGGCTTGTGTCCAAGTGCAGAATGGACATCGTACGGTGGAGACTGTTATCTATTCCGTCCAGACGAGAACGTGACATGGGATGAGGCAGATCAGGATTGTAAGGCCTTTGGCTCCATTCTGGTCACCATCTTTAACAAAGATGAGAACTGGTTTGTCCATCGGCGACTTCTCGAGTCCAGTTCGCTTCCTTTTGTCCGACAGTTTTGGATTGGTCTGTCCAAACAAGAAGGAGGTTAGGGTTTCTCAATATCAACTTCAAAATTCTTTGTATGCCAGTTTCAAGTTCAATATTACTTTTCTAACAGTTATGCTTTATCAGGCATTTTGTTGGTTCATTTTCCGAATGGTAGGTAACATCTTTTGCTTCACTCTTTTCAAAGCACCGGTTTACATGAGCAAGTTTCGTTAAACTTCATTTGCTAATAGCATGCTCAACGTCAGTGCCGTAGCGAGGGGTTTTCCAGCGGTTCCATGGAATGATGGAACAGGGCGCAGGTCAAGAGGGGCGCAAGTTTTGAGGCAGAATGATTTAATTCTTAAACTAATTACTTTATCTTGAAATATAATATCCATTTAAATGAAATAAATGTAATAACATTAAATAACAAAAAATAAAAGTGTATATATAATATTAATAGATAGATACCTATTTAAAAATTGTCGTTTGAGCATATTTATAGTAAATATTATATTCGAGATAAGAAATTTGGTCGTTATTGGTTAAGCTGATCTTTGGGGGGGCGCAACACTATTTACGCTTGGCACAGTGCGCAATTATAGCTTGCTACTTTCCTGCTCAACACTGTTCACGACTTCAAGCATATTATATGTCACGTAAGTTTATGCTAACAAACCTCCTTTATTTCTATTATCTGATATGTAGACGAGGAGTATCTATGGTCGAATGGTCTGTCACTTGATGATACAAACTACACAAACTGGAAGTCAGGAAGTCCAATTCAGACCAATACGCGACTGTGTGTTGACTTGTATGGCAGCAGCGAAGAGGATGTTGCGAACAGTGGTCGCTGGACGACCAGCCAATGTGGCGAATTTCGTGGATATGCCTGTCGAGTGGCGAAAGGTAGATTGTTACAAGAATTGCAGCTTCTTAGATCTCTTACCTTCCTTCTTATGGTGATTTTAATATGGAACCTCTGTTTGCATATATTGTTCCTGAATATTTGTATGAATAGCATGGATTTGTTTGCATGTATGTTCCTGAATTTTACATGACGTCTTCCAAGAGCCGCTTGAAGCCTTGAAGGCACTCCTAAATGATTCTTGAGTTCATTCACAGATGAATTAAACTCGTATATGCAGAATGGTACTTGCTAACAATAAACTGAATACTCTATATTTCGAGATTTAGCATTTCAAATCAAGAATTGCTTCTGTGACTCCTGCCCAGTGAATGATTTTAACGTTATGATCACATTTTTAATTCACCCTGCTTACGGAATATGTATCAAATTCTGTTGTAAATTTTAGCTTCAGCAACACCACCACCAAACCCTGATTCTGGTTCAGGTAAACTTATTTGCTTTATTGTGCTCTGACATATTTCACAATTACATTTATGCACTGTTCTGTAGAACAGTATGTGAATCAGTCCAGTAGCTGTTTTTTTATTATCTCTGACACCTTGCCTGGAAGAGGTAATTCCCATGCTTGGGAATAAATTCTTTAACATATTATCTAGAGATTGCAAATTTTGTGAAAACTAACAGGTTTTGTAAGTCTTGAAATAGGCAGCTTTGTGATAGAGTTATGAACAGTTACTGAAAACAAGGAGTAAGATCGTATATGTAATCATAATTCAAATTTCTAAAGCACTTTTCTAAAGCTGAGCGCAAAGCACCAGCTTCTTTGCGACGGCTGAATCGTATATATGTCTTATGGAATCGGATTTTAGTTTGTTTTCTGCATAGAATTTATATTTTGGATTTATTATTCTTATTTTTAACTCAAAGTAGAGATAATTGGTCCTTGGTGTGATTTACAAACAAAATATCACACTTGAGATGGTAGAAGAGGCTATCCAGAATTCACGCATTTGTTTCAATACAATAGTTTCAATACCACTCGCATGTCTTGTTTGAGTTATGTTGAGGAAGTGTGTCATCTGGGGTGTGGATGTTTCGAATACAGGTGGTCCTGACGTTGGAGCAATCGTAGGAGCGGTTTTTGGTATCATTATTGGCGTCGGTTTGATTGTCGGTGGTTCCTACATTGGCTATCGCTGGTACAAAGGCCGCCAAACAAACACGTCAACGGGAGCCGGTGTTTCAAACGTAACCTATGATAATTCATCACAGAATGGCTCTTCCAAGAGTACGACTCCATCTGATGCGACACAGGTTAACTACTTTGGCGAGCTGGAAAGCCAAGATCTGGCTTCAGTTCATATTGGAAGTCTCGAGTTAAAAGAATGAAAATGCCATTTTTGTTAATTAGTTTTATTACGAAATACATTCGGTCTTTAGTCAAAGAAATGCACTAGGTGAAACAGTTGCACAAATTGTGTTGAAACCGGTGACTTTATGGTAATTAGCACTCTTGATGGTAATGAAATAACAAGGAATTCTGGGTAAAGTTATGCAAGGAGGATATTACAAGGTGTGCAGCAGACAGTAATGATTATTGGATGTTTATAATGTCATGTTTAGTTGACCCATTAAATATGTGATGCCAAATCGTGCCTAATGAAAATTTAATTATTGCATAAAATTTTAATTAAAGTTAATACTTGTCTGGTTGAACAGCTATCAGTGTGACGGACCGACCACAAGGCTTTGAAGGTAGAACTTAGGCTTTGAAGGTAGAACTTAGGCTTTGAAGGTAGAACTTAGGCTTTGAAGGTAGAACTTAGGCTTTGAAGGTAGAACTTAGGCTTTGAAGGTAGAGCTTAGCTATATATAATATATATATATTTAAATAATGCTTGAATTAAATAATAGTTTTATATTTAATGTTGTTTGACTTGGTTTAATTCGTTTCTTGTACATTAAGGGTTTATTTTAAAATTCAATTTAAAATATTAAGACTGTTTCTTTCAACCCCTTTCTCGCTATCCAGTATCCGCTATCTATGCAAATCAAAGAGCAGCCACTTTTGGTCAATGTCCACCTTTGTTAAACCTCATTTCCCTAATTATGGGAAATACAGCGACGAGGGTTTCTCATGATAGTTAAATAGTGTACCGGCGAAGATTGTGTCTGAGAGTCTACCCCTAAAACCTGACCAGAGGGACTAAGAGAATAACCGATACAGTTCGTATATCTGTTTTAATAGGAGTATACAAGTATGAATAACGGAGAGACTGCTATGGCGTCTACCATTAGCCGCTAGTGCAAGGCATATTACTCCGCTACAGATGGCGTGACCATGACAGATGGTGTTGACATTACTTCTGGTCTGAATAAATAGGTTGACAGAAGAAGAGAAGAAGTCCCTTAAGCTGGCCCTGGGGTGGTCATGGGTAAGAAGTGTTAGCGACTTCGTTTTTCTTAGCCTCGGCATATGAGGGCGGGTGGCCAGTCCCCTCCCTCGCCGTCTCGTCTTCCCATTGACAGTGTGCAGTCAATGTACTCATTAAACCTGAGTTAGCTAGGGGCGCATGCAGGTGGAGCAGAAATCGACAAATTTCGGCCCTGGCGGGAATTTGAACCTCCCGACCTCTCGGTTGATAGCGCAGCTCGCTGACCACTAGACTATTGTGCACTGATAGATTAATACAAACGTACTGCATTGTCTAGACCTACTTGGGGTCCCGTAGAGTAATGGATGGGGGGGCGTAGAGTATTGGATAGGGGGGCCGAGAGTAAAAGAAAAGATTATTATTATTTTTTTACCCGAGGTATATAGGATCCCTCAGGTGTCAGATACTAATTAAAATTATTATTATAATTTTTTTTATGTCCCGAGGTATACAGGATCCCTCAGGGACTTGAATATTAACTAATAGGGAAAATAAAGTGTCATCTATTTCCCGGCCGGCAAAAGTGCTCCCAAAAGCCACTGCGTTAAAACGCTGTATATTATTATTATTATTATTATTATTATTATTATTATTATTATTATTATTATTATTATTATTATTATTATTATTATTATTATTATTATTATTTATTATTATTTTTTTTGCCCCGAGGTATACAGGATCCCTCAGGGACTTCAACATTATTTACAAAGTAGATTTGTCCGGAATGGGCCCTATTCGTCTAGGTTAAAGTTGTTGAAGGCACCCCTAAAGGCCACTATTATTATTATTATTATTATTATTATTATTATTATTATTATTATTATTATTATTATTATTATTATTATTATTATTATTATTATTATTATTATTATTATTATTATTATTATTATTATTATTATTATTACATCGTAGGTGTTAGTGACTCGAGGTAGACAAACTACGGAGAGTAAAATTGTAAGCGCTCTGTTTCTCCGGCGCTCGCTACTGAGGCTGACATTCTGCATTACTGTCACCTTTGAACCCATAGATACTTGGAGAGATTGGGGAGGCGGACTGGTCCGTTTTCATATGTTGAGACACGAGGACCATGGTTGTGATGCTTTTTGGAAAAGGATGGCGTCTAGAGTTCTGTAGAAAACCCATTTTTAAACAAACGCAGTTAGTTTTAATTTGTAAAGAAACGGATGTTGACTTGTTGAGGGTTGCCTTGGGCAGTTTATGGTGCCATCCGTCCGTGGTGGAGGGGAGGGGGCTATCGTCTGGGCTGGGGTCGCTTCTGCCTGCAGCGGAAAATAGATCCGCGTTTCACGGGTGACGCAACGAACCCCGCGGAAGGGGAGTCGCATGTCGTAAACAAACCATGCATCGTCTGAAAACAATACACGTGCGAAACTGATGAGTGAAGAACATCTGTCCACAGGTCTATATACCCTGCATGAACCTATATCATTGTTAATGTAGGCTTCACGCTTTTCTACAGCGACCGTATGACCTCGTATGACCTCGACATTGCTCATTTTTCAATGAATTAAGCGGGTGGGATGCTTCACGACGACCAGTGTTTAATCTAGACGTCTTTGGGGGGGGGGAATCTCCCCACCCAGGATTTGTGTTCCCCCCCCCAGAGGCCAGCAATATTATAACGTAGAGACCTTTTCGGGAGGGAAATTCCCCCCGCCCTCCAGGATACATGGTTTTCCCCCCGAGAGAGGTGAGTAACATACTTTTTGATAGACGAATTCCTAAAAAGAGGTCATCAACGTTTTTGAGATCGAGTAATTCTTGTTAGGTAAAGTGTACAAAGTTGGACGAATGACTAAAAAAAGTCATAAACTTTTTTTCAAGATGAAAGTGTTCAAAAAAGTTAGGATGAAAGTTGAAAAACTCTTAAACTCTTTCAAGATGGACGAAATGACAAAAATTGGTTGGTCCCCCAGAAACTTCGTTTCCCCTCACAGAAGAGGGGGACTAGATTAAACGCCGCACGACGACTATACGCTGGTAGTTGCCGTGCCCGTTGGAATGGATGCCACGCCATTAAAGTTCCCTGTGTACGGACCGTACTAGCCCGGGATTCAAATTTCTTAAATAAGCTACCACCGGTATGGGGACCGGCAAATAATTAGCTGTTGATTTGAATAATTACATCAAACTAGCATATATAATAAGCCTAATACTATGGGTAATAATACTATATATGTGGTAAATGAAATAAATAACTGAGGACATTACATCCCTTGGACTAACACTAAGGGGGGGGGGGGCAATAGACTTGACAAGTGACCGAGGACAATGGAGATCATTAATTCGTACACATCTCCGCCAAATGGCTGGCGTCAGGAATTGACGATGATGATGATGATGATGATGATGATGATGATGATGATGTCGCGTGAGGAGATCGACGACAACGACGAGATATCATCATCATCACGATGGAGGCGTCGTTGGCGGTCGAGATAGAATGATGACGGACGAAAGCCAGTCTCCACTTGGTCAACAATGAAGGCAGCGAGGCCGAGGTGTAATCGGACACCACACAGCCAAGGTGTAATAGGACACCTCGCGGCTATGGTGTAACCAGACACCGCCCGCGCTGCAGGCGAGCGACGACCCGCGTCTCGAGGAGCAATCTGACTAATTGGCGATAGCTTGACGTGGGGAGGGGGGCTGACCGATGCACGCTGAAGTTCCTACTTAACGGAAGGAAAAGGAGAATACGGGACTTGTACTACTGACGAGCGCGACGTGAGAACAGCGGTCGAGCGATCAACATCGAGAGGAGCGACCAGCGGCGGCGGCAGAGTATTAGTCCGTCAGATTCAGAGACTGACGCGAAGAACGATCTGGAGTTAGGCTGTACGAAGCAACATTTGAGATAGTCCGATTTAATATCTAAACGCTTTAATACTACGTGGAAGTTCCCGTAGAGTTAGTGTATATATATTTGTTTCTTTAATTAAATTCATTTATTAATTAAACAAAGTGCGTCGTGAATCTTCTATAGAAAAGTTAGGCACGTTAAATAAAAGTGCAAGTAAAAGAACAAGCAGTCGAGGGTCGACATCAACACACGGCAAACACACGACAGGGCGACCTTTGATTGCGACAGATGATGATGATGATGATGATGATGATGATGATGATGATGATGATGGTGGTGGTGGTGGTGGTGGTGATGATGATGATGATGATGATGATGATGATGATGATTATGATGATGATGATGATGATGATGATGATGATGATGATGATGATGATGATGATGATGATGATGATGATGATGATGATGATGATGATGATGATGATGATGATAATACTATGCTATATAATACTATACTGTAATACTATTCTGTCAACGTTACAACCATAGCTCGAGGCCTATAGACCGACTATTCTAGAATGCACAAATTCGCCGGGGGCTATACCGTATAGTTCCTCCTCTGAGTAAGCTGGGCGTTATGTTGTATACGTTTAAGCAAAACAATCCCGGAGAATGGCGCCAAGCAAAGACTTCTGTCCCTGCTTCAAGCCCGAGATTTTGAAAGTGGATTCCTAAATTCACATAATCCATTAACGCCTATCTATAGGTATGCGTGCATGTGGCAAGACATTTTAATGAAGTCCAGATCTGTGTGCATTTGAAACGTCTGTCTTCTCTAAACATTATAGCTACTTCTATCTTGTCTAAACATATCAGAACACTCATAACAGTATACTGAAACTTCCCTATGGCAATATTTCAGCAAGATCAAATAGACCATCCATGTGCCTACTACATCGAGGCACAGCAGTTAACGGTGGGCCCATAATACACCGTTTAAACATCACGTGCTTACGCCAAAACTAATAATAGTCTCAGTTTAACGACGGTGTGCACGTCACAACAAAGATCATTTAGCATCGCCCTCCTCCTTTATCTAAGCTTGGTGCCAAAACTAAAATTTTGTCAGCGTTATAAGTAGGCATACAGGCCCAAGGAATCTACAGTACAGAGAAAAATGGTAACTCGTTAAAACAATTGTGTATACGGTTGCATCCTTACCCACAGATGTCGCCCCGCGTCAGTTTTGATGCCTGATATTAAATAAGACTTCTGTTATTTAAATCGCCACAGGCAATGGTTTACTCTGCAAATGTAGCCTTATTATTCGTCGGTTTTCCTTCATAAATATAATTAATTGAATGCAATTGTTATGTAAACAAGACGGCATAGTTTCCTGTCCGCCAGAGGGCCGCGCTCAAACTATTGGCACAGTCAAATCAGAAGTTCCCAGTCCTGTTATTATTTGTCATTTATGATTTGTCACGCTAGAAATCCGTTGAATTGCTCCTCAGAGATTTGTCATCCTTGTCTAGCGTGATGCCATGACGGCAGGCGAGATGCCTTGGCGCTCTTCGCCATGCGAAGGAAGCCACTGATGAAATCGCGAGTTAGCCAAACTCGAGCGCGGCAGCAAGCCTATACCGTACCTGTCTGACTGTCAATGTTCGCCGCATAGGTTATCGTATGTAGGCCTACAGACTGTCTACAGTTGCTTTGTGCAGAAGCTTTTTATCACTATTCAGGTCGGGAGCAAGTTGAGCCCAGTGAAAAACAGGGGGAAGTGTTTCTTTTCAATTTGTATCACTCTCTACTAGTTAGGGTCTTCACTCGCAGTTCTGTGAAAGACCCACTTTCTTGTTTAAATTAGTGCCAACACCGTCCAATTAAGTCGCTTGATTTTGTTAAAACACTGTACTTAATGTGTTATGGAGTTCTTGCACTAAATCTCGCGACATTATCGTCTGCATAGTTCATGATAATTGTTACAAAACTAAACTTTTTTAAATTAGTTCAACTTTAAAATATGCTGTCACTTACTTAATTCATTAACTAAAATACTATGCCAGGTGAAAAAACAAAATATAAATCTCGCTGTTGCGAGTTAAACTCACGTCGGCAACATGGGATCTGGGAGAAAAGGGAGGCCCGACACGGGAGGGGAAAGAGAGGGAGAGGGTTTGAGCTCTGTTTTTTTAGTGGGGATAGAAGCCACTGGCTTTGTGTGCAACTTATGCCACAATAGCGCTGATCAGAGTGCAGGTGGCAGTTGCAATGAATCCCCTGCAGATGGGCAACGACTAACAGCATCTACTCATTCACAGGCCTCACCAGGCACAGATCTAGTTGGGAAAATTCTCACAGACTAGATATAATATTTGCGCCGCACATCTGTTCCATATGATCGACTGTACGGTACGCTTGCGCTGACCCCCTATGGCGTCTCGGGGCTGCGAGTGGGGTAACTGGGCAATAGGAGACGTCTGCTATCTCGTCTCCAGCTGCGAGTCCTACTAAATAAATCCCTTCGGACAAAATTTAACTATGAAACGCGCTGCGAACTGCGTGCTAGCAGCAGGCTGAAATGCGTTCCAGGAGCGTTCAGACGAGATGTACTCTACTGTTGTGGATTACCTGGATTTTACTGAACTCGATTCGTGGGACGTTTGTGCATTCGTCCCTTGTTTATGAAATCACGGAGGAAGCGACGGCCGGATCGTTTGTCGGAAACATAGTAGCAGATGACCAGATCTTGGCTGAACTGCCTCGGTCTCAGCAAAGCTTGCTTCGTTTTATTATCCTACAGGGAAACACTCAACGCGGGAAGAAACCTGACCAGGTCGTCGCGGACTACTTTCAGGTAGAAAAGCATTCCGGAAAAATTATCACCGCCCGGGCAATTGATAGGGAAGTGATATGCCCGAGGAAAGTATCCTGCAGGATTTCTTTTCAAGTCGTTGTTACTCCCGCAGACTATTTTCGAGTTCTTTCCGTCCAGGTTGAACTTCTAGACCTCAATGATAACCGCCCCGTTTTTCCAAACGACGGAAAGTTTTCTGTACTCATCCCCGAGTCTATTTTTCCAGGTACAATTATCTCCATTCCTCATGCAACGGATCTAGACAGTCCACGTAATGGCGTCATGAGATACGTGCTTACCCCGACGACAGACAAATTTGACCTTCGAACTAAAGCGCCATCTACTTCCGTCCAATTAGTCGTCACAAATGCTCTGGATTACGAAAATGAGACGACGTACATGTTCAACATAACGTCTTTCGATGGGGGAGACCCGTGCCAGTCGGGTGTTCTATCCCTTATCATCGTGATCGAAGACGTCAATGATAATAGTCCGATTTTTGAACAGACATACTATTACGTCCATTTACCTGAGGGTCGGATAGGAACTCCACCCATCAGTCTGCTTCGAGTTTTCGCTGAAGATTTCGACTCTGGCGCAAATGGCCGTGTGTTCTACAGATTAACGGAACCGGAAGCTGAAGAAGATTCACGTACAGCGTCTACTTCCGTTTCTTTGTTCTCTATGAACGAAACAACGGGAGAATTGTTCTTCACTGGTTCAACTCCAATCGATCGAGAAACGAATCCTGAATTCAGACTCGTCGTTCTGGCGTCAGATGGCGCCAGCGTTAACCGCATGACATCATCGGCGACCATCTTCGTCGTCGTTGATGACGTCAACGATAATTTTCCGCGCATCTCCGTTGACACCCTAACGTCGGATGACGTGGCTGAGATCATCGAAGGGTCAAAATTGGGAACGTTTGTGGCTCTCGTTGTTGTGTCGGACATTGACGAAGGAGAAAACTCGGTAACGACATGTAGTTTGTTTGATGGATACGGTTACGAAGCTGACCAGTTTCGTTTGGTTGAATTTGACCCCAACAACTACAAACTTGTCACTGCGGCCGAGATGGACAGAGAAACAAAGGAGCGCCATAACCTAACAATCAGCTGCATTGATCGCGGTGTTCCAGCCCTCTACAGTTCTCACCACCTTAGGATTCTCGTTCGAGACATTAACGATAACAACCCCGTGTTTCAGACAACGTTCTATAACTTCACCATTCGGGAAAATATGAACGGTGACGTAATAGCTGAAACAATCCTACAAGTATCCGCATCGGACGCTGACTTGGGCGATAACTCTAGAATCGTATACTCCATTGCGGACAGTGACAGCTGGGGCTTCGCCATAGATTCAAAAACCGGAAGTATCTCAACCGCGCGTGCGTTGGTCGACCGCGAGAGGGCAGCCGACATTGTAATCTACGTGGTCGCCGCTGATCAGGGTCAATCTCTTCGCAGGTCGTCAACTGCCACTGTCCACTTTCGAGTCCTCGATGCAAATGACGAAGCGCCAGTTTTTCTTAAGTCTCACTACGAATTCAGCGTCGATGAGAACCAGGCGCCTGGAACCGTCGTAGGCTGGGTGTCCGCCGTTGACCAAGATGCCGAACCGCCTCAGAACGTCCTACGATACTCTCTGCTCTACGATCAGAACCTCGGCGAGCTGTTCCTGATCGATCCCGACAGCGGAGTGATCGTAACTGCTGAATTCCTGGATCGCGAAGAACTTCCGGTGTACCAACTGACCGTCATTGCCGCTGATCTCGGGTCTCCGTCTCTCTCCGCTCTGGCGACGCTGACTGTAACTGTCTCTGACCTCAATGATAACCCGCCTATCATCGACTTTCCATCGTCTGAAAACCCTGTCATAGAGATCCACTGGAACCCTGCTTCTGGAACTAAAACGACGACGATAACGACCAGGATCCTCGCTCGAGACCTCGACTCTGGCAGAAACGCCCAACTGCGCTACTCTTTGGAATCGCCGGACTCCACAACCACTGATCCGTTTCCAGTAACTATTGATTTCCATTCGGGACTCCTGCGCCTCGTTCCTGAATATTCTTGGCCTCAGGACCCAAAGAGAGAACACAGAATAAGAGTGGTCGTGACCGACTTAGGCGATCCGCCGCTGACTGCGTCCGTGGAAGCAAGCATCTTGCTCGTGCTAACCAACAGGACGCAGTCAGGCGTGACCGTCACAGCGTCCGCAAAGCATCAGAAGGAGGAGGAGGATTCAGATGAGAAGGAAGCCGTTTGGTTGAACTCTGATACTGCAGCCGACGCAGCCAACCGTAACGTCGTTATTCTGTTTGTTGTTCTAGCCGTGTCTGGCGCAGGTGTTGCCCTTCTGTTGACTGGCATCGTCTGTCTCCTCTTCAGTTCAAGGTCACGACCTGTATCCACTGCTATTGCTGCTGAGCTTTATGAGAATCGGTTTATTGCATACTCGCCATCGATAACTAGGCCTACTCGACCTCTCCATATATACAGACCTTAATTCCTAGGGAGTTCGCAATTATCTGTTGGTTACCTGGACTGGCAACCGAGAGGTCGGGGTTCAAATCGCCGCCAGGGCAGAAATTTGTTTTGAGATTTCTGCTCCATCTGCGTCCCTATATCCAACTCAGCTATAACGAGTACGCTGACCGTATAGGCTGTCGGCCCCCACCCTCATATGCCGAGGTTATGACAATGAAGTCGCTAAGGTTTCATACCCATGGCTGGCTCTGCAGGGCTAGCTTAACGGACTGCTCTTCTCTCTTCTTCTAATTTATGTAGAAATAAATGCGCTTGTGTGGCCTGTTATTAACCACTGGCCGGCCTCAGGCAATAGAACTATTTTTAGGCTTCAAAATTATTATGATAGTCTACAGGAGATTACGGAGTAGGCCAACAACGGTTTTGTGAATATCGATCACTGATATGCCGCTTCAAATTGTGTTTAAAACATACTGCAGCTTAAAGATATAATTATAAGGATAACTTAGGCCTTCGTAAAACCTTTCCAGATATATCTCAAAAACGCATCTTGTTAGAACTGCTAGATAGCCGTGTTATAACGCCTTTCCGAGTTTCTTAAAAAAGGTTACAATATTATGCACGTTCAGATCAGTGCCGGCCTTATGGGCGTGCGAACCGTGCAGTCGCACGGGGCCCGCAACTTAAGGGGGCCCGAAAATGTCACAGACAATTAATATGAGCAAGACACCCTAATAATTAAATTATGGTTTCAATTGAATCTTCTCTTTTGTCAATGAAATAAAAGTCATCTTCCTCTATATCCACCATTGCTACCTCCATTGTTCATTCAAAGCTTGATTACTGCAATTCTCTTTTCCTCAACCTTGAATCCACTCAAATCAAGCGTCT
Organism: Allolobophora icterica; assembly: GCA_963556255.1. Classification (NCBI taxonomy): domain Eukaryota; kingdom Metazoa; phylum Annelida; class Clitellata; order Crassiclitellata; family Lumbricidae; genus Allolobophora; species Allolobophora icterica. The sequence goes on along the minus strand of OY744614.1, from coordinate 36,783,751 downwards.
GCAGCTTATCCAAGACTCACTAGCCTAAACATCATCATATCACTCCCATCCTCAAATCACTCCATTGGTTAAAAATCACAGAGCGAATCCACTTCAAAGTCCTATCACTAACCTACAACTCCCTACAATATTCCCAGCCCAAGTACCTTCGTGATCTCTTCACCATTCAGACAACCCGCTCCACCCGTTCATCCTCCTATCTCAGTCTTTCTCAACCCCCAGTCACTATGCTCACCTCAAGTTTCCAACCGAGCCATATCCAACACAGCACCACGCCTCTAGAATGATCTCTCCCCTGAATTCCGCAGTTTCTCAGTTGATCCATCATCATTGCAACCCGTCCTTCATCCTCCGCCTCATGTTCCTCTATCTATCACCCCCCTCCCCGGGCTTTCCACTCAAAACTGAAGTCTCACCTTTTCAAGTACTCCTACCCTGACTCATCTGATCCTCCGCCTTCCAATTATTCTCGCCGTAAACGACACCCGCCTTGACAGCTGCTGTGCCTCTCCTGATCTGGTACAATGGAAATCGGACTTGGACCTCTTTTAGACTACTCTCTGGAAAACCCCCTCGGATTTGGTTTGGCCTTCTGGAAACCGGACTTGGACCTCTTTTGGACTACTCTCTGGAACCCCCTCTGATTTGATTTAGCGCTCGTGAATAGGCTGGTGTCCTGCGCTTGGCCTTCAAGTGGCGCTTTAGAAGTTTGGAGATTACGATAACGATTACGATATACCAGAATTCTCGTGCATAGTTACAGTTGACTTGTTGCACTTCTTAACAATCTACTAAAATAAAATGATTAGCAATGAAAAACAACATGACTTGTGTCATGGGGGCCCATACAGTATCCTCTGCACGGGGCCCGAAATATCCTAAGGCCGGCACTGTTCAGATACATACATACTTACATATATATATATATATGTATATATATATATGTATATATATATATATACATACATACATACATACATACATACATACATACATACATACATACATACATACATACATACATACATACATACATACATACATACATACATACATACATACATACATACATACATAGTTACAGGCTTCTACAGCGCCTTTGCTAGGACAAACACAAGATCATTTGCAATTAAGCTTACTGGCCCATCAATATGGAATTCACTTCCTCTGGACATCCGTTTGGTGCCATGTTTATCACTATTTAAAAAAATGCTACGACAGTTTCTATATTTAAAATGATTGCGCTTGGCACAGTTGGCAATTAATTGTGCGCACTTTGATATAACTAATTTTTGTAAGCTCATGTTTGTTGACATGGACTTGACTAGTTAAGTAAGCATACATTTAATTCTCTTGATTGGGATGTGCTTATTTTGTGTGTGTTTATTTTACCAAGTTCTTTTCTGTAATCCTGTTTACAGTAATAGGTGCTCGGCTGAGCCATGCTGATCATCTGATGCATTTTCTGTTCGTTTTTTTTGTTTTTGGGTTGTTTGTTTGCATTTTCTTGTATTTTCAACTAGTCCTTTACTTTTCATTCATACTATACCTCAAGGACATTATTTTCCGGGCCTGGTTTTGTCCCCGTCATTTTCATTTTCATTTTCATTTACATACATACATACATGCATTCAGACATACATACATCATACATACATACATACATACATACATACATACATACATACATAGTTATATACATACATACATACATACATACATACATACATACATACATACATACATACATACATACTTACATACATATACACACATACATACATACATACATATATACATACACACATACATACGTATATAGTTACATACATACATACATACATACATACATACATACACACATACCTACATACATACACACATACATGCATACGCATACATACACACATAACACACAAACATACATACACACATACATTCATACACACACATACATACATACATACATACATACATGTATGCCGGTATGAACCTGACTGTAACAGTTGGATTTTGCACTTGATGATATTACCAAAAAACTCTAGTAGGCCTACGTCTATTTGCAGCCTAAGGCTCAACCATCACAACTTTAGATAATATACAGACCTGCAGCTGCCTAATTATATGAGGTGAGATAAGATAATCTTCGCTTGTAGGTGTAATAATTCTGTGTAAATAAGTTCACTGGTTCACCTATCTTTCAATTTCTCAGTCCACGGTCAATTGTTCAGACAATGTATATGATTGGGGGATGTCCATCAGTGAGTAATCTAGACGTCTTTGGGGGGGGGAAAGTTCCCCCCCCCCAGGATTGATGTTCCCCCCCCCCAGAGGCGAGGAATATTACAATGTACAGACCATCAACTTTTTTGACAGAGGAAAAAAAGTAAAAAATTGGGTGAAGGACTAAAAAAAAAAGGTCATCAACTTTTTTCGAAGATGAAAAATGGAAAAATTTGAGAAAAGTGTGAAACTTTTTAAAGATGGAAGACAAAATTTTGTGTCAATTGTTTGCTCCCCCCAGAAACCTGGTTTCCCCTCCCAGACGAGGGGGACTAGATTAAACACTGGATGTCCATTAGGGCATAGTGACCAGAAAGGATTATGTTTGGCATATCTTAGTTTGTTGCAACTGTGCATAGGATAGTGTCTGGTATAGAAATTATGTTTCTGGTATGCTGCTTAACTTTGCCGCCATGGCTCTGAAGTTATTCCAATATACCACATTATGCGACTATTGAGCTATAGTCCAGGCAATTTACAGATGGACCTGGGAAAAATTGCTTCAGAAGCTTTTAAAACGGGTTTCTGCTCAGAAACCGTTGCTGAATAACATATCCAAAATCGGACAAAATCGGTCAAGGGGAACACCCCCAAAAATGAATTTCAAAATGGCGGATTGGGGTTTGCTAAGAAATACCAATGATAATACCGCAACGGATAAAAACGAATAAAAACGGATTTGCATTTAGACATGGGCAAGCATGCTTCAGAAGCTTTTTAAACGGTATCCTGCTCAGAAACCATTGCTCAATAACATTTCCAATGTCGGACAAAATCGGTTCAGGAAAACACTCCGAAAAATTAGTTTAAATATGGTGGATTTGGGGTCTTTCCTCAGAAATAACAGTAATAATAGAGGCCTAACAATAATTTGCAGTTAGACATATGCAGAAGTGCCTCAGAAGCTTTTTAAACGGTTTCCTGCTTACAGACAATGGCTGAATGACATATCCAAAATCGGAAAAAATCGGACCACGGGAACACTCCCAAAAATGAATTTCAAAATGGCGGATTGGCGGTTTTTTAAGAAATACAAATAATAATACCAATAATATGCAGTTTGACCTGGGCGAAAGTACTTCGGAAGATTTTTAAACGGTTTCTTGCTCAGAGACCATTGCTGAATTACATATCCAAAATCTGACAAAATCGGACCACGGGAACACTCCCAAAAATGAATTTCAAAATGGCGGATTGGCGGTTTTCTAAGAAATACCAATAATAATACCAATAATTTGCAGTTAGACATAATTATGCAAAAGTGCTTCAGAAGCTGTTTAAACGGTTTCCTGCTCAAACACCATTGCCGAATGATATATCCAAAATTGGACAAAATCGGACCACGGAAACACACCAAAAATGAATTTCAAAATGGCGGATTGGAGTTTTATAAGAAATACCAAAAATAAGAGGGGTCTACCAATAATTTGCAGTTAGACATGGGCAAACTCACTAACCAAACTCATCAAACTCACCAACCAAGCTCACAAAATTCATCAACCAAACTCAACATTGTTGACTTTCGTGCACAATAGAAACAACCCAAAAAGGGGGCACTATTTTAACGCCTTTTTCAATAAGGTATTTGCCATGGTTTTCACCTGCGAAAGTAGAGGAAACTTCAATTGCTCGGCGGCAAAGTTAGATGCAATAAATTTGATGCAATCTTTCTTCCACACCTATGTTTTAGGACTGGAGCAACCTTTCTGGTTGTGCCAAAGTTCATTTTAAGCCATAACATATTTCTTGCTATGCCCTAATGTCCATTAAGGACGTGAGCAAGAAACGACCTCATATGCACCCCTCCCTTCGTTATCCGGATTTGACATTACCCCTCCCCTTTGCGGTGATCCGGACACCAGCGGAGAACTAAGGTATAGATTAAGCTAGCTGTCAATTTCGCAGGGCTATCCGTGATGCGGTGTGGGGTGCATTGCTACTGTTGCGTCTAGCAAAGACTCTAAGGTAGGCCTAAATCCAATGCACTGCAGACTGTCTGATCACGAAAGTTGGTGCTGCGAACAGACTGTACTGTAGGCCTACTGAAATAACTATGTACGAAATTAAGATGCGGACGTCCGCATTGGGCATTTTTTACCCCTCCAATTGTCCGCACTTGTCCATATCCGGGTGCACGATCCCTCCCTCCCCTTTTTGCGGACGCATCTTAAAGGGACGATCCTCACGCTGTAAGAATACACTCCCTACTACTTTAGGCATGTTACTCTGATATAATGCATCACAGTTGGTTAGTTGCTCTTTAACGACACTGTGTCATAACAAAGATAGGCTATATTAGCGTCATCCTCCTTCATTCCCTAAACTTGGGACTGGCACTGCATTAGTCTGCCAGAGTACGGACAGCGGTGCCGTGGAGTTAAATATATGCATCACAGTAAAATCAGCTCAATATATTAGCCTATAATAATACTGTGTCAAAGGTTTTTGTGTATGTGTGTGTGTTTGGTGGTGGTGGTGGTGGTGGTGGTTGTGGTGGTGGTGTAGTGTGTGTGTGTGTGTGTGAGTGTGTGTATGTGTGTGTGTGTGTGTGTTAGTGTGTGTGTGTGTGTGTGTGTGTGTGTGTGTGTGTGTGTGTGTGTGTGTGTGTGTGTGTGTGTGTGTGTGTGTGTGTGTGTGTGCGTGCGTGTGTGTGTGTGTGTGTGTGTGTGTGTGTGAGTGTGTGTGTATGTGAGTGTGTGTGGGTGTATGTGAGTGTGTGTGTGTGTTGTCGCTTTTCTGCATACAAAAATATAATCTTATCACTCGCGGCCTAGGCCTATACACCCTGTCGTATTGGACCTCGTAAGCAGGAGGGCCTACTTTAAAATTGCTCTTCGGAATAGCAGTTTCAACGCCTTCAAAGACTACATAATAAGCATGTCAGAAGACTTAACGCCTGACGACTATTGGGGCCGTAAACATGATTCAAACCCCATCTGCCGAAGACGGTTTTGAATGCAGAAACTCATTAACCCCATCACGTGTACGTCGAGTATCAGTTACACCTGCGGGTGAGACCAAGACGACTATGTTAATCGACTGCTACCATAGATACATCGCACGGTGGCTGAGGTGATGAGAAACAGATGTAAGTTATGACAGGAGTTGATATTAGATAGCGGGGAGGAACGGCCGGTGGATGAGGCGGGGAGGAACGGCCGGTGGATGAGGCGGGGAGGAACGGCCGGTGGATGAGGCGGGGAGGAACGGCCGGTGGATGAGGCGGGGAGGAACGGCCGGTGGATGAGGCGGGGAGGAACGGCCGGTGGATGAGGCGGGGAGGAACGGCCGGTGGATGAGGCGGGGAGGAACGGCCGGTGGATGAGGCGGGGAGGAACGGCCGGTGGATGAGCCTGTGCAGAAAGAAGCACGAGAGTCCCTCGCAAGGGATGTCGGATCTGACATTGGCTGAACGGAACTGCTATGCAACATTATAATTAAGATGGTAGGCCTACTGTGATCTTTATTAGCGCGAGGCAAACGCCCACGTTTTACAAAAACAATGCGCGCAAACACACACACACACACACACACACACACACACACACACACACACACACACACACACACACACACACACACACACACACACACACACACACACACACACAAGTCTAACTCTGTATACAGTTGATAATTATTACACTGATCATATGTAACAGAAAATGTCAAATCATTACCGGGTATTGTAACATTAAAAATTAACTTATAGGCCTAATCGAATTATAACTATGCTCTAGGATTTCCTGTAGAAGAAAAGGATCGAAGCGCTAAAAATAGAAAAAGACGCAAAATAAAAAGGGAAAAATCCTAACGGAACCTAATAACCAAAGCAGAACAAACCATCAGCATTTATGAAATTAGGACCAAATTATCCAAAGCTTCACAAAGTGTCTGATATTTGGCAATATTTGAGACTTAATTCGAACAGTTTTTGTGCAGCTTCATCATTCGTGGCAAGTCGACCTGGCTTTTCCAGGTGGCAATCGGAAAAGTACTGTCCAGTCATGCCTTCAACTTCACTCGATACTGCAACATGAATACTCGTCTGGGCTCCTTCCTCTGCAGATCTAAAAAATAACTTTGATATAGTACTCATAAAGATGCGAGGTAGCAGAGGAAGTTTTTGGAAAATGTCTGTCTGAACTGAACCTGGATGCAGGGCATTCACAGTCACTCCAGTTGCCTCCAGTCTCTTGGCAAGGTATCTTGTAAACAGAATTTGCTCTAGTTTTGTGTCTGAATACAACTGTATTGCAATATAGCGCTTCTCTGAATTAAGGTTTTCCAAATCAAGTGGCCAAGCCCATTTGTGTGCAACTGATGAAACGTTGACAATTCGACTTGGGGCTGACTTCTTTAGCATATCAAGAAGTAGCATTGTAAGAAGAAAATGCCCCAGGTAGTTCGTCACGAATGTGACTTCCAGTCCTTCTTCAGTTCTCTGGAGTTGTGAACTTCCCGGCGTGCCAGCGTTGTTGATAAGAATATCGAGTCTCGACTCCTTTGCGAGAACATCTTTAGCAAAACTCCTTACCGAAGCCAATGAACTCAGGTCAAGTTTGAGTACGTTGATGTTGTCATTGCCCGTTTCTTTTCGTATTAAAGTCGCTGCCGAATTGGCCGTCTCTAAATTTCGACATGCCATGATGACACGCGCATTTCTTCGAGCGAGGTCAAGTGCGGTGAAATAACCGATTCCTTTATCACATCCAGTTATGATTACCGTTTTGCCAGACAAATCGGTTTTGCTCGAACAAACTCCTTTTACTAATCTCATTCGTAGGCAATACAGAACGTACATCAAAGCTAAAAACGCAAAAATCCACTCAGCCATCTTTTACCAGAATTTACTCTCAACAGGTTTATTCGCAAGCAATGACACCTTGGCGCTGTGCGTATACGCCTAATCTTTGCCCTAGACACGAAATCTGGGACACTTGAAGTCAATGAGTCTATAATATAAATTAGCCTATATACTAGTCCTGCATATTGATTATAATTGCGCATTATTTGATAGGCCCTATAGGCGAGGAAATTTTGGCCGCTAGAAGCGTCTGAAAATAGAGCACGTATAATTCAGTGCAGTTCAATCCGGTTATTATAACACAACAATCCAATAAGTTGCAAGCATGCATTGCAGTCAATAAGGTTACCAGGTTGAGTATCGTAAAGGGTGACCTCAAAGGGACAAGTCCTGCTATCCAGGGCACTGGCTGAAATGACAAATTGTATACAAAGACATTAATTCGTATAATCTTTAACTTACCTTAATTTACCTGGAGATCACAACTTCATTACGTCCTTTAACCTACAGGTAAATGATTGCAGTGAAGAGGTTGGTGATAGAGCTCGCAACTAGCTGAGCACGAACTGTATACGTTAGAAGAATCTTGTCGTTTATACCCTATAGGCCCTATTATCAACTGGATGCCCACAATTAAACTCGGTTTTATCGTTAATTACATTTAATTCACCATTAGGCGGGACTGAGATAAATTAGGGGCAGTGCCGGTGTCACGAAATAGAGTATCCCCCATACATGCGTATCCCCCTTAGCGAAATGGAGTATTCGGTTTAGTTTGCATTTTTGACGGTTTCTAAGTGTATTCAGTCGTACTGTTTGGATTTATTGCACACATAAAATTTTTGAATTGCGTATCTTTAGTTTGTACGTCGACCTGAAATCAATTTACTTTGTTTTTGGTGATTTTGACTGGCATTTCGTCGAGGCTATCGTGATGCGTATGACGAGGGGGGGGGATAGAATGGTTCATCCCACCGGATACTCTAAACCGGTTTATTCCATCCGGGGGATACGCTTTAGGGGGGATAGAATATCTCGGGATACCTGCCTTAGGGGCGTGCGAACCGTGCGGTCGCACGGGGCCCGCAAATTAGGAGGGCTCGAAAATGTCACATAAAAATATGATAAAATTAACATGAACAAGACACCCTTATAATAATAATATTATGGTTTCGATCAAATCTTCTCTTTTGTCAATAAAATAAAAGTCAACTTCCTCTATACCCCAGAATTCTCGTTAAATCTGACTTCTTGTTCTTGTTAACAGTCTACTAAAATAAAATGATTAGCAGTGAAAAACAGTTTGAGTTGTGTCATGGAGGCCCGTACAGTATACTCTGCACGGGGCCCGAAATATCCTAAGGCCGGCACTGTTAGGGGCCATCAATATATTACGTACGCAAAAAATCGTATTTTCATACCCCCTCCTCCCTGTTTCACCTCGTACATTTTGTGGACTCCCTGCCTACGTACAACTAAGCTTCTCTATAGTATACCATTACCCATCCCTTTACAAAAGTTAATTAGCTAAAGTCATCTATAAGACATTTATTTTACCGTAGGCTAATAAATATTTTTGTTAAACATCATATTTGCTAGCTAAAATTTGTTAACTGTTATGAAGAAATAAAATACTAACAACCCACTAACACTTACATTTCAAAAAGTTTTAATACTACATGAAATTGATAAAGCAGGAATATAGTCAGTGCTTTGGTTTTGCGTACGTACACATTGTGTCGAGACCAAGCCCGGCCCTATGGTGCGCGGGGCCCAAGGCAGCAAGCGATGAGCGGGGTCCCAAGCAAAACAAATGGCATAGCGGAGTTGATTCCCTGCCAATACGGTATTGGCAATACACAGAGGTGGCGTTACACCAGGGCGCGCCAGGGCAAATGCCCTGGGAAAAAAGCCTTTGCCCTGGTCGATGCCCTGCCAGAATTTTTGCCCTGTGCAGAGTTTGTTCGGGCATATTTGTTATATCCTGAGATATATATTCACTTAATTCACTGAAATGTTAAAATTTGCTTTACAAATGTCAAAAAGCGTTCAGCTTCCGGGGGGCCAACTATATATAATAGTGATGGGGCCATTTATGGCGGCAAAGCGCGGTAGCGCGATCGTATATGGTCACCATTTGAGCTCGCGATACCGCGCTCTCCATAAATCGCTCTCTGCACTGGTTACTTGTACGAATGCCATGTCTATGCCCTGTTTACAAAAAATGTCTGGCGTCGCCACTGGCAATACAATAATCCATAGGCGTAATTTGTGGGGGGTACGAGGGGTACCCGTACCCCCCACTTTTTGGACTGGGGTACCGTACCCCCCACTGTTTGAACAATTCCAATCAATATTTTATTACTGTGCCTTCCCAGAGATAGCAGTCTCAGCCTTGCTTCGTGTATGTAAGAAACTGGTACCCCCCACTTTTTAGACCAAAGTTACGCCACTGCAATAATCTCTTTGAAACAATGCAAAATCAGAATTAAATGGGCTATTGAACACAAAATGCAAATCAGGCTCTTAATAGGCCTACTAGCATTTTGCTATGAACGCAATATTATGTTTTATTTAATTATTTGAATATCTGACAACTGAAAAAGGATGTTTATAATTATTAAACTATTTTTAGCATCCTTCTATAATTGAAAGTTTGTTAGTCAGTCATTATAGAGTTCTATATTCTAAACTATTTTTATTTACAAGCAAATCTTGCGAGCTTTGATGGATGCAAAACCTGCCATGATTTTACTGTGGTCCACATCGTTAGCAACATCATTCTCAATTGACATAATAGCTAACTTAGTGAGCCGTTTTTGAAGCATCGTTGATCGCGTGTATAGGTTTTGATAGGGTTTAGCTTCGAAAAGCTTTTCTCTCGCTTTTTTCTAAATCACTCTATCACATTCACACGGCAAAATGACTGCAAGTAGGCCTTTTGTTGCTAAGCGACGTAAGCGTTGTCAGCGTTCAATCTCATCACAGCAAAATAATTATAGCCAGCAGCGCGGGGCCCCTGAAAGCACGGGGCCCAAGGCGGCTGCCTCGTTCGCCTTTCCAGAGGGCCGGGCCTGGTCGAGACCCCCCGCCATACGCACCCGTACGCAAATCGACAATATCCGATCAACCCTCGTCCCTCATTGCGTACGTAATATATGGATGGCCCCTTAGTTTATAGAATCCACTGCGCCGTTTGTCTCCATAGAATTTTCAGCACTTAAAAATTTTCCCAGTGTAGAGATTTTCAAAAGCTGTTCTTCCCTAATTCAATAACTTGCTGTTTATTTCTATTTCACCCCACCGTTAGGCAGGGCTGAGATAAATTAGTCTATAGACTCATTGTAATGTTCCTCTCCACGGAAATCTTTAGTAAAAGGCGAAAGATTTATTCGTGGATTGAAGAGAAACCAGAGTTAATTATCCATTCCGGTCCGGGTCTCTTAAATAGTATGGATCACGTTTTAAAAGGTGTTATAAAGAAAAAGCAGCAACATTCTAATAGAATTTAAAACTTACAAAGAAATGTTTCGTTTAAGCTGAAAATAGTTATTTCAGAATTTTGTTGAAGTATTTGACACTATAGTTAAAGTCTGATATTTTTAATTACGATAATAACCGCGTAGCATCAGGTTGATTAACAAAAGTTGAAACGCAAGGATATGCGACACCTGGTGACTAATATGGAATATATTGAAATTTGTCTTTAGTTGTTGAAACAGGATCCGTGTATTGTGAATGTAAGCCATAGCTAATCTCTGCATATTGTAATCGGTCAATCTTGAGCGTAAATAATTTTTAAGAATGTTCATTGCTAAAAATGTACGCTCTGAAGTTTTCATTGTTACAGGTAATGTAGCAACTATGGTAAGGAGATCGTTAACTGAGGGCCTGCCATCTAGGGAACTTAACGGCGACACTGAAGCCTGCAAATAACTGTCATTGTGTCTAGAACAGCGGTTCCTAGAGTGGTGGTGCTCTGATCACAGGTCCAACTCCGCCACTGTTCGTACTCTGACAGTGCCAGTCCCAAGCCTGGATAAAGGAGGAGGGCGACGCTAATCATCTTTGTTATGAGACAGCGTCGTTAAACTGAAACTACTACTGACCACAGCAGTGGTGGCGAGCCGGCGATCTTGTCTCAGAGGTGGGGGGGGGACAAAGTCGATGACTTTTTTAAAGGAAAAATCTTGTCCCAAAAAAATATTTTTTTCCTTTAAAAAATTCCTGACTTTTCTACGAATTCATCTCCAAAAAGTTGATGACCTTTTTTAGTCATTCGCCGACTTTTTGAGGGGTCTCGCACCAATCTCGTAACCTTTTTTTAGAACGTCATCCCCACGGATTTCTTCTTACTTTCTCACAATTTTGGGGGGGACACTTCTCCTTAAACATTTCGTTTTTACCTCGTCTGGTCAAAAAAGGCTGTGAAAACCCTGACACGAAATTACATTTGTTGCCCTTTTTCAGTCTTTCTTCAAAATTTGGGGGAGACAAATGTATGGTGGGGGGTCATGTCCCCTTCGATCCCCCCTAGATCGCCGCCCATGGATCACAGGTCCGTGAAACAGTCCTTTAAAATGCATAATTTTTCGCATACTTATTCGCAAAAATGTATAATAGGCCTAAACGGTTTAAATTGGCAACAGTAGGCCTAATAACAATGTAGCCTAGTTGTTATAAACAACGACAATGTTATATTAAATCTATTTTTTATGGTTCGTATGGTTGTGTGCACTTCTGAACTTTGGATGAAGGGCAATATCAATCATTATTAGAGTTGTATTGTGCTTTAGGCCTACAGTAGTATTCAATATTAAGCTTAGGCCTACAGTGGCGCCGCCAGACGCCAAAAACGTGGACGCAAAGTCGCAAGCATATTAAATTCTAAGACATTAAACATTGCCAGTTGGTCAATCAGTGGTCATGATCATCAGAGGCGTAGTCATGGGGTGCAAAGGCCGGTGACATGCATCCCCGCGGGCCAGCGGCATATAGCTATATTTTACGCCCGGGGACGAACTATGCAATTTACCCCCTCCCCGTTTTATGTATTTCACATTTTCCAAATAGGCTACATCGTCATTTGTAATGAGTACATGGTGCCCCTTAGTGCTCAATGGGGCTCTAAACTCATACCTGACGACTGGTTTGTAGATAATGAGGATAAAACTGGATATTTTGGGCGCAAAAATTAAATCTTATAAATTTATTTGGGATAAATTAGTTAAAATTCCATAAAAAATTAAGAGTAAAATTTAAATTATTAATTTGAACCTTCATTTTGGCGCCCCGTACCTTTGGCGCCAGGGGACTCATGCATGTACTCCCCTGCACCCCCCCCAGCTACGCCTCTGCCCCGGGCGCCAAAGGAAGGGGCTCCAAGATGAGGGTTTAAAAAATAATGTTACTCTTAATTTGATGCAGTTTTAACTAATTCATCCCAAATAAATTTATTAGAGTTAATTTTGGCACTCAAATAATATCCAGTTATAGGCTTATTCTCATTACCTATAAACCAGTTTCTCAGGTATGATTCTGGTGCCTCATTGAACATAATAAGGGGCATCATAATTATACTATCTGTGTTTTTCATATTTCGTTTTTCATTAACATTTAAATTGCCATCCGATGTATTTGGAAATTGTGAAATAGGCCTAAATAAAAAAAAGGGAGGGGGCGCCAATTTCATAGCTCGTTCCCGGGCGCAAAGCTCCGCCGCTTATCATAATCATTCATGTGATAATGAAGCATTTAAATGAACATACATAGGCCTACAGGCTACAACTGCATAGACGAAAACTCTTAGTCTTACTGTCTTAAACATTTCCACTCAGTATCAACGACAACTGACAACCCAGTATCATGCGGTCATGTGTAAAACTTTCATGATGCCCTTTGAATGATTTGGTCACTATTAATCATTGTATCTGCTGATCACGCGGAAATGCTAGCGCAATGCGACGGTGGCCACAGTTATCAAATTTCTGTAACACAGCGTCAACAGATTTACAAGGATGAATTTGCAGCAATGCCAAACCATTCAGACGTTCAGCACCCACGGTAGAACGTATTAAGTAGCTCTATAAACGTTTAAGGCAACTGAGCTGCGTTCGGCTGACACCTGAGGGCTGTAGTTGTCAAATTAGAGGCAATCGAGTAGGCCTACACACTACCGGTTATAGTTTTCCGAAACAAACTAGAGGTGAGTATACGCTACCGGTTAGTTTTCAGAAGCATAGCCTATTAGAGGCGAGTAGAAATATTTTGTGAGGTGAGGATACGGTCTCTAGAGTCTAGAGGTAAGTGTATACACGCTGTATACTCGATTATACCCTCGACTACAGCCCTGGCTGACACCGTGGAAACGGGCATTGTCAGAGTCTAATTTGTGGAGGGTACGAGCTAGGGGTACCCGTACCCTCACTTTTTGGACTGGGGGGTACCGTACCCCCACTTTTTGAACAATGCAAGTCAATATTTTATTATTGTGACTTAATTCTCAGAGATCGCAGTCCCCGCATTGCTTCGTGTATATAAGAAATTGGTAGCCCCCATTTTTAGACGAAATTAAGGGCACTGTAAGTAAAACAAGAAAGATATTGTGCCTATATGGGTACAAGTCTCTAGTAATCTGGACACAAACTAATAAAATTAATATTTCATTATTTACTGTTTAGCTAAAAACAAGTAGTCGCAAATGCGTCTATTGCGTCCGGGTGTCGGCGTCACTGTAGGCCTACAAACTGAAGGTGGCTGGTTTAAGAGATTTAAACACCGGGGTGACCGGGCTAACATGCAGTGCCTATAGCACGGTCCGTACACGGGAATCTTAAATGGCGTGGTGCCTATTCAAACGGGCAGCGCGGTGGTGAATGATATCTCACTCATCTCCATAGGCGTAATTTGTGGGGGGTACGAGGGGTACCCGTACCCCCACTTTTTGGACTGGGGGGTAATATAGGCCTACCCCCCACTTTTTAAACAATGTCAATCAATATTTTTGTTTTTGTGCCTTCCCAGAGAATGCAGTTTCCGCCAAAGTGCGAAAGTACTTAGATACACATGTAAACCGAGAGCCAAAATTAATGAGGATACTGACAGGGAATATGTTCAAAATGGCCACCATGCGAAAAGCGAAAGTGGAGAAGAAATTGGTACCCCCACTTTTTAGACCAAAGTATTGGTACCCCCCACTTTTTAGACTAAAGTTACGCCCCTGCTCATCTCAGCCGATCAGTTAATTGAAAAATGTATAGGGTCGAAGCCATACGATTCGTTAAAGAAAAACGCGTGCATTTACATTCATATAGGCTCTACTGATAAATGTAAATGTTCGCGATTTTCTATAGCGACCGTATATGGCCTCGACCCTGCTCATTTTTCAATGAATTGATCGGGTGAGATCCTTCACCACCGCTTGCCCGTTTAAATGGGTGCCACGCCATTTAGGCCTAAGGTCCCCGACTCCCCGTGTTGGGACTGTGCTAGCCCGAGATTTAAATCTCTGAAATAAGCCACATTCGGGAAGCGAACCGCGGTCCGCATGCGCTCTGACACAGAGTCGCATGAGACGCGCAGCCAACGCTCTTACCGATGTAGCTAACTGGACCAGACATCATTTGTACGATGAAACTCATTTTAGGGCCTACCGATGCCTTATTTATCAAACGAAACATTACCGTTCTTACATGTAACTTGCTAAATTGTAATTACATGGTAATTACACGGTTGACTTGCTAACTTGATTTAGAAGTCTTGCATTAAATTATGCGTTACAGGTTTAGTTGCTTGACGGTTCATTCTGTTCGAAGGCGAAACTATATATATAAATGCGCTAGAGGTTTTTTCTTGAAAGTGGACGTCTTCGGAGGCAGAGACACAGATTAGGCGGACATGTGATGGAGAATTGTTTTTGTTATTTTAGTTGTAAAGTCTGTAAAATAATTGTAACAATAATAATCCACGTTAAGGTATGAAACATTTTTCTTAATTTGTGAAGTAGGTGTAACAATGTTATAACACCTTTACCTATTATGTAGTAGATATTATATGGAGGCGTAGCAGTTAAGATTTTATAATTGTTACCAGGAAATTTAACCGTATTTTCCGAAATTTAGGAATTTTTAAAGTTCAAGGGTGTATAAATTTGTGAAACTTACGGAAGTAGCCTAGTTTTTGTTGCCAAGGGGTTGTGGGTTTCCAGTCGGTCCGTAGGAAAATGGCAGAGTGCGATCATTTCTGGTTTGTTGTTATAGATCGATCTGCAATCTGGTGATCCGTTGTCATTTTGCGTCACTGTTTAGTTTTGAAACCAATTAAATTTCAAGCAGCTTGATTTCACAAATATTGAGAATTTCAGTATTTTTATTGTATTGTGGTCTGTGTTCTGTGTTAAAATAGCATGTAACATATGTTTTTTTATTATGTGATCAGTTTGGCTGATCAGACTAATGGAGACAGACACACTGCTTATTCACAACATGACAGCTCCAGATTCACGTTACAATACAGTTCACAGCAGTCTGCACCATGAAAGAAATCAAAGTGGTATTAGCAACGACTCTAGTTCAGACGAGGAACTGTTGGACTTGACATTGGATGACCACTTTTCACATACAAGCGTATCCCATCGACATGAAGGTGACCTTGCATTCTTATTCATGTCTGAACATGCATTTGAAAAAAATGATGATCTGTAAACTGTATCTTCTTTTCTATTGACCTTCATCTTCAGCATTTTCCATGTATCTTTGTATCATGATCATTAACTGTGCATTTCTTCTTGTTTCATAACCCAACAAGCTAAGCTTGTTGCACCACAGGGGTACCCACAGCATGACGCACTGGATGCACGTGCGTCCACCCACCGAATCAAATTCACACAAGGAATAGGCATCGCATCGATATTTTTGTTAAACGGCAATGCGGCATGTTAAAGCATTAGACATTATCTAGATTGAATTTTATACGCTTGTCACTACTCACTACTCTATCTATGGCAGCTATTTCAATTTTCCTACTTATATCTGTGCTAGCAAAACAGGCAAGCGACCATATTATTTGTTACATGAGGTGTGTACGTCAAATTTTTTTAAGCCTGTGGGCGCCCCTGTTGCACCAGCTTATTTGGCAGATGTAGAACTTTTGAATGTTAGTTCATAACCTGTGTTGTAGGGTCCACGAACCTTATGGATGCAATGGACGATCTTCCTCCTGGAATCGGTCAGTATGATGACTTTCACACGATCGATTGGCTTCGCGACATCGCCCGAGATCGCATGCGGCATCGTCGCCTGGTGAAGAAGAAACGGGACGGATGTTGGAACAAACTGCTGAGCGCCCATGACGCGTGGTCTGGATGGGTTTGTGTCCTGCTGGTGGGATGTGTAGCAGGTCAGTCAAGTGCGACTGTTTCTAATTTTGTGTAATAAGGTTGTAGGGTGATCCGTCTTTGAGAGGCTACAACATTACAAAGACAAATTGCAATTACTTTTGTGTTAAATCAGCTGGAGTTACAATTAAACCTTTGTTTGGTAAGAATCACAATTACTTTTGTATCAGTTACAATTGCAGCTACAACTACTTTCAGCTGACTTCACAGTCATGTAACATAGAGCATGCTGCATTTAATCATGTAAAGAAACACGCAAAGTAATTTAATTTCATTCATTCATTCATTCATTCATTCAGAGTGTTTATATAGCGCCTCTCCACGATGACTACTCGCAGGCACTCCCAACCTAACCCTGACTGAAAAGGACAGTTTTCGAAATGTTTAGTAGATACAGAACCACTAGCTAAGACTAACTTAATGATTACATACCTCGGATTAATTTCTACATACCTCAGTTTATTGCACTCAGATTAGACTAACAGATTTAGCGAGTTAATGGCATTCTTTCTGGGTGCAAAATATTATATTTAAGTGGAAAAATGTTTCAGCTTGGGTGACTGGGTATGTAGTGGTTTCCAATACTTCTGGCTGAGCTATGTGTGTGAAGTAGCTCCTTGCAAAAATTTATCAGCAGTGGACAAATTTAAAGTACATGTATGTGTGCAGTGTCCCTAAGCAAATATTAATGGCATTATCGCCTGTGCTTCATATGTTTGTTAGATTTTTTTTTTCCAACAGAATTTAATTTGTGCTTTTTATTTTTTAATTTGAAAATTCCAGTTTCTGGGTGATTTACTTCTTAGTTTGTTGTGTTAGGTGTCTGCGCTGCAGTCATCGACATTGGTGCATCGTGGATGTCAGATCTTAAAGAGGGAGTTTGCATCGATGCCTTCTGGCTCAACCAAGAACAATGCTGCTGGGCAGCAAATGACACGGCGTTTGACCAGTCAACATGCTCTCAGGTGAATCATAGTTACAAAACCTTAGGCACAAGTCTTCGTCACTCTTTATGAACTGCTGAGTCGTAGATTCCCGGTATTGCTCAAACCAAAGCAAACGAGATTACTGTTTGATAACTGTCAGGCAGCATGAGACTCTGCATCACAGATTGATCACTTCGAGATTTGCCACCGGTTGAAGTGCAAACTCAGCTATGATGAGTACACTGAGCATACGCTGTTGGTGGGAAGATGAGACAGCGAGGTGTAAGCTCAGTATGTTTGGAGTGTTGTTTTTCTGTTGCCGGACTATGGAGAGAATGTATTAACCAAACTTTTAAAACTGCCCTAACCAGAATTCAATCTACAACCACTGTTGTCATCATAATTGCTCTCCTCCTTAACACTGTGGTCTCTTCCTCAGCCCTCCAGATTCTGAACTGGCATCAAAGCTCACTGGATGGACTTGATTATATTGGATTATATGAATCTGATTGGATATAATGCCAGTATAGAAGCGGGACTCCTTGATGGAGCTTATGTATGGAAATTCAGAAGTTTTACATCAGAGGTGTCAAAAAAGCCGACCCATGGGCCTTTCTGACGATGTAAGACTTTACAATTTGAGAATAAAAGTCCAGATTTGGCATTTTTCACAGTGTACGAAATGAAATCAAATTGCTGTGCTAGCAAGAGGCAGTCAATACCAAATCCTCACTCTGCCATACAGGTTTTTGATTAAAGACATCACTTTATTACTTTTGCTCACACGCATATTTCGGTGTCTGGTTTCTGGGTGGTTGTATATATATAATAAAAAATTCATGACCTAAGATTTAGTTTTGCAAAAACTTTTCTGGGGACAAGCTTACTGAGCCCACTCCCAGGCCTCTACCCCATTTCTCTTAGGCGTCTTTGGCACCATGGCCAACCACTTGTAGGAAAATAATGCCACTGACCCATCATAAAAAAGATTTGACACCCCTCTTTTACATGTACATTATGCTACTTTACTGTTGTTTTTCAACCTTGATTGACACAGTTCACATATGGTAACCTTACTTTAGCTTATCATGCATGTTTTTGGCATAGTGTTATTTGAATTGTAGTGGAAAGGTTGGCCTGAGCTCTATGGTATTCATTATTCTGGTGGACTTGGTGGCTACATGATCAGCTACATGATGTACTGTGTTTGGGCGCTGATATTTGCGATGTTGGCCGCCATGCTAGTCCGAGTGTTTGCTCCTTACGCCTGTGGATCTGGCATTCCAGAGGTACTTCAGCATTTGCAGTTCATTTGAGTCTTATTTCAAAATCCCTTCCCATGTTTAAGAAAATTTGTATGATTTGTAATTATCAAGAGGTTTCTTCAAGAATTTCTGAATAAATACTGTTTAAATTTGCTGAGTTTGTGTAGTTGTTGCTTTTAACACTGATGGGTATAGTACGATAAGAATGTATTCAGGGTTTGGGTATGTATGTATCTTCTAACAGTCATAATACAGTAGTAATCACATGAATGCATAGTTATTTTCCTGCATGCCTAACATAAGTTAGTGTAAAGTTTTCAGCGGGGCACATTTGTCAGGGCGCATCAAGATTTTTTGGAGCGCTTATTTGTTGTGCTAGCTTATTTTTGAGGGTGTATTTGTCACAGGTACTTTTGACGGTGCACCCTGTATCAAAATAATAAAGTTTTTGAGCTGAATATAAACTGGGATTGAATTTGGAATTTCTGCACCCTATGGATTTTGACTTAGTGAAACTGAACTGAACGAGGCACTCGCCTTAAATTTGCTGCAGATTAAGACGGTTCTGAGTGGCTTCATCATACGAGGCTATCTGGGAAAGTGGACGCTCATCATCAAAGCTGTGGGAATGATGTTGTCCGTGTCTGCGGGCCTCAGCCTTGGCAAGGAAGGCCCTCTCGTTCACATAGCCTGCTGCTGCGGAAACATATTTGCCTATTTGTTTCCAAAGTATGGAAAAAACGAGGCAAAAAAACGTGAGGTCAGCCTTGTTTGTCTTCAGCCGATGTTGGTTTTTTTGGTTCTGCTGAAATTATAGGCTTAAAAGTAAGTAAGTATGTTCTTTAGTAAACCACCTGCAAACGCACTGTGGCTTAAAATCTTTTGGAGACTCTTTAAATGCTGAAAATCAGCTGTTTAAGTGCTTAAAATCAGCTGTTTAAGTGCTTAAAATATGGTGGAGACTATTTAAAAAGTGTTAAACGTTTTTGAGACTATTTAAATGCATAAAATCTTTTGGAGACTATTCAAATGCCTAAAATCTTTTGGAGATTATTTAAAAGCTTAAAATCTTTTGGAGGCTGTTTAAGTGCTTAAAATATGGTGGAGACTATTTAAAAAGCTTGAAACCTTTTTGAGACTGTTTAGATGCATAAAATCTTTTGGAGACTATTTAAATGCATAAAATCTTTCGGAGACTATTTAAATGCTTAAAGTATTTTGGAGACTGTTTAAATGCATAGAATCTTTTGGAGACTATTTAAATGTTAGAAATCCTTTGGAGACTGTTTGAATGTCTTTATGAACTGGAGAGTAAGTGTCTTTTGAAGACTAAAATGTCATGTGGAGACCAAAACATCTTTAAATGAAACGAAGAATATGTGACCTCGGCCGAGAGAAGGGACCACTTGTCGCTTTCTAGATTAGCCGGAAAACGAGTTTTTACGCTAAACGATTATATTGATTTTTGTGTCTAGTCAATCTGTAGCTCGGACTCACTGTACTACAACCAATCTTATGTTACTTGATGCGTTAAGGCTAAATTTAGGCATTAATGCATTGGATAGAGACACATTAAATTTTTTATGCGATTTCCCGCCAAATGATATTTTATATTTTGGTGAAAAAAGCGCATAAATTATGGGCCAAACGCTCTGAAATTTTTTCCTAAGTTTACCTAAGGTGTAAGCATGTGGAAACTGCTAATAAGTCCATTTGCGACAAGTGGTCCCTTCTCTCGGCCGAGGTCACATATGTCTTCTCGATATTAATAATCTATCTCCAGTAGTAATATCAACTACTTTCTACTGTTGAAATTTGACTGATGGTAAACTGCATCTACTTTAGTTTTAGTTCTGCTCAGTTTGTGAATAAATACATAAAAGGCATCTTTTCATGAGTTAGCATTACAAACACCTGTGTCTTTCTCATTCTCATTTTCTTTAATTTTGTTGTTGTACAACTTTTTAGGTGTAAATCATTCAGATTTTTTGCTAAATATGTTGTTTATCTGTATATCATTGGAATCATTGTATATCAATTCCTATCATTTCAGATACTGTCGGCCGCTGCTGCAGCCGGTGTTAGCGTCGCATTTGGAGCGCCTATAGGCGGAGTTTTGTTCAGTTTAGAAGAGGTAATGACCATTTGTTTTTCATCGGTTAACTCTAGTTCTTGTGAGTCTCGGTAGATTTAAGACCTTCTGTAAAGCTGTTTATATTTGTAATCTTAATTAGAAATTTGTATGGCACGACTTTCAAGAAACTTATCAGACTCTGTGTGCTAGCCTAGGTGATGTTAAATGAGTCAACTGAACTAGTTGACTCTGATAATGTTGCAATAGTTTTTGGAATTGCTGACTTACTACCTGGCATATGTAGACGCCACCTGTTGATCTGTTTAGGAAGGGACTTAAGCTGCAATGTTCTGTAGAGAGTATACATGTGACTGAACACGCAATAAACCCAGCCTGTTAGGCCAGGCAACTAAAATGGCTACTTATGTTTAATTATAATGATAGCTACTGTAGAATTCCTGTCACAGTGTTTCTCTATAAATGTTTTGTGTTGCCATTGTCCTCTTGTAAATTTTTTGATGTTAATGATGTCTAAATGGTTTACTGATCTGCTGGATATCGACCTGATTACGGCTTGGTTTTGGTGTGCCATCGGTTGATGCCTTGTGCATTAGACACTGGTGCAATAGAAGTTACAAATGACAATTACAGTGCATTTCACTTTATGTGATACTGTTGCTTGGTTTGGGGTATTTATGAGATTTTTATGCAGATGGTATTTATGATTAAAGATAAAACTTTGTTCCAGGTGAGTTATTACTTTCCTCTGAAGACTCTCTGGCGTTCGTTCTTCTGTGCGTTGGCTGCCGCGTTCGTTCTTCGTTCTTTCAATCCATTTGGGAACGACCACCTTGTTCTTTTCTACATCGAGTACCACAATCCCTGGTACCTCATCGAGTTACTTCCATTCATACTGCTCGGAGTTTTTGGGGTTTGTATAACCACTGCTTTGTTATCTGTGTCATGTGTTGTAATTTCTTTCCAGAATTTATATAGCGCTGTTTCAGGAAAGTAGTTGCAGTTGTTCCTTCAATAATCATATGCTGGAATTTTGTGTGAGAAAATACGGATCACTGTTAAAGAAAACTAGTTGAAGTTGTTCTTTTGTTATTCTTTTTTTGTAATTTTATGCTAGAATTTATGTAACGTTATTTGGAGAAAGTTGCTTTTGTTCCTTGGTGGCAAGGTCGTAAAGTGTACAGGGTAGCGTGATGTTATTACATTCTTTGTAATTAGCATCAGCCAAACATGTGGGTTTGAAGTGGAACGATTAAGAACTTATTCCAATGATTGAGAGAGCCATGTGAAAAAGATGATGTCAACAAAATTGTGTCATCTTCATTTCTTTATTTTTTCATTTACTGTTTTTAAGCGTTTTCGTTGTCATCACTTTAATTAAGTTTCCTGCCTGCTTCACTAGTCTTAACCTGTACATATAACACTTTAAAAAAATGATCATGATCTGCTGTAAGAATGATTACGATCCTGTATAAAAATGGTTATTATCTTCTGTAAGAATATTTATTTCTTCTATTAATCATTATTAAACTTTTATTTATTGTCTTCATTTTTCACGCCTTAAATACTGACTTAAGAGTGCTATTAGGCTGTATCATCTGTTAACTATAGATGTAATATTTTTGTTTGTCATTGGCAGTCTTATGCAGTGGTTCTCATTAAAATAAATTTTATTTGGCTTTATGTTTAGTATTGCTCAATTTGCCATACTCTGGTAGGTAAGTTTGAGAGTGCATATTTTATGTCTCATGTTGTTTTTTTGTAATTTTTAGGGTTTATGGGGAGCAGCATTTATCAAGGCCAATATACGTTGGTGCCATTATCGAAAAACAACAAAATTGGGGCAGTATCCAATCACAGAGGTATTACAATTGTTTGAGCAATTTTCCAGTGATAACAACTCATTGTTTTGGCCATGTCTGGATTTATTCAGATTTTACCAGTTTTCCAGGATAATACTTCATGTTTTTCGTTTGAAATTTTATATTATTCTTTATTTTTGCGTAGGACAATAATTGGGTTTCTTTTGTTAATTTAATGAACTGGAAGGACAAAATTTAAGTTGCATTTCTGTACTTCATCAACATCAGCAGCAAGTACAGCTTCATCCGATCATCATCATCAGTGATGTGATCGTAATCATTCATAATCATCATTGTTGTGGGTTTTCTCAGTTATGACTCGTCATTTTGTTATGGCTGTAAATGTGATTTCTTATTTTGCTTGGATAGAAATCAAGAAACTGTGATTGGTGATTGTCCGTATTGACCAGGAGTTATCCTGTTGTCATTTTGTTCTGTTCAGGTCATGATTGTCACTATGGTAACGGCATTTCTTGCTTACCCTAATCCATACACCAGGTGGGTAGTTTCTTTGGCTTTAATTGGATTAAAACTTTTACCGGTTAATTTTCTTATCATCTGATCACTGTCATCATTATTAAATTTTGCCTCTTTTATCCTAACTCTCACTTTAACTTTTGCCGCTGATGTGATTTATAGTTCATGCACATGGCCTGCTGATGAGCCCAGAACAGAGGCAGAGTCTGCATGTCGTGGAAATGGCATCGCTACAGAGATGAGCATGCCGCAGATGACGATGGTCATGATGATGATGACGACGATGTTGATGATGATGATGATGATGATGATGATGATGATGATGATGATGATGATGATGATGATGATGATGATGATGATGATGATGATGATGATGATGATGATGATGATGCTTCATGTACAGACAAGAATTTTTCTTTTCTTTTCTAGATGAAAACTGCATTAAGACTGACTTGGTTATGTGTTACTGTTTGCAGAATGAATTCAAGTGATCTGATAAGGAAGCTGGTGAATATGTGTGGCCTTGAGGACGAAAGCGATTTATGGTAAGTGCATTAGTATTGTGTGTTTATGTTTGTGTGGACTTGCATATGTTTGTATTTGTGCCTGCCCATGTGTGTGTGTATGTGTGTAATAGGATTGATGATGTAACATGTAGCCTGAGGAGTTTAATGGAACGGTGTTAAAACGAATTATCTAAACAGGTTCACTGATCTGTTAAGAAGAGTAGGGTCTACACATGGTGCTGCATATGTTATCACTCAGTTATGTCATATTAGAATTATGCTAGATTTGAATCATGGCTGCAAGTTGTCGAACAGAGGATATGGCTCTAGTAGAGCTCAGATTTCTGTGGCAAGCAGCCATTTCACTTTAACTCATGTTTGATTGCATGTGAAAATGTTTAACTTGTTTTTGATTGCATGTGAAAATGTTTAACTTGTGTTTGATTG
This sequence comes from Allolobophora icterica, assembly GCA_963556255.1. Classification (NCBI taxonomy): domain Eukaryota; kingdom Metazoa; phylum Annelida; class Clitellata; order Crassiclitellata; family Lumbricidae; genus Allolobophora; species Allolobophora icterica. The sequence goes on along the minus strand of OY744614.1, from coordinate 36,759,692 downwards.
CATGTGAAAATGTTTAACTTTTGTTTGATTGCATGTGAAAATGTTTAACTTGTATTTGATTGTATGTGAAAATGTTTAACTTGTGTTTGATTGCATGTGAAAATGTTTAGCTCGTGTTTGATTGCATGTGAAAAGTTGTAACTTTGTGTTTCATTGCTTGCGAAAATGTTTTTGTATGGTCTTTTGCTGAAATGAGTGTCTCTGAATTTTCTTAGTCAATACAACTATGGAAACATGACTGGTACTACTGGGACGGGAACGGCCAGCGGTCCTCTTGGTGAGAAGGCCATCATTGCGATGTGGCAGTTGGCTCTGGCTCTCATTTTCAAAATGGTTACGACTGTCTTTACGTTTGGCCTCAAGGTATTTTGTATTTTGTGGAATTCTTTTGACAGTTTGATATTAGTGAGAATGATTTCTGCAGTGACTATTAGGAACAGAGGTTTAGGCTGAGGCAGTGATTGAAGAGACATGGCCAGTGAATGATGAAGAGACATGGCCAGTGATTGATGAAGATGCATGGCCAGTGATTGATGAAGATGCACAACCAGTGATTGATGAAGATACACAACCAGTGATTGATGAAGATACACTACCAGTGATTGATGAAGATACACTACCAGTGATTGATGAAGATACACAACCAGTGATTGATGAAGATACACTACCAGTGATTGATGAAGATACACTACCAGTGATTGATGAAGATACACAACCAGTGATACAAGCACATGCACTAACAGAGATCGAATAAAGTGACAAAGGCAATAATATGCGTGGTTTAACTGCTACGAGATTCTTAATTGCTATGAGACTCTTACAAAGAAATCTTAATCCATGATTGTTTGTAGACAAAGTGCTTTATTCATTATAAGAGGATTCTATTGCTTTGTCTGCAATTGTCAGATTCCTGCGGGATTGTTTATTCCGAGCATGGCTATCGGAGCAATAACTGGCCGATTGCTTGGCACAGGCGTCGAACAACTGGCGTAGTGAGTCTTGTATTAGTCTTATCTTAAAACGCACTTCCAGATCAGTGACTTTCTAATAATGTTTGCATGGATGATTGGGATATTTGGCATCAACACAGTAGTTGTTGAGTTTGTCTTAAGTGTTGGATCACACCGTGACTGTGGAGGATTGTTTATTGCTTTGTATGATACAGGGGTTTGCACAATCATAATTGCATATAGTGTCTCTTCATTGGGAAACTCCTGAGGACACAACTGACATACAAATTTTAAACCACTTCTGGAGTGGAGGTGGAAATGCGCATTGCAGGTTCTGTTCTAGAATGTTGGGCCAACCATGTGGTGAAACCTGTAGGCTGCATTGGTGAAGTTCATGATGGAAGAGTGGTAACACATTTGTAATATGCCTCAAAGAAACTTCTGATTATTATCACCAAAAATGCATTTGCAGTAAATGTATTGAAATTTATAATGACTCCAGTTCATATGGAGTTGGATAGAGCTTGAATGAAATATCTCGCTTATTGAATCCTTTAACAACGAGAGGGATTACTTTCCATGCATTTTAGTACGCTCGTCGTTAAAGGTTTAGATACATTGAACTTTTGACTATGGTCCGCTGAACAAGAATCGATATAACAAAGTTTAACTGTATCTTTTTGTTAGCACAAAGCACCCTTACATCGTAGTACCATACTTTTTGAGGTGTTGATAAAGTTAGGTAAATATATATTTTGCCTTTACCTTATTATTGAGTCTTTTCTCTGTTGGTTGCAAACCATGGTAAACAACAGTTGACTGCTAAACTAGTCATTTGTTGTTGAGTTTGGCTTAAGTGTTGGATCACAAGCCAGATTAATTCTAACCTTGATTTGAGATACAACGATAAATGTAATTAGTTAAACAGTTATCAGTGGAGACTTTCAAGCAGATTTTTCTTTAACTTGTAGCAACTTCCAGTCATATGCAATCTTCAAAGAGATGTGCAAGAGTGGCCACACGTGTGTTACTCCAGGTCTCTATGCGATGGTGGGTGCAGCTGCTATGCTTGGTGGCGCCACACGAATGACTGGTAGGTGGCAGCACTTGACGCTTGAATCAGTCGGTGAACCTCTGAGGTTATCACGAGGCGTGTTGCAACAAGATTTTGTGTTCGATAGGATCTTCTGGACTGAGGACTCTCTGTCACCGATGCTCCATTGAAGCCTTTGAAGATTGGTGACAGTTCTGGCTGAAAGCGGGACAAGTATTATGGCATGGAGAGATTTTTGTGAGCAGCAGAGGAGCTTGAACCAGTATTTTTTGGCGCTAGCATAAAACTCTTCATTCCGTGATTCGATTCTCTGACTTAGTAGAGACCTTCAAATCCAAACTTAAGACATATCTGTTTTCTAAGTTCTATTCTGTCTAGTTAGTCGGTTGTGAGGCGCCCTTGTAACAGCAAGGCTGTGTTACAGCTCGGCCAACTATGTTGTTTTACAGTTTGTATTCTTTTGATCCCTTTCATTGATCTGTTTTCATGCTTTGAGTATTTGTTGTTGAGGCTATTGTTTTATTGTTGAGGTTATTGTTGATTGATAAACCAATTATTAAGTTGTTTGCTCTTGTATTCATTTATTTATTTATTTAGAGTTGATTGTTTCCTTGTTGCAGTGTCTCTGGTGGTCATCATGTTTGAATTAACTGGTGGTCTGCAGTACATTGTTCCTCTGATGGCCGCCGTAATGACGGCCAAGTGGGTGGGTGATTCCCTTGGCCGAGGAGGAATGTATCCTTCGGGTTCAGTGTTTGTTTATTTTCTCTTGATATCTGGTGTGTGACAGGTCTTCAAGGCATGTACATGTACACATATGCAGCACTTTCGTAAGGAACTTAAAAGGTGTTACAGCAAGTGTCCACATGCATACTTACCTACATACACACACACACACACACACACACACACACACACACACACACACACACAGGGTGGGAATTGTCAGAGGGTTGGGAGTTCAGCCCCCTAGTCTTTCTTAGGACCCCACAGTTAGTCTTTCTTAGGACCCCACAGTTAAGTCTTCATTGCATACTCCATGTGGTCATTTCCAACCCTGTCCGTTGTGCTAGCATGATTTAGCATTATTTGACTCTGAGTCTCTGACAAAGAAAAGACATTTCCGTGGTGTATCATGTAATGGAATTTTGAATTTTCTCAGCAAAGGAATTGATTTTGATTGACATCAGTTTGCAAAATACGGATAAAATGTTCAAACCCCTGTTTTTTTCTACAATTCCCACACTACACACACATACTTTTGAGGTGTCGTCTCAACTTAAGACTTACTTTTTTCAAATTGCTTATCGACCATAGTTTTACTCTGTGTTTTGGATATTGACCCGATTATGGTTTGGTTTGGGTGTGCCATCGGTTGATGCCTTGTGGACACCAGCACGATAGAAGTTACTAAATACAATTACTGAACTTAGTAATTACAATTACTTCTTGTAATTAAAGCTGGTTATGTATTTTGTTTGAGATCAGTTTAACGAATTTCAGGGTAGAAATGATTTTTCTTAAGTGTAATTGCGAGCTTTTAAACACAGTATTAGCTGTTTACTGAATTGTGGAGGAAAATATATCACTTGTTACAAATTTCTTGACGATGTGTCGCTCACCAGTTACGATGCTCACATACACCTGAATGGTTATCCGTACTTGGACACAAAAGAAGAGTTTGCTCATACGACCATAGCGGAAGATGTCATGAGACCAAGGTCAGTCAGTCATTCTGATCACCGTGTCCTTTGTTCGTGACCTGAAAAGTGTAGCGTCTTCAACTTTTGTTTGGATTTCTCGCATATTCTACTATTTGTCACTAATCACAAAAAACTTTTTGGTGACTAAGTACCAGTTGATTGTCACGCGTGATGTGTAAATGGAGCATGATAGCCGAATGGATAGGGCACTCACCCTGTAACACAGAAAGTATGGGTTTGAATCTTCACTGATGTGGTTACTACGCAGGAACCTTTTCAAGTCCTTCATGCACAGTTGCTTGGCACCCGCAATGTTCTGTTGTATAGTCGTGTGTGCACTTCGGAACTTTGGAAGGAGGGCAATATCAGATAAAGTTGTATTGTATTGTATTGTATAGATGTGATCTTTATCTTGTGCTGATCTTTTGACAAGTCCATGAAACTCAACTACTTAGCACCTTTCATGAGCGCTTGGTCGTAGCAGAAATGAGTTCTGTTGGACCGAGATAATATAGAGATGTAATTTAAAGGTTTTTGGTGATTAATAATTAATTAATCGATAGATATGCCTAATACTTTAAAGGTTGTTTTTGCAGACGCACTGACGCACCGATTTGCGTTATCACTCAACAATCTCAGACGGTGGATGAAATAGGTTTGTAATTTTTGCAACTGTATCATCGTATTACTAAATTCTCCTTACAGTTATGCTATATTGACTTTCTGGATATCATTGACCTGATTATGGCCATCAGTTGATGCCTGTTCATTAATTGTTGGCGCTTTAGAAGCTGCTAATTGCTGTTTTTATTATGTAATGTATATTTCATGGAAATATTGCAACGTTACATGTTGCATTGACTGGAATTGTCTAACAGGCAAAGGTTTGGTTCAGAGTGACCATCGATTGTTGCTTCATTTATTCAGTGTTTTAAAAGTCTTTAGAGTTGATTTGGTGTTAGATTAGATTAGAGTTGATTAAGTTGTACGTACATAATGTGATGGTGTCCTCTTGATTTGCAACCTGACTTTCCAAAAATTTGGCATTTACACCAAATTTGCTTAACAGTGACCATCAAACTTCCATCATGCAACACCAGGCTTTCTCTGTCGTCGGCCCGACCATTTGGAGCGGCCTTCCATTGGAGCTACATTTGCTCCCAAGGCCAAATTCCTCGGCCTTTTACTCGTCTCTAAAAACTGTTCTTTTCAGCCACTGCTAGGCTGGAAGCACCTCTGAATAGGTATCTTGAAGGGGTGCAACATCAAGTATATATTGATTGATTAAATTGATTGGTTCATTGATTGACTGATACCTGAGCATTGTTCAAGTGGTGCTATTGAAGTTATTGAAAATACTATTATTGTTATTTAGTTTTTTTATCTATTAAGATTTCCAGCTCGCTCACGTCATCAGTTGCCACAATTTCATGGAAGACTTTCGGTTTTTCTACAATACTGCGGAGGGTCGTCTCACGGGTTTTGCAGTTGTTCTATATGTGATGTTGTGATTATCGTTCGATTGTTTTCTAATGCAGAGACCATTCTTTCGTCAACTGATTACAATGGCTTTCCTGTCATTGTCTCGTACGAATCAGAGTTCCTAGTTGGCTATGTCCTCAGAAGAGACCTCAACATTGCGCTAAGTAATAGCAAACTCTCTGATTTCTTTGACTTTCATTAACATTACTGTTGATCCAAACTTTTCTGGAAATGTGCTTTAGCATTTGTGCATTCTTTTACCCTGTAGTTTAAATACTAGTGGTGGCTATTAAGTAATTAACTCAATGAGATACAAGATAAATTGTGTAAATAAATGCATGCATACTTGACTTTACTGGTATATACATGCTAGAGACACATCGTAATTGTAAACTCCAAATTGCTTGATAGTGTAGTGGTTAGCATGCTGTGCTGTCAATCGAGAGGTCGGGGTAAAATCCCCGTCAGGGCAGAAGTTTTTTTTAGATTTCTACCCCACCTCTGCCCCTAGCCAGCTAAGTGATAATGAGTACACTGACCATACACTGTCAGTGGGAAGGTGAGGAAGAGGATTGGCCACCTGCCCTCATATGCCGAGGCTAAGAAAATGAAGTCGCTAACATTTCATACCCTTGGCTGCCTCTCAGGCTAGCTTAAGGGATTGCGCTTGATGCCTGTAAGGATCTCTCAAAAATGCATGCAGCTGATATTTTCAATTTACTTATGACTTTGTTTTTGACAAATATTATAATATATGCATAAAAAGTAGAACTATACTTGACAGATGTGTTTTATATAATATGTCTACTTTATGGACAGTGTTATCATTGCTCAATGCAGACATTTTATTTATGTATTCTTTACTTTTTATGATCGTGATAGAATTATCAAAATATCTTAGACTCCAACTCTACTGTGCTTATTTTCATTAAGCTAGGAGCAGTTGTCATTGTTGCTGTCATTGTTCTGATCCTGATTGCTCTCATCTCTGTTGTACTGTCAACTGCATTTGATCAGTTTCTACTGAAATTCAGTGTTGTTTTTCTTTTGTTAATTGTCCAGGTAATGCAAGGGAGAACGAAGAAGGCATTGTTAGCAGTTCAGTAGTGTACTTTTCAAACGACATTCCGGCCAATAATCTGGTTGGTGGACCAAAGCCGCTGAAGCTGAGGAAAATTCTGGACATGGTAACTTTTATTAATAATAATAATAATAACAACAACAACAACGATTTTTATGGTGCCGTAACTTGAATGTTTGATGTTTTTGATGGCTAGTCTGAAGTTTGGGAATTTGCTGTCATTTTCTGGGTGCATATCTCGCCCGAAGAAGAAACTGTAGGCCTGATATAAAGGCCATTTCAAGTAGATGGCCCATTCCCTGAGAAGCATGATGTTGCTTTGTTAAAGTGCATGAAAAGGTAGCAGACAGTTCACCCTGGGTGATGGACTGAGGCATAGGCGCCGACTTTTGCTTTTGTCTCTGGGTGCCAGTCAGGGGCGGATCCAGAAGGTTTATAACAGTTTTAAAGGACCAACAAAACTTTTTAGGAAATCATCTCTGAAAAAAACTGATGACCTTTTTTAGTCATCCGGAAAAATTCATTATACATTATACTGGTACCAGTCGATATTTTAAGATAATTCTCTCCTAAAATTTGACGACTTTTTTTGGAATTCACCCCCCGAAAAAATGTGACGACCTTTTTTTTAGGAATACCCCTAAAAATTTAATTTAAGGTCCGAATTCTTCTGGGTGCCAGGCCCCCACTGAACTTTTTCTCTGGGTGCATTGGCACCCAAGGCCCCCAAGAAGTCGGCGCCTATGGACTGAGGGAATTTACATCTAGTGGAATCTGAGACGTGACAACAAATCTGCAATTCGGGAGCCACTTAAGTCAGTGGGCATTGCAAGATAATCGCTGAAATCGTACAGGATGGATGGATGATTACTTGGACCTCCAATTGGCATCTGTGGACAGCCTTTCTGACATGACGCAGCACTTGTGAATGAGCTGGTGCCCCGCACTTAGCTTTTTTATAGTGCTTTAGAAATTTCAAGATTGTGTCTTGCGCATTCTGGTTCTGCTCTTTTCAGTGTAACTTATTCAGATGCCTGCCTGACTAAGCTGCTGTTTCTTGATTGTGGTCTTGTTGATTGATTGTGGTCTTATTGAGTGATTGTGGTCTTATTGAGTGATTGTGATCTTATTGATTGATTGTGGTCTTATTGAGTGATTGTGGTCTTATTGATTGATTGTGGTCTTATTGATTGATTGTGGTCTTATTGATTGATTGTGGTCTTATTGATTGATTGTGGTCTTATTGATTGATTGTGGTCTTATTGATTGATTGATACTTTTGACCACAGGCGCCGGTGACAGTCACTGATCAGACACCAACAGAGACAGTCATCGATATGTTTCGAAAACTCGGATTACGACAGACCCTAGTCACACGAAATGGGTCAGTTGATCATGTTATTGATCTTGATCATGTTTGTGATCGTGACAGTATTTTACTGATCTTGATCGTGCTATTATCTTGGTAATGTTATCGATCTTGATCATGTTATTGTGATCGTGTTATTAATTTTGATCATGTACTTGTTCTTGATATTGCTCTCAACATTAATCATGTTACTGATCTTGATCATGCTGTTTTTAATGTTGATCATGCTATTGATCTTGACTATGTTGTAGCTCGTGATCATGTTATTTTCTTGACCTTTTTATTTAATCTTGATCATGTTAAAATTCTTGATCAGAGAGCTGTGGACAACTTGGATTCACTGTCTTCTTAACCTGGGCCAGATGTTAAATGTACCAGTTAAGACTGACATTGAATTTATGAAAACTGCCCTCATATTATTGCATTGTTTAGAGCTTTTTACTGGTAGATGCGTGCACACTAATAAAACTGAGAATTCAACTTTTGATCGGGTAAGTCTGTTCTTTTTGCTGCTATGTAGGCCAATCTGCAGAGTTAAGAATGGCTTAAGTTGTATGTAGGGTCTCATTGTTGGATGGTTCAGGTATTGTCTCATGGAATGACTTTGCATTAATTACTGTCCAGACAGGTGGCTCAGAGAAGTAGGAAAATGACCAATTGAGTATTGTGTTATTCGACTTGTATTGTATTGTATTCTATCTGAACATTTATAAAGCGCCTCTCACAGTGTTCGCTAATCAGAGGCGTTCCCAGTGCGAAAGACCCAGTGAAGCAGAGGTCTAAACGCACTGGTGTGTTTACACGATGGGCACACCACACATATATTTAGGACTTGTGCACTATAGGTTTCCGGGAGTAATAGGTAAAGCTGACTGGAGTGTCTGTTTTGTTCCTGTTTCCACAGCCGTGTGCTTGGCATTATCACTCGAAAGGACATCCTACGCCACATCGAACTGATGAAAAACCAGGATCCAGGATCCGTCGCGTTCAGCTGACTTAGCTGCCAACAGACACTGTTCAACGTTTGCTTCAATCGGCACCGAATTGACCGTTCAACTATGATGCCAGGTGGCAGCAGCACTTGCTCTCTCTACCAGTTCATTGTTGGAACTTTTTTACAGTTTTTCAAAAGTCGTTATGTAGTGTTTTCGGAATGGATTGGAAAGATGTTAGTCAAACTTTCCGTGATCTGTGTGACTTCAGAGCCAAATACCAGTTGTACATGTTGCCTAGTCTTACAACCTGCATTCCTTTTTCAACGATAGGCCACATGTCCTAGTAAATTTTGCTGTACGGCAAAAGCACAAACTAGTTTGGCTGGAAAGCTTTCCATGGCATAAACTGCTTCCAGGTACCGGTAATACTATACACTAGCCATACTGTATGTTAAGTACGAGACAGTTTATATTAATGAGCATTCCAGCCAGATGGCTTGTTTTGGCTCAACTGATAATTTATATTTTTGCTATATTTATTTGTTGAGAGGCATTGTCGTTTAACGGCTAAAGTTGTTAAATTCGTCGCAAGCGTCTTTAAACTGCAAACGTGTTTATTATTTGGTAATCTATCTTCGAAACGATATGCGCTTATTACTTTGCTTTGATATTTGTCGATGATGTACCTAATTTTCTTCTGTTGTGTTCTAGTGCCTGCTACTCGATTATAAAACCCTTGCTGCCGTAATTGGGATATTTGCTTTGCATGATTTTGTCAAGAATACTGCAACTCTGATTTTTACATTCATACCAAGTGCATGGTTTGCGTAAATATTATACAGATTGTTCAGGTAGTTTCTAAAGAATTTTTCTATATGATAAAATTGACAGCAGATGTATCGTGGCTGTAGTTTCAAATTTTCGTCAGCGCAAATACAAAGTCTTGCGCTTCCCTCAATGTAAAGTACTTTTGTTTTTGCTTCTTACTGATGTAAAGTTTCAGGACAGTTCCTTGGAAGCAATCCGTGTATCGTAGAAAAATCATAAATGATCTGTCGGTGATCTGTGTTTCATTTTTACGCTTCCCGTTGTAGACTTAAACAGGGTAGTCACTTGACTCGGTTTTGTTCAATTGTAGTTATGGCATCCTTACAGACTACTCGTAGAAGTCGAATTCAGTCTTATTACTGGTTTATTAAACATATCTCTCTCACTTCACCGTCTGGCTTGTTCTATATACACCCCGTTCAGAATTACTTTCCCCTTCCAGAGTCCACTATGATGTATGACGTCATAGTCCAACACTGCAGTTGCATTTGGCCATAACTATGCTGAGAAGTTTTCTTTGAATGCGTGATGTAGTGGCAATAGAAGATTTTAGCAAGAAATGTTCAGCTGTGTACATGCATACATAGTGTTGGGTGAGTGCTTTGCAGTCGTAAAGGTAAGGGACAGGCAAGTAAAAATTGCTTTGGTGAAAGTATGATAAGCATATCCTTGCCTATCAACTTACCAGCCTCAAGAGAGCATTTGTCATGATAAAGAATCATTGTCACATTTGATTAATTTCCTATAGCGTTGTAACATTCAGTGGACCAACATTTTCTATCGGCTTAATTTGAAGAAGTTATGTCTTGCCAAAGTCTTGCCAGAGTATCACACTTTGCATGACTGGGAAAACAGTTTGTTTACGTATGAGAGTTTTTTTATTTTTTGTTTGTTGCCAAAGCCTTTTTAGTTTTTATTTGTTTTCTATGACAGTGTCTGTTACAATTGTTTTGTTTTTGTTTTGCGATATCATGTTACACAGGGCTCTCCATTCTCCCTAAAGGCAAGGGCAAATGATTTTTTTCTGGAATTGGGGTGGTTTAACCATGGGGAAGTTAAGTCTGTGGTCTGTTTTGAAGGCATCTTGCCCACAGCCTTGTCTTGGCAAAGGCTGAAGTATCATATCAAGTATCATATGTCAGAAGATATATATGTTAAGTTGGTCAATGGAGAGGATTTCTGTGTAAGAATCACTAAAATACAACATGATGTATGTGTCTGTTCTAGTAATTATGTTTGTTTCATAGTCACTATGGTTAAGTGCTTTGTATACATAAAAGGTAAGGGAGGGGTAGGTAACAACTGCTTTAATGATGGTATGATAAGCATTTTCGAGTTGACTTGATGAAGAAGCATTGTAACATTTGATAAAAAAATTACCTATAGCCCTGTGGACCCGCATTTTCCATCAGCTTATATACATCAAGTTACATGTTGCAAAAGTATCACATTTTGAGCAGTTTGTTTATTTATGAGAGTTTTGTTTTGGGGTTTTTATTTGTTTTGCCAAAGCCTTACTAGTTTTTGTGTGTTTCTTATGACAATGTCTGTGAATATTGTTTGCATGTGTTTGGGTTTTTGTCGTGTGATATGTTATACAGACTTTCTGTTCTCCTTAACGGTAAGGGGAAATCAGGCAACCCATTTTCCAGCATCAGTATGACCTATAATGAAGGAAAAATTAAGCCTAATTTTGACATAACCTGCCTTGTGTAGCTAGAGGGGTTAATGACTGATGTCATGTAATATATGTTGTTTTGGCCAAGGAAGAAGAGGCTTTGCAGAAATCACTAAATGATGGATGTCTTTTTTCTTGTGATAGATACAGTTGGTAACTACAGGTTCTGAGGACTGGAGTGGTTACTTTCGTTAGCGTTTTTTAAACACTCGTTGATGTTAGCAATGAAGCATTTGGGAAAGGTGGTTTTTGTTAACGTCGTGCTTGGTGCTTGCAGCAGCATTACACAATCACCAACAATGGTCATTGTAGATAAGTTCACAGAAGGCCAATTTAGTGAAAAGTGAAAAGGCCAATTTAGAATGTAGACTTAACTGCACTGTCTAGATTTCAGTTCTGGAACATCTTGTAAGATAGTCCATTTTAAACAACGTATGAATGAAGATTTTGCAGCTACGAACATGAAATTGTTATGCATTGATAAACTTCCGTTCGTGGTAAGTCACCAACCCTTGAGGTGTAACTGGGGCACTAGATATGTGCACTGCCTCTGCACCTTGGACAATTTAGAATGTAGACTTAACTGCACTGTCTAGATTTCAGTTCTGGAACATCTTGTAAGATAGTCCATTTTAAACAACGTATGAATGAAGATTTTGCAGCTACGAACATGAAATTGTTATGCATTGATAAACTTCCGTTCGTGGTAAGTCACCAACCCTTGAGGTGTAACTGGGGCACTAGATATGTGCACTGCCTCTGCACCTTGGATTGTCCCTTAGAAGGCATCACAGAAACATCCAGAGCGACTCGTACTTGCGTCTAGTAGGACGAGCATTTACCTAATCTGTGCAAGTCTACGTTACCTCTGCATGAGATTTTTCACTGTGGTGTTTCTTACAAGGTGCATGATAGTCTAGGTTAGTATGCTGGACAGTCAAGCAAGAAGTTGGGGTTCAAATCCCCACCAGGGCAGAAATTTGCTTCAAGATTTCTGTTCCCACTGTGCCCCTAACCAACTCATCCATAATGAGTACACTGACCGTACACTGTCGGTGGGAAGATCAGCTGGTGAGGGAGAGGACTGGCCACCCAGCCTCATATGCCGAGGCTAAGAAAATGAAGTCGCTAACACTTATATCCATGGCTGCCACTCAGGGCTAGCTTAATGGACTGCTTTTTCTTAAGTTTGCTTTGCTAAATCATTCGACTCTGTTTTAGTCGCTGCACAAGACTGAAACTGTCCAAACAGCTATATGTATGTGATGATAAGCTGACTTGCATGATTGCAGTACAATGTCCCGATAGTTTTTGTTTCCATTTCGAGAACTTTTTTGCACAGTTTGCTGTTTTTTGCTGTATGTAATCAATGTAATGAGTCATTTTAGTAGCCGGATTCTTGATTTCTATTCATATAGCCTGCCAACATGACCATACGCATTTGATTGGACCCATATGGGCTCTGTGTGGTCCCATATGGAAACACTGGCTGCTCCATGTTGCCATGCCATTTATGAGCATCTTAGCATAGTACACATGTTCAGTGGGAAATGGTTTCATGGACAGGGATTTTTGCTTTTTCTGTTACGAATTGTTTTCTTGCTTTCAGTGCCGGATTTAGACTTGGTGAGGCCCTAAGCTAATTATATAAAGCTTGGAGGCCCCTTGTTAATTAACAAATTACACCAGAAGGTCTCACAAAACTTGAAAACATGTAAGCCTTTTAATTATTTCATAGCAATGCACTTAAAGTGAAAAATTCAAGTTGTTTTCAATTTGATGCATTTACTCAGGCAAGGTGTAATTTGCTACCCATGCCATTTAATAAGGTTCTACACATTTTCTTAAATTTGTAAGGCCCCTCCGTATTATGAGGCCTTAAGCTGTTGCTGTTTTAGCTTATGCCTAAATCCGGCACTGCTTTCTTTATTGGAAATATTCGTGAACGGTTGTGTTTCTGCTTTGCACTTTGTAATTATCAAAACCGATTGCAAGTCATTTTTCTTGTATGAAGCGAAGTCAGTTCGTCAATCAATCAAACTCGAGTTGCTTTGCCATGACAGTCTGGCGAGACCTTGTAAGGCCTATGAATAATCTCGACAGTTGTGCCTGGAATGTGTTTGCTCAGACGGTGTGTGCGTGTGTTTGTGTGTGTGTGTGTGTGCATGTGTGACACTGTGTGTGTGTGTGTGTGACTGTGTGACTGTGTGTGTGACTGTGTGACTGTGTGTGTGACTTTGTGAGTGTGTGTGTGTGTGTGTGTTTGAGAGAGAGAGAGAGAGAGAGAGAGAGAGAGAGAGAGAGAGAGAGAGAGAGAGAGAGAGAGAGAGTACGGCGTTTAGCTGTGGAGCGGTGGGTGCATACGTTCGTACGTTACGCAAGACCAAATTCTGGTCATGTATAGGTCGTTGGGAGACGGGAACTTTGTAAATGTAATGTAAATATACATCTACATAATTTTAATAATAATCCTTCAAATTGATTGCTATTTAAGTGACCATCGATTGGTGTTTCTTGCGTAATGAGAACGGCGCTATAGAAGTCATTAGATTAGTGTATAATGAAGTAAGTAAGCAAACCAACTGCTAACCGTGCTTTGGTGTACATGAAAGTTTTATCGAAAGTTTTAATAAGTGTGTATATATAATATTAATAGATAGGGGGTTTGGGGGCTTTTGTGAAAATTGTCATTTGAACATATTTGTGAAAAAAAATATTCGAGACCACAAATTTGGTTGATACATTGATTACGTTGATTTTTAGGGGCGCCATTTTTTAGGACTTTTGGGGGGTTGATTTTTCCACGCTTGGCACAGAGCGCAATAGGCCTATAGCTCGATACGTTCCTGAAAATAAAAATTTAAGAAACAATTACATAATTATAACATGCACACGATCGAATTGCTTCTTTGAAATCTTTCAAACTATACAGTCCCGCCTTCCGAATCCTCCAGCTCGACAGCATTATAACGTCACAAAGACGTTATGAACTTCTCTTGCATAAATATCTCTTAAAACCATACCTGTTGGCGATGAGCCGCGTAGCTGGTTGCTACCGTGTCACTCACCAGATGTGTACGGACCGAGTTCGATACCCGCCTGCGCAGTGACATGAATTTTTTTCAATTTTTACTTTTCTACTACCTACTGTTAAATTCCTTTTAAAAAACAACTCGAATCGTTTACTGGTACAAGTTGGAAACGTATAAAGAAAGCTTTAGCTCTTGCCTATAGGCTTACGCGCCATTGATCGCTCCCGGGTCTCCCTTCTTGCACTCTTCGATGTCAGCGCTGCTTTTGACTCGGTCGACCATGCCATCCTCCTCCTCAATCACTTGTTTAAATATCCTTCGGTCTATCTGAAAAGCCTCTGAGTTGCTGGCTTTCTACATTCGAATCGCGCTTTAGAAGTTTGGAGATTACGATTACTATTACGATCTCTCGGTGGGAGAGTTGGGAACATCCATGGTAGAGAGTTCCTTATATAAGTGACCATCGATTGGTGTTTTTGCGTAATGAGAACGGCGCTATAGAAGTCATTAGATTAGTGTATAATGAAGTAAGTAAGCAATCCAACTGCTAACCGTGCTTTGGTGTACATGAAAGTTTTATCGAAAGTATTAATGTGTGTATATATAATATTAATCTATAGGGGACTTTTTTGATCAGCATCTGCTGGGAAGTAGGGCCTATGTTGTTCCTGGTACACGTTTGGTCTTTCCGGTCCCTCCATCTGGAACTCTACCTCCTCATTCATTCATTCATTCGAAGATTTATATAGCGCCTCTTCAAGGGAACTACTCAGAGGCGCTCCCGACACCAGCACGTTCATATAAGACAGTTTTAAGTTTTGCAAGAAATATGCCAGGGGTGACCCAGGGGCGTAGCCAGACTTCAATTCAAGAGGAGGCAACTAGCCTACTGCTTGTCTAAACTTTTATGCAGTGGCGGCGATTTTGTTTCAGAGGTCAGAGGGAAATTTTTCAGCGTCCGAAAAAACTTCTGAAAATTTCAGAATTTTGCTCTGAGAATTCTAAAATTTCGTCACGAAAAAAGTTAATTTCGTCACGAAAAAAGTTGATGACCTTTTTTTTTTAGTCGTTAACACATTCCAGGACTTTCTTCGACACAAATCAAGAGGAGGCAAAATCCACCTCTCCTGGGGTCTACTTCAGAAAATACATGGAGAATTTTTAAATTCGCAAAACCAAGAGGAGGCAAATGCCTCCTCTTGCATCCATGTAGCTACGCCTATGGGGTGACCCCAGGGAACATGCGGAGCTCTAAGGGAAGTCTATTCCAGACTACCGGGCCCACCACTGAAAAAGCTCGACTTTGCATAGTCGTGGAACTAAAAGTACCCCATTTCCCGCTGAGCGGAGGGAACGTCGGCCTTGGACACCTGAAACTGTGCAGCATAGCTCTCGAAGGTAAGCAGGGGCAGGGCCCTGACAACATCGCCATACTAAAGCAGCGATCCTATATTCTATGCGTAAGCGCATAGGAAGCCAGTGAAGGACCTCCAGCATATATCTAGAGACTTGGCCATGTTTAGGAATATGCCCAATGAGACGGGCTGCAGAGCGCAGAACTCGCTGTAAACACACTATGCGACTAGATGAAAGACCAAAATAAAGCGATGAGCAATAATCAAGGCGCGCTGTGACGTAGGAGTGAACCAGTGTAGCAGTGGCACTGGGCGTTAGCGAACGAGTAACAGTGCGAAGCTGGCGCAGCTGGTAGTAGCAGTCCCTAGTAAGACGGTGTATTTGTGGAGCAAAAGTAAGCTCCTGGTCGAGCCAAACACCAAGATCACGGACAAGAGTTGAGAAGGTAGGCCTATAGTTGGGGAATTCAATTGCAAGAGCAGTGAGGTTAAGTTTAGCGAGTTGCTGTCGCGTGCCTAGCCAAATAAATTTGCTTTTGGACGGGTTCAAGCGTAGTCGATTTGACGACATCCACGCTTCCATGGCATCTAAAGTCCCACTCATAACCCGGACT
The DNA here is from genome assembly GCA_963556255.1 of Allolobophora icterica. Taxonomy (NCBI): domain Eukaryota; kingdom Metazoa; phylum Annelida; class Clitellata; order Crassiclitellata; family Lumbricidae; genus Allolobophora; species Allolobophora icterica. The sequence goes on along the minus strand of OY744614.1, from coordinate 36,743,611 downwards.
GTTGGAATGGCATTGGTAGAGAGGCAATGCATGTATGCTTGGACATCATCAGCATATTTGCTGACTCAGAACTGCATGTGCAGCCAGAAGCGTCGAAAGACCAGAGGTGTAGATGATGTATAAAATAGGTCCTAGGACGGAGCCTTGGGGCAACCCGTACCGTGCAGGGACCCATGAAGACCTAGTGGTGCCATGGATCACACAGAGGGAACGTTCATAAAGGAATGAGTTTATCCATTCATAAAAGTCTCCAGAAAGGCCAAACGAAACACGCAACCGTTCTAACAAGATCTCATGGTCTAGAGTGTCGAATGCAGCACTGACGTCAAAGAGTGCTAGTAGTGTGAGTTGGGCCCTGTCAATCGCTCCGTAGATGTCTGAGAGAAGCCGAAGCAGAAGTGTCTCAGTTGAATGGAATCTCCTGAAACCCGATTGACTTGACGGCAGAAGATTATTCTTCTCTAAGTAAGCGACGAGCTGCATAGCGACGACTTTTTCGATGATTTTAGAGAGAAAGGTGACATTTGCTATCGGTCTGTAATTCGTAGGGACATCCGGATCCAGACTATCACTCTTTAAGGCAGGAATCAGGATTGATCTCTTCTGCGTCGGTGGTAAGTCGCATTCCTGAAGAGAGCGATTACAGAGTGTTGTGAGAAGGGGAGCAGGATATCGATGAATTCCTGGAGTAAGAAGGTGGGAATAGGATCCAGTTCGCAAGACTTGGGTGGCGATGAAAGGATAATGCGGCGTAATTCGTCACTAGTAACCACATTCAGGATGGATAGATGACAGTCAGTAGGGGGTTATAGGGTGGCGGCGAACTAGCTGTTGATTGGCGGATGTTCGCAACTCTCCCACCGAGAGATTTCGACCGTCTTTCACTTAAACCTGGAACATGCCTCTTCCCAGGAGAGTAACTTTGGTCTAAAAAGTGGGGTCACCAATTTATTCTCCACTTTATCTTTTCGCATGGAGACTATTTTGGACATATTACCCTGCCAGTAACTGATTATGAAACGTTCAAAACGTTGATGAGCTTACCTCCATAATGACAATTTTTATCGACTTGGCCTATAATGTCATTTACTCGTTTTCGTTTAAGAACAAATTTATCCATTTTCTATATCAGGACCACGACTTGTAGCCTATAAGTCAAAATCAACGACGTCTTAAATGCTTCTGTTGTGTAACGGAGGGAGCTTTCTTCAGCGAGCCGGCTCTGGTATATTTGACTAAGGACAGTTAGGCCTATTGATTCCGAGATTGTGAGAAGCCTGTAGGGTGAGTAGTCATATCAATGCCGACAATCATGGGCGGCGATCTAGGGGGGTCGAGGGGGACATGACCCCACATTTAAGAGTGGGGGACACGCCATACATTTGCCCCCCCCCAATTTTGAAGAAACACCAAAAATTGCCAAGAAATGTAATTGCGCGTGAGAGTTTTCACTGCCTTTTTGACCAGATGTGTTAGAAACGAAATGTTTTTAGGTAGAAACGAAATGTTTTTAGCAGAAATGTCCCCCCCCCGAAAATTCAGAGAAAGAAGAAGAAAATAGGGAAAAAAAGAAGAAGAATTCGTAGAAAAGTCCTTAAGTTTTTGTGGAGATGAATTCCTGAAAAGTAAAGAAAATTTTTATTTCGGACATGATTTCCTTTAAAAAAGGTCATCGACCAGACCATTGCCGACTTTGCCCCCCTCCCCCACATCTCAGACAAGATCGCCGCCACTGCCGACAATATATATGAGTGTGGGTCCATTTTTACGTTTACTGTAACTGATGAAGGATATAGAAGCTTGCGTTTTGACCTACATCTTCACATCCCGTTATGGCTAAGATGAAAACCATAAGGCGGAGAGTAAGGGTGATGTCAGATCTTTCCTAGAGGAGTGTAGCCGCGATCTAGATGTGTGGCGCCTGCGGGCTGGTCACGGCAGTCAGTCTATCGGGTGACGTGTGGCTGAAACTCCTGAAAGTCTTCTTGTCTGACCGCCTGTGACTCAGTTCGTCTGGCTCTCGGATGACCTGTGTATCGTACTTTTGTAGGTGGTACATACTCCTCGCTCTGTCTGCATGCATGAAGCAAGGGGAAGACTGAAAGAGAGGAAGGTATAATAATAAAATATTGATTGGCATTGTTAAAAAGTGGGAGTACGGTACCCCCGTCCAAAAAGTGGGGGTGCTGGTATCCCGTGTACTCCCCCACCCCCACAAATTATGCCCATGATAGCTTGAAGAGTTCGGTTTCAGTCGTGAGTGGAAAGCAGCGGAGGACCGCGCAAGGGGAGGAGAGGTTAAATTAACGGGCGAGACAGAGGGATGAGTATATTGGTGGAGATCTTTTGGTCTAGAACGGTCTTTGTAACAGAGTTACTACACGTACGGTGATCGAAAAGCCCTTTGAACCATAGGCGTAGACTCTGGGGGGCAGCAGGGGCACGTACCCCCAATAATTGAGGAGGAGCATATTGCCCAACCCCAAAATCGAGAGGAGAATTTCTTGAAATATTAAAATATCATGTTTCAATATAGACAAACGTCTTCAAAAACAGAGACAAAGAACTGAAATACTAATAGAAATTCATAATGAATAGATTGAAAACAATCCTATTTATATCTTCAATAGGCTATGAAACAAATTTACATGTAAACGAAACGCACCCATTTCATACGTAGGCCTATTACGTAACACTGGAAGCGCACATGGATATCATCGGTTGAACTGGAAGCTGCGTTGAACGAAGATCGGATGAATAGCCGTGACGACAGTCAAGTCTAGCCCTGAGCTTCTGAGACTCGCTGACTGTCCAGACCCCTCTCTCTCTGAATATTTTGGACAAGTTTACGCCACTGCTTGAAACCCATTCATTTTGGGGCAGCTGTGCTGCAGTGTTTAATCTAGTCCCCCTCTTCTGGGAGGGGAAACAAGGTTTCTGGGGGGACAAAAAAATTTACACAAGATTTTTTTCTAAGATTTCATCCATCTTGAAAGGTTCCAGACTTTTCCTAATTTCATCTTAAAAAAAGTTGATGTCTTTTTTTTAGTCCTTCGTCCGATTTTGTAACTTTTTGTACAGCAATTACTCTCTGAAAAAAGTTCATGACCTTTTTTTAGGAAATCATCTCTCCGGGGGGAAACCATGTATCCACATGTATCCTGGAGGGGGGGGGAATTATCCTGTCCTAAAGGTCTCTACATTGTAATATTGCTGGCCTCTGGGGGGAAACATCAATCCTGAGGGGGACATTTCCCCCCGCCCAAAGACGTCTAGATTAAACACTGGCTGTGCTGCAAGATTTTAATACGAAACTCGGAAGCTGCATCGCGGTTACTAGGAATAGATGTACAGACAGACCCGCGTGTACTTCCACTCCGTTGCCACTGTCTCTTAATATGCCATCTTTGGATATATACGCTGGTTCTCTGCGCTTAGCATTAATCGCGCTTAATTAACTTGGAGTTTACGATTACCTCCGTAGCTTGACAACTGGTTTCTCGGACGTAACGGATTTCCATTTGTCTCCTCTAATTGATTGTGTCTTCGACTACTCGATTGACAGTCCAGCACGCTACCACTACACTATCGAGCACCTCTGATTATCTAATTAAACACAGCTAAATAGTATAAAGCATCGAAATGATGACAACGTCTAGAGTCTAGACTTAGGATGTATTTGGTCTGCTGTTCACCCAATGCCACGCGTGCATTGCCAGCATTGGTCGTGTTCCTTAAGCTTATGAATCTTACGCGTATGCAGTAGATTACACAGAACTTGACAGAAGTCCCCTCATCTGATTATGTTACTAAGTGAGCATGTGCAGAAGGCCACAAGAAAATTAGCCAAACATGTTTAGAAATCGAGCGACTGTATTTGCTATAGGCGCTCACTTTCATATTTCGTTTCCTTATTAGGTTATCTCGTTTGCATTTTCCAGAAATTCAGTAAT
>OY744614.1:36722158-36737158 GCA_963556255.1 Allolobophora icterica | reverse complement strand
TAGCTTTAGAGTAACTCTTCAGAATTTTGGAGTTACGATTATGCTGCAGGAGCTTTCTGAAGGCCACTCCATAAAGTCTGCGTTATCGTTTAGAGGTTGCATCTTTCGCTGTCTCCTTTTGTTACCTCGTTAGACGTAGACCGGTCTAACTGTTTCGATGGTATCCTTAACTCCCAATAGAACAAAGATATGTCGTCCATAATTATTATTATGTGATGCAGGATGCTAAAGATTGGAACAATTGAGGGTGCAGAAGGAGAGAGTGTGTGAGTGATTGTTTTAGTGAGCGAGTGATCTAGTGAGCGATTGAAAAATGAGTGAATGAGTGAATGAGTGAATGAGTGAATGAGTGAATGAGTGAATGAATGGGTGAGTGAATAACTGAGTGAGTGATTGAGTAAATGAGTGAGTGAGTGAGTGAGAGAGTGAGTGAACGAGCGAGCGTGCGGGCGGGCGATTGAGTGAGTGGGTGAGTGAGTGAGTGAGTGAGTGAGTGAGCGAGTGAACGAGCGGGCGGGCGGGCGGGCGAGCGAGCAAGTGCGTGGGTGGGTGGGTGAGTGAGTGGGTGGGTGGGTGGGTGGGTGGGTGAGTGGGTGGGTGGGTAGGTGAGTCTTCCGATAGACTTTCATTGCAATCAGAGTGTTGCGAATAGCTGTGTCAATGCTTTAATGCTGAACAAATTGCGATCTCTATAGCTGAGAGAGAGTCTTACAAGTGCATAAACATTGAAACGCAACTGAATTAGGTTCAATGAACCGTCGCATTCCACGCAACGCACCCAGTCGTATCCTCTCAACCGAAATGTTTAATTACTATTTGGTCATAACGAAACCTATTAAGCAGTCGTTCGACGATTCATAACATTTACTCATTCAAGCCACACGCACAATCAATTAGGCTTTCTCTCTGAATGAGTGCCGGAGTTTTCAGTGGGGCAGTGCTGAAGACCACCCACGGGTGCAGCTCCTAGCGATGAGTAGGCCTATGTATTGAGCATACCATAAACCCAGATGCTACTCAAGCTCAGAGCTTGCAACACAGCTGCTACGTTGCTGGCATGTCCTGTGATTGAAGCAAATTGAGCAGGGTTAGTACTTGGATGGGTGACCTTTAGTGGGATACTACGACACATATCAGTTCTCCATCCTTTCGGAAGTTGGAAAGTTTTAAAAGGTGTCCTATCGTAACTATTATGGATGCTTTGTGATTCACCGCTAACACAAGAGTGCACTTGTGGCTATTCACCCCGTACCTTTATCTAACACAATGTTGTACTTGTGACAATTGCAATTGTGAAGCAGAGATGCGGAGGTACAATAAATCGATTGATTGATTGATTGATTGATTGATTGATTATTCGTTTATTTTCATCGCATGTTGACACACCGAAACATGTTACAGCAAACAAACAAAGAAAAATATAAGAAAAAGCTAGTGATCTCGACTATCTAAGGGCAGAATACAAGACCCTAGGCCTATGTATGAAATTCGAGTCATCCTTAGGAGGAAGGGCAAAGTCATGATGTGGGCGCGGGCGGAGATTATACTGTCGGTCAATTACAGGCGGGAATGAACCCCTAAGCACATGAAATGAGTTACGAGAGACAGAAATACCTCATCTTTCTTATTGTAGCACCTGCTCAAGCTTTTGCCAACAAAATGGCGGACATCAATTGTTGTTGAAGCCGCCTATCTCTTGAACACTCTTCGTTAAGGTGGTATACACACAGCAGTGCAAATAATTGTCCTAAAGTATAAGTTTGGGGATCTGTAGCCTACGGTTAATGCGCTTAACAGGTGGGCGAAGAAGGCAACTTTTGGATTCGTTACAGTTAAAGCGAGCGATTGCAGTTGCAGTTGCTGACGAAGCCTATCAGGAAGTCATTGTCATCCGTTCCCTCTATTATTCATCGTTATCACCGTCTCCGTTACTTCTGGTAATGAATGCCGTGAACGCCACGGAAAGGCCCAATCGCACCGGGCCGGATAAGATTCAAGTCGGAATTAGCCTAATGTCGGGGTTGTGGCTGGTGTTCCTTCTGGGTCACTGCCTCCATCGTTATCGTCTTTTGTGCCTGACGTGCGTTTTACTCTGATGCATTGATGGTACAGATGATCGTCTTTACCACCTGTTCCTCATCCTCTTCCTCCTCCTGCTCCTCATTCTTCTCCTCGGAAGGACGAACGGAAAGCGGTAAAGCAGGGTTGGATTGAGGGCTGTGCGGAAGAGCGGATGCTATTCATTCGTAGCTTGAGGGTAGACTGGCGTGCGTTTCCGTTGAAAGGATTCGCCAAATTGGATCTCGACGTCATCTGACTGCGTCGTCGTCGTCGGCGACAGAAGCCACGCGGCGACCAACTGCAGAATTACCTCCATTATTCTTAGGCGCTTTGCGCTGGGTCATTACGACTGCCTTGCCAATAGTCCATATTAGACAAATTATTCAGCAAATACTCCTCCTCTCTCCTCCTTATCCTCTGCCGCCTCCTCCTCCTTCCTCTCGACGCTTCATCAGCTGCAGGCCTCTAATTTAGAACTGCAAGTGGCACTCCAAGGCATGTCATCATCATCATCATTATCATCATCATCATTGTCGTTGTCGTCGGTTCTACTCTGGCCCTCATCATCGCTCTCAATCGCAAACATTTCAACGGAGGGCGGGGGTCGTGCGGCGTAGTAAGGGTATGCGGAGGATGACGATGACGATGACGATGTAGGTGTTACCATAGATACGCAGCAAATATTGGACGACAATTATTTGTATTTAACCAATCAAACTGCGTCTGAGAGCGTTTGCCCGTCGTTCTCCGGTGCCTCTGGGAATGAGTTGGTTAGTTTGTTCCACGGGAGACAATTGCGGGATAAGAGTCACTTCCCGTCTCATCCCAGTGACACATTGCCAGCCACACACATGCACACCTACACACAAACACCTACACACAAACACCTACACACACACACACACACACACACACACACACACACACACACACACACACACACACACACACACACACACACACACACACACACACACACACACGCAACGCACCCACACTCGTAGGCACACACAACACACACACATACACACGCACACTCACATACACGTACACACATACACGTACACGCACTTACACACACACACGCAACCCCTACACACACCTACACACACCTACACACGCAACACCCAAACACGCACACACACACACACAAAACGACACGCGCATATATATATATATATATATACACACACACACACACACACACACACACACACACACACACACACAAGCATACACACGAACACAAGCAGAAACACACGTACACACAACCACACAAATGACTACATAATTTTGGCCTATACCCAGCCGTACACGAGCAATGCCCACGAGGACATACAGAGGTACAGACACGCACGCTAAGGCATTCGTACAACACAGGCACGTCCAAACAGATGCAGGCTGACGAGAGGAAACACAGACACAGACATACAAACAGACACGGACATACAAAGAGACAGTCACGCAGACGAGGAGACATATATCTCAGCATCTTTATTGTTTCCGGATAATATTCAGAGCTTTGCGGTCGATTGCATTTGTGACGTTCACTGATGGATGACTTCCTTGAAGATTTTACACAGACGACTGAGTAATTATAATTAAGCGATTACGACACAAATGAACGCCGTCACATTAAGGTAATTAATTAATCAACAAAGCTTTGCATGCACTAATTTTATTACAATGAATTTCTATTTCTGCACGCCTTGACGTAAGTCATGGAGTCAGTAATAACAGCTTGTCGTAGAACTACTGATGGCATGCTAAACGACGAGTCTCGTTACGTGGCGCTATATAAATTTGCAATTACAATCACAATTGTTATTGCGCCATTAGATTTCTTTTGAGATGATCTAAGACTTCTGGCTCCTTCGGTGTTGGCATCTTCATATCGGCGAACATCTTACGTTTACTCTGTCGATTACATACTCTGTTTTACATACTGTCTTACATACTATGTCTTACACACTGTCTTACGTGCTCTGTCTTACATACTGTCTTAATACTCTGACTTACATACTTTCTTACATACTCTGCATGACATAATGCGCTACATACTCTCTTACATACTGTCTTACATACTGTCGTAATACTATCTTACATACTGTCTTCCACACCGTCTTGCATACTGTCTTGCATACTGTCTTGCATACTGTCTTGCATATTCTGTCTTACATGCTGTCTTAATACTCTGACTTGCACACTGTCTTACATACTATCATACATACTGTCTTAGATATTCTGTCTTACATACTCTATCTTAGATACTTTGTCTTACAGACTCTGTCATACATACTCGCTCTTACACATTGTCTTACATACGCTGTCTCACATACTGTCTTAATCCTCTGTCTTACATACTGTCTTACACACTGTCACATACTCTGTCTTACACATTGTCCTACATACTCTGTCTTACAGACTGTCTTACATACTGACTTACATACTGTCTTACATACTGTCTTACTGTAGGATAAATATTGGCCTACTTGAAATTGCAATGCAATGTAAAATTTTTAGCAAAATTTGAAGAAAACAATCTACTTATTGTGCCGAGCTATAAATAAACCTGTATAGTTCTGTTTATGACGGGGCGCTCCGCATGTACCACTCGTTTCCCGTTGTAAGTCACTGTTGACATATCTCCAGCGAAAGCTTGCAGTAAAACGCTTTACTGGTCAGCCCGGAACTCGTTTCAGCACCGGCTTTGCCACGAAGAAGAATAATTGAAATGAAGTGACTGTGCTCGTAATCAAGTGCTATTCACTGATACGCGTAGCTGGTGTACAACGAGAAAGCAATTTCGTAATGGATCGATCGTGTCGCCGGGTCTGCTCTCTCCTAGTAAGCACAGCGCGTCTCGCTTCCGGTTTTGAGGGCAGATGCACCCGGTTTGATTTATCAGCGCGTCTGGCTACTACTGGCCAGAGCGAAGTCAGACTCCGATAAAGTGATGTAGATGGATGGATGGATGGAGGCTGATCAGCCGAGAAGTCACTCGATCAGTGCTTGCGCGCCTAAGACGAATTGATTGACGGAAACGCGGTGTATTATGGGAACTGTGAAATCCAATTGCCCGGAAGAGACACGTCGACGAATAGTCGCTAAAGGCCGACACTTTGTCTGCTGCTTTGAACGGCGGAGACGCGGCCGTTGGACACGTGCGACACCAGGTCTTCTTCCATTTCTCGTCTTTCCTATCCAAGGACAAACAATTGCTCTCTTCGCAGGGCAGGACGATCGCAATCGTAAACTCCACATTTCTAAAGCACTAGTTTAAAGCTAAAAGCACCAGATTATTCACGTCCGGTGGGGCAAGGGGGTATTTCCTCTGATTTTGAAAATTGTCTCGACTTTGTTCATGACTAGCTATGCAAAAACGTCATTTTGCCCCCTCCAAGAAAATTTTGACCCCTTAGAAATATTTTGCGACCTAGAAAAATTTTTGCCACTAGAAAAATGTTGCCCCTTTGAAAAATTTCTGCGGGCGCCCATGGTGGGCCTACACGTTTACTATGATCAGGTAAGGTCGACGTCAGCGGCCATAAGATGTCGCTAAGCACTGGCTACTGTTACTTCCGGTCGCCTAAAGAACCTCGTTTTGGTTTTCGGTGACGACGCTGGCATTGGATCTGACCGATTGGTTGATCGATTGTCGTCAGAATCAGTAAATCGAATTGAACGGAGGCAGTTCGTCTAATCCGATGCGTTTGGTCAGCGTCTGTAAGGCCGCCATTTCAGAGTCAAGCGAACTGATTCAATTTCCGGTCGCAAACAACGCCATCTGGCGATGAGGAGGTTTCAAACGAACGCAGACGACAATCTGGGCGCCAAATTTCGGCTACGTTTGCTTGTCGTGTGCGTGTTTGTGTTTGTGTTTGTGTATATATGTTTGTTTGTGTGGACGTTTGTGTTTGTGTGGGTGTATGTGTGTGTGTGACTGTGTGACTGTCTTTGTGTGTGTTTTTGTGCGTGCTTGTGCGTTTGTGTGTACGTGTGTGTTTGTGTGTGTCAGCGTGACAGTGTTTGTGTCAGTATCTAGAAGGCAATGGTGTGTGTGTTTGTTTGCGTTTGTGTTTGTGTATTTATATGTGTCTATGTGTTTGTGTGTGTATGTGTGTATGATTGTGTGTGTGCTTGTGCGTTTATGTGTATGTCTGTGTACACATGTGTGTGTGTGTGTGTATGTGTGTGTGTGTGGGTGTGTGTGTGTGTGTGTGTGTGTGTGTGTGTGTGTGTGTGTGTGTGTGTGTGTGTGTGTGTGTGTGTGTGTGTGTGTGTGTGTGTGTGTGTGTGTGTGTGTGTGTGTGTGTGTGTGTGTGTGTGTGTGTGTGTGTGTGTGTGTGTGTGTGTGTGTGTGTGTGTGTGTGTGTGTGTGTGTGTGTGTGTTTATGTGTGTGCAAATTTGCAAAAAGGATATTTTCGGCTATTTCCAGTGCCGATTGCAGCTTCCTAAGTCGATAATAATTAATGTAAATCAGCTTTAGAAATGCAAAGGCCAAACTCACCGAACGGCAAACGATTAACGGACGAACGGTGGAAAAACTAACGAAATCCGGTTTAAGTTCCATCAACTTTGATTGCAATGCTGTGACAAATGCGAGATCAAAGTGCCGCTCCTTTGATCTTAATTGATCTGTTCTTTTGATGAGATCTAGAATGGATCGGCAACGTATATAAACACTGTATATACTATAGCATGGCGCTCAAACAGCTGGACTTAACAGATTGTGATTTTCCTCAAGAAATACGGCGCATCTCTCCGTTAAAACCACGCTTCTACGCGTGAAAAGTCATATACTTCATCGGCAGTAACTTTTTTTTTCTCGGAAACCAATCTATCAACGAGTTCTTCAATGCATATTAAGTTCACGCTATCTATTTTTCTATTTTAGGATCAGTGATTTGTTACTAACTCCAAGCCCACATACCTATACTCCTTCCGTCCCCGTGCCCATGATGGCATAATCCCCCCGCCGATAGCCTGATATGCAAAATGTTAGGAAGTTATATACTGGAAATAGCAGAAAATATGTTTTTTGCAAACACACACACAAACACACACACACACACACACACACTTTTTTGTGTTTATTAGATGTTTGTATATCAAAGTGCGATTAGCAATTGGTTAACAGAGAATATATTTACTTTCTTACTCACTTACAATAACAGTTTCCCTAAAGAAATTTACACAGGTCTATTAAAACCGCCGCACCAAACGTGACTGTCGACGAGCCTTGAATACACGTTAAGTGTACACTCTGAGTCTCTGACTAAATATATTTTATTGCAGACACTTCGTCTAAGAAAAAGTCGTTTTGTCGGAGAGGTTTCAGTGGAACGCGCAATGTCTATCCTTAGTCTATGCTGCACCGGCTCTTTGGAATGATCTCCCAAAAGATCTCCGCCAGTTTGCTCATCCTCCTATATCGCCTGTTAATTTCACCTCTCCTCCGCTTGCACTCTCCTCCGCTGCTTTCCACTCACGACTGAAAACCGAACTCTTCAAGCTATCCTATCCTGAATCCAATTCTGCGCCACCACACAACCACCATCATCACCGATTGTCACCGTAGCACCCTTCTGTCTCCTCGGCTTGACCTCCCCGGACTCTGACCTGGCACCGGAACGGACAAGGCGGACATGGCTATTGCGGACTTGATTTGATATAGGCCTAGCGCCGGTGAATAAGCTGGTCTCCCTGACGTGGCTTTTGTGTGGCGCTAAGAAATTTAGGAGATTTACATTTAAATCTACAGTGTGCAAAAAGTCCACATCAAAAGTCTTCTTTAGCAAATACCAAACTGTCTTTCCTGCATTGCGTGATATATATATATATATATATATATATATATATATATATATAGTCCAATGGTTAACGTCTGGGCTGTCAACGAGGGATTCAAATCCCAGCCAGGGTACACTGAAATTTGTTTCAGGATTTCGTCTCCATCTGTGCCCCATGCATGCCGACTCAGCTATAATGAGTACACTGATCGTACACTGTTGGTGGGAAGATGAGACGGTGAAGGAGAGGACTGGCCAACCGTCCACAAATTTTGACTGATTGCGAAATGAACCGAATATATTTTTAGAAAATATACACGGCCAGTTTACTAAAACAAGTTAGTTTTCTGGGCATGGAATAATATGACGCCTATTGAATAACTCACCATTGTCGCCTTTGTTATCGTTGTTCTTATTTTGTACTAGTTATTTATTGTTCGTGCACGGCATATAGAACAGGATTTGTTTTGTGTTCTTCGTTCGTTGTTTCAGACAGAGGTTTCATTGTTTCTCGACTGTAGAAAATGATCGACTGAATGTCAAATGGTCAGAAGAAGAGTTTAGTTTTGACAAGACATCCATCAATGTCGAAATGTCTTCAATATCCATGAAATGAATTAATGAATAAAATATATATAATATATATACATATATATATATGTGTGCATACATATACACATACATACATGCATACATATTTACAAAGATACATATTACAAACATGCATAAATACAAGCATACATACAACACACATACATACACATGCATACAATCCACACATACATACATACATAAATGCATACATACATACCTACATAAAATATGTACATGCGCGCATACATAATTATGCATAAGTATATACATACATGCATACATACATGCATACATTAAACACACATACACACATGCAATACAATAGATGCATACCTACATGCATAGATACAATACACTAGTTGCATACATACATACATACATACATACATACATACATACATACATACATACATACATACATACATACATACATACATACATACATACATACATACATACATACATACATACATACATACATACATACATACATGCATGCATAGGCCTACGTGCGTAAGTATAGACAAGCTTTTGACTGAGACTCTATATACAGATGCATATGAAGATGACTCAAGGACAGAGACGAGATCGAGACCTGTGTCGCTATCGTCTGTAACCAATTTTCGTGACTCGATCAACAGATCTCGAATAAATCTCAATGGAACACATATTTATCGCCGGAGAATTAATTCCGTCGCTGCCTCAAATCTAAAACTTAGATCAAGCGCCTCCACCCTTCGTCCGCCCCTCTACCGTCCGTCCGTCCGTCCGTCCCTCGAACGTTCTTCCGTGAGCCACAGTCTGAAAGGCCACCGTCCAAATTAATAAAAGCTCCTGCATTCACTTTGTATGGTTTACTTCAGTCTATAAATTTAAATTATTGTGCGCATATATTTGACGCTCGTTGCTCTAAGCTGTCTACTTCTACGCGTGGTTCCTTGACACACATTCATTCAAACATGCGATTACGATTTGACCCACATTCAGACTTGAGAAATATTTCTCTGATTTCTACGGAGAGCCACAGTTACGTCTCGCTGTCAGACGCTCTACAATATGCGGACGTTTTATGTCTTGCGAGGTCAGTGGGAGGTCAGTCTGGTCACAAATCCCAGAGTCCGGTGTCATTGTGGATGAATGTCCGGCGCCAGAATTCCATTGAATTAACTGTAAGGGATGAACGCTTCATCCTCAAACATCAAACGCTCCAGACGCAGTACCTTCTGTATATATCGCCGGCTGCAACTGCGATTATATACTCCTAATCTTCTTCTTCCTCTTACTCATCCTCTTTCTCTTTTTCCTCATGCTCTCCTCCTGTTCTTTCAGCTCATCCTCCTCTTCCTACTCCTCATCCTCTAGGCTCTACTCCATTATCTTCCTCGTCAAATCCTCCCCTTCTTCTTCTTCTTCTTCTTCTTCTTCTTCTTCTTCTTCTTCCTCTTCTTCTTCTTCTTCTTCTTCTTCTTCTTCTTCTTCTTCTTCTTCCTCCTCCTCCTCCTCCTCCTTCTCCTCTTCTTCTTTTTCTTCTTCTTCCTCTTCCTCTTCTTTCTCCTCTTCCTCTGCTTCCTCTTCCTCCTCCTCCTCCTTCTCCTCATCCTGCAAGTTTTATTACGTGAATCGGATTAGAGCGGCCAAGAAGAAATTTCCATTAGTCGGAGCAGAGCCGTCAAAGAGAGCGCTGCTTGTGGCTGTGGCCTTCCGTCTGCATAATCTTGTTTCCTTTCGTCTGATCGACCGATTAGTACAGACTGTCAAGTCCAGCGCAGAAAATAAATAAATAAAAACGCCATAACAGAACATCGCATTAAGCGACTGGCGATCAAACACACGATGACGACGATGACGATGAGGAGGAGGAGGAGGAGGAGGAGGAGGAGGAGGAGGAAGAAGAAGAGGAAGAACAGGAGGATGAAGAACAGGAGGAGGATGAAGAACAGGAGGAGGTAGAAGAGGAGAATGAAGTGGAGGAGTAGAATGAGGAGGAGAAGCAGGAGGAGGAGGAGGAGGAGGAGGAGGAAGAAGATGATGAGAAAGAAGAAGAGGAGGGAGAAGAAGAGAAAGATCAAGAAGAGGAGGAGAAGAAGGAGGAGGAAGAAGAAGGGGAAGAAAAAGAGGAAGAAGAAGAGGAAGGAAAGAAGGAGGAGGAAGAAGAGGAGGAAGAGGAAGAGGAAGAGGAGGAGGAAGAAGAAGAGAAAGAAGAAGAGGAGGAAGAAGAGAAAGAGGAGGAAGAGGAGAATTTAACAGTGACTCAATGAAGTTGCCATTCGCTGTAAGGCTCCAGGAGATTCCTAAGCGAAAACTGATCGTGTGGTCTCTGACAGTAACTAATGACGACGACAATGATGATGATGACAATGACGATTATGACGACGTTCATGATCACAATTATATACAACTGGTAGAATTGGCGGGATGGAGAGATATTCGTACTCGACAGAAAGGCCTCTCTGTTGCTGGCATACTCAGACCTTCTTCCATCGTTACCTCCATGATCTGGGCATCTCTCTCCTAAGCTTTCTCTCTTCCTCTCCCTTTCATTATCATTTAATCTCATTTCCACTCAACCATCACCTCATCTCAAGTCTTCATCCCTCCACTGTCCGTTTCCTTTTCATCTTCTTCTAATGCCATATCAATTTCATCTCCCCTTCATCCACATCAACCCTTTCTTGCTTTCAACCCTCCTTTCTTCTCAACCCATTAACCTTCGGTTCACCCGAAGGTCGTAGGTTAGAAACCAAAGAAGTTTGAAGACTGGGCCAACAGGGGTGAGAAAAAATACATGGTGTTCTCCTCAATTTCCCTCTGTCTTTCAACCCTGTTACTCCCCTCAACTCTGTCGTTTCTCCTCAAACTATCCTTTCCTCTCATTTTCCCCTCAACCGTCACTTACCCGAAACATCCCTTCTCACCATTCATCGCTTCTGCTCAGCCCGCCTCTCCTTCTCACCGTATACCCCATCAATTCTCACCGTATACCCCATCAATCCTTTCCTTTCGCATCCACCCTCACGCTCTCTGAACCCTCCCACCAACCCCCTCCCCCAACCGTCGGTCGCTATCTAAGCGGAGATCGACTGAGTAAAGAACTCTTTCTAGGCCGCACTTACTCCACTGTTAATTACGGGATCCGGAGTCGGGCACCAGCAGCTGAATCCATCGAGATGCGGACGATGTCTGGACCGATGGATCAGACCGATCCATCGGAGGATGCTCGTGCAAGATGTGGAACATCGGGCCAGATGCTATCGACGCCTGATGCTGACTGCAGTCGGCAGAGAAGGAATCGCCAATCGGATGGCACGATTGCCAGACTCTGCAGTCACAGCACAGCAGGCGGATCGTATCTGTGGACGAAGAGGATGGAGGAGCTGGGTCCTTATCGCAACTTCTATAAATCGGACCGGAGACGAGGAGACTAGGAGGAAGACATGGCCGTCAATTCCGGCGCTTATTATCCGGTTCTCGTTTGGAGGCAGCTGTAAGAGGAGGAGGAGGAGGAGAGGAGGAGGAGGAGGAGGAGGAGGAGGAGAATATGGCATCGGTTAGGGTCGTTGTCTGCTCTTCATCTTCCTAATTCTCATTATACTACTCTTCCTTCCTCCTCCTTCTCCTCCTCCTTCTCGTTTTCCTCCCTCTCCTCATCCTACTTCTCCTCCTCTTCCTTCCTCTCCTGCTCCTTCTCTTTCTCCTTCTCTACCTTCTCCTCTTCCTCCTACTGCTACTCATTTTCCTCCTCTTTATCCTCCGTCTCCTCCTCCTCTTCCTCCTTCTATTCCTTTTCCGCCTTCTCTTCCTCTTTACCCTTCTATACTCCTCTTCCTCCTTTTCCTCCTTCTCCTCTTTCTTCTCCTTCTCCTCCTTCTCCTCTTTATCCTCCTCCTCTTCCTTCTTCTCCTCGTCCTTATCCTCCCCTTCTTCCCCCTCCTTTTCCTCCTTCTCTGATTTTGAGTCGCGCTATATAACGCGTCATTTGAATAGGATTTGGCTTATCTTCAATACGTGATCATGCTATATTGTTAGATATGTACTGCCAAGCATACATGCATGACAACAGTCACCTATTTAAGGAAAAATCGAAATTGTCATTATAATCATCATCGTCATCGTCATCACCATCACTAGTTTTGATTAAATTAATAACTTCTATTGCGCCGATCTCTAATGCCTCAAGGCATCACAAGATGGCGCACCAAATTCAAGCCGTAACCCGGTCACTATCCTGAAGATCAGTCCGATATATCGAGACAATCAGTCCGCTGATCATCATCATTATCATCACCACTACTACCAGCGTCTTCATCATCATCGTCATCATCATCATCATCATCATCATCATCATCATCATCATCATCATCATCATCAACATCTTCATCTTCATTAACATCTTCATCATCTTCATCATCATCATCATCATCATCATCATCATCATCATCATCATCATCATCATCATCATCATCATCATCATCATCATCATCATCATCATCATCATCATCATCATCATCATCAACATCTTCATCTTCATTAACATCTTCATCATCTTCATCATCATCATCATCATCATCATCATCATCATCATCATCATCATCATCATCATCATCATCATCATCAACATCTTCATCTTCATCTTCATTAACATCTTCATCATCTTCATCATCATCATCATCATCATCATCATCATCATCATCATCATCATCATCATCATCATCACCACTTTCTCTTCATCTTCACCATTTCATTTGGGTCATTTGTCAAGTCCAGTGCTTCTTTAATGCTTAGCCTTCTTACTATGGCCGGCGACATCTATTGCTTAATCTCGGCATATGTACACAGTTGCTACAAAGTCAGATCGATTCTCTTTAAACCTCATCGGTCAGTCGGTAATTCTTTTGCTTGTCTTGCGCTTCGCGACGGGGATAGTGGTGTTGTTGGTGGTGGTGATAGTGGTGTGAGTGGTGGTGATAGTTGTGTGAGTGTGTGTGTGGTGATAGTGGTGTGAATGGTGGTGATAGTTGTGTGAGTGTGTGTGTGTGGTGATAGTGGTTTGGGTGGGCGTGATAGTGGTGTGGTGTGGTGTGAGTGGTGGTGATTGCGTTGATATTGGCTGTGATTGCCGTGTTCTTCATCTGATAATTGTGACTTACCAAATTCCCCTGCATACTAACCAATTGGAACCTGCGAGACAGTTTGAGTACAATGCTCATAATCTATAACATCATTGAAACAAACTTCATCAAAATCATTAATGATCTACATCATGCATTTAACAGCTGAAAAGATTTTGAAAAATCTGAACGCTAGAAACGCTATACAGAGTTCAAAGGAGACTAAATAGCTTAACATTCTCCTCATTCCTTATTACGAACATTTCAAATGCGCCCAAAGTCACATAGAAATGCGATTCTGAGACGTGGATGTCTTGGTTTAATCTCAGGCGACGATCGGGTTATGAGAACCTCGTAGGACAACCCTTGAACGGACGACGAGGTCATCTTCACCGACGAGGGACAGCTTATATCCCACTATGACGAACAGAGCCCCAACGGACGTCTTCCCTCCTCGGCTAATCCACTCGTCACTTCATATACTAACTCTTGTACTTGATAAAACACTCGAACTCTGTCGATCTCTCAGCCGCCTTCCGCCCCAGCCACGCGGTCGTAACTCAACCGATCTCTGACCCCAACCCAACCGTCAACTCTGAACTCTGTAAGACCACACAGAACTCATTCCTCGTGGATTTATCCTTCGTGTCCTTCACAGGTCCTTTCAAAGTCTGATCGTGACAGGTGTGGCCTTGTTTGATCTTGTTTTGAAGGCTCATAGATCGTTGCCCGTCTGCGGAGAGTAATTGGAAAATGATGCCTGCTCCTAACTCGAAAGCGTCAAAGGGATGAGGAAAGTTCGGATTGGGATTACAAATGGCCGTCAATATACGTAGTTTGTGTAAGAATGGTTTTATATGACGGGCTTCCTCTGGAGGTGCGTCGCCTCCCTCGGGTCCTTCCCTCGCCATTCTACCGGCTCCTTAAGACTGCTTTCTTCCCGCTTGGTCTGGGTCGGGAGCGCCTCTGAGTAGAGACCTTGAAAGGTCGTTATATAAATTTCATTTGATTGATTGATACAATATTATATATATATATATATATAGAGACTATATATAGTTTATATATATATGCAAACTCTAACAACTTATACACAGTGTTTATCTGTATAGGCTTCTATACATAAGAAGATTAACAACAGGAACTGAAGAAATGCAAACTAAACGAAATCCATCTCTTGAAATCACATAATATGGTGTTGGTTGTGGTGTTGTTTGTGTTGCTGGTGGAAGGATGTATTCTTTGTGTTCGTGGTTTGGTCTTGTTGTTGTTGTTGGAGCTATCCCTACTATTTACTGTATGCTATTAGGCGATGCATGCTGTTTCTTTATGTGTTCGTATAATAAGCCAGCTTTTGCCATCCTGTTTGTACGGAAGTTTGTTTGTGCGCATGTCTGTAGGGGGTTCTTAGTGACGCTTCTCTGTCGTTTGCATGGGCTATAAA
>OY744614.1:36702158-36719658 GCA_963556255.1 Allolobophora icterica | reverse complement strand
GCCTTGTGACCGGAGGGTTCCAGGTTCGAATCCCACTCTAGCCGCTGCGTACGGACCTTGGGCAAGTCCTTCACTCGAAATTGCTCGTGGCGCTTCGGCGTGAAAATTCCGGCACAGTTTCAAATGCTGTAGTCGGGAGCGCCTCTGAGTAGTAGTTGACTTCGAGAGGCGCTATAGAAATATCCGGAATAAATAAATTAAATAAATAAATAAATAACCATATGCATTTGTACATATATACATGTTATACATACACATTACATACATGGGTGTATGCACGCATGCATACATACGTACGTACATACAGACATGGATTTGACTCCATGTATTAGACGTTTGTATAGCTAAAGATGCTTTTACGCAATTGTTTTACAAATTATATTTTATGATCAGGAAAACGATAGTTCGTCTAAAGCACATCCGATGTTGCAACAACTCCAGCTGTTAGCAGAATAATTTAGTTAGGAATTTCGTTTTTATTGCATTAGTTGTTTATTCTATACTACTAAATGTAGATGCTGTTGCTATAGGTTTTGTTGTTTTGCTGTTTTTGCTGATATCATTTAGCTGTTGTTGCAGCATCTGGCGTTGCTTAAGCCGTTGTTGTTGTTGTTGTTGATGATGTTGTTGTTCCTGTTTCAATCAGTCTAATGCGTTCATGAAAACTTCAAGCACCTTATGTATCGACCAGGAAATTACCGTCCAGTTCGTATATCAATCGCCTCCGCGCGAATTGCCAAATTTCCCGGTCTAAATCTACGACTGGCTCCTTGAATGGGTTAATTATATGGTGTCCAGGAAATACACAGACAGACAGACAGGCATATAGATAGACGGACAGATACTCCAGGCACTGGTAGATGGGGTAAGCAAAAAAGTAGAGGAGAAAATCCATTGGAGTTTATAGAATGGACGCAAGGGAAACTAAGACGTGAAGAGAGGAGAAGAATTATGGCCCTTATATGTGCATGGGACTTTCGCTGAGCACTGTGAGCAGATGGCTCTTTTAAACATCACGAAACTCAGTCTACTCCAGGCAGAGGGAATGGAATGAGAAGGAAGATGGAAACGATAAGGAGGATTTAAATTAGAAAGAGGATTTGAATTAGAAGGAGGCCGGGGATGAGAAGGAGGATAGCGGCATTTGGTCGCAAACAGTCGTGTTATGCTTGGGTGCCGTGGATATATCGAATAACATCTACCAGATAGAAAATCTCAACTTCCAAAGAACCCACAGGTTATCGGCTGCTGAGGTGTAGGTGGGACAGACCTTGCAGGTTATAGGGAGATGAGAAGATTAATGGCAAGACAGACGTAGCCACATCCATGGACTCCTATTTAATTAACCTCTATACAAAAGGTCAAGCTATAGCCAACGGAATATTAAGCTGGTTGCTGATTTAGTTTTACTGATACGTCAAGACTTCTTGTGAGCGCACATAGGCCTAATGTGTTGTAAACTGCCGTGGATATTTTTTAAGTTGGACGTCAATATTATTGGTTCTGAGTTTTTTTTTTACTTCAGATTATGGCGTGATGTAAGTAATAACGTAAACTTATATTAAACTTATATTGGTTAATCGTTTGACTGTGAGACCTGAATCTGGAAAAGAGACATGCCAATTGTACCAAATTGAGTTGGGGAGTACCACAGTTCATAGAGTAGGTTCATTATCATTGCTATCATCATCATCATCATCATCATCATCATCATCATCATCATCATCATCATCAGCAGCAGCAGCAGCATCCGCAGCATTCCCATACTCAGTATTCTCATCCTCAGCATCCTCAGCATCTTCACCCTCACCCTCGTCCTCCTCACCCTCCTCATCCTTCTTTATATAGCGTCTGTCTTGTGCAGACCGGGAGCCATATTGCGTGTACTTTTTGTGGAGGATAAGAGAACCAACGCAACAGCAACAGTAGCAGCAACAGTAGCAGATTCTTCTGAGATGCTCTGCACAGACAACAGGCAGCAGACACACCCACGAGCGACAGACAATCAGTGACCACTTCTCTGAAGACATAGGACTAGGTCACAGTGAACAATGTCCACTCTCAATAGAAATGGTCAGACGAACGGACGGACGGACGGACAGACGGACGGAGGGGAGGGCAGACTCAAAGAACGGTCCATCCGCCAGGTCCAATCGGGCGGATGGATGACCAGACGGAGGGAGGAAGGCACGGAAGAAAGCAGAGAGAGTGGGATGGTGGAACGGAGACACGGTCGTACAATCGGGCGGACAGATAGAGGCATTCGGAGACAGAGAGGGAGGGAGAGAGGAAAAGACAGAAGGACAGACTGACGAACAGACGAGAGCATAGACGAACGGATAAACTGGGGAGTCGGGACATACGGAGAGAGAGATGGGCCCACGGAAGGAGGGAGAGACGGACTGATGGAAGAATGAACCGTCAGATGAACAACGTATGAATGAGGAAAGGAGTTGGTGAATGAACTGACACCTGTGAACTCGGAGGACGGGACGAATGGATCGGTAAGTGAAGGGAAGAGTGCAACGTCCGGATAAATGCCGATGTCTGATTGCTTTGTGCGGAGTTCCTGGAGGACAGTCGATTTAAAAGATGATCGCTCTGAATGCTAATAGATTCCGTCTGAATAAGAGAAGGGAAGCAGTTAGATGTTGCTGCTCCAGGGCGTCATAACATGGGAAGCATCGACTCAAGAAAGCTCTTATCTGGAATGCCTGCCTCCTTTTTGTTCTGCCTCACCTCTCTTCTTTGCCCGCATGTCCACCTCACCAACTCCTCCTCTTTCTTGTTCTCATTCTCCTCCTGATTTTCTCATTATTTTACTTCTTCCTCCTCGAAATCTTCATCTTCCTTCTCCTCTTCCTTTATTCTTCTTTCTTCTATTTATTCCTGTATACATACGTAATATTCGCTCCTCATCTTTCTCCGTGTGCTGACTCTTCTATTTTACTCCTTCTCCTCTTCCTCTATTTCCTCCTGTTCCGCCTGTTTTTCTCCTCCCGATCATTCCCCATTCTCATCGTCTCCTCGTCTTCATACGCGCCACCTCCTTCTCATTCCCATAATCCTTCCCGTTCCCATCCTCATCCTCATTCGTATCCTCATTCTTGTTCTCATCCTCATCCTCATTCTCATCCTCCTCGTTCCCAGCCGCCTTATTCCTATCCTCCTCATTCAAGTCCTTCCTTTCATTCCCATCCTCCTTCTCACTCCATTCATCCTCATTTAAATCCTCCTTCTAATTCCAATCCTCCTTCTCATTCCCATCCCCTTCTCATTCCATCCTCCTCATTCTATTCCTCCTGCCTGGAGTAAACTCAATTTCGTGATTTTTACAACGAGCCAACTGCTCAGCGTGAGTGCCATGCGCATATGAGGACCATTCTTCTCCTCTCTTCACGTCCATTCTATAAACTCCACTAGATTTTTTCCTATTCCTTTTTTTGCTAATCCCACCTGCCTGTGCCTGGAGTGTCTGTCCGTCCGTCTGTCCGTCCGTCCGTCCGTCCGTCTGTCTGTCTTTCTATCTGTCTGTCTGTCTGTCTATCTGTCTGTCTGTGTATTACCTGGACACAATATAATTAACCCATTCAAGGACCCAGTCGTAGATTTAGACCGGGAAATGTGGCAATTTGCGCGGAGGCGATTGATATACGAACTGGACGGTCATTTCCTGGTCGATACATAAGGTGCTTGAAGTTTTCATGAACGCGTTAGACTGATTGAAACAGGAACAAAGACATCAACAACAACAAAAAACAACAACAACAGTCTAAGCAACACCATGGAGATGATGCAACAACAGCGAAAAGATATCAGCAAAAACAGCAAAACAACAAAACCTATATAACAACAGCATACACATTTAGTACTATAGCATAAACAACTAATGCAATAACAACGGAATTGCTAACCAAATTATTCTGCTAACAGCTGGAGTTGTTGCACCATCGGATGTGCTTTAGACGAACCATCGTTTTCCTGCTCATAAAATATAGTTTGTAGAGCAATTGCGTCAAAAGCATCTAAAGCTATACAGACGTCTAATACATGGAGTTCATGTCTGTGTGTAAGTATGTATGTATGTATGCATGCGTGCGTGCACCTATGTATGTATATGAACATGTACAAGTACATATGGTTATGGTTATGTATGCATGTATGTATTGGAGACAGAAGAGCGAGACCTACAAGAGGAAAGTAGAAAGCAAAAGAGCGAAAGGGAGAGAGCAAAGCAAGAGAGAGAGACAAAACACAGAGAGATAGACGGAGAGAGACAGAGAAACAGAGAGAGACAAATGGAATGAGTTAAAAGGCAATACAGAACGATACGCATAATGAGTATTTTTTAGGATAATACGACTTGTCAAAAAGTAATTGCAGTATTTCTAATTAGTGAGAAAGCGTCGTCAACATTGACTTTATAATTACCTGATGCAGGTATCAGGTGCCATGGCCTGGTGCCTACCTGACGTATACAGGTGTTGGGTGTTTTTTAGTCATTCTATTCGGCTGATTATAAAAGAGCTTCTTTTTCATACGACCGTCAAAATAGGTTATTACTTTCGCAATAGCGCATCTAAAATTACGGAACACCCTAATTACAGTAGAAATAGAGAGAAAGCATATAATATATGTCTTTGTGTGTGTGTGTGTGTGTGTGTGTGTGTGTGTGTGTGTGTGTGTGTGTGTGTGTGTGTGTGTGTGTGTGTGTGTGTGTGTGTGTGTGTGTGTGTGTGTGTGTGTGTGTGTGTGTGTGTGTGTGTGTGTGTGTGTGTGTGTGTGTGTGTGTGTGTGTGTGTGTGTGTGTGTGTGTGTGTGTGTGTGTGTGTTTCTGTGTGTGTGTGTTTCTGTGTTTGTGTGTTATTTGGCTTGGCATTCATTCCCGAGCGTATCTTGTCCTGCATCAACACAAAGAACGAATCCCTTAACGCTGACAGTCAACGACTTACTGAGGAGGTTGATTGGGATGTTGGACAAAAGCCTACAAAACGGATGATTGTAACAATGATCTGATTATTTATACAGCGCCTTTTAAGAAATTCACAAATGAGTTCTAATTGTTTGGACAGGAATTGCTTCGGCTGCTGAGCCAGGGATACGCAGACTTTATATTATATACGCGCATCTTGAAAACGATACTTACGAGTATAGGTCTATATTCAACATGGATATCAACCAGCTAAACATCTAAATGCGCAGAAGACGAAGAAACAGGAGAAGAAGCAGGAGGAGTAGCAGGAGAAGAAGAAGAAGAAGAAGAAGAAGAAGAAGAAGAAGAAGAAGAAGAAGAAGAAGAAGAAGAAGAAGAAGAAGAAGAAGAAGAAGAAGAAGAAGAAGAAGAAGAAGAAGAAGAAGAAGAAGAAGAAGAAGAAGAAGAAGAAGAAGAAGAAGAAGAAGAAGAAGAAGAAGAAGAAGGAGAAGGAGAAGGAGAAGAAGAAGAAGAAGAAGAAGAAGAAGAAGAAGAAGAAGAAGAAGAAGAAGAAGGAGAAGGAGAAGGAGAAGGAGAAGGAGAAGGAGAAGGAGAAGGAGAAGAAGAAGAAGAGGATGAGGAGCAGGAGCAGGAGGAGGAGGAAGAAGAAGAAGATGCAGAAAAGGCAGGTGAAGAAGAATAACAAGAACAAGAAGAACAAAAGGATCAAGCAGAACAAGAACAAATGCAGTCCCTTAGGTAACTGCGAGAACACCATCGGTATGAAGTGTTAGCGTCTTAATTTTCTCAGCCGTTCAAGGGTGGGTGGGTAGGTGGCCTCTCACTCGCCGTTTCATCTTCCCACTGACAGTGTACAGTCAGTGTACTCATTATAGCTGAGTTGACTGGGCGTCGTAGGTGTATCAGAAGTTTCAAAACAAATTTATCCTCTGGCGTGGATTTGAACCCCCGACTTCTAAGTTGACAGCCCAGCTCGCTAACCACTGGACTTCGCACACATACACGCAGACTGTCAGTGTCAGTGGTACTCTTTCGTCACTTATGAATGGTACTTGGCATTGGAAGTGGTTGTCCATAAATCTCTCAGACCGCTGATCGCTTTGGCTTTTCTAACAGACGTGCATGTCAGACGAGGCCAATCCATAGGGATTTTCTGCCCCACAGTTGTTCGAAGTAATTAGCGAATACGTCATCGGAAGGGGATCAGAGGGTCTTCGACATCCTCAATCACTAACCAGGGACCACAGTTCCATCTGAGATCCAGTCTCTAACGTTGGTTAGCATTTCATGTATCTCTGAATAGATTGTGGCCATGCACGGCGGTTTTTCTGGTATGTCTGCGCAATGTGTGGCCCAGGGAAGCCACACCAAGTGTCTGCTGTTAGAAGACTAAGTCTTTACAACTGGATGTAGAGCTTTCACAAGGACATATTGATGGAAAATTACAACATGCGAACTGTAACATTTGGTCATAATTAATGACTCCCCGGTAGCCAGGCTGCTTGTGAAGGATAGCGCTGAACTCGTTGAAAATAACAGTCCAAAGTCCAAAGTCACTTTAGAGAAATAATTCATGCCTTGGCTCTGAAATTGCTTCGGCTTCAGGTTCATCTCCCCAGTGACCCACAAAACTTCGACCCTTCTTACCCTCTGACCGGGCAATCGGAACTTTTTAAGGCTCAAAACATTTTCTGAACTCACGTAGAGCGCCCTATTCTTCGGCCTCGGCTGTTCTACTGCGCTAAATAATTCTGAATATTTTTCTATTATTAATATTATTCGGATTTTACGTTTATAATAAAATTATGACTTATGCATAAATACACAGAAAAGCTAAAACATGTGTTCCCAGGCAGACGAGCTCTGTGTCCACATTCTATAGTATACACTTCTGAAGCAACTAGTGGCTTCGAGTACGCGCTCTCTGTGTCGTGGTTTTCACAGCATGAGATTCCTTTAACTAAACAAGCTTCTCAACTGATTTTGATTTGCTTCCTTCCTATATTTCATGTGAAATTCAATGTTACACTCAATTGTACGTATAAGGATATTAGACGTATCATTGCGCGATTATTTATTTCGGTTCGTTTCGTTTATGTGTTTAAAGACATGATTTGTATAATTTGCATAACGTGCATAATTTGACGTATACGTTCCGTGCGTAGCGTGCGTTGCGTGAAGACGGCAACCGAGCTTTAAAGCATCGCATCGATCAGCGTTTCGTTGCGTCAACGGTTGACGTGTAAGTGGGAGAAGACAAGTATAGGGCGACGGTATGCGCGTCGACCGGTCAAAGTATTACCGCTAATTAAGTCCGATCTTTGTTGGCGGTCGTTTACTGTCCGTCGAAGCGGCGCTATCGGTCATCGGGGTGACAGCCGCGCAGATCAAAGGAATCACCGCCAAAGGAATTGACCGCCTCTTTTTATTGCCGCGGTGCATCGTCGCTGGAGCGCGTACACCCTTGACTTCGCGGGCCACCATGCGTGCAGGGCATTTAGCCAATATATCCGGGGCGGTGGACATCTGACTTTTGGGGTTGTTGTTGTGCACAAGACACAATAACTGTTGTGTGGCCGTGATGGCAAAAGTGTCTGATTACTAATCAGTTACTGTAGGTTACAGACACTTTCTGTTTACCATTAAGTGCCGTATTAGTTCCTGGTCGCCATTAAATGCCGTACTATTTCCTGGTCACCATTAAATGTCGTATTATTCTCTGGTAACCATTAGATGACGCATTATTTTCTGGTTACCACTAAATGCCGCATTATTTTCTGGTTACCATTTAATGCCATATTTTGCGTTTGAACTTGTACGAGTAAGCGACTTTGTATTTGTTTCTTTGAATATCTTATTATGCTTTTGTATATGGAATGTCAATGCTGGAAAGCACTGCGTTTAAGTCGTGTGTAGAAATCTTAATCAACGTTGAATCCTATAATATTTCAATTTATGCTTGTGAACACGTTTATGCGTGCAAGCGGTTTAAGGCGCTTCAGAAATTCACAAATTTGCACGGGAAGCGTCTTTAATGTATACATAGGCCTAGAGCCTATATCTCTACAGGCTTGTATATTCCATATAGGCCCTAAGCTCGCGTACACGCGTGCAACGGTTTCAGTGGGCGTTAGAAACTATTTCAACTCGTGAATGACGCGACTTCAATGCGCATTTATTAGCCTGTCTCTGTGTAACCATCGCCATAAGCGGTTTAAATTATATCCGTTCGAACGCAATAAGCCGCGCTTAGAAATTTTAATTGAATTCGTAAGGAGAGCTGTTTGAATCTTTAATGCTGCATCCGTGTAGGCCTATAGGCCTATACGTCAAAGCTCAATCGCTTGCGTATACGGTTCTCGCATACGTGCAGTCTAACAAATCGATTATGTAGCACACTTCCCTTAACGCCCAGTGCTGTAGATAAACGTATAAACGGGTAGTACTACTTATTCGCGTGTAAACCGAGAACAAGATGATTCGCAAAAGAATGGATGGCACATATTTGTACTACGCATAGTCTAATGCTTAAAATATGAATTTTTATAGCGCACCAACTACATGTAGGAATCTTATACATTAGTAAACATCATTGCGTTTGAAATTTTACGTAAACGCCTCCGTATTCGTTTGTATACGAAATCAAATTAATGGTTATACTGGAAAGCAAACAGTTTAAGTCGCGCGTAGAATTGCCCATTAGGTCTAGTAAAGTTTAACATCGGTGTGGGCCTATTTCATTCGCTTTGGTATTTCATTCGTATTTGCCTCTCTGTACATTCAGCCATTCTGAAAATTTATATAGCGCTCCTTCGAGATACCTACTCAGGAGCGTTGCCAGATCAGTCATGGTCAAAAAGAAAGAATTAATCGCAGTTGCAGAGGAAGCACGGCGGATCAAGTAGGGGGATACACAGCTGAGAAAGCACAGCCCTGCGCAGTAGAAAAACGAGCATGTGGCACCATCATCGCGCCATGGAGTATAATTTATTTCAGTAATAGAAATCAAACAGTTTAAGTCGCGCTAGAAATCTTAATCAAACGTAACCACCATAGTATTTCAACGTGACAGTTTGAACGTCTTTATAATATTTCTCTCTTGTAAGCGAACGTAGGCCTATACGTGTATACGCATTATAAGCGTGCAAACGGTTTAAGCGGACCTTAGAAACTATACGCCTCTTTGCTCGTGTCTTTGCATGCATTCATATGCGCAGTTTTAATTATAGCCGTTCGAACAAGATAAGTCATGCCTATGAATTTTAATTGGTATAGTATGTCTGTTTGCATGCGCGCGCGCGTGTGTATGGCGTATCTTTCTGTACGTCTCCGTATGCTCGTGTATGTATGTATGTGTACATATGCGTGTTTCAGCTCCCCGTGCCTCTCCGTGTACGTGTGCGTATGCGTGTTTCATCTCCCCGTACCTCTTCGTGTACGTGCGCGTTTGCTTGTTTCACTTCCCTGTACCTCTCCGTGTACGTGCGCGTTTGCTTGTTTCAGCTCCCTGTACCTCTCCGTGTACGTGCGCGTTTGCTTGTTTCATCTCCCTGTACCTCTCCGTATACGTGTGCGTATGCGTGTTTCAGCTCCCCGTACCTCTCTTTGTACCTCTCCGTGTACGTGTGCGTATGCGTGTTTCAGCTCCCGTACCTCTCTTTGTACCTCTCCGTGTACGTGTGCGTATGGTAGGGTTGCCACCTCTCCCGGATTGGGCGGGAGTCTCCCGTATTTCGATATGATCTCCCGTCTCCAGGAATTAATTTGGAAAACTTTGAAATATCCCGGAATGCTGAAAAGTCCTATTCCCTAGGACAACTGCACAATGCGTCACTGCTCGACATCGAGTCAGAGACTCAGAGTCTGATTGTCTCATCGAGATTGTTTTTTTTTAACTTTCAGCGGACACTTTTCAAATTCAATTTATATATCTATGTATGTTTCTAACTTTCTGCGGACACTTTTCAATTGAGATATCTATGTTTTTGTGACTGCGCGTGCAGTGCGCGCGTGAAGTTCGCAATGGCGAATTCAAATTCTGACTCTGAGTCTGAGTCTAATCCAGAAAATGTGTAGTTAAGAAGAAAAAGAAGTATTCCTGTTCATTCAACGATGAGTGGCTCAAAGAAGACGATTTTAAGGATTTGAAGTACAAATGCTCAGAGTTTTATGACTTCTTGATTAAGAAACCCAGATTGTTGGCTGCTGCAAGATCTGATGCGAAATATACTTTAAAGCGCAAGTAGTCTTCATCACTCTACCACAGCACTATGGACTAAAGTGAATGACCAATTAAATGATTAGTTGATAGCTGTTTCTTGTGTTTACCTAATGTCTAAAACAAAATGCTTTAAAACTATACTTAGATTCTGTTCTATCAGTGTAGTTGCAAATGTTAAAAAATTCTTGAATCTCCCGGATTCGTATCCTTAGGAGGTGGCAACCCTAGCGTATGGGTGTTTCAGCTTTCTGTACGTGTGCATATGTGTGTTTTAAAACTCTTAGTTACCCCCACTACTCCAGTAAATGCCACATGTTTATCTGGTAACCAGTAAATGCCGCATAATTTTCTGGTTACTGTTAAATTCCTTATTATTTTATAGTTACCATTAACAGCCTAATTATTTTCTTGCAGCCAGTATATGCCGCATTATTTTCTGGTTACCACTAAGTGCCACATTGTTTTCTTGTTGCCATTAAATGCAGTATAACTTTCTCGACAAAAATCAATTCTTTTAGCCCAAATACTGCTGAATTAAAAAACCTTCTACTGATCACCACTAATCTACCATCACCTTCAGAAACTCTAGTTCACTTTGAAGCTACATTTTAGTTTCCTTTACGGTTAAGTTTGAATGGTGTCTGTATAATATAGCTCGTACTAAGTTTGCGACACAAATTCCGTCCTGACTTTTGCTTTGAGTTTGAAATCCTCAGTTTGAGTTTTTCTGAGAAATCGTTCCTTCAAGGAATAATTCTTCATCGATTTCAGGCAGTCCATGTTTGCGAAGCAGTCTGTTGGCGCTTTGCCTGAACTCTGGGTCAAATGCTGGACAGCCGTAGTTCTCAATAGCCGTCTTTGCAACGGGAGAGGACCGCTGAGAGTCAGACCTCATTCCCTGAAGTGCCAGCTCCGACAGGTTCTCCGGAGCTCCACAGAACTCTAGAATACGGTTGCAGGCGTACATGGGATCGGCCACGATGTCCTCGTATCGTATCGCCTCTATGTCTAATCCTTTCTGTCTGGACTCCAGGTAATAGACGATCGCTTCGACCATCATTCCAAGTCCCAATAGAATCATGTCTTTGTAATTTTCTTCATGATGGAATCGTTCTTCTAGAAGTCCGAACGAGAGCCTGAAGTACTTGTTAAGTCTGTCTGGTAACAGAGGCCTAATTGCTACCTCTGTCCTAGGCGTAATCATTCCCATCATCAGTCGGTACTGTGATTTTATTGCCGGCATCATGTTGCGGTACATGAACAGCTGTCTGCTCTTGGGGAACAACTCCTGGTAGAGACTAATATGTCGTGCGTGGTAAGATGGAAATTTGACGAGATAGACAAGCGGACGAATCGTCCTGTACGGTCGACATACCAATCGAATCACATCCTTCCGAAGCTGATCAATTGGCACCACAGGTTGCTTCTTCTCTTGCCAGCCCCACAAGACGTTGCGTGCACCCGGTTCGGAGATAGCGACGATTCGATCAGTGGCATTCAGCATCTGGACGACGAGGGTTGACCCACAGCGTCCCGTTGAGTGGAGGAAGATGAGCCTGCCGTCCGGATCTCCGACTGTCTCTGACAGCCGGTGGAACGCCTCAAGCGGAACGAGCAGCAACTTGTTACAGTGTCGAATCTGGGCCAGCCTGAGGAATGCTCCGTACTGAGTTTTCCACAAGTGAGCATCTTTGTCTCGGGCTTCGGCAAACACGGCATGTGTTTCCGTGAGCGTCAGAAGGGTCACGTGATCGTTGTCTAGAATGTAGGAGGGGCTTTCGAAGCGGTTGTGAGCGAGTAGAAACTGATCAACATGAGTCGGAAGATGCCAGTCGAAGCAGTGGTAGAAGAGAATATCAAGGATCTGGACACTGCGTTCGTAGTTTTCTGGATGGGCTGATTCTTCCACCTGTTGTAAGGTTCCGTTAAACCACCATAACATCCGTTGCACGCTGACGTAAGCAACGCGTACAATTGAGATGAGGACCACCTGTAGAATTCGCCAGATCGTGTCCAGCAAGATCTGAACAGTTTCGAACCAAGTGAGAGCCATTGTCGACGCTTGCAGCCTACAACAACAGAAGCAAAATGCGCCAGCAGTAGACACACAGACACAGACTGACAGACAGACAGACAGACAGACGGACGGACGAACATACGGATACACACAGACAGACAGACATCTATTTACGCTTGGTCACTAGACTGAGGTGTTGTCATGGTCATGTAGTATCAGCGACTTCATTTTCTCACTCTCTGCGTTAGAGTGCAAGTTACCAGCACTCCCCTTGCCGTCTGATTTTCCAAACGATAGCGCATGGTCAATAAAATCGCATTTATAAGAGAATCTTCATAGGCGCAATAGTGGAAGAGAAATATTGCACTATCTCTATGTCCTAATGTGGATGTGAACCTCCAACCTCTGTGGTGTCAATCATGCATGTTGCCTACCAAACTATCACCTATCCAATATCTGTTACTCTACATGACCCATCTGTATGCCAACATAAAACTGACCAACATATTCTTGACAGTTTGTGGCTAAAATCTTACCACACGCGTGAGTTCCATAAGCGAAGACGAAAGCGAGGCAGCTATTCTCGCGTATTGTGTCAAGTTACTGCGCTGGTAGCATATATCCTCTGAATACAGTTTCAAACTTACCTAAATAAGGGATCCTAGTCAATATCGAAGGGCCTGCGAAGGCTTATCGCAACTGACGGCGTAAATATAAGAATATTACTTCTATTGAAACAGAAAAACACGCAAACTCACGACATATTATATAAACTACCAACACTAGAAAGATGAGCAGAGCTAAACAGGAGAAAGGAGGTCAAAGAAACTAGGACATAGGCAGCCTACAGCTAGCCAGCCACACTGTGGAACTGGGTGGATGCCCGCATATCCAACGCAGGTCAGCAAATGTCACCTCCCAGTACAGTTTCTGCAGGCATTAGGTATACAGTATATTAGGCGCACGGTTGCAGTATTCTATGCAATCTTACGATTTACTATTTTGTAGGTCTAAGAGTAGGGGGATACACAGCTGAGAAAGCACAGCGCTGCGCAGTAGAAGAACGAGCATGTGGCACCATCATCGCGCCATGGAGTATAATTAATTTCAGTAATAGATATCAAACAGTTTAAGACGCGCTAGAAGCTTTAAATCAAACGTAACCACCATAGTATTTCAATTTGACAGTTTGAACGTCTTTATAATTATTATTTTCTGTCTCGTAAGCGAATGTAGGCCTATACGCATTATAAGCGTGTATAAACGCATGCAAACGGTTTAAGCGGACCTTAGAAACTATACGCCTCTTTGCGCGTGTCTTTGCATGCATTAATATGCGCAGTTTTAATTATAGCCGTTCGAACAAGATAAGTCATGCTTATGAATTTTAATTGGTATAGTATGTCTGTTTGCATGCGCGCGTGTGTGCATGGCGTATCTTTCTGTACGTCTCCGTATGCTCGTGTATGTGTGTATGTGTACGTATGCGTGTTTCAGTTTCCCGTGCTTCTCCGTGTACGTGTGCGTTTGCTTGTTTCAGCTCCTCGTGCCTCTCCGTGTACGTGCGCATTTGCTTGTTTCAGCTCCCTGTACCTCTCCGTGTACGTGCGCGTTTGCTTGTTTCAGCTCCCTGTACCTCTCCGTGTACGTGCGCGTTTGCTTGTTTCATCTCCCTGTACCTCTCCGCATACGTGTGCGTATGCGTGTTTCAGCTCCCCGTACCTCTCTTTGTACCTCTCCTAATTATTTTCTTGCAGCCAGTATATACCGCATTATTTTCTGGTTACCGCTAAGTGCCACATTGTTTTCTTGTTGCCATTAAATGCAGTATAACTTTCTCGACAAATATCAATTCTTTTAGCCAAAATACTGCTGAATTAAAAAACCTTCTACTGGTCACCACTAATCACCATCACCGTCAGAAACTCTACAGTAGTTCACTTTGAATCTACATTTTAGTTTCCTTTACGGTTAAGTTTGAATGGTGTCTGTATAATGTAACTCGTACTAAGTTTGCGACACAAATTCCGTCCTGACTTTTGCTTTGAGTTGGAAATCCTCAGTTAGAGTTTTTATGAGAAATCGTTCCTTCAAGGAATAATTCTTCATCGATGTTAGGCAGTCCATGTTTGCGAAGCAGTCTGTTGGCGCTTTGCCTGAACTCTGGGTCAAATGCTGGACAGCCGTAGTTCTCAATGGCCGTCTTTGCAACGGGAGAGGACCGCTGAGAGTCAGACCTCATTCCCTGAAGTGCCAGCTCCGACAGGTTCTCCGGAGCTCCACAGAACTCCAGAATACGGTTGCAGGCGTACATGGGATCGGCCACGATGTCCTCGTATCGTATCGCCTCTATGTCTAATCCCTTCTGTCTGGACTCGAGGTAATAGACGATCGCCTCGACCATCATTCCAAGTCCTAACAGAATCATGTCTTTGAAATTTTCTTCAGCAGAGAATCGTTCTTCTAGAAGTCCAAACGAGAGCCTCATGTACTTGTTAAGTCTGTCTGGTAACAGAGGCCTAATTGCCACCTCTGTCCTAGGCGTAATCATTCCCATCATCAGTCGGTACTGTGACTTTATTGACGGCATCATATTGCGGTACATGAATAGCTGTCTGCTCTTGGGGAACAACTCCTGGTAGAGACTAATATGTCGTGCGTGGTAAGATGGAAATTTGACGAGATAGACAAGTGGACGAATCGTACTGTATGGTCGACATACCAATCGAATAACGTCCTTCCGCAGTTGATCAATTGGCACCACAGTTTGTTTCTTCTCTTGCCAGCCCCACAAGACGTTGCTTGCACCCGGTTCGGAGATAGCGACGATTCGATCAGTGGCATTCAGCATCTGGACAAGAAGGGTAGACCCGCAGCGTCCCGTTGAGTGGAGGAAGATGAGCCTGCCGTCTGGATCTCCGACCGTCTCTGACAGCCGGTGGAACGCCTCAAGCGGAACGAGCAGCAACTTGTTGCAGTGTCGAATCTGGGCCAGCCTGAGGAATGCTCCGTACTGAGTTTTCCACAAGTGAGCATCTTTGTCTCTGGCTTCGGCAAACACGGCATGCGTTTCCGTGAGCGTCATAAGGGTCACGTGATCGTTGTCGAGAATGTAGGAGGGACTTTCGAAGCGGTTGTGAGCTAGTAGGAACTGACCAACATGAGTCGGAAGATGCCAGTCGAAGCAGTGGTGGAATAGAATATCAAGGATCTGGACACTGCGTTCGTAGTTTTCCGGATGGGCTGCTTCTTCCACCTGTCGTAATGTTCCGTTAAACCGCCAAAACGTCCGTTGCACGCTGACGTAAGCAAGGCGTACAAGAGAGAAAAGGACCACCTGTAGAATTCGCCGGATCGTGTCCAGCAAGATCTGAACAGTTTCGAACCAAGTGAGAGCCATCGTCGACGCTTGCAGCCTACAACAACAGAAGCAAAATGCGTTAGCAGGAGACAGACAGACGGACAGGCAGACGGACGGACGAACATACGGACACAGACAGACAGAGAGACATCGATTTACGCTTGGTCACTAGACCGAGGTGCTGTCATGGTCATGTAGTATCAGCGACTTCATTTTCTCAGCCTCTGCGTATGAGGGCGAGTTGCCAGTCCTACCCTCTCCGTCTGATCCTCCCACCAACAGCGTATGACCAGTGAACTCGTATTTATTCGGCAACCTTCATAGGCGCTAAATTGGAAGAGAAATATTGCACTGTCTCTATGTTCTAATGTGGATATGAACCTCCAACCTCTGTGGTGTCAGTCCTGCATGTTGTCTACCAATCTATCACCTATCCAATATCTGTTACTCTACGTGACACACCTGTATGCCAACATAAAACTGACCAAAATATTCTTGACAGTTTAGGGCAAAAATCTTACCACACGCGTGAGTTCCATAAGCGAAGACGAAAGCGAGGCAGCTATTCTCGCGTATTGTGTCAAGCTACTGCACTGGTAGCATAGCCTCTGAATACAGTTTCAAACTTACCTAAATAAGGGATCCTAGTCAATATCGAAGAGCCTTCGAAGGCTTATCGTAACTGACGGCGTAAATATAAGAATATTCTTCTATTGAAACAGAAAAACACGCAAACTCACGACATATTATATAAACTACCAACACTAGAAAGATGAGTAGAGCTAAACAGGAGAAAGGAGGTCAGAGAAACTAGGACATAGGCAGCCTACAGCTAGCCAGCCACACTGTGGAACTAGGTGCGTGGCTGCATGCCCATTAGTCAGCGCAGGTCAGCAAATGTCACATCCCAGACCCAGTACAGTTTCTGCAGGCATTAGGTATCCAGTATATTAGGCACACGGTTGCAGTAGGTCTACGGTATTCTATGCAATCTTACGATTTACGATTTACTATTTTGTAGGTCTAAGAGGATAACGCCCTTACCTTGCAAATAGTCTTGTTGACGTGCGTTATGCTCAGTTGGGATATGACAGATGCCGTATTTAGAAACTTGGGATTTCCTCTGAGCCCAAAAAAGTTGAGTCGTCAAAATCAGATGTTTAAGTTGCGTCTGTGCCATCCAGCTTAATGTATGAATAAACGAATTTGATTGGTTGATTGATTGAGATTCAATAGCGCCTAGTGATCATCATCATCATCATCATCATCACTAGCGCCTATCATCATCATCATCATCATCATCATCATCATCATCATCATCATCATCATCATCATCATCATCATCATCATCATCATCATCAGTTCCTGACACCAGCCGTTTTGAAGGCGATGGGTGCGAATATATGATCGCCATTGTCCTCGGTCATTTGTCAAGTCCGTTGCTATACCCGTTAGTGTTAGTCCAGGTGATGTTATATCCTCGTTTATATTATCTATCAAGCGTGGGCCTAGTCTTGGTCTGCCTTTATTTCTTTTTCCGTCGAAGCTTGCATGTATAGGCCTACCATTAAATGTCGTATTATTTTCTGGTTACCGATAAATGCCGAATTATTTTCTGGTTACCATTAAATGCCGTATTATTTCTGGTTACCATTAAACGCCGTATTAATATCTGGTTACCGTTAAAT
The DNA here is from genome assembly GCA_963556255.1 of Allolobophora icterica. Lineage (NCBI taxonomy): Eukaryota > Metazoa > Annelida > Clitellata > Crassiclitellata > Lumbricidae > Allolobophora > Allolobophora icterica. Next base: position 36,702,438 of record OY744614.1, on the reverse strand, counting down.
GCCGTTTTATTTTCTGGTAACTATTAAATGCCATATTATTTCTGGTTACCATTAAATTCCGTATTATTTTATGGTAACCATTAAATGCCAGTTTGCACCTCGTTCTAAGCCACAGTGACACTACTTGTATACCTGTCAATTTATTTATTCTACGCATAAATTAGTTTGAAAAGCGTTCAGCTCACTTAAATCACCGTCGAACCTGCAAGCCATGCACGACATCCTATCCGTCATAGTAAATGTTTTGTCAAATACTGACGATTGACAAAAGCAAGCGTTT
>OY744614.1:36654658-36697158 GCA_963556255.1 Allolobophora icterica | reverse complement strand
AGACCGTGATCGGAGATAACGGGTGGATAGATGCTCAAGCCGATGGGGACGCAGTCATCACGAGTAATGAAGACGTCCAACCACCCACCAGCGATGTGGGTGGGAGCAGCGACATGCTGGATGAGGCCGTATTGCTGGAGGATTGAGGAAAATTCCCGAGTAGACGGTAGTGAAGGATCCTCAAGGTGTAAGTTGAGGTCGCCGAGAACAACAATTTGTGTGTTGTACAGTGCGAATTGCTCCATCGTGGTGGCAAACTCGCGGAAGAAGGTAGTAGAAGGAGGAACCGATCCGGGGCGGTAAATGGAGATGAGTGTAGTAGGACCCAGCGGAGAAGATACGGAGGCAGCGAGGACCTCGAATGTGGTCGGAGGAGAAGAGATGACGATCCGCTTCAGGTGAAGGTTGTCTTTATAGAAGAGGACAATGCCTCCACCCCGACAATCCTGGCCAGATGGGTCAAGTCTGGGGCAGTCAAGGAAGGCATATCCAGAAGGTGCTGATCGCAGCACTGGCACATCGAGCGAAGATTGGTGCCAAGATTCAGTGACGGCGAGTGAAGGGCAGTCTGGCGATGGCTCTCAGCCGTGACGCGACCAAGCAACCGTGCTTCTATGCTAATGAGTCTCACCTCTGACCCTGCCCGACGTCACGGATCAATGACGTTTCCATTGAAAGCGCCACCTGGAAGCGAGCGGCGGCCGACGGAAGAGAAGACCAATGCGCCGACGCTCTGGACGAGAGCCATGCGCCGTTTCAGTTGCATCGACGGCGCCGCCGCACGCCATGCCTGGAGATAGACTGCGGAGTCGCAGTCCTCGTCTTTGATCGGATTTGGTCGTACGATCGGCTTTCACGGAAGAGAAAACAAGAAGCGTAGAGCGAGACAGGAAGATGCTCCCGAATGGGTCTTCACATCGACGCCGTGAGCATTCTGCGGTCTTATCCACGTTGCTCCTCGTCGTCTATAGCAACCCAAACGCGACGGGTTAAGAAATGGCGGAGAGAGCAGAGAAAAGAAAACTAATTTCCGACCGGAAGGCTCATAAATTAGTTTCTGACGACCTTCAGATTATTGCCGGTCTGCGAACAGGTAAGCGTCCGTGAAAACATAATTCGAGATAAACTCTGGCGCGGAGCAGGTGCGTGCGTTAGTATATAGGCGAGTCTTAGACCCCGAGATGTGTGCGTCTGGTGCGGTTGCTGGTGACGGGGACGATGGTGGTGATCGTTGGTCAAGCTGCCATCTGCAAACTGGCTTTTAAGCGGCGACAGAAGTTATGACAAAGGGAGTTGCCATTACGGTGAAGATGGATGGAGCTTAGAGCAGAATGGCCGGACCATGTGTACCTATATATATGCATCAGTTTAAGTCACGTCGGTTTAGGAAGACGGCTGCCGACTGAGAGCCTATGGTCGAGTTGTTCTGATCGAGATCTGTGAAGGGGTTCGAGTTCCGGGAGTCGTCGAGCTTCTGAGAAAAGCAGTTGAAACGTAAGTATGTCCTACTGCTGTTATAACTGAACCTCCTCTGAGATTTGATTGATTTTTCTAACTGCATCGTAACTATTGTAAGACGTTGATTTACAAACTGATTTATTGATTGACTGTACTGACTGATTGAGTTGTATTTCAATCGATTGATTGATTGACTGTACTGGTTGTTTGAAACTGATTGATTGACTGATTGCTGCACTGGTTGATTGATTGATTGACTGTACTGGCTTATTGAAACTGATTGATTGACTGTACTGGCTTATTGAAACTGATTGATTGATTGACTGTACTGGCTTATTGAAACTGATTGATTGATTGACTGTACTGGTTTATTGAAACTGATTGATTGATTGACTGTACTGGCTTATTGAAACTGATTGATTGATTGATTGACTGTACTGGCTTATTGAAACTGATTGATTGATTGACTGTACTGGTTGATTGATTGACTGTACTGGTTGACTGTACTGATTGATTGATAGCTGTAATGATCGATTGATTGGTTGATTGACTGAGTGAGTGACTGAATCACCGATTCATTTAAGCTTTCATTGTATTGTATCACAATATATTTTAATGTATTATAGACAATGTACCATATTGTATTGCATTGAGTTGTGTTTGACAATTATATAGCGCCGCTCACGGAAATATAATATTCAGAGACGTTCCTAGCATGAAGGCCTCGAGGGAATAGGCGAGTTTGAAAGAGTTTTGAAGGGCACGATGTTAAACGCCTTAATACATTCAGACATAAAAATGTAGCATTATTAATCTTGAATAACGTTGAGTAAAGCGGCGTATATGACCTTTGAACTGACAGTCATTTTCGTCTGATCAAACATTCTCATGAAAACATACTTAACTTGTGACTGCCAGCTTGAAAGAGTTAACCAAGTGAAAAGACACTTCATTGTAGACTCCGAGGAGAAGACGTACAGTCGAATTAGACCTCCACACTTTCTGCTTTGCTCAAATATGTCAAAGTCTCTCTTCCAACCTCAAGCAATGACCTCAATTGCCTCAACCAATGACCTTAACCAATTCCCTCAACCAATAACCTCAATTCCCCAACCAGTGACCTTAACCAATGTCCTTATCCAATGACCTCAGTCACAATTTAACGGTTGGAAGTCAGCGCTGTGGCTGAATGCTAACCGCTGTAGGTTTTAAATCCTGCAGCGACTGTTTGACTTCAGGTGCACGTATAGTCTACGCCTTTAAGTTTACGGTAGTGAGTTCGCTGTTGAGTTAAGCAGCTGTAAGTAGAGGTTTATCTGTTGTGCGATTGCCGAGACTGCTGGCTGTCCTTCAACCGAAAGACCCTTAATTTCTAATCATAAATTCTAAATCTCTGAAACACCAGCGGCGATTAGTCACGTTAGATGGATTGTCCTGAGATAATGCTGATGTTTTCGTGTTAACTTCAGAGACGAAAACAATTATTGCCAAGCGAGTGTCATAAATGAAAAACTTCATTCATTCATTCATTCATTCATTCATTCATTCATTCATTCATTCATTCATTCATTCATTCATTCATTCATTAGGACATCTATATTTATAACTAACCTTTACCTTTAAACGACTACATAACCTTTATATTTAAATGACTACCTTACCTTTAACTTTAAACGACTACTTATTTTTACCTTTAAACGAGTACCTTATCTTTATCTTTAAACGACAACCTTACCTTGATCTTAGACGACTACCTTACCTTTACCTTTAAACGACCACCTTACCTTTAAACGACCACCTTACCTATACTTTTAAACGACTACCTTACCGTAACCTTTAAACGACTACTCACCTTTACCTTTAAATGACTACTTATCTTTACCTTTAAACGACTACCTTACCTTGATCTTAGACGACTACCTTACCTTTACCTTTAAACGACTACCTTACCGTAACCTTTAAACGATTACTCACCTTTACCTATAAATGACTACCTTTACCTTTAAACGACCACCTTACCTTTAAACGACCACCTTACCTATACTTTTAAACGACTACCTTACCGTAACCTTTAAACGACTACCTTACCTTTACCTTCAAACGACTAACTCACCTTTACCTTTAAACGACTACCTTACCTTTACCTTCAAACTACTTCCTCACCTTTACCTTTAAACGAATAACTCACCTTTACCTTATCTTCACCTTTGCATTAAACTGTTGTTTGCTGTTGTCATATATAGCAGCAATCCAAGCATCCCGTGACTACGTGATGTCGAAACCCTTCGCCAGATGTTGATCACTTATGGCAAAGCATCGCATCATGAACATCGACAGTTCCATCGAAATTCTCCTTCGTCTGACAATCCTCGTCGTCTGCTCTCCCCCGGACGTCCGGGTCAAGGGTCAGGGTCAGCGCGAGCTGCTCTACGACCTACAGGAGGAAGTGGCCGTCGGCCTGATCATCGGTGACGTCATCAGCGACGCCTTCCAGAGCGGACGGTACAGCGCAGAGGTGATTCGAAGCCTTCGCTTCCGGTTCTTGAACCAACCGCCGTGTCCGGTCATCATCGACGAGACGACTGGGATGTTGCGGACGGACGGAAGGATCGACCGCGAAGCAATCTGCCCGGAAAAGACGGACCTTCAGTGCTTGATCCGGTTGGACGTGGCCGTGACCCCGATGTCGCACTTCGCCATCATCAAGGTCCGCATCAAGGTACTCGACATCAACGATAACGACCCAGAATTCCATCCCAACCGAAAGGTCCACGAGATGATGGAGTCGTCTCCGCTCGGATCGGTGCTCCTACTCCCGGCCGCCATTGACCGCGACGTCAACCGCAACTCCGTCCAGGACTACCGCCTCGTCGCCGATCCAGATTCGGACTGCTTTGAACTGACCGTCAATCTGAAGTCCGATCATTCGGTGGACGTGCGACTCGTCCTGACGAGGTCACTCGACCGTGAAGCCGTCGATGTGCATCGCTTGACGGTGCTTGCCCTTGACGCCGGGATCCCTCCGCGAACCGGGTCGCTCGAGGTGAACATCATCGTCGCGGACGCCAACGACAATTCTCCCATCTTCGACTACAACTCGTACGAGGTGACCGTCGTCGAGAACCTCGCTGCCATGACGACCGTTGCCAGGGTGAGAGCGGTTGATAAGGACGACGGGAAGAACGCCGAGGTCGTCTACTACTTCAGCGCCCCGACTCAGGTCAACCATGGAAACGTATTCGCAGTCAACGCCAGCTCCGGAGAAGTTATAGTCGTGGGAGACGTCGACTATGAATCCACTTCCGTCTACCGTTTAATGGTCAGTGCCAGGGATTGTGGATCTGACCCCGTGACCTCTGACACGATGGTCGTCGTATGGGTTCAGGATGCCAATGACAACCCGCCGGAGATCACGATCAACACCCTTGTTGCGTCGAACACTGATGTCGCCAGCGTTCCGGAAGGAGTCGAGGGCGACACGTTCGTCGCCCACGTGGTCGTCACCGACCCCGACAGTGGACTCAACGGACGATTCAACTGCACGCTGGACAGCGGTCACTTCCGCCTGCAGACGACCTACGACGGCGAGTATCAGATCGTGACGAAAGCGCCGCTGGACCGTGAACATCGCAATAGGTACTCGCTTCAGTTGATCTGCCGGGATGGTGGGCAGCCGTCCTTGACGTCGATCAGTCGACTGCGGGTCGAAATCACCGACGTCAACGATAACAATCCGCACTTCACGAGGGTCGAGTACGCGGCCGAGCTGCTCGAGAACAACTACGTCGGTGCAGTGATCGTCCAGGTGAGTGCAACGGATCGTGACGATGGGCACAATGCCCGGATCGTCTACCAGTTAACGGACGACATGGCTAGCTACCTGGAGATCGACGCTGCACTGGGCATCATCCGAGCAACGTATTCCTTCGATCGAGAGGTGAAGTCCAGACTGCGATTTCCGGTCTACGCGCTCGACCAGGGAACCCCTGCACGGACCGGAAGTACTATGGTCGTTCTTGAAATCCTGGACGTTAACGACGAACCGCCTCGATTCCAGGCGGAGTCGTACTCGATGGGCATAGAGGAGAACCTTGCGTCGAGGTTTGAGGTGGGAGTGCTTGGCGCGAGGGACGCGGACTCATTTCCGTTCAATCAATTCTCCTTCTTCATCGTCAGCGGAAGTCACTCGGACGCCTTCGACATCGACCCCGCGACCGGAAGCCTCACGACAACCCGGACCCTCGACAGAGAGGACCGCGAGGTCTACCAGTTGCTGGCCGTCGTCCGCGACGACCACGCGCCGCTGCTCAGCTCGACTGCCACCGTCACGGTCTACGTGATGGACGTCAACGACAACGATCCTCGCTGGATCGAACCGAAGCAAGACCAGTCGACCGTGACGGTTCCCAGTCGGGCACCCGTTGGATTCACCGTCGCCAGGGTTGAGGCCGTCGACCGAGACGCAGGGACCAACGGACAGGTCGGCTACGCTCTGCAGGAGGACACGCATAACGCCGGACTCTTCGACATGGACCAGGTGTCGGGCCGGGTCACCGTCCTCGGGGACCTTACCAGCTTCTCGGACAACACGACCTTCTCGCTGGTGCTCGTCGCTTTCGACCGCGCCTTTCCGCACCCACGCAACTCGTCCACTGTCCTCAGGGTCGCTGTCACCAAAACCGAAGCACTGTCCTTCTCCGGTTGGCCGGACCGTCGCGACGGAACCGCTTCGGCCGCGGTCCCCCGAAACAACCTCGTGGTCGTCGTGGCACTGTCCGGCGCCACCGGACTTCTCGTGGTCATCCTCGTCATGGTCATCGTCTGCGTCATCCGAAAGAACAAGGCCAGGAGGAACGGTGGGGGCGCCGATCACCACAACAAGTATAACTGTCGCATCGAGACGCTCAAGGCAATGGCCGCCCTCGAGGACGAGGCGTTCAACCGGACTGGTTCTCCACCGCACCCGCCACAGCGCAACGGTCTGCTGGTCACCTTCAGCCAACTACCCGGCTCAGAACAGCCTCTGACGACAGGCACCTGCCAATCAGAGGTCGTTGGGTCTTCTTCGCCCATAAAGCAATTTCCCTACCAGAAAAATGCCTACAGGTTGGCGACAGCGAACGGTGGTCACTGTTGGAGACCAGACATTCCGACGACCACCAGACACGAACGGGAGTCGTGCCCTGGACAAGAGAGAGATGAAGACGAAGACGACGATGAAGAGGAACCGACGGAAGTCGATCATGTAGGTAGACATGACTCCATCGTTACTTCTGTTGTTGTTGTTGCTATTGTTGTTGTTGTTGTTGTTGTTGTTGTTGTTGTTGTTGTTGTTGTTGTTGTTGTTGTTGTTGTTGTTGTTGTTGTTGTTGTTGTTGTTGTTGTTGTTGTTGTTGTTGTTGTTGTTGTTGTTGTTGTTGTTGTTGTTGTTGTTGTTGTTGTTCCGGAATTAATCGTGATTGTCGTCGGTCCGTCTAAGGTTTCCGTTGACGAAATGTTGAAGGAATTAGGAACGATGTCAGAAGACAAGAGGATTTGAAAGAGGATCTGTTCTGCTCATAAAAGTATGATTGTCAGTGACTCGGTGCTCTCTCTTTCGCGCTCTCTTTCTCTTTGCTCTCTCTTTGCTCTCTCTTTGCTCTCTCTTTGCTCTCTCTCTCTCTCTCTCTCTCTCTCTCTCTCTCTCTCTCTCTCTCTCTCTCTCTCTCTCTCTCTCTCTCTCTCTCTCTCTCTCTGTCTCTCTCTCTCTCTCTCTCTCTCTCTCTCTCTCTCTCTCTCTCTCTCTCTCTCTCTCTCTCTCTCTCTCTCTCTTCTCCTCTCTCTCTGTCTCTCTCTGTCTGTCTGCCTGTCTGTCTGTCTCTGTCTCTGTCTATCTCTCTCTGTGTCTCTCTCTTTCCTCTCTCTCTTCTCTCTCTCTCTCTCTCTCTCTCTCTCTCTCTCTCTCTCTCTCTCTCTCTCTCTCTCTCTCTCTCTCTCTGTCTCTCTCTGTCTCTCTCCTCTGTCTCTCTGTGTGTGTATCTATCTATCTATCTATCTATCTATCTATCTATCTATCTATCTATCTATCTATCTATCTATCTATCTATCTATCTATCTATCTATCTATCTATCTATCTATCTATCTATCTATCTATCTATCTATCTATTCATCTATCTTTCTATCTATGTATCTATCGACCTGACTGTCTGTATGTCTGTCTGTCTGTCTGTCTGTCTGGCTATCTATGCATCTCAGTCTTCTCTATGTAATTGTACGTCCGTCCGTCAGTTTATTTACCTATCTATCTACATTTCTATCTGTCTGACCATCTCTTTGTCTGTTGGTCTATTTCTACCTCAGTCCGTTTACCTATCTTTCAGTCTGTCTATATCTCTCTGTCTATCTATCTCCCTGTCTGTCTGTCTATCTCTCTGTCTGTCTCTTTGTCGCTTTACGTCTGCCATTCTTCTGCCTGTATACGAGTATACATACGTATATACACACATTATATATATATATATATATATATATATATATATATATATATATATATCGCATGGATGTGGTGAGAAGGGTCGTGACTATTCGTCCCATGCAGATCATCTCCTAACAAAATACAACGCGCTGATGTGCCGTATGTAAATATTTCCACTCGTGCCTTTTTGTTGCTGCTCGATGTGCCGTGCGCTGTGCGGCACCATCAGTCGACGTCTCTTCCTCCTCCTCCTTCTCCTCTTCCTCCTCCTCCTCTTCTTCCTCCTCCTCCTCTTCCTTTTCCTCAACCACTGTCGTCCCCCCGCCGCTCATTATTCGAAGGCGATCGCTGGATCGCGTGCTCACGTCTTGCATGGCCATTTCCAGATTCACACACTCATCAGGCGTTTACGATGGCGTATAATGGACGGAGGAGGGAGGAAGGGGAGGCGAAGAGGAGTAGGGGAAGGAGGAAGAGGAGTAGGAAGAAGAGGAGAAGAAGGAGGGGAAGAGGGGAGGAGGAGAAGTAGGAGGAGGAGGAGGTGGAGGAAGAAGAACAGAAGGAAGAACAGGAAGAGGAGGAGAAAGAGAAAGATAAAAGGGAGGGAGAAGAGGAGGAGGAGAAAGAAGAAGAACAGACAGAAGAACAGGAAGAGGAAGAAGAAAAGGAGAGGAAAGGAACGAGAAGAAAGAGGAAGAAGAAGAGAAGGAGAAAGAGTAGGAGGATGAAGTAGAACAGAAAGAAGAACAGAAAGAGGAAGAAGAAGAGGAGGAGGAAAGAAAAGAGGAAGAAGAAGAGGAGGAAGAGGAGGAGGAAGAGGAGGAGGAAGAAAAAGAATAGGAGAAAATAGAGACGAAGAAGAAGGAAGAAGAGGAGGAGAAAGAGGACAAGAAGAAAGAAAAGAGGCTGTCTTACTCACCTGCTTCTAATTGCGGCACTGCCGAAGAAGTTCGAAATTAATTGCGCTATAAAAGGTTGACAATACATTCAGTTTATAGTTTCTGTTGGACCATTGATGCTTGACGCGCAAGGGTTCTGTGCCAAAGAATCCTGCACAAATATCGGCCAATAGTTACTTCTTCTAAAGTGCTCTCCCTTTCATATTTCTCTCTCCAGTTACACCACTTTCTATACTGTTCTGCAATCGTGATCGTAATACAGCGCATCTTCAAGTAATCTTTTCAGAGGCGCTTCCGATCTTGCAGAACCAAACTGCGATCATTGGTACTGAACTTCTGGCGAAATAGAGGCAGTACAAGAAGCTCATGTCGGACAGGTTGCATGTCGGGGGGGGGGGGATGACCGCGGCGAAGTTACAATATTATATCCTAAATATACTGGACTTCGGAACAACTATAATATCACCGTGCTCTGCCGAGCGAAGAAATCTGCAGCTAGTGTAAGTGACACTGACACACATTAGCTCACTAATCTCCGGAATATCATCACAACTGGCCGTGCAGTTAAACCGTATTTTGTCAATTGATTTACCTAAGCAATTTTAGCAGGTGACTAAAAGGAGCTATAGAAATAAGTGTTTTTGTTACGTTACGCTACTGTGCCCTTTTGACCTGCGATGGTAGTTCTTGAGATGAATTTCATTCCGCCAGTCTTTGCGGGCTCTTTGAAACTATAATTATGTAATTAGTGCAGGTGATGCCGTTTTGTGTGGCGTAGAGAATTTTCGTAAATTCACAGTTGCGTTATATTTAGCACCACGTTGCTAGTTTCCAGAGTACTTTCCCTGGCATTTTGATTGACTGCACGTTTTCCATGCAGCTTTTATTAGAGATTTACATTTTATTCTGACATTTTATGTTGGTGGTTTTCTTATTATTGCCTTGACATTTCGCATGACTACTCTTGCCAGCCATTAGATTTCTTGGCATGCAAGTCTTTTGCTGCTAATTCTCAATGGCATTTCTTCCGTTCTACAAATCTTTGCGACCTTTGCCCAAGGCCGGATTTACCAATTTCTTCCTATTATAGGCCCGGACCTAGGGCGGCAATATCTTGGGGGCGGTATATACGATGCCCTTGATTTTTTTAAAAGAAATATGTTAAAACATTAAAATTATACATCTTGTTAGGTATACAAATGTCGATTTTTTTTATTAATACCCGCAATACAATCTGTCTAAATATGTTTTGCACTTACACTAAATTTCCTTTTTGCAATTTCTTTTATATGTTGAGGTTGGGCAAGGGGCGGTATTCAGTGTGGGCGTATAGGCAGAAGACTGCTAAATCCGGCCCTGTCTGATTATGATATTTACTTTCGTAACTAATTACGATAAAATCTCTAATAATTTAAGAAGATCGTAGGCTGACTCCGATGCCATATATATATATATACCGTGTAGGCTACTAATAAAATAGTGTAGCGGTTATTGGAAATCTATCTCCAGCATAACATTGAGTGTTTGGGCAGTGTCGATTGGACAATGTTATCTGCAGTCGTGTGGTCATGCATCCAAGCTGATGAAACAGTATCTTCAAGGGCGGAGTCGTGTATACGACCTATCTTGGGAATCTTGTTACCACTACAGACAGCACTCAGATCACCGTGTATGACAATGATTTTCATCACGACATTTGTCGAGTCCTCTTGTGTCGATGCTGTTGTTGTTGTACGGCCTGCAGAAGATATGCCTATAACTGCACTGAACTGTAAATGGAAAGACTATAGGTTGGCTCTGTTTGAGCATACTGTCCATCATAGACGTGTAATAATAATATATTCGTGCTTATTTACAAGCTCACTGACAAACCGCAGTTAGTAACATTGAAACATATATATGGCAGTACAATGATTATCAAGATCCTATAGAACACATATATTGGCAGCCTGTTAGGCGCCCGCTCATTTTACAGCTGCCCCTAGGGAGTGGAAGGCTGAGTCGACCTATAGGGAACTCACGGGTATCGAACCGCGACTTTCAAGATCTTATGTTCTTCGAGCAAGAGCGTTACCATTCATCTATCCCCTCCACTTCTGAAGTGCGTCACGAGTTCCTCTTTCAAGGGCTTTGACGTTGTTTCCTTAGGTCAACATTAAGGTCTCACCTTAAATGTATACACAATGATATACAAGCGAAAATGAATTGGACACGAATCTAAATGTAAATCTCCGAAATTTCTCAGCGCCACACAAAAGCCACGTCAGGGAGACCAGCTTATTCACCGGCGCTATGTCAAATCAAATCAAATCAAATCAAATGTGCTGAAGGCCCCCGCATCTTTGAATGCAATCTAGCATTAAAAGTGGGATGTGTTCAAACGACCTGTCATAAATGGGATCAATGGAACAATTGTTGTTGATAACGATGACAGCAATAATGACGCAAAGCGCAGGTTTTTAAGCTTTCATTTGCCGCTCATTTGCTGGAAATTAATAAATCGGATAATTAATTATTCACAATTACGGCTTTACTGGAAGCCAACATACGCATAGCGCTGCTTTGAGAAACGCTTAGCGTGCAGCGCTTAATCATAGCGTTACATAAATACGTGTGCGTTTCGGTGAGTGCGTGTGTGTATTCGCGAATGAGATTGAACGAGTATGTAAATGCGCTTCATGTGTCCTGATTTATAAGAATTACATCATCAGTTTATTGTGCCCCTTTTCGGCGTACACTGCATTGTTGTGGGAACAATGAAGCCTTGGCCTATACTCGAGCGGAAACCATTGTCGAAATAACGCTTTGTCGACGAAAACCATTTCTGCGAGCTGAGAGCCGCCGCCGCCGCACGCAAATCCAATTGTCCGCGGAAATTTGTGTTGCGGATGGAAGAAGAAAGTAAGGTGTCGAGTTATACGATGGCATTTTCGGTGTTGCCCGGAAAAGATCGAGGCGAGGCCTTCGGGGACCCCTCGGGGACTCGACTGATAAATTGCGTCCAGTGTGTCTACGATTACCATCCATTACCGGAGTCGCGATGCATTTGCATCGAAACATAAAGCAAGTTCCTCGTTTTCGCGTCCGACCACAGTCTGATCTCGGCTCTGTCTCATCGCCGGCGAACTGGAGCACGTGTGCGTGCGATTGGTTGTAGGAAAAGGCGCTTTATGAACTTCAACCGTGCATGCCACAGAGTAGATGTAACACTGTGCGTATGTAGGATGAAGGAGTCGTTGTTGGTCGATGAGATTTCGGAAGAAAGAGAGAGTGAGATTCTTCCTAGGAGTGTTGAAACAGCTGGAGAAGGAGGAGAAGCTGAAGTAGGAGGAGGAGGAGGAGGAGGAGGAGGAGGAGGAGGAGGAGATTTGTGACAAGATCCAGAAAATAACGTCCTGTCAAAGTTTCGACTTCTTATAGACACAAGTGCCTAGGCGACTGCTTTGGTGTCTATTTTTCCACTTACGGAGATAATCTTTCGTACCAAAATATGCTATAAAGGCTACACGATACTTTCAACTTCGCCGCAGTACGTTTAGCCAGTGGTCTTGGCAACAAAAACTAGATGGAGCCGGAACCGTCTTTGCTTCAGAGAAGATCAGGCAACTCAACGGTAAGGAACTGTTTTTGCCTTTGAACCGATCTGGCACCACACCGGCAGGGAACCGTCTTTGCACCGGAACCGATCTGGGACCACGCCGATAAGGTCAGTTTTGTGAATCCCAGAGTGAAAATTTGCCTCAAGTAACGTTGGTGCTGGGAGAATGGCGTTGCTGGAGGAAAGCGAACCTTCTGGCCGTGGGAGAAATGAATACTCCCAACGGATCCATAAAACCGTGGCGTCAGTTATACCTGCACTCGTTGCACTTTGCCCTGTTGTTCGAAATTCGGAAATGCTCATTTGTCCGTTGAAATGAGAATTGTCGGAGCGTTTTGCCGATTACACTATGACGCATTTAAGCTTCCGTAGGACGAAGAGTCAGCCTTTGGTGGATAAGCAATTTGAAAGAGGTCAGTTTTGAGTTTTAAGTTGAGAACGTTATAAAGAATAATTGCCTGTTAAACTTGAAAGCCTATAGGACCAGCCGCGCTTACTGCTTATCAGCACATTTCATGTGCATTGAGTCAAATAACGAAACTTGCAACGTTTCATTAACTTTCCGATCTTTCTTCGGGCGCATGGATGTGTCTCACGATTCAAAATGCCATTTTATGTAATACATCTGTTGCTCCGGTCCCGAATTTATTTCGAACCAAGCAACACAGACTCTTAATTCCTTAACGCTTTAGCGACGAGCTGCATTGGTTTCCCAGCCGCTTTTAGTTCACTCTCGGCGGTACAGTGTTAAGCATTTCGCCGTGTTTTGCATGTCAAGTCCTTGAACTTAATGAACATCTTTATTGAACAACTTAAAGCTGGAACCTGAAACAGAATTCTCATTTACGACAGCAATAGAATCAGGACTGTTGATTTACGACTGTATACGTCGTATACGTTGAACTGCAGGTGTCGTTGTAGGAAGTAGTTCGAATACAGCAGAGGCACCCCGTGATGCCAGTACCTCTGTCTGTTTGTCTGTCTCTCCATCCATCTGTCCGTCCGTCTGTTTGTCTGTCTGTCTGAATGTATCTAGTATGTATGTCTCTGTCTGTCTGTTTGTCTGTCTGTCTGTATGTCTGTCTCTCTCTGTCTGTCGTTATCAATTGTAATCCATTTAAATATCAGTTTGAGATTTCTTTCAGGCGTAGAGAGGTCACTTCATTCAGTAGCCTCATACACAAATGGGGATAGCCTACACAAGAATGACGCATGGCCTATATAAAATTATGGAACTCTTCAACCCCATTGTAGGACTCCTTCCCTCTCGCCTGTATGGCTCCTTCCCTCTCTCCAGTATAGCTCCTTTCCTCTCACCCGCATGGCTCCTTCCCTCTCTCCCGTATGGCTCCTTCCCTCTCTCCCTTCAGCCTGCAGTTGCACACCCTTCCCCGCTCTGAATCTTTTTGGTTCTTCAAAGAAAACGCCGTTCAACGACAGTTATTAGCCGCCTTTTCACGCCAATCTGCAAACGCAGACGGAGCAGAAGACGACAGGTAGACGCACAGCCACAGACAGTCACACACCGACAGACAGACAGACAGAGTTGGTGTATATACGACCGGAAGAAACTAAGCGACAGGGCAGAGACAAACCTAATAGGAGTCAGAGTGGTAGGGACAGATATGGACACTAGAAACGCACACTAAGACACGGACAAGCAGAGAGAGACAGGCAGACAGACAGAGAGACAAGAGAGAGGAACGGAGAGAGAGAGAGAGAGAGAGAGAGAGAGAGAGAGAGAGAGAGAGAGAGAGTGAGGAGGAGGAGAATGAGAGACAATGGGATATGGAGAGAGAGAAAAATGAGAAAAAGAGAGTGTGAGAAAGAGAGAGACAGACAGACAGACAGAGAGGAGAGAGAGACAGAGAGAGAAAGAAAGAGATTGGTTCGTGGTGGCGGTGCATGGAGTAGTTTCTCTTCGTTCAAATGGAATCAATATCTCGTTTAGTTCGTATTGATATTCACATCAAGCGTCGGATGTTGTATTGTTACAGAGACAGGAACGAACTCAGAGAGGAAGAGAGAGAGAGAGAGAGAGAGAGAGAGAGAGAGAGAGAGAGAGAGAGAGAGAGAGAGAGAGAGAGAGAGAGAGAGAGAGATGCCTGGCTACAGCGTCACCAGCAGCAGCAGTCCCTTTCTCCATCTCGTTTTCTGCCTCCGTCTCTACTTCCATCTCTATCCCTTATAAGCCTCTCAGTCTGCCTTTCCCTTTCCTCTGCCTATGCCTCTGTCTGTATCTCTCCTCTCCTTTCTCCCTTTCTCTCTGTCTGTCTGTCTCTCGTATCTGCCTCTTACTTTGCCTCTTCCTTTCCCCTGTCTATGCCTCTATCTCTATCTCTCCTCTCCTTTCTCTCTTGTCTTCCTCTCTGTCTGTCTGTCTGTCTCGTATCTGCCTCTCACTTTGCCCCTCCCTTTCCCTGTCTATGTCTCTGTCTCTATCTGTCCCTCCCCTCTCGGTCTCTGTCTGCGGTGCTGAGTGCTCCTCTAGGCCCCTATGGCATCGACGGTGCCGTCAGCGGCGCACTAATCGTTTGCCAAGAGACTTGACGAGAGGCTCCCTCGTTGCCCCTTCCCTGCAAAACGTCCAGCTGATTGGAGTAGGCCATCTATCGATGGCCCTGCAGAACCAGATGAGTAAACATATCTGGCCACTGCCGCTAGAGGACTTCCGGGTCTCGGCTGCCGAGGCTCCCAACTGGGTGACTCAACCGGACGTCAGAAGAACCCTTCGGGCTGAGGAAGAGGAGGAGGGGAAAGGGAGCTGGAAAACATCGAGAACGAACCATATATATACATCACGGACAACGACCCTAGAAATTGTCCCTCAGTAAACAGCCTGTGTTCATATATAGGAACAAATGTACGCACGATACTATGAACGGTAATCTAATGACCGCTAATGTAATATGCATGACGCCGGACTGTGGCGCACGTCATTGTCCCGTCTTGTCACAGCCAATCACGGATGCTTTCCTAAATGCTTCTATTCATGTTCCGCGTCACGAGAGGAACGACCTATCTGTTATCAGACAATATGCACATATATAAGGTTCGAAGATCACGTATTTTTACAGTCTTATGTCGTATGTATATTTGCATAATATATACATACATACATATATACACACTTACATACATACGTATACATACATACGCACATACATACAATTACATACATACATACATAAATACATACATACATACATATATATGTACATACATACATACATAAATACATACATACATGCATACATACATGCATACATACATATATGCATATATGTACATACATACATACATACATACATAAATATATACATACATACATGTACATACATACGCACGTACGCACGTGCGTACATACAGAGGGACGCGGTGGTGTATTAGAGGGACGCGGTGGTTTATTAGGGGGACGCGGTGGTGTAATGGTGTAGGTCGGTGCCTTGTAACCGCAAGGTCGCAGGTTCGAATCCACCTTAAGCCACTGCGTAGCGACCCAAGTGCTTCTGAATCGTTGCTTCGATCTTATCAACTGTTTACGAAATACGACACTGTAATCTCCAGTATTTACTTATTTATTTGCATGAGATTATAAGACGCAAACAAGACACCAAACTAGCCAGACAAATAATGAACAAATGCAAATAACCAAACCGATCAATGTTTACAAAATAATATCTATATTTTTAATTGCAGTTATTGGTGCATTCCTTTTGTGAATAATTATATTCGCCTATTCGTTTGTTCGTTCGTTGTGTCATTAGTGCAACCGCATAAACATACAATTAAGTATTCGTTTAGGATATCCGATATACCTGCCCAGGAGCGTTTAACGTTTGTTACCGAAAGAAGAAAAAGCTGAATAATTATTTCGATCACAATAATGATTTTCGATCAAGCGATGAAAGAGATGTAACGGCTACTTCGCCAGCCTCCAAAAGGTTGCTGCAGTTGCTGCTGTTAGTGGTGGTGGTGGTGGTGGTGGTGGTGGTGGTGGTGGTGGTGGTGGTGGTGGTGGTGGTGGTGGTTGTGGTGGTGGTGGTGGTGGTGGCATTTATCTGGTCCAGCTGCTGTTAATTGAAATTATAAAACGGTTTCCGGTTTTGACGCATTCGGCGGTTGCCATGGTGATCGGCCATCTTCGTTCTTCGGATGACCAGACGATTAATCCCAGTTCAGCGATTATCTTTAGCACAGTAACCAAGATAGAGACGTATCTATACATTCTAAATATATTCATATATATATAGGCATAGCCTTTATGTATATATATATATGCATATGTATATGTATATATATTGAATATGTGAGCACATATGTATGAGTATGCGTGTGTATGTGTGTATGTGTGTGTATATAGAATAGAATAGAATATTCTTTATTGGAACCAATTGCAAACCGCATTTTGGTGTACAGCAACGTTAACATGTTTAATTTGTTTATACAGATAATATACTAATAATATGTTAATATTAGCTACTAACATGTGTCTCAATTATCCACAATTTATATATGTATGCGTGTGTATGTATTTGTATGCGTGTGTATGAGTATGCGTGTGTAGGCCCTATGTGTGTAGGTGTATGTGCATGCGTGTGTATGTGTATGATGTGTATGTGTATGTATTTGTATGCGCTGTGTGTATGTGTATGTGCGTGCGAATGTGTGTGAAATGATGGTTGTTAGCCTCTTCAAGAATCGTGGATCTGATGACGGCTGTTTTTCTGGGAGAAGAACGGAGGCGTTTGATCAGAGTGACGGCGTATAATTGGTCTTTTTGTGTCTCCTGAGATTTCACTCATGCTTTGGACAAGATTTACCCCGGAACTCGATTTACAAAGACTTTGCTTAGCAGCCACCACAGCCTGGTGATGTCTTGGACATAACTGCTGTGGCGGCATAGAAGTCCTTTGATCATAGTATTACAGTAATTACTGTATCGTATTCGCAATTCTGTATTAGAGTTAGGCGTTCGAGTGGCCCTATAAAGTTCTTGGATTCTATTATTATATTAATTACTGTAATCGCAATTCCCTTGTGGCGTTTAGCGCCAGAGTGTCTTGCTATTATTGCAGTCGAAGTAAAGTAGGTCTACAATTGCCATCATAATCATCTCGCGTTTCTTGTGATGTGGCTGCAGGCGGCTCTGACAATAACAGCATAATTGGAAAGCAAAGAGCTGTTCAACGCCTCTGTTATAATTACCGTAACGTTCCTCTCATGTCTCACTTGACATTTGAAACCCTGTCCACAGGCGTCGATTTTTACACAGAAGGCTTTACCATAGATCCGGCAGAGCATCACATAGTTTCCAAACGTAATTGCAATTAAAATTTATATAGCATTCCTTCGAGAGAACCTATTCAGAGGTGTGTTCGCTAGTCTAAATGATTGTTAGTGTAATAAGGAAAAGAAGTTTAATTGTGCATTAGTAGTGCATAATCTCTTTTTAAGTAAGTAAATATATTCAAACTAGATGTTTGCCCGTCTTAAGACGGCTTAAAAAGAATTTTAAAATGTATTTTTCGTTCGTTCTTTTCAGCCTGCGTGTATGTGTGTATGTGTTGTTACCAGAAACACATTACATGCAATTATAATTTATAATTACAACGAACTATTATAATTATTTCATTATTATATCAATCAATCAATCTAAAGTTCATATAGCGCCACTTCAGGGTACTCACTCATAGGCGCTCCCGATCCAAGCACGGCTGAAAAAGCTGGTTCTAAAGATACATATAGAAAGCAGAGGAAATTGTTTCCTAGGTAGGATACTATTTATTCCAGGTGGCCGGACCCACGATAGAGAAAGCCGGATATTGCATAATGAAAGTGCGTGCAAAAGGGACAAGCAACCATTATATAGGCCTATAATTATAATTATAACAATTAGGCCTCTAACAAGAGAAACAGAAACGGCGGCCTGCTCACAGATAGCCTATCGGCACAAACGTTCAGAAATAAATCTCGATCTCCTTAGTAAATTATAACCCTGGAATCGAACTTTTATATAGCGCCTATTTTAAAAAAGAGACCCGTCAACAGCGCTCACGAACTGGTGACACGAAGTCAGGACAATTATAGACTGGTGGTCGTGAAGCTGGTGGTCGTTGTCGCGTTGACGTTCGTTATAAAGGACTTGAAATCCGTGGAGATCGCCTCTATTAGATGGAAGGGTGGTTGTGACAAGATGATGAACCGCTGCTCACCGGGACACATTGACGACCGTTCCCAACCCACAACATCAGAAGACGTCACCCCATCTGGAGGCTGGCGTAGGCGGATCCAGCCAATGCAATTTTTTGCGTGTACGTGTGTGCATATGTGTGTATGTATGTACGCATGTATGCATGTATGCATGTATGTATGTGTGGAGATGTATGTATGCATGCATGTATGCATGGATGCATGTATGTATGTATGTATGTATGTATGTATGCATGTATGTATGTGTGGAGATGTATGTATGCATGTATGTATGCATGTATGTATGTATGTATGTATGTGTGTCTTCGTAGGCCCTATGTATGTATGTATGTATATATGCGTGTGATATATGTATGCATGTATGTATGTATGTATGTATGTATGTGTGTGTGTGTATACGTAGGCCCTTGGCATGTAAGTTTATATGTATGCATGCATGTATGCATGGATGCATGTATGTAAGCTTATGTATGTATTTATATAAATGTATGTATGCATGTATGTAGGCCCTACAGAGTCTATATATGTAGGCCCCTATGCATGTATACGTGGATGGATGGATCAAATCCGTGTTTCACGGATGAGAGCAGCGTGTAATCTTAGGTTTAGCAATGTATGTAAGCCTATATGTATGTGTATTATGTTTGTACGTATGTAAGTGTGCATGCGTA
Organism: Allolobophora icterica; assembly: GCA_963556255.1. Taxonomy (NCBI): domain Eukaryota; kingdom Metazoa; phylum Annelida; class Clitellata; order Crassiclitellata; family Lumbricidae; genus Allolobophora; species Allolobophora icterica. Next base: position 36,677,864 of record OY744614.1, on the reverse strand, counting down.
TACCATGAACTCGCCATAGCAAATTTTTTTATTTCAAGGATCTCACAAAAGCACGTGACTTCGTACTCAGCATTCTCCAAACGGTCGACACAAGACAGCGTAACTGATTTTCACGTTAGAAAACGTCCAGAAACACACAAAATCAATAGAAAACCGAAGAACTACCTCGAGAAACGCCGACTCGTTCCCAGAGCATCCGGTCTGACGGTCATACACTCAAGCAAACATTGCAAAATAACAATATTTTGATCGACGAGTTTGAACTAAAAAGAAAATGGCGGCAGACGCTTAACGGTAATCGTCGACGATTTGTGCGGAGCATTCTGGGACATTTGGTGCTTTAGACGAATGTTGCTTTTATGGATTCGTTTTAGTTTTTTCTCTTACATTTCGTGTATTGAAACATTTGGCGATTATTCTTCCTTGTAATATTACGGCAAATATAATGGACCGAGTAAATATAAAGTATTTTGGCCAATTAATACGCTGTTGTTTGCTACATTTCTTATTTATTTACGGCACAATTTAGGCTGCAGTTAAAGAGGAACTGACTGTCCAGTATACCGAGCTGTTTCGCAGCAGGCTTTATGGCTACTATAGCATTCATACTGCGCCCATATTAAATATTCTCCGTGGAAAAGAAGAGTATAAACGCCGGGAAGATTTAATCCCTGTGGACAAATTAGCAACATAAAAAACTGAACTGACGTGATTCGTTCACTGCTAATTCTTCATCTATGATTCAGCGAGGGCGTTCGTCTGCACCCGTTTTTATACCAGTGTTTATACTTCATTCGACATTTATAGACAGCGCCCAGTATTGGACGATGATGACAGCGCGTCTTGCTGTGGGTCGTGGTTTACGGTGTTGTAAAATCGGCTGATTTTACTGCTCCACCCACAGGTCAACTCACAGTCTGTAGTTTACGAAACGATTGATCTACTGCCTGGTTTCAGCTGTAGCCAACCGCCCGCCCGACCGCCTAACCGATAGTGCAATTCTCGGATATACGCGGCTGATCTGAATTCTTGGAAACAATAAATCCCCCGGTCTTTGGCCCTTAACGTTCGAATGAGCAATAAATCGTCTCCAGTCTTTACTACCTTCCGAACGCGCCTCGTTGCCCAGTAGCGAAATCACGGCAGATTCAGACATCGGAAGCTGATCTGGAATAAGGAGCGTCAAGGATAGTGGGATAGCAGAAGCAACATCAGCAGAAGCAGAAGTGTTGATGTTATAGCCCTGTAGAAGGAGAAGAAGAAGAAGAAAGAAGAAGAAGATGCTGAAGAAGAAGAAGAAGAAGAAGAAGAAGAAGAAGAAGAAGAAGAAGAAGAAGAAGAAGAAGAAGAAGAAGAAGAAGAAGAGGAAGAGGAAGAGGAAGAGGAAGAGGAAGAGGAAGAAGAAGAAGAAGAAGAAGAAGAAGAAGAAGAAGAAGAAGAAGAAGAAGAAGAAGAAGAAGAAGAGGAAGAGGAAGAGGAAGAGGAAGAGGAAGAGGAAGAGGAAGAGGAAGAGGAAGAGGAGGAGGAAGAAGAAGAAGAAGAAGAAGAAGAAGAAGAAGAAGAAGAAGAAGAAGAAGAAGAAGAAGAGCAGTCCCTTAGACTACCCTGAGTGGCAGCCATGGGGATGAAGCGTTAGAGACTCCATTTTTCTTATCCTCGTCACATGAGGGCGGGTGGCCAGTCCTCTTCATCACCGTCTGATTTATCCACCTACAGTGTACGGTCAGTGTACTTGTCATAGCAAAGTCCCTACAAGGCCTCGAAGATATATGAGAGAGTATATAAGTGCATGAGATTCAAGCGAAACCGATAGGATGGTTCAGAACCCTACACGTTTTATGATACTCCTAGTTCATCCTACTAAAGATACAATAAGGACCGACCAATTTTTTTACTTTATATTATTTCATAGTTCATGTAGTCCGTGTATACGTAGACAAAAGCTGATCTCTCATTGGATCCCAGGTGATCTTGTGCTAGGTATGAGGAGAATATCTTAGGCCCATAATTAGCAGAAGACTCAGGTGCAAGTGTGAGCGTGTGCAATGCATAGCAGATCCACTTGACTCTCCATGGCAGACAAAATCTAACCGAATAATCGCCTCCGCAGCTGGTCCCGTCCTTCGAGGGACGGACGCGATCGACTCTCACGGTTGCACCGAGGGTAATGGCCGTCGACGCCGCCCCCGTCTTGTCCGGTGCGTAACCCGTCTCCGGGATCTAGTGAGCTGATCCATTGATGCACAGCCTCAAATACCAGAAATTTCAACTGCACACTCTTCCTTAAACTGTGAAACTGTAAGTTTGGTCCTTAGGGCAAAAGGACCAAGTCAAAGGACCTAAAGACCAAGACTGATCCATTGATGCACTGCCTCAAATACTAGAAATGTCAAAGGACCTAAACACCAAGTCAAAGGACCTAAAGACCAAGTCACCTACAGACCAAGTCAAAGGACCTAAAGACCATGTCACCTACTGACCAAGTCAAAGGACCTAAAGACCAAGTCAAAGGACCTAAAGACCAAGTCACCTACAGACCAAGTCAAAGGACCTAAAGACCATGTCACCTACTGACCAAGTCAAAGGACCTAAAGACCAAGTCAAAGGACCTAAAGACCAAGTCAAAGGACCTAAGGACCAAGTCAAAGGACCTAAAGACCAAGTCAAAGGACCTAAAGACCAAGTCAAAGGACCTAAAGACCAAGACTGATCCATTGATGCACTGCCTCAAATACTAGACATGTCAACCGCACACCCTTCCTTAAGCTGTCAAACTGCAAGTCAACTGGTAATTAAAATTTCAAGTATTATAATGAAATCGCGTGCAGTTGACTTCAGCTAGTCTCTCAAATACAATACAATACAATACAACTGTATTTTGATATTGCCCTCCTTACAAAGTTCAGAAGTGCACACGACCATACGACAGAACATCGATGGCGCATGGGTCGCTACGCAACGGCTTGAGGTAGATTCGAACCTGCGACCCTCCGGTTACAATTAAGGCACCAAGCATACCACTATGCCACCGCGTCCCCTCTCAACTATTCATACTGCACGCTCCAGGCAAGTCAGCTGCACTCTCGACAATGTCAACTGCACATGTTGTGTCTGAAAGCACGCTACTTTAGGCCATGAATTGGCGTCTCTCCGATTCTATAACGCCACTAGCTAGGGTCGAATGTCCTCAAAGGGAGTAATGGGACTTAATGGCCGCCACAGACTGGGCTTGGATTAATTCCTCCCCGCCGAGAAGGGGAGAGCGAGACGGGCGAGATGACTCACTGGGAAACAGTCCGTCCTTTTATCACCAATCAGTGGAGCGTGAAGCGTGGTCGATAAAAGCATCGTATCGATCACCTGACCTCTTCTCCCCTTCCCCATCCCTGGGTCCGTTTCCGCTCTGAAAGATCGCAATCGTGACCGAAGAGCCTCGGATCAATCGACCGTAAAGAATTTCGCCTCCCGTCCAAGTCAGGAAGGCGTCGAAACAGTCAGCAATCGACCGATCGGACGACTTCTCTGGCCCTGCAACTGACGTCTCGCTAAACCAGATACTTATGCACTATCTATCAAGCACACCGACCGACTATCTGCTTCAGTTGCTGTGGTCAAGAAATACAAGTATACCACACACACACACGATGGGGATCAGAGATAATTATAATAATAGTAGTAGTAGTAATAATAATAATAATAATAATAATAATAATAATAATAATAATAATAATAATAATAATAATAATAATAATAATAATAATAATAATAACGCCATCGCATTTCGTGGCACTTTCACTAATGTTGCGGAGGACGAGGCCTGATTTTCAGACATTCATCAACAGCTCCTAACATAAATTTTTAGACTCCCGGGGGATTCAATGTACCTCGGGGGAAAAATAATAATAATAATAATATCGACATCATCTGGAGAGCTCAGAGCAGAGCGAAAATCTCTACGCGGAAAGAGCCCTTTAAGGATCACTTGTCCCCGAGGTACTAAATAGGATTCAAATGTATCCGGGTAGAAGACATTAATAATGATTTAAAGTTTCAGACGTCAGTATTGAGTCAGAGTCTTGAAGTGGCATAGCTAAACTACCAGCACGGTTGCAGGTCAATCGTGTCTCGTAATCGTAATCGAAAACTCCAAACTTCTAAAGCGCCATTCGAAAGCCAAGCGCAGGGAACCAGCTTATTCACGAGCGCTGCGTCAAGTCAGATGGGGTTTCCCAAAGAGTAGTCCAAAGGAGGTTCCAGTCCGGTTTCCAGGAGGTACAGATCAAGAGATGAGGCACTCTCAGACAGCAGACAAATTCTGCCTCCGAATTTCCTGGACACAGTCATCTAGAGAGCTGTATAGTTACAACGATCGGCGATTTGCATAAGACCGTTCTTGCGTCTGTGCGTTCGTACATCCGTGAACTTGATTGAACATGAAACGCACCCGACGGACCGAGCCGAGAAGAAGTCGGTTCTGCGGCCGACGACATCACCACCGTCGTCTATACTGTCGAAGCATCCTTAAAGTCAACAGTCGTTAAAACGTCCGTCCTTTTGCTCTGGCTGTTTCAAGAGACGCCGATATCAAACCGAACATCATTGGCATCGATTGGTGAAACAAATCAACACCGTTTTGACAGTTTGCTTGGCCGCAAAGGTCTATATGGGCTCAGGCTGAAGATAAAAAGAAAGTGCCGCTCTTTCTTAGCCGCACTAATTTGACCCAGCGCGGCGGAATACATGGCTGTCAACGGAACATCCAGAGGTCAAATAAGGATGCACTTAATATACATACATATGCAAGCACACACAGTATAACATGTAACAGTATATAATATATATATATATATATATATATATATATATACAGTATACACGTATAGGCCAATATATAAAAGTACATATCTAGCCGACATGTTTATCTGTACAAGTATATATATTTAGCCGTATAATATATTTATACAAGTACAGAGTATATATATGAATTCATAGGCAGCTTTAGCTTTGACTGTAAACTGTATTTATTACAATAATAATAAATACAATAAATGTTATTATTTCCGGTCCAGTGCAAAATGTGTGATTGACAGTTTTGACAGATCAGCTTAATTAAAGTTTTCTTCCTTGGAGTTTTCACGCGGAGTGTGTCTATATCGAGGAGCTACAGAAATCGACAGCTACAGTACATTACAAGACAATGTTATAAATGTACATTTCCGAAGACAATGCTTGAAATTTGTAAAATCATCAGCGTGGAGTTCATGACTGTATACACTAACTTAGGTTAGTGTATACACTAACCTAAGTGTATACACTAACAGTAGTACAGTGATTGCTGGAGTATTACACTGGGGCTTTATCAGATTTAGTCCACAGGAGTTGGGGGATCTATTTGCCCATCGGGTAATCACAAGATTCGAACGTTAGGACGGTGTGTACTTCGTATGTGAGTATGTATTTTTGTAATGTATGTATGTATGTAATACGATATGTTTGTATGTATGTATGTACGTATGTACGACTGTATGTTTGTATGTATGCTTGTATGTACGCATGTACGTTTTTTGTATGTATGAATGTATGTATGTTTGTATGTATGTACGTATGTTTGAATCTATGTTTGTATGTATGTATGCTTGTATGTATGCGCCTCTGAGTAGTTGTCTTGAAGATGCGCTATATAAATCTATAAACGAATGAATGAATGTATGTTTGTTTGAATGTATGTTTGTATCTATGTTTGTATGTTTGTTTGCATGTATGTATGTATGTATCAAGACACTCAGCATAGCGCGTTTTAAGCACCTCAACTATAGGCGCCGTCTTTTAAACTAAACACTTTCAAATCGACTCAGTGGTAATCGACGTACGGCAGTTTATTGCTTCATTATTGCTCTTATTAGGCGTCACTGTCGAGTGAAACCATCAATCGATTGGGCTGAGAAAATAGTGCTCCAAGGGTTTTCTCAAGGATCCTCTATATGTACGCAATAACGACAGCATCAGAGAGGAAGGGAGATTTGAAACTGCAGATTGTATACGTTTCAAGGCGAGCGTTTCAACCAATGGACTTATATTTTCTCAAGGATCCTCCGTATACGCAATAACGGCAGCATCAGAGAGGAAGGGAGTTTTGAATCTGCAGATTGTATACGTTTCAAGGCGAGCGCTTTAACCGATGGGCTTATAGCGTGTGACCATCTGAGACTCTGACACAGAGCTGTGGCACGTTGATACGAATTCGCAACGCATTGATGTCTCAGTATGACGCGACTATTATTATCACTACGCATTTATTAAGCGCTACTATAAAACAGTGTGGGAATTGTAGAAAAAAGACTGGGGTGGGTTGAACATTTTATCCGTATTTTGCAAACTGATGTCAACGAAATTTGAAAGCAGCTGATTTCAACGCTAGCAGTTTTGCAAGTCAGACTTGATTCAAAATCAATTCCTTTGTTGAGAAAATAAAAAATGCATACATGATAGACCATGGAAATTTCTTCTCTTAGTCATAGTCTAAGAGTCAAATGATGCTAAATCACACTGGCACAACTGAGGGGGTTGGAAACGACCCCCTGGGATGTGCAATGAAGACTTAACTGTGGAGGTCTTAAGAAAGACTAGGGGGTTGAACCCCTCAACCATCCCGACAATTCTCACCCTGCTTCCAAATGACCTGTAGTATCAATCTATAACTCAGCAATTGTGAGTGAAGGACTTGCTCAAGGTCCCTATACACAGTAACCGCGCCTCCGAGGAATCTCGAACCCGTACACTGCGCGCTACAAGGCAAGCGCTCTAACCAATCGGGTATACCGTGTCCTACAATATGAAGTTGACCCATCTGACCTGACCTAAATGCAGGTGCTCATGTCATATGCGACCTAATAATAGACCAGGAAGAAATCCCCTTCGGCCGCTTAATCCGATGTCATTTACAGCTGAGATTAACACGCGTTCTGTGCGGATGAATGGAGATCAGGGATTTCAGAGGCGTCCAAAAACCGTCGACCTGTTCTGATCATCAGGGCATTGCGTGTTAGCACGATTCCCCGGCATAAAGGCCACATTTCTGATCGTACAGTGCAGGCTTGTCATTTCAGGCTTATCCAGTTTCATGTAGGATCATAAAAGCCTCTCCAATAACAGCTGTTGGCATGTTTGTTCAGGGTCATAATTATGTAGACATGCATGCATGTATGTGTATGTGACGGTATGTATGTATGTATATATGCGTATGTTTGCATGTAAGTAGATATATGTATGTTTATATGTGCGTATGTATGTAAAAACTATGCAAGTACATATGTGTGTAGGTATGTATATTGGCATGGGTTGCCCGTAGAGTAATGGATATCACACTGGCGTGAAGAGCAGTAGGTACCAAGATCGAATCCAGTAGACCCGTAAGGTTTATTCAGCCTTCCACTCGCTGGGTGGCGGCGGTGGTTAAATGAATAGTAGGCCGTGATTGGCGCCCTGTTGGCTGCCGTATAAACAGTTTTATTCAACTTCTGTAAAACTGTTATCGTGTGCTTCTACTGTATACATGTAGCCCATGTAAGGCGCCCTGCGTGGCTGCCGTTTCTACTATAATGTATGTTCACTGTACAGCGCAGTGCGGTTAGCAGGCGCTTAAATAAAGAACAGATTATATTATATATATATGTATGTTTGTATGTATGTGTGTATGTAAGTATGTATGTATCGATGTATGTATCGATGTATGTATAAATGTATGTATGTATGTATGTATGTGTGTATGACATTGTATGTACATGTATTTATCGATGTATGTATTCATGTATATGTACGTATACATATAATTATGTATGTACGTTTGTATGTATTAAAGGCTCTCATTGTACAGCGTCTTTGATGTAAAGTGTCACGCGTTATCTCTCTTCACTTTCATCATTGTATTCGAATCCTGTCTTGTCCTGTGGGGGATATTGACAATTCCATTCAGGCCTAACCTTTAAGGAAATGAAATATGAAAAGACGTTATTAAAGGATAATGATTTACGGTTATTTGGTGCAGTTAAGATATATGTTACCTTAGCGCATGCACCTGAGAAGAAGCATACGTAAGTAGTGAAATTAGGGAAATCATCATCTTTATTTTCATAATCATCATCAAGATCATCATCCTCATATCTTCGACTGATGTGAAGTCGAGATGTAAAGGGAAAAACTAAAAGGAACAAAAGTCCAGTTTCGTTAGGGCAGCTAATTAACAAAATAGCATGCAACTGAGATGGGTATTAATTAGCGCAGAAGTACAGGGAAGACGCATATAGTATATTTAGTACAGCCTACGTCTTCGTTGCAAATAACAAAGGGCTTTCGTTAACAACACAATACCAAAATAAATTGGTTTTTACATTAACAATAGAACTACTATATTGTATAAATTACCTAATCATGTTCTCTTTCCAAAGTGTAAAGGATGTGCGTTGATTTTTGTAGCTCCCGCAGTATCATACAAAAGGTGGCAGAAGTGGCAGCACAGTCGCGTCTCCCTCTGTTTCAACCAACAAACATCTTGAAGATTACAAGTCCTCTTCGGCGGCCAAAACTGACGCACACGAAACTAACTGCAGGGAGACTTCGAGTTTCACCAAATTTCAAAGTAATCTCGATTTCAGTAAGTTGATTAACGCCAATATCCGGAAGTAAACAGCCTTTTGACGCTTCTATTAATTACAATAAAAGTAAGGCATGTTGGAATTTATTGATGAAACTGGGATTTAGAAGTCTGCCTGCTATAGGGGCAACTACTGTATACTATAGAGGCAACTACTCCTCTACTATAGAAGCAACTACTCATCTACTGTAGAGACAACTACAGTACTCCTGTACTATATAAGCAACTACTCCTCTACTATAGAGGCAACTACTCCTCTACTATAAAAGCAACTGATCCTCTATTATAGAGGCAACTACTCCTCACCTAGAACCAGCACCACGTAAGTGCCATGGATACAGGGCGTATACATAGTTCGATTAAGAGGGTTCACTAAAGAGAATACAGAAAATAAGAAACGATGACATAAGACAATCATCAAAACAACTCTGCTAGACAAAGTCGTTCAATGAAGACTCCGATGGTTTGGACATGTAGAGAGAATGCCAGTTGACCGAATCCCAATGCAATGCACTACATGCAAGATTCGAAGGGAAAAGACACACAGGCAGACCAAGGCTACGCTGGATAGATAACATAACTGAGGACATAACATCACTTGGACTAACACTAGAGGGGCAATGGATTTGACAAATGACCGAGGACAATGGAGATCATTTATTCGTACACATCTGGTCAAATGACTGGAATCAGGAACAGATGATGAAAGATGGTTCACGTCATCCCATCCCTGGTGCCTGGCACCACCTACTGCCTTAGTTGTGATTTTGTGTTGCACGTGATTCTAGCAACGCTAGGCAAAGTAAAATAAGGAATTGTATGACAACGAATTGTCAATTTCACATAACAAATCAGGACTCGAACCGCTACTGCACAGTTGATAGGCAAACGCGTTAGTAATCTGCCACTAAGCCTTAGCTAACTGCCGTTTACGATGCCTTTACTCTGTAAAGACTCTAAGAGTTTCAGGCTGACATTCATAGTAGACAATTCTAGACCCTCTTTCAGCCTTCCCTTCCATAATTGATGCATTCATTAAGTCTCTCACTGCAGAAGAACTTAGTCATGTTGTGTTCATTGGTGATGGTGTATACTCTCAATTGAAACAGAGTACTTCCATCATGCAGGGCTTATCCGGGATTCCTTAGCTTTCATTCGGCAAATTACCTTGCGAGAAGCCCATGAACATTTGATGGAACCCATACGGGCTCTATAAGGGTCCCATTTGCGGATATTGTCCCAAAGGCGCTTTTACGCATAGGCGCAATAGGCGCGCTTAGGGTCCCAAATCTTGGAGGGCCCAAACAAATGAAATTTTTTTCAATTATGAAAAATAACATTTTTGAATTTTGAATTATTTTATATATAACCAAAGTTCTATTTTTTACAATTTTGCATTCATATAAAAGTATATTATTGTAATTTATAATTGTTTTGTTCATTTCGGGTAATAATTAATTTTTGTGCAATTGTGCAAAATGACATCATGTTCAGAAGAGCCTTCAAAACTTTTTTGCGCCTAGGTCCCCTTTTTCTGTAAACGCGCCTCTGTATGGTTCCCTACGAATCCCACGTAGGCATGCTGACAAGATAGGGCTTTAACTGAGGAATTTTAGACGAATTAAATATCATTATGTAATAAATGAAACAGTCTTTGACTGCAGTGATCCTTGTAACATTCAATGATATTTCTCGCAAACAAGTTTGCAGCTTTTCCTATGTGTTTTGATGCCTCACATGAAGTATATTGCGCTTTGGCCGATTATAAATGAAAACAGGTCACGAGAACAGTCTGAATTAGAAAATATTGTCATATTTGCGGAAAGACACTCGCTATTACTCTTTGCTATGCACCGGACTATTGCAATATACGCGTTACGGATGCCAAACACGCGGAATAAGCATTCATGCATGTCACGAGGTCGTAGATACAGAAGCTGTAAAATAAGATTTTACCCATAGGTGTACTATATGCATGGTCTAAATGCTCTGCAGAATATTCTGTACAGTGGTGCAATTCGAAAAGAACGTTTTCATCTCTTTTTCCATCTTTAACGCTGTCATGAGTTCTTTTTATTATAAATTGTATACAGCGCAACTTCAAGAAACAACTAATCAGCATTAGCTGTTACTGCTACTACTTCTTCTTCTTCTTCTTCTTCTACTACTACTACTACTACTACTACTACTACTACTACTACTACTACTACTACTACTACTACTACTACTACTACCACCACTACTACTACTACTACTACTACTACTACTACTACTACTACTACTACTACTACTACTACCACTAATAATAATAATAATAATAGTAATAATAATAATAATAATAATAATAATAATAATAATAATAATAATAATAATAATAATAATAATAATAATAATAATAATAATAATAATAATAATAATAATAATAATATTTTCGTGTTTATTCGCAAGCTCACTAACAAACCGCAGTAAGTTATATTGAAACATTGAAACCTGGCGTTCCAATTATCAAGATCTTATTGAACACACGTCTTGGCATCCTGTCAGACGCCCGCTCATTTTACTGCTCCCTGGGAGTGGATTGCTGAGTCGACCTGCAGGGGACTTGCGGGTATCGAACCGCGACTTTCAAGATCTTATGTTCTTCATGCAAGAGTATTACCATTCATGTATCTCTTTTCCCCTCCCCGAAATTTCACAGTAAACGAAACAATTCACGAATAATTTAGGTAGCTGTCATTTCCCCTTTCTCCAGATCCAGATTTATTTGTAGTCGCTCTCCTATGTATATATATGGAATACGGGAGGGGGATAGAGTAGTGGTAACACTCATGGCCAGGAGAGCATAAGGTACGCGGATCAGTTTCAGTTTCAGTTTCAGTTTATTGTTCCCAGCAACAACATGACAACAGCATCATAGCAGTGAAACAGCACATAGTACAGGTGAGGAAACAGCACATACTACTACTACTACTACTACTACTACTACTACTACTACTACTACTACTACTACTACTACTACTACTACTACTACTACTACTACTACTACTGCTACTACTACTACTACTACTACTACTACTACTACTACTACTACTACTACTACTACTACTACTACTACTACTACTACTACTACTACCACTACTACTACTATTAGGATCGACTCCCGTAACCCCCCTCTAGGGCGGCGCCTTGCATGGCTGCCAAACGGTGTGTTTAATTAAGATGTTGATTGTACTCTGGTGTTTCAATGTAATCTTACTGCGTCTGTCGGTTTGAAATAATACAGAATATAATTATAAATTATTATTATATATATATACATATATATATATATATCGATTTGAATTTCTCGGAACAATCGTCTGCTTCATACTATAGGCCTTACTGTTTGCATGAATCAACTCCACGTTTACGGTTTGATTGAGGCTTTAAGAGCGCCTCTTTAGATCAATTTGACAGTCCTGTAAACAGCGCTGTATGAAGACTTCTAAAAGGAGCTTTAGAAATTATTTTCTGATATCGATTGTTTCATGTGACGAATCATTCATCGCACAAGAAACACAACAGTCTTTTCCTTAACAATTCTATAATTAAATACTCGGTGGGATTATATCATTAATGCGACGAATCGCAGAGGATTTTATCCGTGGAATAATTGGAACGGTGGGTGCATTCGCCATTTCACAATAGGCAAAAATAACACTTTGTTACAAAGTATTATAGAAAACGTATGCTTCTTTCCTTGTTTATCCTGGCAACGGATGCTACTTTCCTTGATTGTCTAGATAACGGATGCTACTTTCCTTGTTTATCCTGGCAACGGATGCTACTTTCCTTGTTGATCTAGATAACGGATGCTACTTTCCTTGTTTATCTAGACAACGAATGCTACTTTCCTTGTTTATCCATAGACAACGGATGCTACTTTTCTTGTTTATCCTGGCAACGGATGCTACTTTCCTTGTTTGTCTAGATAACGGATGCCACTTTCCTTGTTTATCTGGACAACGGATGCCACTTTCCTTGTTTATCTGGACAACGGATGCTACATCCTTGTTTATCCCCTAACGCTGGTTTACAACATGAGTTGCTTGTGCGAAGAGTCAAACATTTATAGGGAATTCTACTCTCTTCGAGTTGATGCGCGAGATTTCGTTTTTAAAATAAGTTATCTGATGCAGCTAGTTACTTAAAATCATATAACACATGCAGTAAAGTGTAGGCCTATATTATAGAGCCTATATTTTAGGCCTGTATTAGGGCAAATATATTTCATGCCTAAAATAAGACCTACTTTATAAGCCTATTATAGGGCCTATATTAATACGGCCTATATTATATGCTAATAACAGGACCTATGTTATAGGCCTATAATGTTAAAGGACCTATATTATAGGCCTATTAGGGCCTATATCATAGGCCTATTAGGGCCATAACATATTACAGGCCTATATTATTACGCAATCATTTGATTTAGATCTGTGGTAATGAGTTCCATTGTTTCGCCATGAATGAAAACGGTAGATTGTTACCGAGAACCATAGATGCTTTTGCAGTCATTGATGTTTATGAGATCATTTAATTTCATGAGACTATTTCGTTTTATGAGACCATGGTCTGACCTTACACTCAGCGGACCAGTTTGCCAGCGCGGAAAAACACTTTTTGCTCTCCTTTGTGTTACGTATATATATGCAAGCATGCATACACACACACCTACACACACCTACACACACCTACACACCTACACACACACACACACACACACACACACACACACACACACACACACACACACACACACACACACACACACACACACACACACACACACACACACACACACACACACACACACACACACACACACACACACACCTACACACACACACACACACACTAGGGCTTATATATGTAGTAACTTATATGCACATACACTGCATCTATATACACATATTCACTATTAGATATACATATGTATATACACTATATATACTCATATATACACTACTACATATATACGCATGTCCTTTATATAGGAGGCCGTCTGTAGTATAATATTATCGCATCTCATCACCATCTTGTCGGCTGTTAACCTGATGGGAGTTGAGAAGAGAAGACCCTCTGGACCATCACAATCATCCACCTATTACCAGCGTTGCTCCTCTGGCCATTTCAGCCGCAGTCGCCTCCCGTGAGTCCAACCCCTTTAGACCGCCACATCGGGTCTATTTTTGAACGATACACGTGTCTACAAACACATACACACGCTCACAAACAGCGAGACAGCACACATACAAACGCATCTTGTCATCGTGTATAATAGAAGCAAGGCGGTCGGAGAACTCCGAACATCGGGGGTTGAGCAATTGTGTGTGGATCAAAGGATCATATGTAGACCAAGTCATAGGACCTATTAGTAGGGTCAAACTATGAAAAAAAAGTGATGAACCCGGAACAAATTGCAAGAAAACGTTTTATGATGATTTTCGGGTGCATTTGGTCTGGAGATGAACATACTAAAAGTTTACCAAAATCGGACCACGGGAAAAGGTCAAATTTTGGCGCCAAAAAAGATGGCCGCCAATGGAGAATGAATGACTCAAATGTACACAACTTGCTTAAATTGACAGAAGCAAATCATGTAACAATTTGCTAACAGGTGTTTCTAGACTAATTTGACGCTGCTGAAAACGAAAATCGAGGTTAGGAAGCTGGATTTTTAGCGGTTGCATGGAAAAACAAGATGGCGGACAAAATGGTGGCCAAATATCTTCGAATGGCTGTAAGTAAGGTCATGTATGTGATGGAAACATGATTTTAGAGTCTAAATTAACACTTTCCGGGTCAAGGAATGCGATGGAACTAAAGACACATATGTAGCACTGCCTAAAAACAAAATGGCGGACAAAATGGCGGCCAAGTATCTTCGAATTGCTATAAGTAATGTCATGTATGTGATGGAAACATGATTTTAGAGTCTAAATTAACATTTTCGAGGTCAAGGAATGCGATGGAACTAAAGACACATATGTAGCACTGATAAAAAAACAAAATAGCGGACAAAATGGCGGCCAAGTATCTTCAAATGGCTGTAAGTTAAAATTTTCTCTCATATTTTAAATTTAAGAACATTTTACAATATTAGCCTTGAAAATTAATGATAACATTAATTAAAAATTTCACAGATTGTCCTCAGTGTCCTCTTCATCTGAAACTGGCTCTTGAGTCGTATTGTCGCAGTTGCCATGCTGACAGTGTCCACAAGCTGTGGTGCATTCAAGCCCATGTCTTTTGCAGCTACAATGCAATGTGTTGCATCGTGCAGAGCAATTGCAACTGATCATTCTAAGAAGTCTGTCTGGTGCAGGACTAATGTCCATCATGACTGGAACAAATTTATCATCTTGAATAATCCAGCCCCATTTAGTTGGATCCATATCGTCACTCTTGCCCAACCACTGCATGACTTGTAAGTAAGTTCGCCGAGAGTGAAGGTTTGTGGCCGATGGTGTTGGAGGTAGTCT
Organism: Allolobophora icterica; assembly: GCA_963556255.1. Taxonomy (NCBI): domain Eukaryota; kingdom Metazoa; phylum Annelida; class Clitellata; order Crassiclitellata; family Lumbricidae; genus Allolobophora; species Allolobophora icterica. The sequence continues at coordinate 36,662,690 of OY744614.1, read as the reverse complement.
TTCGGGCTTCACAAAGGTCTTTGCAATGGATACTTTCCTACACAAGATGTTGTAGCGTAGTGAAACTAGAGATTCAATCTCGATCCCCTTAAACATGGATACCATTGCTATGCAACCAGTGGTCTCTACAGTAACTTGATCTGCGTTCGGTGCACAGAAGATCTTTGAACAACTGCGAAATACAGGATCGCCACTGACTACTTTCTGAAAGACTGACTTCTTGCCGACCCCATAGATACCTGAAGTACTGTCACAACCGGAGAACGCATGGGCGAACAACAGGTCAGAGCATACCTCATCACCAAGTAACTGTTTTAGAACCTTGATGTTATATACAAAAGACTTTACTTTGTCTTTGTCGGATCGAAAGTAAAGGTCCCTACAGTCAGTTGCAGCGTGATACAGCAACAAAACCAATAGGTCTGTGTCTTCTCCGATGAGGGTTGTTCTCTTGTAAGATGACATTTCAATGGCTGCTTTGACTATGCAGTCTGCGTCTCCTTCAGCGTGTATGACATAAAGATTTGATGTGAAAGACGAGTAGTTATCAGCAATTGTACTGTAGGTGCTTCCTTCCTTCCATTTTAACCGATGTAGAAGTGAACCTCCATCAAGGACGTAGTGATCAGTCTTCGGGATGGACTGAAGTACAGCAGCATCAGATGACTTAACATGGTTTCGTACGGCCTCCTGAAGTTGCGCTTTTTCCGGCTTTCGTAACAGATACTTTGCTTCAAACAACGATGGCGGATATGGTGAAAGTTCATACTTCATCACGTCATCTAGGTATAAATCTCCAGACTGTGATACAATCAGGAACCTCTGAAACAAAAGAGCTGGATCAATGGACCGATCCTCACTAACCTTGATGCCTTGAGCGGATGCTAATGTCTTGACTTTATTCTTACGCTTATATGAATATTCGAAAACAGATTGTCCTTTCATTTCTGTAACTATGCTTTTACCTAAAGTGAAAAGATCTTGGACATTTACATTCTTATCTTTATGGCAAGGCCACCGTCGTTTTTGATGGACGACCAAGTACGAAACACAATACACATCTACGTCGAAGAAGTAATGTTGCAAACAATGTCACCATCAGAGAGGCAACACAATTTGTTGGAAAAATGCAAGATTTCCTCTCAAATGAGACGATTAAACAGGCCATCATCAACCTCATCGCTGACCGCTTACGACAGAGAGGCTGTCATGTCATACACGCTGAAGGAGACGCAGACTGCATAGTCAAAGCAGCCATTGAAATGTCATCTTACAAGACAACAACCCTCATCGGAGAAGACACAGACCTATTGGTTTTGTTGCTGTATCACGCTGCAACTGACTGTAGGGACCTTTACTTTCGATCCGACAAAGACAAAGTAAAGTCTTTTGTATATAACATCAAGGTTCTAAAACAGTTACTTGGTGATGAGGTATGCTCTGACCTGTTGTTCGCCCATGCGTTCTCCGGTTGTGACAGTACTTCAGGTATCTATGGGGTCGGCAAGAAGTCAGTCTTTCAGAAAGTAGTCAGTGGCGATCCTGTATTTCGCAGTTGTTCAAAGATCTTCTGTGCACCGAACGCAGATCAAGTTACTGTAGAGACCACTGGTTGCATAGCAATGGTATCCATGTTTAAGGGGATCGAGATTGAATCTCTAGTTTCACTACGCTACAACATCTTGTGTAGGAAAGTATCCATTGCAAAGACCTTTGTGAAGCCCGAAAGACTACCTCCAACACCATCGGCCACAAACCTTCACTCTCGGCGAACTTACTTACAAGTCATGCAGTGGTTGGGCAAGAGTGACGATATGGATCCAACTAAATGGGGCTGGATTATTCAAGATGATAAATTTGTTCCAGTCATGATGGACATTAGTCCTGCACCAGACAGACTTCTTAGAATGATCAGTTGCAATTGCTCTGCACGATGCAACACATTGCATTGTAGCTGCAAAAGACATGGGCTTGAATGCACCACAGCTTGTGGACACTGTCAGCATGGCAACTGCGACAATACGACTCAAGAGCCAGTTTCAGATGAAGAGGACACTGAGGACAATCTGTGAAATTTTTAATTAATGTTATCATTAATTTTCAAGGCTAATATTGTAAAATGTTCTTAATTTTAAAATATGAGAGAAAATTTTAACTTACAGCCATTTGAAGATACTTGGCCGCCATTTTGTCCGCCATTTTGTTTTTTTATCAGTGCTACATATGTGTCTTTAGTTCCATCGCATTCCTTGACCTCGAAAATGTTAATTTAGACTCTAAAATCATGTTTCCATCACATACATGACATTACTTATAGCAATTCGAAGATACTTGGCCGCCATTTTGTCCGCCATTTTGTTTTTTGGCAGTGCTACATATGTGTCTTTAGTTCCATCGCATTCCTTGACCCGGAAAGTGTTAATTTAGACTCTAAAATCATGTTTCCATCACATACATGACCTTACTTACAGCCATTCGAAGATATTTGGCCACCATTTTGTCCGCCATCTTGTTTTTCCATGCAACCGCTAAAAATCCAGCTTCCTAACCTCGATTTTCGTTTTCAGCAGCGTCAAATTAGTCTAGAAACACCTGTTAGCAAATTGTTACATGATTTGCTTCTGTCAATTTAAGCAAGTTGTGTACATTTGAGTCATTCATTCTCCATTGGCGGCCATCTTTTTTGGCGCCAAAATTTGACCTTTTCCCGTGGTCCGATTTTGGTAAACTTTTAGTATGTTCATCTCCAGACCAAATGCACCCGAAAATCATCATAAAACGTTTTCTTGCAATTTGTTCCGGGTCAAATCGTATATTGACCCGACTATATAGACCAGGTCAAAGGACCTAAAGACCAAGTCAAAGGACCTAAACGCCTTCGATGTCAATATCAATATGAGTATCCGTGGAGGTTGCACTTGTGCAGGAGGCCAACGCTGCTATCCTTAGTGTTTACGTATATATGCATGCAAGCATGCATACACACTCACACACATACACACACACACACACACACACACACACACACACACACACACACACACACACACACACACACACACACACACACACACACACACACACACACACACACACACACACACACACACACACACACCACACACACACTAGGGCCTACATTTGTATACACATACACTACATAGGCCTATATATACACATATTCACTACTAGATATACATATGTATATATATGCATCGTTCAGTCAAATCCATTCAGAGCATCTCTGATTAACTTTCTACCGAAACGGGGTATAAAAATACATCTCGCCGTTGGAAAACTACTGTCACTCGGCGCTATATAAATTATAGTTACAATTGCAATTGTACAACTCCAGGCTTCGGACTGGCACTACCAGATTACGGGCAGTGGCGGAGTTAGATTTTCGTTGTCCTGTTTTTTGAATCGATCGGCTACCGTCTGACACGGTAACCAATTGGCTTTAGCCATGTAGGTCTTGAGCATAATGGGTGATTGATTGATTGATTAATTGATTGATTGATTGATTGATTGATTGATTGATTGATTGATAATATTATGTAAACACATGCATACATTAGTAATTTAATAGAACAGAAATGTGGCCAAGTATCTCACGAAAGAAATGTTACGCGCCCCTCATTGGCTGCTTCCAAATAATTAATATTCATGAACAATGACGTGACTGTTTACAAGTCGTTAAGTCTTAGCGAACGTTCGATTCAAACTTATTTCAAGGTAAATTTCAATATACCGTAAAAGACTACTCTTTTAAACTAACGGATTCAAACGGGTTTAAAATAATTTACCTATGTCGCTAAAACGCTGAAACGAAAGAGCTCAATGAGTTTAAACGGGCCAGAAATATACATAAGTGATGAATTTACGTAGACGCTGAAATATATTCATTGTGTTCCGCTACTATAGTCCATCTAGCGACTAAATTATTCAGTAGCAACTTCACAACAGAGCTTATTTCGAAAAATGGAAAATGCGTTTTCAAATTGTTTTTAAACCGTCTTTGCGACTTGATATGATATAGCTCCGATAAATAATACCGCCTGTACAATTGGAAATAGATTTTCAATTTTTGTACCGTCTTAGGACGGGTAATCATCTAGTTATTATTAATGAAATGCTGATATCGCTGTACTTATGAATTCACCATAAAAGTGAAGGTGGCTGGAACAGATAAGCCTTCGGTTGTTTGCGATATAAGGTAAGTAGAAGGGTTATTCGTTCACTCATTCGTTCATTCATTCACTCGTTCCTCCTTTCATTCGTTCGTTCGTTCCGTCGCTTATTCATTCATTCGTTCATTCATTCATTCGTTTGTTATTTCATTCATTCATTCGTAAGTTCATCATTCATTCTTTTATTCACTTATTCATTCATTCGTTCATTCATTCATTCGTTCATTCATTCGGAACATTTATTTGGCGCCTCTCCTAGCAGTGATGTAGTCGAGTCCACCTAAGCCGAGTCCGAGTCAAGTCCGAGTCCATCTAAGCCGAGTCCGAGTCGAGTCCGAGTCCTGAGGTGTTCGAGTCCGAGTCCGAGTCACTAAAGATCGAGTCCAAGTCCGAGTCCGAGTCCGGGTCCATCCTCATCAAACTAATCTGAACCACGCAATTCAATGCCATAGAAAAATAACTCAAGTTACATGTACATAACCATATATGTAGAAAGAATTATTAACGTAATTTACCCAAATTTCACATTAAAAACACTAAATTAAATAAAGTTTTGTTCGATAATCTGGCACGATCATGAGGACACATAAAAATTCTTCCACTGCTAAACACAAGTTCAGTAGGTAGGAACAGCTAGAACGTAAATGCCACAAGTGCAGCCGTGGAATATCACGTCCTCGCTCCTTCTCAACACTGGAAAGGGCGATACGAAAGTTTCTTCTAATTCGAAGCGATAAATTAATAACTCCATGCACAGTTTAGCATTATAATTGAAGATATATCAGATATATTTACAAATCGACAATCCCCAGTAATCTGACCCGTTCTCTTCAATGTCATGCCCTTCACGGGGTTCGCCTCTATAAAATTAATGTGCTCGTCCACGCCGATTAGAGACCCTCAGTCTTATACCCCAGCCTATTCATGATACTTGTCTTCACTTCATTAGTTTCTGTTGTCTGCTGGTAGGAACTGGTTGGCGCCAGAATAGTTCCAGCTGTTCTGGCTTATGCCTATAGGCCTGTAGATGCCTATACCAGGCCGAATAGAGACCCTCTGTTTTATACCCCAATCAATTGATGATACTCGTCTTCGCTTCATTAGTTTCTATTGTCTGCTAGTAGGAATTGCATGGTTGGGGCCAGAATAGTTCCACCTGTTCTGGCTGATGCTTCTAGCGACAGTCGGTCGGGTATTCACGTCAGTTCTCGCATGAGGGGTGGTTTTGGCCGTGACATGGCAACACAGTTGCCTGTTCTGTCCAGAAATTGTGACTCGGAAAACGAGTCAGCGAGTCAAATTCGAGTCCCGGGGTTCGAGTCCGAGTCCAAGTCCGAGTCGTGACAGTCCAAGTCCGAGTCCGAGTCCGAGTCCGCAAAAAATCGGTCTCGAGTCGGACTCGAGTCCTTGGCCGGACTCGAGTACTACATCACTGTCTCCTAGATAACCAACAATGGTGCCATGCACAAACCCTGATGCGGTCGTATTGAATTCCATGGTAAGAGACACGGAGATCACAGGTTCTTGAGTTTATTTCCGACAATGTTACATTACATTAACTTCAATAACTGCAATTAAAGTCGACGTTGACACGTTCAATTGGGCGTATTTCACACTATGTTAACATGTCTATTATTTCAGACCTCTATTTTAATCCGATAATGTGTTAACAATTTCACATATATTTACGTTCACTTTCAGCGTTTGATATATATGTGATACAGTATGATATATATATATATTTATTTATATGTAATATATCATCAGTATCTGACGTCAGTAATTTGGCGGCGATGGTACAATGATCTCCATTGTCCTCGGTCATTTGTCAAGTCCATTGCTCCTCCTAGTGTTAGTCCAACACACACACACGCACACACACACACACACACACACACACACACACACACACACACACACACACACACACACACACACACGCATACATACACACATACACACACGTACATACACGTACATACACACATACATGCACACACACATACGCACGCACACATACATAAATAGACATATGTATATAAATAATATATAATGTAATTTTACACATATTGTAATTTCCATAATTAGCAATTTCTATAGAGCCGCTTCACGATTAACTAATCCGAGGCACTCGATGCCATAACAATATTAAGTGTAATTAGGAACAGAAGGTTCTTCAGTTGAGCAAACAATATGCTCAGATAACTATTAAAGTCACGAATCATATATTTAAATTTAGACCATATATATATGTATATGTATATTATATATAAATATATATTGTTATATGCTGCCCTCGTGTCTCATATATATACTCTCGGATATTCTCGTTACGCTTGACCAGTTCCTTAAAGGGAGTAGCCTAAGCTATATAAAGAGAAGTCGAGAGAGAATTAGGGCTTGGTTTTTCTGGTGTCCGATCCAGTACAGGTGGATCTTCGGGTATTTAAGCATTATTTAATAAATAAAGGAAATAATATTATGGCTGAAACCAGATCAAAGACATTCATTCATCTTATTGGAGAACCTCAGGAAACGTTCTGAAATAGAGTATTGCCTACAAGCTTGGATGCATAAAAAGTTTATTTTATTCATCACAAGAAAGATAAACTTTCTCAGAAAGAATTGAAATTGAAGAAGACAGAACATTTCTTGTGGATAAGTGATCAGAAAGAAAATATACCATTGCATGCAAATTTGGCCAAGAAAGAAGAAAATAAAAAATTAAAATCACCAATATTTATTTTTTATTTATTCCGGATATTTCTATAGCGCCTCTCGAAGTCTACTACTACTCAGAGGCGCTCCCGACTACAGCATTTGATACTGTGCCGGAATTTTCACGCCGAAGCGCCACGAGCAATTGCGAGTGCGGACTTGCCCAAGGTCCGTACGCAGCGGCTAGAGTGGGATTCGAACCTGCAACCCTTCGGTCACAAGGCGCCGAACTTACCACTGAGTAGATAACTTATGCCAATAGATAACATAAGGCGTATAAAAGAGGAAGAAAGGAAAGAAAACGCAGCGGAATATCTAAGTCACAAACAGTACTGTTGTCTACATCAAGTTTTGAAAGTGAATCAGATGCCAGTGATTCAGAAGATGAGTACTAATGAAAAGTTTTCAAATTTTGTGGAGGAACACTGCGAAAACTCGAATTCCATCGACATCTGACTATGAGAGTCAGACAAAATAAGTTCAGTTCTGAGAATATCTTTCCACCAAATCTTGCTTCTGCTCTGGATCGAACAAATGTCAGCAACAGAAAGGCAACCTACATACCAGCGGCAGTGAAGAACTGAACGACAATGTATCCGTTTTACCCAATTTATCACTTTCGTTCAGCAGCATTCGAAGAACCAGATGATTCATCGATTCATATGTTCTGCAAATGTTTAAGTTGTCAATGACAGTGCCGAAAGAGGGGTTGCACTGGCCTTAACCTTCAACTCGACAAAGCGAGATCAAAAACAATTCTTTTTCCAAATTGTAGAAGACCATCGGAAACAATTTCAAAATTCAAACAAAATGCACTTTTTCCTGAATGTAGTCATGGTGGAAAATTTTTATAGTTAATACAGTACAGAAATTATGGACTTATAATTGTATACTTTCTAACGAGTTTCATTTTAATTAATTAGAAACATATTGGCACTTAAATTTATAGACAAGGACGTAGCCAGACTTAAATTCAAGAGGAGACAACACCGGGAGACATCCAGGAGTAGTAGGGGTGCGGAGGTATAACCCACTGAAAATTTTTGAAATATAAAATTTATCGATGTGGCTATGCCTATGGTTATAGATATTATGGCTTCTTAGGCAGTGTTACATTGTTTTTT
>OY744614.1:36462158-36649658 GCA_963556255.1 Allolobophora icterica | reverse complement strand
ACAGCAGAATGGGACTTGAACCTGAAGTCCTAGCAGAGGATTTCGAGTACTCTACGATCACAGATGATGACTATTAAGATATCCAATGAAATACCAATTAACATCAGAATCGAATTACTCGTCCAAGTGGTCTGTTGTTGAATTCACTTAAAGCCCTAGGTTTTAGGTTTGGCGGTTTCCCTCGTAGAATGAAGTGACCAACGACTGTAGGCGGTTCAAGTAAGCATCTGTCGGCCAATGGGCGTTGATTTCATTTTGGTTTACACATCTTACAAGCATAGGCTGCTGAATTTAATTATATGCATAGCCTAGGCAACATCGTCCGCTTTGTGGAATGGAGGCGAGGCGCAGGGACGGTCGGTCGATCGGTGGTAGCCCCCACCCTAGGCCCTTCACCCTCCCTCTGGCCCTCTAGCGGTCGGACGGATGGATGGAGATGCATCGCTAGGGCAGACTAGACCCGACAGGGCATACCCCGTACAGGCCCTACCTCGATCAATTGACCACTTGTATATATATAACCGAGCTGTGGGTCGACTAATTTGTGTATACGAAAGCCAGGTAAGCTGGCTAGAGGTCATACCTGTACTTCTAGAATGTATACAAGTTGTTCCAATTATCCAAATTTACCCCCCCATACACTCATATTACTATGGAGTTCATTGCTATGAAGATACTTACAGGGTTGAGAAACAAGTCTGTAGTTTCTATATGCGATTAGATTGCCATGAACAAATACGAACTTACTATTGTGGTAGATGGCGATCAAGAGGAAGCCATACGGGCATTTTTTGCTCACAACAACTGGAATTTTGAAAAAATTGGTAATTATGAAGACGATGCGTATATATATATATATATATATATATATATATATACTGAAATTGTATAAATTGTTTTGTGTGGTGAACCCTGTACAAGTAGGCCCTATTGTTCTTCAGGTAGCGCTATACGTGCGCAAATAAGATTGAACTAAGATTTATAAATATTAAATTAAATTGCATTTATTATCCTTGCAAATATTTAGCTCAAACCATGCTATAGAAATACATAGTAATAATAACATCAGCAATGTTAGTATAATGACAACTGATGTGAACAGCAGTAACAGCAGTAATGATAATAAATGGCCAATTAAAAATGTAATTATTAAAATTACCATGATTATTATTATTACGATATGTAATAAGACAATAAACATATGCATAACCCAGCTAAGCTGTCGTTCAAGTCAAGTCGAAAGAGCTAATTGTATGTTGATGACATTATAAATATATCTCCAACCAATCGAAACTGCCTTTGTTCCAATTGCAGAGTTGGAACCACCAAAGAGAAGAAAATCTTGTATGGATGCCGCTTCGAAGGAGGTCTTGGTCGCGTCCAATGGAAATAGTACAGAGTCAGAAATTGAGGCTCAAAACAGTCATGACATTCAAGTGTCAGCTGATCATTTGCAGCTGCAGGGTGAAAATCATCAATCGGAAGGCGCCTGTCCTCTTTGTTTTCTCTCTCCGTGCGTGGGTTCTGCATCTCCAGGTTGGCTTGGCGGAGGACAAGCAGCGCATGCAGCTAACAGTCCAATACGAAGAGTAATTTATGGAAAATATTGGAAGATCATTTGCAACTTGGGTGGGTGGACGAGCCCATTATATCTGGCCAAGAAACTAACGGAATCGAACGGTGTACTTCACATGCGGGAAATAATGCCAGATTGCGTAGTGCGAAAAGTGAGATCGTTGTATCCGAATCCAACAGGCACGCCTTACATGGGCCACAAGTGGGAGTAACATTGATACTTTGGATAATTCGCCGGACTTTGTTTAGACAGAGAGATTTTTATTGTACACTTACTTTCTGACATAAAGCAGAATTTTATCGATTGTGAGCTGCTTATGTACACCTGTCATAGCTATGATTCAATGTAACATAACATTCCCCCATTTTAAATTTATATAGCGCCTCTTCAAGATTCCTACTCAGAGGTGGATTTAAACCTGAATTGCCCTCAATTGCTCGGCGCCACACGAAAACCACGTTACGGAGACTAGGTTTTTCATAAGTGCTATGTCAAATCAATTTTGCAATGGCCACAGTCCCTTGTCCGTTCAATCTTCTTTTTTTCTTGCTTGGATTAGGACCTCGTTGAGGGGGGGTAAGCCACAGATTCATTTTTATACAGATTGGAGCATCTTGTTACAGATCGGATGCCCTTCGTGGCATCAACCACAGTTTTCCGCTGTGGACCTAGTCTTGGTGATGAACACATGCCCGCTAGGCAGAGGGTCATCAGGCTTATTTAAATTGAGTCATGTGCTCCCATGTCACAAGGCTGTTATTGGATATTTGCAGCTTTTAGTTGTCAAGCAAAATGCCACTCTTTTTCTACAGTGTGCCCTACTAGCCTTGCCGCTGTTGGTCCGCGACTGCTTATTCGTCAGATATAACCCTGCTTATTTCGCAGCTGACCTCTATTTCTAGAGGTCGTTCCACTATCCGCCACCTGTGGACGCGTGTGATAGCAGTCAGCTCTGCCACACATCAGCTCTGCCACACATCTCTCTGTCCTATGCCAGGCCAAAATCCGGGGAGGTCAAGCAGAGTAGACAGCAGAATGCTAAGGTGGTTATGTGTAATGACGGTTGATGGTTATGTAGCACTGATATGTTTGATTTTAGTGTATCATACAATATTGTCACAGCTCTTACGGTTATTCTACTGTGTAGGGTGCATTGCTTTCATTTGAAAAGCTCTCACTGTCTCCTAATTGGTCGTCATCGGATTCGTCCGAAGAGATTTCACTCTGGCAGGTCTCCTTATCTGCAGAAGTTTCTGTCACAGACTCCGATATTGCTTTAGATGCTGACCACACGGCAATGTACAAATTCCAAATGTTCTCAACAAATACGTAGGTCTTGCGCCGATACACTTTTTTCCCGATTTGGCGACGTGGGTTTTTCGAACGAACAGTCGTGCATATAGACGTGTATGGTCTGTCGACGTGTTCGTTCCAGTCCAAGACAGCCAGATTGCTCCGCAGCTCGTACATTAAATTCCCGTAGTGTATCCGTTTATCCAGATAGATCAGACAAACGTTATTAAAACTTTCCACATAAAATGTGTCGTGGCCTTTGACATAATCTTCAGCGTGCTTGTACACTACCAACGACCGAAGAAAGTCCTGGAGCATTGTAATTGCAGCCTCATTTGAAACAATTCGAACTTCAATCATATGCCCCGGCTCTTTGCAGTGGGAAGTTTCATGGCACTTGCTGTGGTTGTTCTGAAAATGAGGGATGCATGATTCTATGAGCTTACGCAGGGTTTGGGCATCTCCATTGCAATTGTCCATACACCAATAGACGTGGTTTCGAATGGCAGCACCCTTGTCAGAAAGCTCGGGATGCCATGTTTTTCCAATGTTTTTTTGTGCTCCTTGCCCAATTTTTTTCACCCCGGCTGTTATAGGACGGGTGCAGTGCCAGCGGTCATTGGAATTCCTGGCTTGCTTCCTCTCACGTAGGCGCTTGTTGATTGTCATGTTTCGATCATGCACATGATGGGCAACTTTAATGTTGCTGAGATCCAGGCTCTCGTACATCCTGTCGAATCCCACTGCCTCGTGACGCTGTGAACAGTTATCATCATTCCCGTTAATGTGTTGAATATCAACGACTTTGTGAGTTTTCAACCCGATAGCAACATGGTCGGTGTGATAACTATTTCGTCTACAATGATGTCGTGCGTCAGTCATTATAGAGATAGCTCCATCAGGCGACAGTGAAGACTCCTGCGCTCTAGCGCCAAATATAGATTGCTTTCGCAGGTTCTCAGAAATGGCACTAAATGTAACCATATTCCTCCTGCGGAAAAGGTCTGACAATAGTCCAAACCGACTGAAGTCGCTAAAGCGCTCGTACTGTATGGGTGTCATACCAGAGGCCAGGTAGCTCAACATCACTCGGTGGTTGACTTCAAATTCCTTCCGCTCGCTGTCTATTGTGGATGAGGAACTCCACTGAAAGGAGTGTTTTTTCGCACACTCCATATCCACCGACAGCACATGACCACTGTGTGTCCATGACTTCACTGAATACGGCGTCACACATGTGGATGAATGTTGTGAGATTGTGTCGATCAACTGGGCAATGCTGGAGCACTGCCCAACAAAATTCTCATGTGCAGTCTCCAAAGCTGTTGCTGGAGCTGCTGATATTGCTGCTGTGACAGATGCTGGATCAGTCAGTGAAGTTGATTCACTTACTTCTTCCGTGACTGAAGACATCGTGAGTGTCTGCTGCGGATGTTGAGTTGCAGAAGAGAGCTTATTGGTGTCAACATCCATTATGACTTTCACCAGAACTTCTCTCAAACTTTTTACTCCCAACGCCAAGCGAATGTCCTCACATTTTTGCTCAAATTTAAGTTTATCACTGTCGGTTGTAAAAGTTAATTCAAAATGTTTCCTTACAGAAACGTAAGGGTAGCTATAACTCTTGGTAGATCCATCAGACAACCGTTTTTTAAATGTTCGCATGTTGCCAACTGCAACACCTGAAGTCGGTGTCGTTGGTACAGCGTAGTCTCCATCCATCTTTGGAAATAGTTCGATATAATGATACTAATATATGTCCACTAACGAAATACAATGTTATACTACTATAAGGTCCACTACTGAAATAAGATAATAATATAATATACAGACACGAGATATAAGCTGTATCGACTATGCGATTTAAAATGGCTATGAAGTGAAGAAATTACGAAGCTCAACTCTGCTGCAGCGAAATTCAAACTAGAATGAGTACTGCAAACCAAGACTCAATTGTGAAAGGACATTTCCTAAGTTCATTTCCTAAGTTCATTAGCATAATTTGGCATGTGACCTAGTCTCTCTTCCTTAGGCTGTATATTAGCATCTGATACTGGTGCAAATTCTTAGAATATGAAATACAGCTTATTGTCTTTAGTGTTCCGGGTATAATAAGGCAACGGTGACAGCATCAACAGCTGGCATTTATATACAGGTTTACGACCCAAAGCTCGGTTATATATACAAGTGGTCAATTGATCGGGGTAGGCCAGAGGGAGGGTGAAGGGCCTAGGGTGGGGGCTACCACCGATCGACCGACCGTCCCTGCGCCTCGCCTCCATTCCACAAAGCGGACGATGTTGCCTAGGCTATGCATATAATTAAATTCAGCAGCCTATGCTTGTAAGATGTGTAAACCAAAATGAAATCAACGCCCATTGGCCGACAGATGCTTACTTGAACCGCCTACAGTCGTTGGTCACTTCATTCTACGAGGGAAACCGCCAAACCTAAAACCTAGGGCTTTAAAGCCCTAAAACCTAAAACCTAAAACCTAGGGCTTTAAAGCCCTAGGTTTTAGGTTTGGCGGTTTCCCTCGTAGAATGAAGTGACCAACGACTGTAGGCGGTTCAAGTAAGCATCTGTCGGCCAATGGGCGTTGATTTCATTTTGGTTTACACATCTTACAAGCATAGGCTGCTGAATTTAATTATATGCATAGCCTAGGCAACATCGTCCGCTTTGTGGAATGGAGGCGAGGCGCAGGGACGGTCGGTCGATCGGTGGTAGCCCCCACCCTAGGCCCTTCACCCTCCCTCTGGCCTACCCCGATCAATTGACCACTTGTATATATAACCGAGCTTTGGGTCGTAAACCTGTATATAAATGCCAGCTGTTGATGCTGTCACCGTTGCCTTATTATACCCGGAACACTAAAGACAATAAGCTGTATTTCATATTCTAAGAATTTGCACCAGTATCAGATGCTAATATACAGCCTAAGGAAGAGAGACTAGGTCACATGCCAAATTATGCTAATGAACTTAGGAAATGAACTTAGGAAATGTCCTTTCACAATTGAGTCTTGGTTTGCAGTACTCATTCTAGTTTGAATTTCGCTGCAGCAGAGTTGAGCTTCGTAATTTCTTCACTTCATAGCCATTTTAAATCGCATAGTCGATACAGCTTATATCTCGTGTCTGTATATTATATTATTATCTTATTTCAGTAGTGGACCTTATAGTAGTATAACATTGTATTTCGTTAGTGGACATATATTAGTATCATTATATCGAACTATTTCCAAAGATGGATGGAGACTACGCTGTACCAACGACACCGACTTCAGGTGTTGCAGTTGGCAACATGCGAACATTTAAAAAACGGTTGTCTGATGGATCTACCAAGAGTTATAGCTACCCTTACGTTTCTGTAAGGAAACATTTTGAATTAACTTTTACAACCGACAGTGATAAACTTAAATTTGAGCAAAAATGTGAGGACATTCGCTTGGCGTTGGGAGTAAAAAGTTTGAGAGAAGTTCTGGTGAAAGTCATAATGGATGTTGACACCAATAAGCTCTCTTCTGCAACTCAACATCCGCAGCAGACACTCACGATGTCTTCAGTCACGGAAGAAGTAAGTGAATCAACTTCACTGACTGATCCAGCATCTGTCACAGCAGCAATATCAGCAGCTCCAGCAACAGCTTTGGAGACTGCACATGAGAATTTTGTTGGGCAGTGCTCCAGCATTGCCCAGTTGATCGACACAATCTCACAACATTCATCCACATGTGTGACGCCGTATTCAGTGAAGTCATGGACACACAGTGGTCATGTGCTGTCGGTGGATATGGAGTGTGCGAAAAAACACTCCTTTCAGTGGAGTTCCTCATCCACAATAGACAGCGAGCGGAAGGAATTTGAAGTCAACCACCGAGTGATGTTGAGCTACCTGGCCTCTGGTATGACACCCATACAGTACGAGCGCTTTAGCGACTTCAGTCGGTTTGGACTATTGTCAGACCTTTTCCGCAGGAGGAATATGGTTACATTTAGTGCCATTTCTGAGAACCTGCGAAAGCAATCTATATTTGGCGCTAGAGCGCAGGAGTCTTCACTGTCGCCTGATGGAGCTATCTCTATAATGACTGACGCACGACATCATTGTAGACGAAATAGTTATCACACCGACCATGTTGCTATCGGGTTGAAAACTCACAAAGTCGTTGATATTCAACACATTAACGGGAATGATGATAACTGTTCACAGCGTCACGAGGCAGTGGGATTCGACAGGATGTACGAGAGCCTGGATCTCAGCAACATTAAAGTTGCCCATCATGTGCATGATCGAAACATGACAATCAACAAGCGCCTACGTGAGAGGAAGCAAGCCAGGAATTCCAATGACCGCTGGCACTGCACCCGTCCTATAACAGCCGGGGTGAAAAAAATTGGGCAAGGAGCACAAAAAAACATTGGAAAAACATGGCATCCCGAGCTTTCTGACAAGGGTGCTGCCATTCGAAACCACGTCTATTGGTGTATGGACAATTGCAATGGAGATGCCCAAACCCTGCGTAAGCTCATAGAATCATGCATCCCTCATTTTCAGAACAACCACAGCAAGTGCCATGAAACTTCCCACTGCAAAGAGCCGGGGCATATGATTGAAGTTCGAATTGTTTCAAATGAGGCTGCAATTACAATGCTCCAGGACTTTCTTCGGTCGTTGGTAGTGTACAAGCACGCTGAAGATTATGTCAAAGGCCACGACACATTTTATGTGGAAAGTTTTAATAACGTTTGTCTGATCTATCTGGATAAACGGATACACTACGGGAATTTAATGTACGAGCTGCGGAGCAATCTGGCTGTCTTGGACTGGAACGAACACGTCGACAGACCATACACGTCTATATGCACGACTGTTCGTTCGAAAAACCCACGTCGCCAAATCGGGAAAAAAGTGTATCGGCGCAAGACCTACGTATTTGTTGAGAACATTTGGAATTTGTACATTGCCGTGTGGTCAGCATCTAAAGCAATATCGGAGTCTGTGACAGAAACTTCTGCAGATAAGGAGACCTGCCAGAGTTAAATCTCTTCGGACGAATCCGATGACGACCAATTAGGAGACAGTGAGAGCTTTTCAAATGAAAGCAATGCACCCTACACAGTAGAATAACCGTAAGAGCTGTGACAATATTGTATGATACACTAAAATCAAACATATCAGTGCTACATAACCATCAACCGTCATTACACATAACCACCTTAGCATTCTGCTGTCTACTCTGCTTGACCTCCCCGGATTTTGGCCTGGCATAGGACAGAGAGATGTGTGGCAGAGCTGATGTGTGGCAGAGCTGACTGCTATCACACGCGTCCACAGGTGGCGGATAGTGGAACGACCTCTAGAAATAGAGGTCAGCTGCGAAATAAGCAGGGTTATATCTGACGAATAAGCAGTCGCGGACCAACAGCGGCAAGGCTAGTAGGGCACACTGTAGAAAAAGAGTGGCATTTTGCTTGACAACTAAAAGCTGCAAATATCCAATAACAGCCTTGTGACATGGGAGCACATGACTCAATTTAAATAAGCCTGATGACCCTCTGCCTAGCGGGCATGTGTTCATCACCAAGACTAGGTCCACAGCGGAAAACTGTGGTTGATGCCACGAAGGGCATCCGATCTGTAACAAGATGCTCCAATCTGTATAAAAATGAATCTGTGGCTTACCCCCCCTCAACGAGGTCCTAATCCAAGCAAGAAAAAAAGAAGATTGAACGGACAAGGGACTGTGGCCATTGCGAAATTGATTTGACATAGCACTTATGAAAAACCTAGTCTCCGTAACGTGGTTTTCGTGTGGCGCCGAGCAATTGAGGGCAATTCAGGTTTAAATCCACCTCTGAGTAGGAATCTTGAAGAGGCGCTATATAAATTTAAAATGGGGGAATGTTATGTTACATTGAATCATAGCTATGACAGGTGTACATAAGCAGCTCACAATCGATAAAATTCTGCTTCATGTCAGAAAGTAAGTGTACAATAAAAATCTCTCTGTCTAAACAAAGTCCGGCGAATTATCCAAAGTATCAATGTTACTCCCACTTGTGGCCCATGTAAGGCGTGCCTGTTGGATTCGGATACAACGATCTCACTTTTCGCACTACGCAATCTGGCATTATTTCCCGCATGTGAAGTACACCGTTCGATTCCGTTAGTTTCTTGGCCAGATATAATGGGCTCGTCCACCCACCCAAGTTGCAAATGATCTTCCAATATTTTCCATAAATTACTCTTCGTATTGGACTGTTAGCTGCATGCGCTGCTTGTCCTCCGCCAAGCCAACCTGGAGATGCAGAACCCACGCACGGAGAGAGAAAACAAAGAGGACAGGCGCCTTCCGATTGATGATTTTCACCCTGCAGCTGCAAATGATCAGCTGACACTTGAATGTCATGACTGTTTTGAGCCTCAATTTCTGACTCTGTACTATTTCCATTGGACGCGACCAAGACCTCCTTCGAAGCGGCATCCATACAAGATTTTCTTCTCTTTGGTGGTTCCAACTCTGCAATTGGAACAAAGGCAGTTTCGATTGGTTGGAGATATATTTATAATGTCATCAACATACAATTAGCTCTTTCGACTTGACTTGAACGACAGCTTAGCTGGGTTATGCATATGTTTATTGTCTTATTACATATCGTAATAATAATAATCATGGTAATTTTAATAATTACATTTTTAATTGGCCATTTATTATCATTACTGCTGTTACTGCTGTTCACATCAGTTGTCATTATACTAACATTGCTGATGTTATTATTACTATGTATTTCTATAGCATGGTTTGAGCTAAATATTTGCAAGGATAATAAATGCAATTTAATTTAATATTTATAAATCTTAGTTCAATCTTATTTGCGCACGTATAGCGCTACCTGAAGAACAATAGGGCCTACTTGTACAGGGTTCACCACACAAAACAATTTATACAATTTCAGTATATATATATATATATATATATATATATATATATACGCATCGTCTTCATAATTACCAATTTTTTCAAAATTCCAGTTGTTGTGAGCAAAAAATGCCCGTATGGCTTCCTCTTGATCGCCATCTACCACAATAGTAAGTTCGTATTTGTTCATGGCAATCTAATCGCATATAGAAACTACAGACTTGTTTCTCAACCCTGTAAGTATCTTCATAGCAATGAACTCCATAGTAATATGAGTGTATGGGGGGGTAAATTTGGATAATTGGAACAACTTGTATACATTCTAGAAGTACAGGTATGACCTCTAGCCAGCTTACCTGGCTTTCGTATACACAAATTAGTCGACCCACAGCTCGGTTATATATATACAAGTGGTCAATTGATCGAGGTAGGGCCTGTACGGGGTATGCCCTGTCGGGTCTAGTCTGCCCTAGCGATGCATCTCCATCCATCCGTCCGACCGCTAGAGGGCCAGAGGGAGGGTGAAGGGCCTAGGGTGGGGGCTACCACCGATCGACCGACCGTCCCTGCGCCTCGCCTCCATTCCACAAAGCGGACGATGTTGCCTAGGCTATGCATATAATTAAATTCAGCAGCCTATGCTTGTAAGATGTGTAAACCAAAATGAAATCAACGCCCATTGGCCGACAGATGCTTACTTGAACCGCCTACAGTCGTTGGTCACTTCATTCTACGAGGGAAACCGCCAAACCTAAAACCTAGGGCTTTTTAAGGCGAGATTTCTCTCAAGACGACGTAGATTTAGTGGAGAAATTTTCAAAGACGTAGCCTTTCCATACGAGCGATTGCTCTGTCGTCCAAGACGGCGGCACTTTCATACTACAGCGACATTTCAGCAAATGGACGAATGTTTACTCATATCAATAACATCTTATCAAATCTAATCTAATCTAATCTAAGAACTTATATGGCGCCACTGTCATGATGCTCAAGACATCGTGGTGCAAGCTGAAGTTTGAGTCTATAGTCGATAGCCAAGAATCTCGGACTCCCCGAGAAGAAATATGGTTTTCACATGACCCATGCAACAAGGACTTCGCTCGTGTTGAATGCGTTGCATCACGTTCGAAATGGATTTTCATTCATTTGTATCGATCGACTGTCTTGTCGATCACCACAATCTCTTCCCTAGTAATTCCCTGTTCCACCACAACCTCTTCTTTACTTCTCTCTTCCACCACAACCTCTTCCCTACTTCCCTCCTCCACCACAACCTCTTTTCTGCTTCCCTCTTCCACCACAACGCCAATCTCCAATCTCCGCCAGTTTGCTCATCCTCCCGTTTCGCCTGTTAATTTCACCTCTCCTCCGCTTGCACTCTCCTCCGCTGCTTTCCACTCACGACTAAAACCGAACTCTTCAAGCTCTTCTATCCTGATTCCAATTCTGCGCCACCACACAACCACCATCATCACCGATTACCACCGTAGCACCCTGCTGTCTCCTCGGCTTGACCTCCACGGACTCTGACCTGACACCGGAACGGATAAGGCGGATGTGGCTATTGCGGACTTGATTTGATATAGCGCCGGTGATAAGCTGGCCTCCCTGACGTGGCTTTTGTGTGACGCTGAGAAAATTTCGGAGATTTACATTTACATTACACAGCCTCTTGTTTACTTCCCTCTTCCACCACAATCACTTCCCTACTTCCCTCTTCCCTGCATCCAGTCGACACACAATGACTAATCCATCGACACAATCGGTTTCCCCGACATAATTGGTTTGTCAAGCTTAGCGACTCTAACCTCAGTTAAGTCCGCTGTCGAATAGGTGCTCCAAATGAACAGAGGCCTACTTCTTCTTATACTCTATTGATTAGATATTCGGCACACTATTGAAAGTATGTGTTTGTGCGAGCGCTCGTTGACGTGGCCATTTCGTAGGATTCTGAAACATAATGAACTCTTTTACTTATTAATCGGATGCTCGACTATAAATTTTTCTACGGACATCGCCTGCGTTGCCCATAAGAAGTTTTTCTATGGACTTTTCAATGCAATGGGTGTTATGCAGCAACAGGTGTCAATTGCTTTGCAATTCGTCACGCATTACTGCTACGAACCACACTGCTCTCTGCAGCCCACGTGGGATCTGTTGGTTCCGCGCTCCCGAGCAACGATTTGGTCACGACGTTCTGTCCTGTGCGTTGCGCATGCAGAATCGTCCAAGAAATATTTACAACTTGTCTTAAGCCGCAAGTTATAAGATCTGTTGGACTGTCGTGTTTCAATAATTTGTAAGGCTTTAAAAGGCGCTAAATAACTGTTTTGCAGAACATGCATCTTCTTCTTCCTCTTCCACTTCCTCTTCTTCTTCCTCCTCCTCCTATTCTTGCTCTTGTTCTTGTTCTTCGTGTTCTTATTCTTGTTCTTCTTATTTTTGTTTTTGTTCTTGTTGCTGCTGTTCTTGTTCTTGCTGTTGCCGTTCCTCTTGTTCTTCGGCCGTCTTATGCAATTCTTGCCTTTGCGTTTGTTTGTGTTATAAGAATGACCAGTGGTTAGCATGACGGAATGTCAATCCCCGCCATGGCAGAAATAAGTTTGAGGATTTCTGTTACACTGGCGCACCCTAGCGAGTTCCGCACACTTGATGTCGGTGGGAAGATGAGAAGCCGAAGGAGAGAACTGGAGACAAGCCTTCGTATGCCAAGGCTAAGAAAATGAGGTCGCCGCCTTCTTCTTCTCTTCTCTTTCTACGTTCTCATCCTCCTAACCTTCTTCTTCTTCCTTCTCCGTATGTGTGTTCTTCTTTCTGATTCTTATTATTCCTCCTTTTCCTTTCCTGTGTGTGTACTAGTGGATACACCAGTGTTACGTTCCTCTAATGTATGTATGCATGCATGTATGTATCATACATGTATGTATGCATGTATGCGTGTATTTATGTATGTATGACATTGTATGTATAAAATTTATACATACAAGAAGTCATCACTCAGTAGTTCCTAATCGTTAGGTGTCAGCACTCGCACGGACTTTTCTACAGAAACGAGTAGCATGTTACTTGTCCTTGAATCAACAGTGCGTGTGGAATATAGCACGCGTACAACTGGAGCCAAACAAAAGCGGTAGACAAAACGAAGTATTCGCCCTCTACAATCTGCATGCCCGTATAATTATTCGTATGAACACTGAGCGTGTAATGAGCACCTCTGACCTTTTTGAGTGGCGCTTCATAAATGTTCGACTATACATACTTACAGTTACAGTTACGTGACGTGAAGATGTATGTAGGAGCCTACACTAATGCAGTTCGAGTCTGCGCAGTCCAGAAGAACTTCCGATAAGTTCGATAACTTCAACTATAGCTATCAGCTCAGAAGAAAGCGACCACATTTCTTCTAATGTTAAACGTTCGCTATCGAGCAATCTACGTCTCTTTCTATTCTAACAGACTTTATACATGAGCTCAGTGTAGGGTAGGCCTATCTGTACTATTCGCTTCAGTAAAATTGTTCGGCAATATATGAGTTGCGCGCTAGTCTAGTGGTTAGCGTGCAGGAATGCCAGGCCAGAGGCCGGGTGTTAAAATCCCAGCCAGGTGAGAAATTAGTTCTTAAATTTATGTTCCATCTACGCCCCTAGGCAACTAAGCTATTATAAGTATATGACCGCACGCTGTCAATGGAAAGATGAGACGGCGAGAGAGAGGACTGGCCACCCGCCCTCATATACCTAGTCTAAGAAAATGAAGTCGCTAGCATGCCACATCCATGGCAGCCTCCTAGGCTAGCTTAGGGGAGTGTTCTTCTTCTTCTTCTTCTTCTTCTTCTTCTTCATATCTTCGTCATCGCATTCAGTGCTTCACGTTAACAAAGGTCAAGGAGAAACGCAGGTGAGCCACCCAAAATTCTTCCTCACCTCGAGCTGGCATTGGACGAACTCCAGGGTTCTGGATGTGGGATAGACTCGTCGTTAACTTCCCAGCTTACACCGGTTTCAACTAATGCTGCCGAATGATATTTTCCTAAATTTAAAGCGGCCGAGGCCCCGTCGTGCGGTGGGGTGGGGTGGGTGGGGGTTGGCCTGATCATCTGTTGTCACTGGAATCCGTCCGTCCGTCCTTCCGTCCATCCATCTACCCATCCACCCACCCATCCACCATCCATCACCCGTCTCTCCAGTTCGCCAGTTCTTCCGTCCGTTCGTCCGTTCATCCATCCGTCATCAGTCCTTCTATCCATCAATCCATCCTCTGCCGGTCCCTCCATCTGCCCGTTCATCCGTTCATCCGTTCATCCGTCCGTCCGTCCGTCCGTCCGTCCGTCCGTCCGTCCGTCCGTCCGTTCGTCCGTCTGTCCGTCCGTCCGTCCGTCCGTCCGTCCGTCCGTCCATCCATCCATCCATCCATCCATTCATCATCATCATCATCATCATCATCATCATCATCATCATCATCATCATCATCATCATCATCATCATCATCATCATCATCATCATCATCATCATCATCATCATTATTATTATTATTATTATTAGTGTTATTATTTTTATTATTATTATTAGTATTATTATTATTATTATTATTATTATTATTATTATTATTATTATTATCATCATAATTTTTTTTCCCTGAGGTACTTCATTCCCTCAAGGTCTTAGAGATTAGATAAGTTATTTCTCTGGAACGGTTATTATCATTATCATTATTACAAACATTTTCAACGCGAGCAATTGCACAGAAATGCGAATCTGAGGCGCATCCATCCATCCATCCACCCACCCACCCACACACCCACCTCGCTCACTCACTCATTTAATTGTGGTTCAGTGAATACTACAGAAAGCCTTCACTGCGTTCGTATCATAATACATCCAAGATTCTCCTATAAAGTCCTTTGGACAAAGACGCAGGAACACTTCGAGCGTCTTCCTCGGTTCCTGTGTTCCTCACAAACACAAGTCACGTCTCTTTAAATTCAACCACAGCCTCAAACTCCCCTTTGTCTTCGCCGTCCAGTTGAGCAATAACTCCATCGCTTGTTGCCATGATAACTTCGTCTTTGAAGATGCCGCACGTAAACAAGCTCATAAATCCGCCATTCTTTGTGCAATTAAGGGACACGAATAATTGGCCGTTGTTTGGATTTCAGTGCAGATTCTACCGTCAACGAGAGCGTTATGCACAGTCTATGGCCGATTGGGGGTTGTTTAGCAGAGCGAAGGAGTGAGAGACGGATTGTGGGTATTCAGGGAGTAGTTTTATCAGCCGAATCTGATGCTCTTCCAATCATTTCCGCTCAAGGTATGGCGCCGTAGCGGATATGGAAATGTGTCCTGAGATTTCGACGAGTTTTAGTCAGGCCAACGTCGAGGTTGTGTCGTGCTTTCATCGTGTTTTTGTATTGGAAATGACTTTTTCAGTTCAGGACAGAGCTGTTTAAGAACGTGGTTTAAAAATCGATTGCGCCAATGGTACGCCGAAAGCAAAACACGACGAAAGCAAAAAAAACTTTTTAAAAAGCTACAAGATAACTAATCTATTGGAAGTGGCTGACAGTCCGCGGTTAAAGAGTATTCACTCAAGAAAGTTCACTCAAGAAAGTTCACTCTAGAAAGTTCACGTCATCTTAGCGCCACACTTGTCTAAACTGGGCGGTGGATACTATAATATCCTACTTGCCATGCATATAATTCAAACAATCGCCTACAGTCGCGCTTTGTTATGCAATGATTTTTTTCGTCATCCCATTGTCGTGTATAGTCGTATGTCATTTTGCTTTCGTCATACCATTGTCGTATATCGTCGTACCGTCATTTTCCTTTCGTCGTGAGTTCATAGTGCTTCCATCGTACCTCTGTCGTTTGTCATCGTGCGTCATTTTGTTTTCGACGACTTTTCGACATGCCATTGTCATGTATCGTCGTATACGTCATTTTGCTTGCGACGTACCATTGTCGTGCATTGTTGTACTGTCATTTTGTTTTCACCACAAAATAGCATTTAATTAATAATTCTAGTTTGGGACCCTCTCGCTTCCACCTGCATTGAGCATGGGTAAGAAGCTGGCTGGTGTGGAGAAATTTGACTAGGTCAATGGATAAAATATGCTACCATATCCAGTTCGTACAGGCATGACCCAGTTGCAAAATGGGAACACCTTAAGCCAATACTTCTTGATATGCGCCACTAATTTTCTTTTTGTTGCTTATAGTTTCGTCCACTAATTAAATCGGTCTGGTGGCATTTTCTGTTGCCCGTAGCGAAGTGTTTTTCGAATGCAGGCGTGTAGGGAATTATTTTCACGGGACAAAGTACAAAACACACTCAAAAAGTCAAATGTGCCAGTTATCTTATCCGGAGGTAAGTTGTGGGCCTGCTACTAGTGGTGGACTCCCAGCCAGTCCCACGCCTAATACTCGGCCCTCCCTAGAGAGGTGGAGGGTGGAGAGAAAGAGAGACAGACAGACAGACAGAAACAGAGGGACAGACAGAGACAGAGAGGTTCTGGCGAAGCGAGGTGGTATAAATTATAGTCAAGCCCAAGGGGTCGCTTGTGAATTGACGCCCAGATTCTAAAAAGAATCGGTTTCATTGACGAGTGTTTAGGCGCGTGGTCACTCGTTGATCAGTTAGTGGTCATCGATATCAGTTTCGTAGGTGGGCACTGGTCACTCTATTCAACGCTTGCGGAATAGCCGACATATCAAGCGTAAGATTCGAAGCCCGTTGCGAAATATTTCGATGGAGAACGGGAAAGTCAGGATGGACTCGGTCCACGAATTCCAAGCTGATCCACTCACCACCCAACTTCCGGCTAGTTTCGAAGGAAACTTCGAGATCCCAGCCTCTTCGAGTGAAGCAGAACCAAACGTAAAGGTCGTCCTTAAACAACAAGCACATACAGCCTGTATACAGGTAAGTATATACAAAGCCACATGCGTTCTCAGTTTTTGTTGTTACTCTTTGATTTTACTCGAAGCTACATACACATGCATGTGCAACTTTTGCAAACTTAAATGGATAGATAAATAGATAGACATATAGACAATATGGACAGATAGATAGACAGGGAGATAGATAGACAGCATGGGCGGAGTTTATCAGGGGCTAGGGGCGCTAAGCCTCCCCCTCACGAATCCACCGATTTCACCGTGCATCATTAAGGTATTGTGGGTTAGGGTACTTTTTAAGCAGTAAAATCCCTCCAAATCTTCTCACCAGAAGGAAAAAATTAGTACCAAGTATGCTCAAAATGCATTTGGCGGGACACCCCGATTGGGGCCTCAAATCGCCCCAAAACCCCTCTGTTTTAAAGGGGCCGCTGCTATGCGGCGGGAAGGGGAGGTGAAGTTATGCTTTAGCCCCCCATGAACTAAAACCAAACTCCGCCCATGAGAGACAGACAGACAGACAGTATTATTATTATTATTATTATTATTATTATTATTATTATTATTATTATTATTATTATTATTATTATTATTATTATTATTATTATTATTATTACAATTTTTTTATTATAATAATAATGATAATAATAATAATTATTATTATTATTTTTATAATTATTATTATTATCATCATCATCATCATCATCATCATCATCATCATCATCATCATCATCATCATCATCATCGTCATTATCGTCATAATGGGAGGGGATAGAGTAATGATAACACTCATGGCCAGGAGAGCATTAGATCGCGGTTCCTTACCCGTAACTCTCCTCTAGAGCGGGCGCCTTGCATGCCTGGCAAAGCGTGTGTTTAATTAAGATCTTGATTGTACTGTCATGTTTCAATGTAATCTTACTGCGTACTTGTCAGTTTGAATTAATAAGGATTATTATTATTATCATCATCATCATCGTCGTCGTCGTCGTCGTCGTCGCCATTATTAACAAACGTTCTTCTATTTATGACGTCACCTTCTGTTTGAGAAAATAATGACGTGACGTCAATCGTGTATGTGGAAAACGTTGCTCTCAGTATCTGGTAACAGCAGTGACAAAATTTAATGCCGCCATAATTAACGCCCATTTATTAGAAGTTATAGGTTTTTACAAGTTGTGAAACGGCACTATATCAATGATAAAACATACAGACGGTGCCAAATATAGTTATGTAGCCATAAAACAAGCAAGTGTTACGTTCTGGCTTATTATGATAATTAAATTGCTAAAGAAGTGAAACGCAACTTAGTTGCAATATTGCTGTACATATTGCTTTTGCCACACTATTACGTTTTCGCATATCACACATTACGTAAATTTTTAGCAGCTTTACAGTTCTCGTCCAATGAAAACTTTAAACATTTTAGGAATACTTATTTATAGCCCACAAATACTGCCTGATGTCGCTGAGTATAGTTAAGGCTTCAACAATAAGATGACTCAGCCATTTTTCTTGCCGTTTCAAACCATATTTATACAATACCTTCTTTAGACCTTTTGCTAGGTGATCAGGCATGCAAACTTTCCGACGCAAAACAAGTTTTGTAAGCAATTCCCTAGAATGACCCTTGTACAAATGTGCTAACCACGCCTTCACAATTGGGTGCGGGCTGGCGTACTGAATGGAAGCTGCCTTTTCTGCAATGCAGAAGCGCTTTGTGAATGGCCTACAATTACATACTTCGGGGCAGCCACGTGTTCTGCTACGGGGATAGGGCAACCTTACCAATGTCAAGCGAATCTTTCTACACTGTAAAACATCTACTTCGCTGTTTAAATATTCTTGAATTCCTGTCTACCGGATGAAGAACGTCCACGCGCTGTGGATACGACTTAAATGAATATCTTTAAGAAGTTACGGATTGTCCTGTCGTTGGATAAGTATGGTTGTTGTCACAGTCGACTCGTTGACGAGTTAACAAGCTAACTCGAACTTCCAGCTGTGGCCACTTAGGTATCAAGGTCTTCATTATTCAACTCTGACCACGGACTTCCTGGTGCGAGCGTATTAAATCCGAGTCCATTTTATGACGGATGATCCAGCCTAGGGGGCTGGAAATGGGGGAGCAAGCGTCTCTAAAAGCCTCTGCACCCCAAATGCCCACCACGCCACCTTCACGTGGTACCCATATTCTGGAACAAAGTGCGTGGTGGACGACCGAGTCCTCGCCGGTATATGCGAGTACCCAGAGGAGAAGAACGTGGAGGACGGAGGACGGAACTCGTCAACGCTACGAGATGGTGTCTCGAGAAAAACACCGAGAGGAAGGCAACGGGAGACCACCTCTCTATTATTCCGAGTATACGAATGATGAAGCCATTAACGAAACATGACAACGACGTGAACGATTCAACCCCGTTACCGGAGAGAGTCGCGTCCGGCGGGGAGGACGCAGGGCCCTCTGGGTCATAAACCAGCGAAATCCTTGCAAAAACGAGAAGCACAAAGATGGGTTAAAATAGGGACATGGAATATCCGTACAATGCTACGACCTGGAAAACTGGCCAATGTTATAGAGGAGATGAAAAAAGCAAACTTGGATGTGCTGGGGCTATCGGAGACAAGATGGAAAGAGGATGGAGACTTCACAAGCGATGGAATAAGAATCATACACACAGGAGGAGAAAAGGCCAAAGCGGTGTTGCTGTCATGTTGAGAGAAAATATGGTCAAGTCGGTATCAAGGATAGAAAGACAAGGCAGCAGGATTATCGAGGTGACAATAAAGGCCGAAGCAGCGGACATGGTGATTAGTACAGGTATTGTGGCGGAATTACTCGTTCACTTCCAACTGGCGGTTG
This sequence comes from Allolobophora icterica, assembly GCA_963556255.1. Classification (NCBI taxonomy): domain Eukaryota; kingdom Metazoa; phylum Annelida; class Clitellata; order Crassiclitellata; family Lumbricidae; genus Allolobophora; species Allolobophora icterica. The sequence goes on along the minus strand of OY744614.1, from coordinate 36,630,105 downwards.
TGCTAATATTAAGTCCGGTCGTCGTATTGGTACGTGCTTGTGTCTTCTTCTATACTTCACCAGGATGGCAAGACCCACGACCAAGTGCTCCACAATAAACTAATCAGGGTGTCGCTTGTCCGGTCTGAAGAGGAAGAAGATACATGATGTTCCACAAATATTCTTTGTTATAACTCGCAACACAACGCAACGCTTAGTTATAAATGCCTTCCGTAGGCTGACGAACTAAGAACATTATAATCCAGAAGAGCTTATCTAATCGACTTTACTCGAACTCGCGTACTACTCAAAGTTCGTATAATCAACCTAACTTCGCATATATAACTTCGAGCTAACGCAACAACAACCACGATCCACGCTACTATCGTCGGTAATGTCTGAGTTCAAACGGTATACTCAACTATCTGACTAACTTCACCGTATACTAAACTCAACTACTCTAACTGTCTATCTGACTGAGCTCTCTCAACTACTGACTGAACTGCCCAAGCTCTCTATTGCACTCAGCTCCTCTTTATATATATATGGTTCGTCTGGGTTCCTGGTCCCTTGTTCCTGGTCCCTTGTTCCTGGTCCCTTGTTCCTGGTCCCTTGTTCCTTAATAATACGCGTCATAGTCACAGTACTATCGTCTGTCTATTTATAGATCAATACAAGCATATTACGAACAGACCATACAACTTCAACAGCCGTTAAATATAATATCACATGTAACCCAGAGAAGATTGTTACAGTATAGGCCTACATGCCTACAATGACGCACGAAGAAGAGGAAATAGAAGGAAAATGACGGATATTTTCGGGAAACTAAACAACCTCAATTTCAGTTTGCAAGGCCGAAATATCACTCCATTTACTGTTATGGATAAAATAAATGCAATGGGGAAGAAGTTTCGGTTCCTTTGTCAGACCGTGAGGAATCTCGTGTCACTGCAGTTTCTTGTCTGGAGTCTTTTGTAACGGAGCTTAAACTGCGTGCTAATTTGATTAAGATATCAAGAAACATTGCTCTTAATTGATATTGGATTTTCATTTATATTTTTCTGAACAGTTTAATGCCAAGGAATGGATCCGAAATGCATTTTTGGATGTAGTGTTGCCGGCAGATTTTTCAGTCCAGGAAAGAGACCAGTTTGTTGAACTTTCATGTGACGGTGGATTGAAGAACGAATTCATGAAAGACATATTGTAAAATTTCTGGCTGAAGCGAAGAGCTCAATGTAGATTAATTTCTGATCGAGCTCTGGGACTAGGATTACTAAAGGTATATGAAGCGGCAACGCGTCAGCCAATCAGAGCTCGTCTTTTCTGATTCATCGCAGGCGATGTTTGTGGCCGTCTATTTTTAGAAAAGTGACATCCGGGTCCTTAGGAGAGAGGCGACTTGGATCAGAGCAGAAGTAAACACAGCACAAGGAATCGCTCTAGATTCTTTTAGCGATTTATAATTAAGGACATAATTATGCGATTAAAGTAAATTATGGACAGTCTAAATATATAAATAGTCTGAAACTAAGTAACAGACAGGATGCCAAAATCCTGCAGCTATTGATAAAAGTGTTTTATTTAGTTAAGCCAGCTATAACCGACCGATGTTTGCCTAGCCGGTGTGCAAAGGTCCCGGATGTGAGCCACACATATAATCCAGATAAAAGATACTCTATTAATCGGCTTCATATCCCTTTAGTAATCTTAGTCCCAGTCGAGCTTTAACATTTTTGAATCTGTTCAGGACGTCATATCTGTGCGACACTGGTTTTTCAGCAATGCTTGCGACAAAAAAATACAGAAAAATGTTGAACTCGAACGTACCAGATTTGCGTTTGAATTTGACAAATATTAAACCTGATATTGTAAATCTGTGCTTTTCGAAACAGGCCCACAGCTCACTTTTACACTTTGTAATAATGATTTAATTTTACCTTCTGTTGATATGATTTCATTCTTACAATATTATTTTAAATTTGTCTACCTATGGCTTGGTCGTACGCTAATTGCAAGGACACTTCACGCTCGCCTGTTGCTGGGGGTACGCCAACACTCGATTTTTTTACCTGGAGTACAATAAAATAAAATTTTAGAACCTCTGCTCTAATATACCCCGCATTATTCCGTTTATTTTCTTGCCTCCCTTCTGCTTCTATCATTAGTCATTCTATCATACACTATAATATTTTTCATTCCACCATTCCCTCTGTCAACCTTAATGTCCTCTCCATCTCTGGAAAGTGACCCACAGCCCAGAGACCATCTTACACGCTTGTGGGACACGTTGCCAATTGGTCATATATCGCTCGCCTTGTAACACGGAGTGTACGGGTTCGAGCCTCCTCTGAGACGGTTGTATAGACCTTAGCAAGTCCTCAACTCACAATCACTCAACGCCGTCGATTGATGCTTGGTAATTAAATAGTGGCGCATAATAAAGGAGTTATAATAAATGAATGCTTACGCAAATGGGCATTCGAATTGTCAGTGGAAGTGTCGTCTGGCTACGCAAGAAGGGGTTTGTAAGTGCGACTTCCCGGCGGTGTATGACTTCATCCAGTACAGAAGCAGGAACTCTGGCGACGTTCAAGCGGTATAAACCTTGCACCGTGGAAATCGGTCGTTAATGCTACGTGTAAATGGGTGGTTGGAACTAACTCGCAGTTATTGTAACATTAAGCATTACGCGCAGAGCATTCATATCAAAACGAATATCTCTCACGTCGTAATCACTGATAGATTATGACGGATTCTTTCATGAGTTCATCACCCTCACGCTACACAAATGAGATGTAGTAACAGCAGAATGGGACTTGAATCCCTTACAGAGGATTTCGAGTACCCTACATCATCTATGATGACTGTTAAGACACCCAGAGAGATTAGAATGAACATCAAAATCGAATTACTCGTCGAAATGGTCTGTTGTTGAATTCACTTAAGGCGAGATTTCTCTCATGACGATGTAGATTTACCGGAGAAAATTGAAAAGACGTAACCTTTCCAAAGAATCAATTGCTCTCTCGTCCAGGACGGCGGCAGTAGTTAACGTATTATGATTATGAGGCCATCTCCTGTAGATAGACTATGATTATGAGGCCATCTCCTGTAGACAGACTATGATTATGAGGCCATCTCCTGTAGATAGACTATGATTATGAGGCCATCTCCTGTAGACAGACTATGATTATGAGGCCATCTCCTGTAGATAGACTATGATTATGAGGCCATCTCCTGTAGACAGACTATGATTATGAGGCCATCTCCTATAGATAGACTACCATGTTGAGCATAATAATATTTAATTCTTTTAATTACATTTAATATATTTTAATTATATTTGAACCCTAATTTGTACTCTTACACGAGGTATTTATCTTATTGAAACATTTCAGATGTTGAATAAACTTATTTCTCACATAAATTTTAAGTAGAGCATACAGTTAAATTATTTTGAACTTCACCAATTTGTATAGCGCCCTAGCACAGACAAACAGACAAACAGAGAAACCGACAAACAGAGAAACAGAGAAACATTCAAACAGAGAAACAGAGAAACATTCAAACAGACAAACAGAGAAACAGACAAACCGACAAACAGAGAAACAGAGAAACATTCAAACAGACAAACAGACAAACAGACAAACAGACAAACAGAGAAACAGAGAAACATTCAAACAGACAAACAGAGAAACAGACAAACAGAGAAACAGACAAACAGACAAACAGAGAAACAGACAAACGGAGAAACAGAGAAACAGACAAACAGAGAAACAGACAAACAGACAAACAGAGAAACAGACAAACGGAGAAACAGAGAAACATTCAAACAGACAAACAGAGAAACAGACAAACAGACAAACAGACAAACATAGAAACAGTCAAACAGACAAACAGAGAAACAGTCAAACATTCAAACAGACAAACATACAGTCAACATATTTTGACATCTTAATAATAATATGGAAGCGTTTTAAGCAAGAAGAGAGAGAGAGGACCCATGAGCTACCGCAATTTTTAAATTTTTTAAATATTTTAACATGTTCAATAGCCGAGTGGTTAGCGTGTTGGACTATCAACCCAGAGGTCGGCGGTTCAAACCCCACCAGGGCAGAAAATTTGAAACCAAACCTCTGTTAAACCCCAGTCAACTGACATATGACGAATATGATGTTGAGATAGACCATCCCTCATATGCCGAGGCTAAGAAAATGAAGTCGCCATCGATAGAGTTCACACAGCCTATAATTCTATACAACTGAGCAGTCAAAAGACCCTACACGCTCTAGTGAACACATTCTTAAGCAGTCGTATACCCAAATGACACTGCATTTTTGATTCATAGGCGTTTACACACATTGAAATATCTACAAATATATACGCAGGTACATGCATATATATTTTGATCTCTTGTACACTAAATTCTAAATTTTTCGATTCCTAAGTTGCACGAAATACTGACCTGCATTGTAAAATTTCAACAGATAAGTTGAAAAATAAGCCAGCGCGGAAGACTTGTACACTAATTTGATGACATGTAAGTTTTCAAAGACATGTGGAGTAGGAAACTTACGAATTTTAGATTGCATGGAACGATGACATGTATGATTCAATTACAACTCTTAGGTTGAAACGTCGCACAGTTTGACATCAGATACACTAAATTCCGAATTCTCGTCTCTGAACATGTATGAAATACCATCCTGTGCAGTAAAAATTTAAACATTTTGAATACTGAAACGGGCTCCCATGAAGATTTGTATGCTAAACTTAAGACATTTACTGTTTCAAAGTCAAGTGGAATGAGAGTTTTAGTATGACGCTTACGAATTTGAGGATGTAAGACTGTTGATGGAGAGAGAAAGAGAGAGAGGAAGAGCGAAAGAGAGAGAGGAAGAGGGAGATGGAGAGCGAGAGAGAGAGAGGTTTTATGATAAAAGTTCAACTTTCTAGGTTGAAAAGGCACATAATATTTGGTTCTACACTAAAATGATGCCGGTTAGGGTGAAGATATACATACCATGTCGACTTCTACGATAAATTTAAGACTTTAAAGTTTCCAAATACTCATGGAATGAGAGTATGAAGCTTATGAATTTGAGTTTGTAAGACTGTTGAGGGCGAGATAGAGAGAGAGAGGAAGAGCGCGAGAGAGAGGAAGTGGGAGAGATAGAAGAGGTTTTAGGGTAAAAGTCCAAATTTCTAAGGTGAAAAGCGCATAATGTTTGAGTCTATACTAAAATGGTACCGATTAAGTTGAAGAGATACATGCGACGACAACTTCTGCGATAAACTTAAGACTTTAAAGTTTCCAAATCCAAGTGGAATGAAAGTTTTAGTAGGAAGCTTGCGAATTTTAGTTTGCAAAGTCAGAATGAGTTGGATGTTCGAACGTTAAAACCACAACTTTCAGATTCCCAGTGTGCAGAGATGTTGATTTGTATAACTAAGTTACAACTCTTATGAGGAAACATCGAAGCGTTTGGAGTTTTCTTTATCAAAATTCTGAATTTTCAATTCCTACGAGACTTGGAATACAAACTTGTACGCTACAATTATAACTTTTTAATTATCAAGACTGTGCGCTGATGACTTTAGAGTTTCCAAATACGTATGGAATGAGAGTTTAAGTTTGCGAATTTTAGTTTGTAAGACTGTTGAGAGAGCGAGAGAGAGAGAGAGAGAGAGAGAGAGAGAGAGAGAGAGAGAGAGAGAGAGAGAGAGAGAGAGATGAGAGAGAGAGAGAGAGAGAGGAGAGAGAGAGAGGAGAGAGAGAGAGAGAGGAGAGAGAGGAGAGAGAGAGAGAGAGAGAGAGAGAGAGAGAGAGAGAGAGAGAGAGAGAGAGAGAGGTAGAATGGAGAGAGAGAGAAAGAGTGCGAGAGAAGAGGTTTTAGGGGAAAAGGCATAATTTCCATGATAGTTTGTTCACTAAAAACGTCAAATTGTAAGTTCGACAGACACATGCAACGATAGTTTGAATGCTAAACTTACAATTTATACTAGGCAAAGACTGAGATTGCGATGGTGTTTTACAGTGGGTTTTACAGTGGGTTTTAACTCCAGTTGACAACTTTAAGGTTGTAAGGTGGGTGAAACGAAGGTTTTTTACTTTGAGAAGTTCATTAACATGGGTAAAATTTTCTTTCGATAGATTGAGTGAGACGAATGTTCTCATTATAAAGTTGTTGCACCGGTCTGGTGAGGTAGTTAGAGTGGAGGGTCATATTGTAAAAATTACACATTTTAGGTGCTGCTAAGCTTAGGTCTTTCCACACTGTACAGCCAAATGTGCTAATTTCCACACCAACATATCAAACCTTTTAGTCTGCGAAGACGCAGGACTTGTGAGCATACAGGCTAAATGACAAGTTTTGCCACAAAGATACCGTTGTCGAAGGTTTGCTAACGTCCTTTCACGTTTGCATATTCAGCTGGATTGAGAGTTTACTTATAAAACTTAGAACTTGCAAGCTGCATGAAGGATTTCTACAGTAAAATGTCGACTTTTATCTGTGAAGTCGCAAGGTGTAGAGCTAAAATGAGACCGTTTATGTTACAAAGATGTGCAAGACATTGCAAAGTGACATCTCTTACGAGGTAAAAGTCTGCTGAGAAGAGTGCAAACACACAATTTTTGGAATGCAGAGACGCCTACGAGGTGAGAAACTTAGGTCTTTTAGGAGAGTTGCCCTGAAGGTTTGCAGAGTAAAAATGTGAGCTTTTGAGTTCCACGAGCGCTGGTCAGGACGGAAAATTTACAACTTTGTTCGTTTCAAACGAAAGATTTGCACGCTGATTTGCGTGTTTTAGACGATCAACTTGGTGAAATATTAGCATGGAAAGGTTTACGTATCGAGACATATGGTAGGAACGGGTGCATTGTCCAACATTTTACATACACATGTCCAGTTAGCGAACTCTTTCACAAATTTTGAGCTAAAATACCAAAGTTATGAAAAAGAATGTGCGACGTTTTTAAAGGTTTGAACGCTTGAAAGTAAAGGTAATTGGCAAGCCGAGCTCGAATTCACAACGGGTTTTGGCTATGTTCGTGGAATAAGCGAATTTGTGGAAACTTTAAGTTTTTGGCTGAAATGTATTTGAAACTGTACATCTTTTGATGATGGAACTGAAGTATATGTGAGTTCTAACGGATAAAGTATGAGACATGTGCGTTCAATTTGTGTGAACAGAGTGATTTCCATTGGGAAGCATGTTGCATTTTCAGAGGTTGTCACATTATTCCTAGAGATGATTTGTAGGAAGCAGCAGTCGAAGTACACTTGTTAAAATTTTATTCATGTCTTGGGGCAGTTTGGATGATAGTTCTAGCAAAGCGTTGGAGATGCAATTTGATAGAAAAACGAGAGGTTTCGTCTGAGAGGAGAGATCTTCTATAGACCTGAAACTTTGCATATTTTCATTCTCAGATGTTTTTCAATTGCATGTAAAATAACTAAATACTCAAAGACCCGAGTTGTAGGTTAAAAGCTGATTTATTTCAATAATACAACTTCTCGCACAACATATGGAAATCTGTACTCGACGCATTATCATTATAGTTCCACACACGCTCAGTTTGTTAAAGTCAGCGTTTTCACATAAACGGCATTATCAAAGATTTCAATGTTACAAGACCATTTTAAAAATAATTAAACTTGACAACATTCGAAATTCGAGCGAAAGCGGCTACAACATTTGCAAAAAGTTGTAGAAATGTACACTCAAAGGTTAAAAAGCCAAAGTTTCAGTCACCAGCAAAGTTGTGCTATAACTAATGAAAAACGAGCAATATTCTTAGCACTGCGAGACCATTTCTGGCTCTCTTCTTGTCTCTGAACATAGTTTTAAACATACGAGTACTACCGCCGCCACCGCCGCACCGCCACCGCCACAGCCCGCCACCGCCACCGATTATTTTGAAATTTCCAAAACAAAATGTCAAGTTTCAAAAATTTTTAGTTTTTACAAATTTTTGAAACTAAAAATTTCTCAAACTAAAACTTTGTAAAACTTTGAAACTAAAAATTTCTCAAACTAAAACTTTGTAAAACTTTGAAACTAAAAATTTCTCAAACTTGGAAACTAAAATTTGTCAAACTAAAAATTTCTCAAACTAAAAATTTGTAAAACTTTGTAACTAAAATTTGTAAAACTTTGAAACTAAAAATTTCTCAAACTAAAACTTTTTAAAACTAAAAGTTTTTAAAACTAAAATTTGTGAAACTAAAAATTCGCTTATTCCACGACATAGCCAAAACCGTTGTGAATTCGAGCTCGGCTTGCCAATTACCTTTACTTTCAAGCGTTCAAACCTTTAAAACGTCGCACATTCCTTTTTCATAACTTTGGTATTTTAGCTCAAAATTTGTGAAAGAGTTCGCTAACTTGACATGTGTATGTAAAATGTTGGACAATGCACCCGTTCCTACCATATGTCTCGATACGTAAACCTTTCCATGCTAAAATTTCACCAAGTTGATCGTCTAAAACACGCAAATCAGCGTGCAAATCTTTCGTTGAAACGAACAAAGTTGTAAATTTCCGTCCTGACCAGCGCTCGTGGAACTCAAAAGCTCACATTTTACTCTGCAAACCTTCAGGGCAACTCTCCTAAAAGACCTAAGTTTCTCACCTCGTAGGCGTCTCTGCATTCCAAAATTGTGTGGTTTGCACTCTTCTCAGCAGACTTTACCTCCGTAAGAGATGTCACTTTGCAATGTCTTGCACATCTTTGTAACATAAACGGTCTCATTTTAGCTCTACACCTTGCGACTTCACATGATAAAAGTCGACCATTTTACTGTAGAAATCCTTCATGCAGCTTGCAAGTTCTAAGTTTTATAAGTAAACTCTCAATCCAGCTGAATATGCAAACGTGAAAGACGTTAGCAACCTTCGACAACGGTATCTTTGTGGCAAAACTTGTCATTTAGCCTGTATGCTCACAAGTCCTGCGTCTTCGCAGACTAAAAGTTTGATACGTTGGTGTGGAAATTAGCACATTTGGCTGTACAGTGGTGGAAAGACCTAAGCTTAGCAGCACCTAAAATGTGTAATTTTTACAATATGACCCTCCACTCTAACTACCTCACCAGACCGTGCAACAACTTTATAATGAGAACATTCGTCTCACTCATCTATCGAAGAAAATTTTACCATGTTAATGAACTTCTCAAACTAAAAAACCTTCGTTTCACCCACCTTACAACCTAAAGTTGTCAACTGGAGTCTAAAACCCACTGTAAAACCCACTGTAAAACCATCGCAATCTCAGTCTTTGCCTAGTATAAATTGTAAGTTTAGCATTCAAACTATCGTTGCATGTGTCTGTCGAACTTACAATTTGACGTTTTAGTGAACAAACTATCATGGAAATTATGCCTTTTCCCCTAAAACCTCTTCTCTCGCACTCTTTCTCTCTCCTCTCTCCCATTCTACCCTCTTTCTCTCTCCTCTCTCTCCTCTCTCCTCTCATCTCTCTCTCTCTCTCTCTCTCTCTCTCTCTCTTATCTCTCTCTCTCTCTCTCTCTCTCTCTCTCTCTCTCTCTCTCTCTCTCTCTCTCTCTCCTCTCTCTCGCTCTCTCACAGTCTTACAAACTAAAATTCGCAAACTTAAACTCTCATTCCATACGTATTTGGAAACTCTAAAGTCATCAGCGCACAGTCTTGATAATTAAAAAGTTGTAATTGTAGCGTACAAGTTTGTATTCCAAGTCTCGTAGGAATTGAAAATTCAGAATTTTGATAAAGAAAACTCCAAACGCTTCGATGTTTCCTCATAAGAGTTGTAACTTAGTCTTAAATTTATCGTAGAAGTCGACATGGTATGTATATCTTCACCCTAACCGGCATCATTTTAGTGTAGAACCAAATATTATGTGCCTTTTCAACCTAGAAAGTTGAACTTTTATCATAAAACCTCTCTCTCTCGCTCTCCATCTCCCTCTTCCTCTCTCTCTTTCCGCTCTTCCTCTCTCTCTTTCTCTCTCCCTCAACAGTCTTACATCCTCAAATTCGTAAGGCGTCATACTAAAACTCTCATTCCACTTGACTTTGAAACAGTAAATGTCTTAAGTTTAGCATACAAATCTTCATGGGAGCCCGTTTCAGTATTCAAAATGTTAAATTTTTACTGCACAGGATGGTATTTCATACATATTCAGAGACGAGATTCGGAATTTAGTGTATCTGATGTCAAACTGTGCGACGTTTCAACCTAAGAGTTGTAATTGAATCATACATGTCATCGTTCCATGCAATCTAAAATTCGTAAGTTTCCTACTCCACATGTCTTTGAAAACTACATGTCATCAAATTAGTGTACAAGTCTTCCGCGCTTGGCTTATTTTTCAACTTAACTGTTGAAATTTTACAATGCAGGTCAGTATTTCGTGCAACTTAGGAATCGAAAAATTTAGAATTTAGTGTACAAGAGATCAAAATATATATGCATGTACCTGCGTATATATTTGTAGATATTTCAATGTGTGTAAACGAATATGAATCAAAAATGCAGTGTCATTTGGGTATACGACTGCTTAAGAATGTGTTCACTAGAGCGTGTAGGGTCTTTTGACTGCTCAGTTGTATAGAATTATAGCTGTGTGAACTCCTTCATTTTCTTAGCCTCGGCATATGAGGGATGGTCTATCTCAACATCATATTCGTTATATGTCAGTTGACTGGGGTTTAACAGAGGTTTGGTTTCAAATTTTCTGCCCTGGTGGGGTTTGAACCGCCGACCTCTGGGTTGATAGTCCAACACGCTAACCACTCGGCTATTGAACATGTTAAAATATTTAAAAAATTTAAAAATTGCGGTAGCTCATGGGTCCTCTCTCTCTCTTCTTGCTTAAAACGCTTCCATATTATTATTAAGATGTCAAAATATGTTGACTGTATGTTTGTCTGTTTGAATGTTTGACTGTTTCTCTGTTTGTCTGTTTGACTGTTTCTATGTTTGTCTGTTTGTCTGTTTGTCTGTTTCTCTGTTTGTCTGTTTGAATGTTTCTCTGTTTCTCCGTTTGTCTGTTTCTCTGTTTGTCTGTTTGTCTGTTTCTCTGTTTGTCTGTTTCTCTGTTTCTCCGTTTGTCTGTTTCTCTGTTTGTCTGTTTGTCTGTTTGTCTGTTTCTCTGTTTGTCTGTTTGAATGTTTCTCTGTTTCTCTGTTTGTCTGTTTGTCTGTTTGTCTGTTTGTCTGTTTGAATGTTTCTCTGTTTCTCTGTTTGTCGGTTTGTCTGTTTCTCTGTTTGTCTGTTTGAATGTTTCTCTGTTTCTCTGTTTGAATGTTTCTCTGTTTCTCTGTTTGTCGGTTTCTCTGTTTGTCTGTTTGTCTGTGCTAGGGCGCTATACAAATTGGTGAAGTTCAAAATAATTTAACTGTAGGCTCTACTTAAAATTTATGTGAGAAATAAGTTTATTCAACATCTGAAATGTTTCAATAAGATAAATACCTCGTGTAAGAGTACAAATTAGGGTTCAAATATAATTAAAATATATTAAATGTAATTAAAAGAATTAAATATTATTATGCTCAACATGGTAGTCTATCTATAGGAGATGGCCTCATAATCATAGTCTGTCTACAGGAGATGGCCTCATAATCATAGTCTATCTACAGGAGATGGCCTCATAATCATAGTCTGTCTACAGGAGATGGCCTCATAATCATAGTCTATCTACAGGAGATGGCCTCATAATCATAGTCTGTCTACAGGAGATGGCCTCATAATCATAGTCTGTCTACAGGAGATGGCCTCATAATCATAGTCTATCTACAGGAGATGGCCTCATAATCATAGTCTGTCTACAGGAGATGGCCTCATAATCATAGTCTATCTACAGGAGATGGCCTCATAATCATAGTCTGTCTACAGGAGATGGCCTCATAATCATAGTCTGTCTACAGGAGATGGCCTCATAATCATAGTCTATCTACAGGAGATGGCCTCATAATCATAGTCTGTCTACAGGAGATGGCCTCATAATCATAGTCTATCTACAGGAGATGGCCTCATAATCATAATACGTTAACTACTGGCGGCACTTTCATCTTACAGTGACAATTCAGCAAATGGATGACAGTTTGCTCATATATGAGTAATATTTAATCAAATCGAATCTAATCGTTATCTCCAAACTTCTAAAGCGCCACTTGAAAGCCAAGCGCAGGGCACCAGCCTACTCACGAGCGCTACGTCAAATCAGAGGGGATTTCCAGAGAGTAGTCCAAAAGAGGTCCGAGTCCGGTTTCCAGAAGGCCAGATCAAGATAGGAGACAGCTGCAGCTGTTAAGGCGGGTGTCGTTTAGGGCGAGAAGAATTGGAAGGCGGAGGATCAGATGAGTCAGGGTAGGAGTATACTTGAAAAGGTGAGACTTCAGTTTTAGTGGAAAGCCCAGGTGGTGATAGATAGAGGAACATGAGGAGCAGGATGGAGGATGAAGGACGGGTTGGAATGATGATGGAGGAACTGAGAATTTGCGGATTTCAGAGGAAGATCATTCCAGAGGCGTGATGCTGTGATGGATATGGCTTGGTTGGAGAACTTGAGGTGAGTAGTGACTGGGGTCGAGAAAGACTGAGATAGGACGATGATCGAGTGGAGTGGGTTGCCTGGATGGTGAGGAGATCTAATCTAATCTAATCTGAGAACTTATATAGCGCCGCTGTAATAACGCTCAAGGCATCAGCAGATGGTCGCTAGTATGCAAATCGTTGTGCAAGCCAAAGGTTGAGTCCAGTCGAAAGCCAAGAAAATCGGACCCACTTGACCCATGCAACAAGGACTTCGCTCGTGTTACATACATTGCATCAAGTTCGAAATGGATTTTCATCCATTTGTGTCGATCGACTGTCGTGTCGATCACCACAACCTCTTCCCTACTTCCCTCTTCCAGTTCAGGGTTTCCGTTAAGTCGTTAACGCCCAAACGGTCGTTTTTACGTCCGAAAAAACGTCCAAAATATGACAATTTTGGCTGATATACAGCAAATTTCTAGGTCCGGACGTAAGTGGGCCAAGGTCCTACGTCCTCTTTTTGTGCTCCTAACGGAAACACAACCTCTTCCTTACTTCCCTCTTCTCTACATTCAGTCGACACACAATGACTAATCCATCGACACAAGCTGTTTCCCCGATATAATTGGTTTGTCAAGCTTAGCGACTCTAACCTCAGTTAAGTCCGCTCTCGAATAGGTGCTCCATATGAACAAGGTCCTACTTCTTCTTATACTCCATTGATTAGATATTCGGCACACTATTGAAAGTACGCCTACATGTTTGTGCGAGCGCTCGTTGACGTGGCCATTTCGTAGGATTCTGAAACATAATGAATTCGATTACTACTTAATCGGATGCTCGACAATAAATATTTCTACGGACATCGCCTGCGTTGCCCATAAGAAATTTTTCTATGGACTTTTCAACGCAACACGTGTTATGCAGCGATAGGTGTCAATTGCTTTGTAATTCGTCACGCATTACTGCTACGAACCACACTGCTCTCTGCAGTTCACGTGAGATCTCTTGGTTCCGCGCTCCCGTGCAATGATTTGGTCACGACGTTCTGTCCTTTGCATTGCGCATGCGCATACAGCATCGTCTTAGAAATATTTTCAGCTTATCTTAAGCCGGAAGTTATAAGATCTGTTAGACTGTCGTGTTTCAGTCCTTTGTAAGGCTTTAAAAGGCGCTATATGTGTTCGCAGAAGTCTACATCTTCTTCTTCCACTTCGCAGTGGCGGCGCATGGGGGGGGTTCAAGGGGGTGCGGTCGCACCGGGCGGCCACTTGAGGGGGGGCGGCACTTTGACTACCTGGAATATTTTTTCTGTACTTCCTGTGGTCACCGTAGAGTTTCATTTGGAGTTATTACGTAATTCGTTGCTAGAAATTTCAATGAAACTTTGATACATAATACTGTTTACTGTTCATCTTTTTTGTAAATCTTTACTGTTCATTTGAGCTTCAACGTATTTCTTAGTTTTAAATTGATTTAGATCATTTTAGGCCTAGTTTCTAGCAGCGACGTCGTTAGGATATTTTGAGCCAGAAAAGGAACTGGTTAATAAGTAATGATCGTGGATATAACTGGATATATTTGGGGCGCCAAAATTAAATCTTATAACTTTATTTGGGATATATTTGTTAAAACTGCATCAAAATTAAGAGTAAAATTACTTCTCTTGACCCTGACTTTGGCGCCTTCCCTTGGCGCCCGGGAACACATGTAGACCTACCCGTCTGCACCCCTTAGCTGCGCCTAGAAATAATGATTGGTTTCTAGAAATAATGATTGTGATTTTATTAAATTGATAATGTGGTAGGCCTATTACTTTTGATGCACACATCTCCTTCTCTAACCCCATCTCCAACCGCGTGCACTCCTGTTTCATGCACATTCGTGACCTCCGACGCATCCGGCCCATGCTCGACCTTAAAACTGCCTGTACCACTGCTACCTCCATTGTTCATTCAAAGTTTGATTACTGCAATTCCCTCTTCCTCAACCTTGAATACACATAATCAAGTACCTCCGCAATCGCTTCACCATTCATGCAACTCGCTCCACCCGATCGTCCTCCTATCTCAGTCTTTCTCGACCGCCATTCACTATACTCATCTCAAGTTCTCTAACCTAGCCAAATTCAACACAGCACAACGCCTATGGATTGATCCCCCTGAATTCCGCAGCTTCTCAGTTCCTCCATCACCATTATAATCCGGCCTTCATCCTCCTCCTCATGTTCCTCTATCATCATCTGGCTTTCTCTTCAAAACTGAAGTCTCACCTTTTCAAGTACTCCTACCCTGACTCGTTATTCTCGCCCTAAACAACACCCGCCTTGACAACTGCTCTGCCTCTTCTCTTGATCTGACCCTCTGGAAACTGAACTCGGACCTCTTTTGAACTACTTTCTGGAGACCCACTCTGATTTGAATTGTCCTTCTGGAAACTGAACTCGGGCTTATTTTTGACTACTTTTTGACTACTCTCTGGAAAAACTCCTCTGATTTGATTTGCTAATGCTAAAAGTACTTGAAGTGCGCAGTGCAAAGTGACACTAGTAGCGAATATGTGTCAGCTGCTACTGTGCTCTATAATACTAGAGTAGGCTACTAATGGCTAAGACTACTACCAACTACTATCATACAAAACACAGACAAAATGTCACTAGACTACTGGACAGGCCTGCCGCCTTACGAGGGGGCGGCACACTGCTGCTTCGCACCACCTTTGAAAAATCCACGCGCCGCCACTGCCACTTCGTCTTCTTCTTCGTCCTCCTCCTACTGTTGCTCATGTTTTTCTTGTTCTTTTTCTTGTTCTTCTTGTGTTTCTTGGTTCGTTTTGTTCTTGTTCTTGTTGCTGCTGTTCTTGTTCTTGCTGTTGCTGTTCTTCGGCCGTCTTATGCAATTCTTGCCTTTGCGTTTGTTTGTGTTATAAGAATGACCACTGACCAGTGGTTAGCATGATGGAATGTCAATCCCCGCCATGGCAGAAATCAGTTTGAGGATTTCTGTTACACTGGCACACCCTAGCGAGTTCCGTTGTAAAAAGTACCCTGGCCGCAAACTTGATGTCGGTGGGAAGATGAGAAGGCGAAGGACTCGGGGGTCGGAAGGAGAGAACTGGAGACAAGACCTCGTATGCCAAGGCTAAGAAAATGAGGTCGCCTTCTTCTTCTTCTCTTCTCTTTCTACGTTCTCATCATCCTGCCCTTCAGTTGTATGTATAAAATTTATACATACAAGAAGTCATCACTCAGTAGTTCCTAATCGTTAGGTGTCAGCACTCGCACGGACTTTTCTACAGAAACGAGTAGCATGTTACTTGTCCTTGAATCAACAGTGCGTGTGGAATATGGCACGCGTACAACTGGAGCCAAACAAAAGCGGTAGACAAAACGAAGTATTCGCCCTCTACAATCTTCATGCCCGTAATTATTCGTATGGACAGTGAGCGTGTAATGAGCGCCTCTGACCTTTTCGAGTGGCGCTTCATAAATGTTCGACTATACATACTTACAGTTACAGTTACGTGACGTGAAGATGTATACGTAGGAGCCTACACTAATGCAGTTCGAGTCTGCGCAGTCCAGAAGAACTTCCGATAACTTCAACTAGCTATCAGCTCAGAAGAAAGCGACCACATTTCTTCCAATGTTAAACGTTCGCTATCGAGCAATCTCCGTCTCATTCTAACAGACTTTATACATGAGCTCAGTGTATGGTATCTGTACTATTCGCTTAAGTAAAATTGTTCGGCAATATATGAGTTGCGCGCTAGTCTAGTGGTTAGCGTGCAGGAATGCCAGGCGAGAGGCCGGGTGTTAAAATCCCAGCCAGGTCAGAAGTTAGTTTTTAAATTTATGTTCCATCTACGCCCCTCGACAACTTAGCTATTATAAGTATACTAGCTGTAACCCGTGAAAAATCACGGTTAACAGTTCTATCGTTCTAGAGAATAAGCCCGTTATATTATGACGTCATAACCCTCCTTCAATAGTGTATTTCCTCGTCATAATTGCTCTAAACGCCGTCGTCAAGACCGTCGTCGTCAAGACAGCCGTCGCCAAGGCGGCAGTATAGTGACGTCACAATAGTGTTTATTACGGGACAGACAGACAGACGTACATCGGTTATTATGTTGTTTGATGACCGCACGCTGTCAATGGAAAGATGAGACGGCGAGAGAGAGAGAGAGGACTGGCCACCCGCCCTCATATAGGCCTACCGAGTCTAAGAAAAATGAAGTCTCTAACATTTCATACCCATGGCAGGCTCCTAGACTAGCCTAAGGGAGTGTTCTTCTTCTTCATATCTTCGTCATCGCATTCAGTGTTTCGCGTTAACAAAGATCAAGGAGAAACGCAGGTGAGCCAACCAATTCTTCCTCCCCTCGAGCTGGCTGTGGACGAACTCCAGGGTTCTGGATGTGGGATAGACTCGTCGTTTACTTCCCAGCTAACACCGGTTTCAACTAATGCTGCCTGATGACATTTTCCTAAATTTAAAGCGGCCGAGGCCTCTTCGTGCGGTGGGGTGGATGTGGTGGTGGGTTGGCCTGATCATCTGTTGTCACTGGAATCTGTCCGTCCGTCCTAGCGTCCATTAATCTACCTATCCACCCATCCACCATCCATCCATCACTCGTCTTTCCAGTTCGCCAGTCCTTCCGTCCGTTCGTCCGTTCATCCATCCATCCATCCATCATTCGTTCTTTTATCCATCAATCCATCCTCTGCCCGTCTCTCCATCTGCTCGTGAGGCCGTTCATCCGTCCGTCCGTCCATCCATCCATCCATCCAAACGTTCATCCATCCATCCATCCATCCATCCATCCATCCATCCATCCATCCATCCATCCTTCCATCCATCCATCCCTCCATCCATCCATCCATTCATCCGTCCATCCATCCATCCATCCATCCATCCATCCATCCAAACCCACCCACCTCGTTCACTGACTCATTTAATTGTAGTTCAGTGAATACTACAGACAGCCTTCACTGCGTTCGTATCGTATACATCCAAGATCCTCCTCCTATAAAATCCTTCCGACAGAGACGAAGGAACACTTCGAGCGTGTTCTTCGGTTCCTGTGTTCCTCACAAACACAAGTCACGTCTCTTTTAAATTCAACTATACAGCCTCAAACTCCCCTTTGTCTTCGCCGTCCAGTTGAGCAATAACTCCATCCATTGTTACCATAATAACTTCGTCTTTGAACATCCCGCACGTAAACAAGCTCATAAATCCGCCATTCTTTGTGCAATTAAGGGACACGAATAATTGGCCGTTGTTTGGATTTCGGTGCAAATTCTACCGTGAACCATAGTGTTATGCGCTGTCTATGGTCGATTGGGGGTTGATGAATAGAGCGAAGAAGCGAGAGACGGATTGTGGGTATTCAGGGAGTAGTTTTATCAGCAGAATCTAATGCTCTTCCAATCATTTCCACTCAAGGTATGGCGCCGTAGCGGATGGAAATGTGTCCTGAGAGTTCGACGAGTTTTCATCGTGTTTTTGTGATGGAAATGACTTATTCAATTCAGAATAGAGCGTTTTAAGAACATGGTTTTAAAATCGATTGCGCCAATGGTACGCCGAAAGCAAAAAAAACTTTTTAAAAAGCTACAAGATAACTAATCTATTGGAAATGGCTGACAGTCCGCGGCTAAAGAGTATTCACTCAAGAAAGTTCACTCAAGAAAGTTCACTCTAGAAAGTTCACGTCATCTTAGCGCCACACTTGTCTAAACTGTGCGGTGGATACTATAATATCCTACTTGCCATAATTATAATTCAAACAATCGCCTACAGTCGCGCTTTGTTATGCAATGATTTTGTTTTCGTCATCCCATTGTCGTGTTATGTCGTACCGTGATTTTGTTTTCGTCGTATCATTGTTATATATATATATATATATATATATATATATATATATATATATATATATATATATATATATATATATATATATATATATATATAGTCGTACGTTATTTTTGCTTTCGTCATGCCATTGTCGTATATCGTCGTACCGTCATTTTCCTTTCGTCGTGAGTTGCTTCCATCGTACCTCTGTCGTTTGTCATCGTGCGTCATTTTGTTTTCGTCATGCCATTGTTATGTATCGTCGTATACGTCATTTTGCTTGCGACGTACCATTGTCGTGTATCGTTGTACTGTCATTTTGTTTTCGTCGGATTAAACAACATAATAACCGAGGTACGTCTGTCTGTCCCGTAACAAACACTATTGTGACATCACTATACTGCCGCCTTGGCGACGGCTGTCTTGACGACGGCTATAGGCCGATAATATGACGTCATAATATAACGGGGAAGTAAGCTTAATTGTTATCACTGCAATAATAATTGTTTTATATACCGTGATTTTTCACGGGTTACAGCTAGTTTAAAATTAAGTATACGTTGGCTGTTAATTGTTGGATGTATGCAACTGCGAACAAGCATCCACAAGTCTCCCATTTTTCAGAGTGATTGCGTTGGCTGTAGTTTGCAGTATTGAGTTCAAGTTTGTCTGTCTGTCTGTCTGTCTGTCTGTCTGTCTGTCTGTCCCGTAACAAACACTATTGTCACTATACTGCCGCCTTGGCGACGGCTGTCTTGACGACGGCTATAGGCCTATAATATGACGTCATAATATAACGGGGAAGTAAGCTTAATTGTTATCACTGCAATAATTGTTTTATATACCGTGATTTTTCACGGGTTACAGCTAGTCAACTTACATAATAACCGTTGTACGTCTGTCTGTCTGTCTGTCTGTCTGTCTGTCTGTCCCGTAAACAAACACTATTGTGACGTCACTATACTGCCACCTTGGCGACGGTTGTCTTGACGGTTGTCTTGACGACGGCTATAGGCCTATAACATGACGTTATAATGATAATTGTTTTTATATACCGTGATTTTTCACGGGTTAGGACAGCTAGTATACCATATTTATGTAGGCCTATATCGTCATACGTCATTTTGCGCTCATCGTAAATCTGTCCTGTATTGTCGTATCGTCATTTTTGCTTGATCGTACCATTGTCGCGTATCGTCGCATACTGTATTTTTCTGTCGTCATTGTTACATTATGAGTCATTTTCTGCGATTAGATTTTTGAAATCAAACTCGCCATAATTTCTCATCAAATCAATTATTTTTATGAATTTACTATATATAGGGGAGATTATTGCTTCCATGGTTATTTTGGATATATGCTTTACTGTTTATTTTATCTGTTGAATTTTAATTTGAAAATGTCCATCCGTTACCGTCACTTTCACACATTGCCGCAATCAACTTACATAATAACCGTTGTACGTCTGTCTGTCTGTCTGTCTGTCTGTCCCGTAAACAAACACTATTGTGACGTCACTATACTGCCGCCTTGGCGACGGTTGTCTTGACGGTTGTCTTGACGACGGCTATAGGCCTATAATATGACGTTATTAATAATTGTTTTTTATATACCGTGATTTTTCACGGGTTTACAGCTAGTAATATTATAGAAGTACGACTACAAATGATAGTTTTCCAAGGACTTAGTGTGGTTCGTAAACAGGATTGAAACGCCTTTCATTTAAGAAGTTTGTCATTAAATGAAACAGTACTTATTATGGCTAAATGCATTTTTTTCAGCTGTAACCTGAAATAATGTCCACTCCGTTACCGTACATAAATACTTGCACTACTACCTACTTACCAACATATGGCCCTGCTGCAAATTAGTTGTACCATTTATGACGGATGTGGTTGTGTATACTTTCCTTTAAATGCTGACTTTTCGAAGTGATGCGGTAACAATTTCGTTTAAAAGATGTAATCTACGTATGATACGTTTAATAGGCGTCCACTCCGTTACCGAGAATAACCTACATTGAAGATGCTCAGGTATGCAACAATTATCAGCTTTCAACTCCTAAATGAACAAAACTGATAGGTAGGAAAATGCGGTCTGAAACGTTGGCGATAATAAATGTGTTTCATGTTATGTTTAAATTGTCCACTCCGTTACCTGTCCACTCCGTTACCTGTTACACAGCAACGGATTGGACATAGTAGTAATGGAGTTGGCAATTTTAGGTAATTCACCACAAAATAGCATTTAATTAATTCTAGTTTGGGACCCTCTCGCTTCCACCTGCATTGAGCATGGGGAAGAAGCTGGCTGGTGTGGAGAAATTTGACTACGTCAATGGATAAAATATGCTACCATATCCAGTTCGTACAGGCATGACCCAGTTGCAAAATGGGAACACCTTAAGCCAATACTTCTTGATATGCGCCACTAATTTTCTTTTTGTTGCTTATAGTTTCGTCCACTAATTAAATCGGTCTGGTGGCATTTTCTGTTGCCCGTAGCAGCAGGGAAGTGTTTTTCGAATGCAGGCGTATAGAGAATTATTTTCACGGGACAAAGTACAAAACACACGCAAAAAGTCAAATGTGCCAGTTATCTTATCCGGAGGTAAGTTGTGCGCCTGCTACTAGTGGTGGACTCCCAGCTAGTCACAAGCTAGTATACTCGGCCCTCCCTAGAGAGGTGGAGGGTGGAGAGAGAGACAGACAGACAGAAACAGAGGGACAGACAGAGACAGACAGACAGACAGAGAGGTTCTGGCGAAGCGAGGTGGTATAAATTAGTCAGGCCCAAGGGGTCGCTTGTGAATTGACGCCCAGATTCTAAATAGAATCAGTTTCATTGACGAGTGTTTAGGCGCGTGGTCACTCGTGGGTCAGTTAGTGGTCATCGCTGTCAGTTTCGTAGGTGGTCACTGGTCACTCTATTCAACGCTTGCGGAGTAGCCGACATATCAAGTGTACGATTCGAAGCCCGTTGCGAAATATTTCGATGGAAAACGGGAAGGTCAGGATGGACTCGGTCCACGAATTCTAAGCTGATCCACTCACCACCCAACTTCCGGCTGGTTTCGAAGGAAACTTCGAGATCGCAGCCTCTTCGAGTGAAGCAGAACCAAGCTTAAAGGTCGTCCTTAAAGAACAAGTACATGCAGGCAGGGCCGTTTTAAGGTCGTCGTAGGCCCTATTCACCCTTGCATTCATAGTAGAGCCCTGCGCCGACGTTATAGTGTCGGCGGCGGCGCGCCGGTCATTTTTGGTCGGCGGCGGCGGCGCACCGAAGAACAAATATCGGCGGCGGCGGCGCCAACAAAATGTCGGCGTCGGCGCGGCGCGGCGCGGCGTGCCCTAGTCAGAAACGTGAGTCACCATGGGCATCGCAGGAATTTTTCCGGAGGGGGAAAAATTTTATAAGGGAGCAACATTTTTCCAGGGGGCAAAATGACGTTTCTGCATGGAAAACCTATTCACAAATCCAAGGGGCAAATCTCCCCCTTCCCCTCCTCCGGACGCCCATGTGAGTCACTATGAGAGTTGAACAGCCGTTTGTCCTGTGACCAGTCAAAGGGCCAAGTTCTCTAAAGCCACTCCATCACACTGAAGCTCAACTACGTATAAAGGGACTGAAAGAGAAGACACCTTCAGACATTTGCCTTGCAAATATGAACATCCTTAATTACACTGCACATCTGTATAGGTATTGGCAAATTGTAATCAGATGAAGCAACATGCATATGCATATTGCATGAATACACTTGCATATGCACTGATACAGTGTAGGCCTACACACCAAATCATATGGCAGATGCTGGATAACAGCATTCTCCCAGTAAGAGAGGCTGCTGAAGCCATGAAGTGAAATGTAAATAATTAGATACGTTTTCCTATAGTAATACACTGGCCGAGTGGCCTCACTCCTGTTAATTTTTCAATGAATTTACCAGGTGGGCTGCTGCCCGTTTGAATTGATGCCACACCATTTAAAGTTTCCACATATAGACCATTGTTTGTATCAGACTAAACTGAAAAGACCATTCTTGATAAGTCAAAACCTGTGTCAACTGATACTGTTTACCTGAATAAATTCCAGCCAAAAGTATTAATCAATTGTACCTTCCCTTCTGCAGGATTATTACTTAAATGGCATATCTTGATATTAATAGCACTCATAAACTCCTTTAATCTTACAAAATTAAGCCAAAAATTTACACCATTGTTATAAGACCACAGGCATCAAAGACAACAATCAATAAGTTATAGAAGCTATTCAACATGAAGGTAACGAATGAGGGAATACTGTAGTACACATACAAAGACATGCATTGCATATTGCCTTTGTTGTCAAGGTATTAAGGAAATGGCAACAGGAACAGGTGTATCAAAACAATGGTTACTTGTAACAAGATATCACTTTAAATGACTGTGTGTATCGTGGCACAAAGACAAGATCATCAAAGTATAAGGAAAACGAATTTTAGTCAGGAAGACAATGCATTCTTGGTATCAAGATAAAGACCACAAACATTATAATCAGCTATGTTCACTCTTTATCTTCTTTATTAACACACGAGTTCCTACAAATCAAAGTGCCATTTCTGAGAATAGTTTGCTTATCTTTGCAATATCATGCAAAACATGAAAAATGCAACAATAACAATTGAGCATATCAAACTGGCATCGGCGGCGCGCCGACAGATTGTCGGCGGCGGCGGCGGCGGCGCGCCGACAAACAAAAATCGGCGGCGGCGGCGCCCACAAAATGTCGGCGGCGGCGGCGCGGCGCGGCCGGCGCAGGGCTCTAATTCATAGGCCCCAACTTCACGGTATAGATATTACAAATTGCAGGTCACAATCATACGATAATGCAAGCAATATGAGTGGCATTTATTCTGGCGTACAAGGTAGATTTATAGAGATTAATAATTTAGCGGAATGGGTGCCATGTGCTGCCCACAGCCTAAACTTGGTTGGTTCATCTGCTGTGGAGTGCTGTTCAGCAGCACTGAACTATTTTGGTGTTGTTCAGTCAGTCTACACATTCTTCTCAGCTTCTGGTCAAAACAAAGAACGCATCAAGGAAAACACCTTTGCGTTGTATGGTCTACCAGAAACAAGGTGGCCGGCACGGAATCTTGCTTGCAAAGCTTTTTATACAAATTTTAATATGAAGATTAGCCAAGCATTGTCTGATGTTACTCAAAGCCAGCGTCATGAAGCAAAATCACTACTCATTAAAAATTTGGACCATTTTGAGACAGCGTTAATGTGTGTGATTTGGAAAGATTTACTCCAAGATATTGATGCTGTCAGTAATGCTCTACAGGTGCCTTGTGTTGAGTTGTGCACCATCATCGAATTGTATGACAGTCTCATAACACACTTTCGTGATACATGCAATAAATTTGAACTGTTTGAGAGTATGGCAAGAAATCTCACACAATCGGATTACAAAGAATGCGCACAACGCAAACGAGTGCAAAAACGATTTCAGGACAAAGTTATGGATAATACTGATCCGAGCTTAAATCTGAGTGCCAGTGACAAATTCCGTACCCAGTCTTTCTACATGATTGTAGCCAAACTTATGACTGAGATGGGAAAACGCCGAGCAGCTTACGCAGCACTAGGTGAAAGGTTCAATTTTCTCCTAGACAGATCTTTGTCACGTGATGAAATAGTTTCTAAATTCAAGGCATTATTTGAGATATATCCATCAGACTTGCAAGAGGCATTTACTGACGAGTTTCTTTTGTAATCACGAATTTGTGCTGACAGAAAAAAAAACTGTGACTGAAATGATTTCGGCGCCCATAGAGGATAAGCTGGCGACAAGTTTTCCAAATGTAAATATTGTTTTTCGAATCTAGCTATCCATTTCTGGAACCAGTTCTGAAGGTGAACGTTCTTTTTCGAAACTTAAACTTATAAAAAGTTATCTGCGGTCAACAACGGGACAGAACGACCATCTTCCCTTGCACTACTTTCAGTTGAAAAGGACTTAATGCGGGAAATGACATATGAAGACGTTACACGTGATTTTGCTGAAGCAAAGAGCCGCAAAGTTCAAATAACATAGGCTAGCACAGCTTCACTTAAACTGCTTTGGTACAAAAGTTATTAATTTGAATTTACTATTATTTTCAATTTTCCTTTTCTCATTTTCCCGGTCAATCATTCAATGTCTGATTTTAATATTTTAAGACTTTCGTAGGCCCCTGAAAATTTCGTAGGCCCTAGGCACAGTAGGCACAGTGCCTACTGTGCCTAGTGGATAAAACGGCCCTGCATACAGGTAAGTATATACAAAGCCACATGCGTTCTCAGTTTTTGTTGTTACTCTTTGATTTAACTCGAAGCTACATACACATGCATGTGCAACTTTTGCAAACTTAAATGGATAGATAAATAGATAGACATATAGACAATATGGACAGATAGATAGACAGGGAGATAGATAGACAGCATGGGCGGAGTTTATCAGGGGCTAGGGGCGCTAAGCCTCCCCCTCATTAATCCACCGATTTCACCGTGCATCATTAAGGTATTGTGGGTTAGGGTATTTTTTTAAGCAGTAAAATCCCTCCAAATCTTCTCACCAGAAGGAAAAAATTAGTACCAAGTATGCTCAAAATGTATTTGGCGGGACACCCCGATTGGGGGCTCAAATCGCCCCCAAACCCCTCTGTTTTTAAGGGGCCGCCGCTATGCGGCGGGAAGGGGAGGTGAAGTTATGCTTTAGCCCCCCATGAACTAAAACCAAACTCCGCCCATGAGAGACAGACAGAGACAGTATTATTATTATTATTATTATTATTATTATTATTATTATTATTATTATTATTATTATTATTATTATTATTACAATTTTTTTTATTATTATAATAATAATAATTATTATTATTATTATTATCATCATCATCATCATCATCATCATCATCATCATCATCATCATCATCATCGTCATAATGGGAGGCGATAGAGTAATGATAACACTCAGGAGAGCATTAGATCGCGGTTCCTTACCCGTAACTCCCCTCTAGAGCGGGCGCCTTGCATGCCTGGCAAAACGTGTGTTTAATTAAGATCTTGATTGTACTGTCATGTTTCAATGTAATCTTACTGCGTACTTGTCAGTTTGAATTACTAAGGATTATTATTATCATCATCATCGTCGTCGTCGTCGTCGTCGTCGCCATTATTAACACACGTTCTTCTATTTATGACGTCACCTTCTGTTTGAGAAAATAATGACGTGACGTAAATCGTGTATGTGGAAAACGTTGCTCTCAGTATCTGGTAACAGCAGTGACAAATGCCGCCATAATTAACGCCCATTTATTAGAAGTTATAGGTTTTTACAAGTTGTGAAACGGCACTATGTCAATGATAAAACATACAGACGGTGCCAAACATAGTTACTGTAGTCATAAAACAAGCAAGTGTTACGTTCTGGCTTATTATGATAATTAAATTGCTAAAGAAGTGAAACGCAACTTAGTTGCAATATTGCTGTATTGCTTTTGCCACACTATTACGTTTTCGCATATCACACATTACCTAAATTTTTAGCAGCTTTACAGTTCTCGTCCAATGAAAACTTTAAACATTTTAGGAATACTTATTTATAGCCCACAAATACTGCCTGATGTCGCTGAGTATAGTTAAGGCTTCAACAATAAGATGACTCAGCCATTTTTCTTGCCGTTTCAAACCATATTTATACAATACCTTCTTTAGACCTTTCGCTAGGTGATCAGGCATGCAAACTTCCGACGCAAAACAAGTTTTGTAAGCAATTCCCTAGAGTGACCCTTGTACAAATGTGCTAACCACGCTTTCACAATTGGGTGCCGGCTGGCGTACTGAATGGAAGCTGCCTTTTCTGCAATGCAGAAGCGCTTTGTGAATGGCCTACAATTACATACTTCGGGGCAACCACGTGTTCTGCTACGGGGATAGGGCAACCTTACCAATGTCAAGCGATTCTTTCTACACTGTTGAACATCTATCTCGCTGTTAAAATATTCTTGTATTCCTGTCTACCGGATGAAGAACGTCCACGCGCTGTGGATACGACTTAAATGAGTATCTTTAATTAAGAAGTTACGGATGACCTCACGACTCCTTTGTCTCGGCAGGTTGGGGAAGTTCAAATCCTTCTACAGGCTTCGCTCTTATGGCCTTCATCTCATACGGACGACCTGACAAAGAGTCCGCCTTCAGGTGTGCGGTCCCAGGTCTACGTTTCAGTTCAAAGTCAAATTCTGCCACGGTCGTCAACCAACTCGCTTGTTGACCAATTGGCAAGGAAGTCCGTCTCAGCCACTGAAGCGTCGCGTGGTCGGTCCTCAATATAAACTTACGTCCTCGAGACTTTGTGGCTCACGCTTTCTAGTTTTAAGAGAAATCTTGTCTCTGAGTGCGTCAAGGAAAGAAACCACAGGAAATTTCGCCATGAACACTCGAGGCTCCAGGATATCCCAATGACGTCAAACGTCGTAGAGCAGGGTTCTCACACGGTGGTACGTGTACCCCTAGGGGTACGCCAGGTGTCGCTAAGGGGTACGCGAAAAAAATTGAAAAAGAGACATTTTCTATGAGTTTTTCTTATGTTTCTTTAATTAGCTATTGACTATTGAACTCACTATTCTACGTCCACCATACGCTTCTTTAAATTTTCTATGAGTTTATGCCCGTCTTTCTTTGATTAGCTATTCCACAGTCCACCATGCACTCCATTTTCTTAAAAGTTTAAATTTTCTATGAGTAAATGCCCATCTTTCTTTGATTAGCTATTCTATGTCGATGATATATGTTTAATGTTGAAACGTCACAGCCGCGTCATTAATTTTTTCACAACAGTCCGCGGCTAAAGAATATATACACTCAAGAAAGTTCACTCAAGAAAGTTCACTCAAGAAACTTCACTCAAGAAACTTCACTCAAGAAACTTCACATCATCTTTCCGCCACATTTGCCTAAACTGTGCGATGGATACTAAAATAGCATACTTGTCATATAATTCAAACATGCGCCTACAGTCGTGCTTTGTTGTGCTATCATTTTGCTTTCGTCATCCCATTGTCGTGTAACGTCGTGCCGTGATTTTCCTTTCGTCATGCCATTCTAATGTATCGTTGTACCGTCATTTTCACTGACGGCGATCTTGTTTGACAGATGGGGGGGGGGGAACTTTTGAACTGATCTGGTGAAGAAAGAGTTTTAAACTGATCTGCTCAAAAAATAGGTCAAACAGTTTTTTCGCCCGTGAAATTGATTTACCTTTTTGGGGGTTTCTTCAAAATTTAGGGGGTTAAATGCATGGTGTGTTCCCCCACTGTTAAAGGTGGGGGTCTTGTCCCCCTCGACACCCCTAGATCGCCGCCCATGGTCATTTTGTTTTCGTCAT
This sequence comes from Allolobophora icterica, assembly GCA_963556255.1. Lineage (NCBI taxonomy): Eukaryota > Metazoa > Annelida > Clitellata > Crassiclitellata > Lumbricidae > Allolobophora > Allolobophora icterica. Next base: position 36,602,325 of record OY744614.1, on the reverse strand, counting down.
GCCACTACATGTTATGTATCGTTGTGTCGTCATTAATTTTGCTTTCGTCATACCATTGTCATGTATCGTCATACCGTCATTTTTCTTTCGTCATGCCATTGTCATGTATAGTCGTACCGCCATAGTGTTTTCGTCGTGCCATTGTCGTTCCATCGGGTATAGAGAGATTGCAGTGGGCGTCATTGGGAGAGAATCGGGTGGATTGGCCAAAGGTGTCGTTTCGTATACGCTCTGATTCATTGCTCTGTTTCAACGACCGACGTATAAGTTTTTTTATCTCTTCTCCGAGACTCACACGGAGACCATTATTCGACCTCGGTTCCACGATTGAGCTTTGCTTCTTTCTATGCGTCTCTGTGACTCTGCCTAGGCGCGCATGTATGTGTCGAGCCATATATCGTCAAAAGCCCTTGGTGTTTAAGTTGACGAGCGTCTAACTTGCAAAGGACACATCAAACATATATATATGTGTGTGTGTGTGTGTGTGTGTGTGTGTGTGTGTGTGTGTGTGTGTGTGTGTGTGTGTGTGTGTGTGTGTGTGTGTGTGTGTGTGTGTGTGTGTGTGTGTGTGTGTTACATACGTACTCTTCTCTGTCTGTCCAAAGATCCGTCTGTATACGTTTCTGTGTATCTGAAAGGCTTTTGTCTGATCAGTGGTCTTAATAATAGTCTCTATTTAAGTGAATGTGTCTCTGTCAATGAATGGACTGGGCTTCTGTTTATATGACCTGAGGTTGGTTGGATTTCGTTGCACCGTTCGTTGATGTTTTGTGCATTTTACACCAGCGCTATAGATATTGCTAATTAACAATTATATCTCAGATGGGTTCCTGTGTCTGTCTGTCTGTCTGTCTGTCTGTGTGTCTTTCTGTTTCCTTGCTTGTGTTGGCTTTATGTGTGTCTGTGTGTCTGTCTGGCTATCTATCTGTCGGTGTGTCTGTCTGTCTGTTTGTTTGTTTGTTTTGTCTGTCGAGCTATCTGTCTGTCTGTGTGTCTGTCTGTGTCCTTGTTTGTGTTGGCTTTTGTGTCTGTTTGTGTGTCTGTCTGGCTATCTGCCTGTCTGTCTGCCTATCTGTCTGTTTGTCTATCTGTCTGTCTATATGTCTGGCTATCTCTCCATCTGTCTGTCTGTCTGGCTGGCTGTATGGCTGGCTGTCTTTACGTCTATGTCCGTGTTTGTGTTGTCTTTGGGTCTGTATGTCTGTCTGTCTGGCTATCTGTCTCTCTGGATCCTTGTTTGTGTTGGATTTTCTGGCTGACCGTCCGTCCATCCACGGGGTCCGTCCCAGGTCTCCTGTTAGTACCCGTATCAGCGTCCATTCGTCCGGGGGTCCTTTCCACACGGCACAGGGCACCACTGTCGCAATCATTCACGTTATTCGGTCTTTATCAGTAAGTCACAGGACTCGGTCGCCGCCATATCGGACCAGAGGTTAAACTGGGCTTTAGTCGAAATTACAATTAGTCGATTACCATCTCCGTCCGTTCAATTAATACTCCCAACTCCCCCATTAAATCCGCCAACCATTTCCCGACGCAAACGCTCCGAGCCTCGTCCCTCGGCGGGAAACCACTCTCCATAGGCGGACTGGATAATTTGACGTTAATTTTGGAATCGATTTGCGCGCAAAGATGTCTTGCGCTGGGGCCCGTCAACTTTGATTACCATAAACGCGACGCTTCTCCGCAGGAAAACATTGCAAATTAGGTCCAGTGCTGAATAGTTATTGCCCCATTCGTCTACCAATTGTCTTTTATCATTCTCTCGCTTAGCGAAAGAACGATGGCCGCTGTAGCAATAATTCCTCTAAAGACCATCGAATAAGTGGACTGATCAGTATTGGGAAAGTGAATTGATTTCGTGTTAGCATTGTTTATTATTCACGACGCTTGGGAAAACTAATTTGCCCCGACAGGACTGGATTAAATATACCGCGGAGACGTCTTGTGAAGACTCCGTCACTCCGACACGGTTGCAATTTCCCAAATACCTCGCATAAACCAGACAAGGAACTTTGGCTCAGTGCAGGCGTGTTTAAACGGGGAATAGATTTCTCGAAGTCTGGCCACATAAAAGAGGCAGCCCAATTTCTCAGAGCATGAAACGGCAGCGGACTTCTGAGATGTCGTGTTATCTAAATCAAAGTTTCAACGCGGGTATTTAGCTCAAATTAGTCGCATTCTAGATTTAGATTGTTACAGCAATCCCATTAATTTTTCTCATTCCTTGTTTATAAATGACTAGTAATTGGAACCTGTTTCAGCAAGCCCCCCCCCCATTTGTCATGTGGACCTAATAGTAATCTTGGAATTCCTAAAGAGCTACTTAAAAGTTAAGCGCATGGCACCAGTTTATTCGCGCACTTCTTTCGCGCACAACTCTGCGACGTCTGTGTAGGCATTTATATATCAGGACTCTTAATATCGCCCTCTAGAAAGCGTTCCACATAATGAAACAGCACTTTTATGTCATATGGTGGCTATAGGAAACCGTTTGCATTTACATTTATCACTTTTTATTACCTTAACTTGAAGTTTACATTTAAAGCATTTGTCTGTTGCTCAGATAAAAACGTTTATCTTCACTGCATAATTCGGTTTTATTTTCTATTATTAATGTAGACCTTGGTGATTTTCGTTCGCTTTCAGAGAGATATTCTAAACTCGTTTATTAACTGATAGTGTATAGTGGGCTATTTATCCTACTGCAAGAGGCATCTCGTATATCTATCTGATCGATATATGAGACGCGAGTTCATAAGCCTTCACCATGTTTTCGGACATCCAGCGGGTAGCCTACATTGGAACGCCGCAGACAGCCGGGCACTTATCGTGTTTCCGCGGTGCGACCGAGCGGCATAAGCGGTCACACGCATGACGAAGCACTGCCTACTTTGGCATTGGCATCCTCCAAGACAATGCATCCTTGAATCAGCGACTTTTCTAGATCAGAAGCGACGTCTGGTGGAATAGTTTGGCAACGCCTCGTCCGAGGGCTCTCAACGGTCGATCGGCCGGCCGAGCGGTCTGTCCGTCGGCATATCATCTCGGGATTTCCGTAGATTAGCATTGACAATTTGGTTGATAAGACGTCGAGATTGGCTCCACGCGAAGACGAGCGGCTGAAACGAATGATGATCAAGTACTTTTCGATTGGAAATTCAAGCAATTGCCACAATGGCTCAACAGAAGTTGTTTGATTAAGAGGTATATTGTAAGGTCGAAGTAGAAAGAATTCAATCGACTTGAAACCGGTCGTAATGTGTTGCCATCTGCATTGAGTGGACTCGCAACTGATTCGCAGCGGATTTAGTGCGGTGAGACTAGCAAAGGTTAAATACCATCCATAGCTTTGCTTCTGTTGGAACGCCTACAGAAATTTTCATGAGGAGCATTGTCCTGTGTATCGGGTCGACGCTGTTCGTCCTCCTCATCACACTGAAAGGCAAGTTGCAATGTATTATTATCGTTATTCGTTTGGGATAGCCGATTCGTAACTACTTTTCTTCTTCGTGAAAGCATCTCTAACTAGCAGGCTCGCCCGCTCTCCTGTGAATTGAAAAAAGACGCAGACATAACTGTAACTAAGCGCTGCACCAATTTACACGGTTGCACAACAATCAATACCAATCTGAGTCCATGATGGAAATGTAACGAAATATTTGCTTTATTAACATTTATTTCCATATCATTATATATGAGCGTTGTATTTCCAGTAATTTAGTCAACTTTTTCAAATTTATTCTGTCTTAAAAATGGGTTTAAAGCGCAATTAATTGACATCCAGAAGAGTATCTGGTTTTATTTTTTTTATGTTTATAAACCTGCTGCTTAGAAGTCCGTCATTTATTTCATCATCATATCTCACACAACCTTCATATCTCACATAGTCTTGCGGTCTTACGGACTGATCTTCTGGATATTGAGCTTATATTACGACTTGGTTTTGGTGTGCCATCGGTTGATGCCTTGTGCATTAGACACCGGCGCAACAGAAGTTACTAATTACAATTACATAGCATGCTCTCTGGGCTCATTGATCATCAACCTATCTCACCTTCCTCAGCGTCGCTGACAATGACCGCACTAATTACTGTTGTATGTAGCCTACACAAAATAACATACTTACTTACATATTTACTTACAATCGTCTGCTTTTTAACGGCGCTATAAAAGTCGTAGTGTTATGTAACAACAAATTGGATTGCATTGCTGTCGCATTTGATGTTGATCCGATGAGACTGGATCGATTTGGGTCGGTTGATTCTATTTAGGTCATGTCACACATCATCGCCGTCATCTTCTTCAACTTCCGTTATATCGTCGTCGTCGTCGTTTTTATTTTCAATCTCAACATTATCATCATTATGATTATCATTTATTATCATAATCTTCGTTACCATCGTCATAATTTTTATCAGTAGCAGCATTAGGCTAATCCAACGTCATCGTCATTATCAGTAATTTTATTATCACAATCTTCATTATCATCCATCACAATTATCACAGGCATGCGTCAACTGCTATCAATAAACCAGTGACCATTCACAGGAGAAAGAGACCAGAGAAAAAAGACATATGACTTTCCACGGGTTCCAAACCAGATGAACTGGGTTTTTCCGGGGTGCAGCCGGGGATGGGTGGACGAAATCCAGACATGTTTGGAGCACTTTCCCCACTTGGGATATTGCCTCTTCCGCTGAGTGTCATCAGCGTAGTGATGGGTAGCAACCCCAAAGACGATAAAGTCCATGCGTAGGTCAGCAGGGAAGATGGTGCAGAGTATAGGCCCTAAGATTAAACCCTCGAAGTTCACCAAGACAGCGAGAACCAGTCAGCTCGAGCAATACCACAAACTCCATTGTACCTGATATCTTATTCAACCATTTGCCCCTCCACCTTCTTCCACCAACCTTCCTTGCATTGTTCTTTGCACACTCACAGGCCAAGTGTTCCTCCTTCCTTTCCACCTACAGCTTCTCCTCAAAATTCCTCTTCCTCTCTTTTTCCTCAACATTTCTCTTCCTCTCTTTTTCCTCAACATTCCTCTTCCTCTCTTCTTCCTCAACATTCCTCTTCCTATCTTCTTCTCTTCTTCCTCAACATTCCTCATCCTCTCTACTTCCTCAACATTCCTCTTCCTCTCTTCATCCTCTGCTCCTTCCTCTCATCATCCATATAATGCACCCTTTCCCCTACCAACAATTCTTACCGATTCCATTTTCCTACTCTCTGCTTCCGCCCTTTTGCCTAAACCACTCAGTCCTGATAAATATACCCAGACTTTCATTCCACATATCCATTCATTATCCTCTTTTCCGGGTCCCTTCCTCCTCGTCCTCATCTTCCCCGTCGGGTTCTGTCGCCTGCCCTGTCTCCCTTCATGAGTCCTGTCGGCCGGAAGAGAACCCGCCGAGCAGACAAGCGTTTGACGGGGCCTCGTCTCCTTCATTCTTTATTATTTGTCGTGTCGGGCTCAGCCAATTCGACCGTCGACGATAGAAGTGATTCCGGGGTCAGCCACAGTCCATCTGCCCTCCACACGGTCCTAGGCAGAGATGGGCGGAGGAAAGGAGGAGGGATTTACGACCAGATGGAGAGAGAGACGGATGGACGGTTGGATAGAGTAAGCTGTTTAAGAGAGCAGGCGAGAGGAGTAGAGGGTTATTGAACAATTAAGGAAGACATCTTGGAAAATTAAATAGCAGGAGGATAAGTACGCAGTGGAGCAGGATCGACAAGGGACGATAAAAGGAGAAAACAGATAGATAGATAGATAGATAGATAGATAGATAGATAGATAGATAGATAGATAGATAGATAGATAGATAGATAGATAGATAGATAGATAGATAGATAGATAGATAGACAGACAGACAGACAGACAGACAGACAGACAGACAGACAGACAGACAGACAGACATATAGACAGACAGACAGACAGACAGACAGACAGATAGACAGACATAGATAGACAGACATACAGATAAATACAGTATAGATAGATATATAGATAGCTGGACAGACGGAAGGACGAACGGATTGATGGATGGAGAAAAGTAGGTAAGGGTAAAGGGAGGAAAGAAAGCAACCGGCGACGGAGGCTGATGTAGAAGAAGACAAATGACAACGATTGACTGATGGATTGGACAGCCACCTGAAACGTCTGCGCTGAGTTCTTTGTCTCCAGAAAGAGCATCTTCATCAGTTCTTCATGCCATGCACCAGTCTACATGATGAAGATGATGAAGATGACGATGAAGATGGCAACGGGTTGTTTGCTTTTACTGCCTAATATCAACGCTATGATAAGAAATGATTCGTCGGCTAAATAAGATGATGTTCAGTAAGATAATGTGCTGATTAAAATAATGTGCTGAGTAAGATGACGTTGATTATGCTGAATAAAGTGATGACAGTTGAGATAACACTGATTAAGATTATGCTAATTAAGATGATGCTGATCTATAATATGATGCTGATTAAGATGAAGTGCTGACTAAGATGATGTTTATTCAGCATAAACTTAATGACATTCCCAATCAGCATAATCCTAATGACCACCCCAATCTTAAGATCATGCTGACTGGGATGATCATTAAGGTTATGCTGATTGGGGCGGTCTTTAGGATTATGCTAATTGGGAATGTCATTAAGATTATGCTGATTGGGATGGTAATTAAAATTTTGCTGATTGAGATGGTCGTGCATACATATATTTACACATACATGATACATACATACATACATGCATTTATGCACACACATACTTACATATATACATGCATACATACATGTTTACACACACACACATACATACACACATCGATACATACATACATACATCAAATCAAATCAAAATCAAAAAGTCTTTATTGCAACCAGAAAAACCATAAAAGTAACAAGCTTTCCAATTTAGCAACACAAAAAGCCATATGAAGAAATACATCTTCTCGATTATAATACAGCATGTTAATACTAGTTACAGGTTGCAAAGTGTGGCCCAAAAGGAATGTAATCCCGCTGAGCGGGGTCACCCATGCATCGTATTACGATTTCTAAGTCCATGGCTGGTTTTTCTTAATTAAATCAGACTCTCTTAACTAAATTCTTAACTAAACGGCTCAACGGTCGGGCCCTCGGTGCACGTACCCGTCCAGTAATACATACATGCATACATACATGCATACATACATACAAACATACACAGACACATACATACATACATACATGCATGCATACATACATACATACATACATACATACATACATACATACATACATACATACATACATACATACATACATACATACATACATACATACATCCATACATACATGCATACATACATACATACATACATACATACATACATACATACATACATACATACATACATACATACATACATACATACATACATACATACATTCATACATACATACAATATCTGTCAATCATGAGCCTGGGTCTTTCATCTAATCGCAGCCTATAGTTATTCGCTGCCTATCGCTAGTCCGATCTGTCCATCAGCTGTTACTGAAATCTCATTGTATCGGATGATAATTGAAGCTTAACGTTGCACTCAACGCCCTTCCCGACCTAAGCCTCTTTCGTGCAGTACGATTTCGGTTCAAGCGCATTCTTATAAGTGCTCTCCACTCACAACCACTAAATTTCTCAGGACTGATTTCATCATACTGAAACGGACGCGAACCAGGCTTCCGTTTAAGACTGACAGATTAATTTACTAAATGACACAGATGAATGAAAATGCGCACAATAATCCTCCAGTCCCAGCGGCGTCTCTGTCGTCTGCCGTTGTTGTTCTGTGACGTCAACGTGGCGCCAAATCGATGATATTTTCCGACTGCGCTCACTTTTATTGCCACAGCAAAACAAGATTCTTTTGTTGTGATACGACATTTTGATTCGAAACGATGTTTTATGGAATGGGAAAAATGGATACAAGCGAATCACAAAAGCAGACTGTATTTACGAAATGGTAATTAGGACAAATCAGGATTATTGACCGACGAAACGGGAGCAATCGGCTCTGTAACGCCATCGGTCACGTGAACCAATCACAGTAGGCCTGTGTATTTCGGAACTACTTTCGTCCAGGCATGATTTGGCTTTACGTTGGCGACGGCGCCTCACTACAATGCCTTCTATTTACTGTCAGTAAGCCTCCAAAGAAGGCAATGGACTACGTCGTCTTTCAGAGCGGAAGAATTTCCAGACAACCACGTCTCGTGGTCCTAACAGACCGTGAACAAAGGATAAAATGCAGCCACGCTCCGTCATGCTTTATGCTGCGCATTTCAAGTCGGACCACGTCAGTGGTAGAGTCATTCAGTTGTCAGTTTGACGAATGACAATGTGCAATTCAATTAGCCGATGAACACTGTATGTGGACGGTGAAAGACCTTTTGGAAGCATTTCAGGAAATTGGTTTTGTCTTTGAAAATCAACAGTAGCCTACGTCTCTATCAAAAAAGAAGTCATGAATATGGCCGATGAGCATTCTGGGAAACAATCTTACTCGTGCGTTCTGACATCATTAGCAAACTGAGACAAATTTCAATCGATTTCTTATTGTCTTGTAATTAGAGTATTTGTAATTAGAACATTTGTATTTAGAGTATTTTATAATTAGAGTATTTGTATATTAGAACATATGTATTTAGAGTATTTGTAGTTAAAGTAATTTTGTTCTTCCAGTATGCTACCAACTCGCCGGTCATCCGGATCGCGAACATATGGCAAATGTGACATTTGAAGTGTTAAACTTATGAGAGCATTCTTTTTTAATCAATATAAAAACTTGCACAGTCTAATCATACTCTAATGGTTACGGCAAACCAATAGAAATGAGTCGACACCTGTAAAAGAGCAAAAATTAACATCAATATTTTCAAACCTTTTTGCTACTCAAATGCTCCGACGGTATTTTATTTCAGTTTTATGTTTTGCCTCAAAACAATTTTTAACTCTGTGGAAAAATCAGAGAACCGAAAGACACAGTAATTCCTGCTCGAGGGGCATCGAGTGAGCCACAGAGAGTAAAAACTGGTCAAAGCATTGGAGCTGTAATCGCTACATAGCCATAGCTATTCCACCTCTCTGGAACAAACGCCCGCCCACTATTACGACAATATCATCCATCATACGAACTCACCAAAACCTCGCCTTGTGCTATCTCTTCCCATTACCTCACTCGCAATTTCATCATCCTTAGCCGTCTGACTGTCTGCCTGCCTATTGCCTAACCCTTTTGTACCTTGACCGGGAACCGATTTCATCCCGATTATCGATTATGTTTTGACTAAGGGCCTGTGATTAAGCTGGTTTCCACGACTTCGCTTTTATGAGCTCTGTAGAAATTTCGAGATTACGATTACGAGATTACGACTACTAAAGAGGCACATAGTATCTTGTCTATAATTATTTTGGGTGTTGGTGGGAGTACCGCCCGTAATCCGATCGCTCCCAAACTTCTGACAGGCGGAGATCTCGGCAAAGTAATCAACTCCATCAAATTTCAAGTCAATTTTTTAGTTAATGGAGTTTCTGGATCTACAATCTAAGGCTGGTGGATCAAATTCGGAAACCCTTCACTGTATCGGATCAGTGTTACTCGGACTGTTGGACTCATTCTTCGTGCTAAGGCTAAATGCTAATCGATCAGAACTTTCTCCACTTAATCGTTCGAAACTTTCTCCATTACCCACTGCACCGACAGCCGTTTCCTCGCGGGAATACGAGGGTTAGCTGCTTGCCCCGGGTTATGAAACACCAACGGTTGATCTCTAAAAGGCGAAAATATATCAGAAAGGAAATGTCATTCGTGATCCATTGCCTTTTGCCGCGATTTATGAGCCACTGGTCGATAGTTGGTCAACGTCTCTGAAGTTTCATCGATCAGTGGCTGCACAGCCAAAACTCTGCAGTGATCGATGTATCTGCTTTTATGCGTGTATATGCAATACGGTTTTCGTTATGAGAAAACGATATTTTGCCTGTGGCTTTCTTCATGGCTTGTGGCTTTCTTTATGGCTCGAGACTCCTTTGAAAACGTCTAGTTTTGTGCTGCAGAAGTTTCTCTTTTACAAAGAGCTTAGCGTACAATCTTTAACAAATTACGCACCCGAGTTACCCACATTTGAGGTGATCGCAAGAGTCAACCCAACCGAAGTGCAATGGAAGCGCCGCCATCTTTAACCGTTCTTTTAACTAGGGACTCTGCATACTCCTTTCACAAGCATTTGAAAACTTCTCTATCGTCGGAGTTGAGCTGGGAGCGCTTCTCTGTAGATATCTTGGAGGGGTGCAATATATATATATATATATATATATATATATATGTATGTGTGTGTGTGTGTGTGTGTGCGTGCGTGCGCGCGTGTTAGTTTATTGACAAGTCACTGACAAACCGCAGTAAGTTACATTGAAACATTAACGGTACAATAATCAAGATCTTATTGAACACATGTCTTGGCAGCCAGGCAGCCTGTTAGGCGCCCGTTCATTTTAGTGCTGCTCCCAAGGGAGTGGAAGGCTGAGTTGACATACGTGCTCTCAATGAATGAATAAATGTATGAACGTTACTTTATACACAAGTGTAGTCTTTAGCCTGTGATCGCTTCAAACAGAAGATATTTTGCCTGTGGCTGTTTTTATCGCATGACAGTTATCTGGCAGTGCCAGTCCCAAGCCGAGAGAGAGGGAGGGCGACGCTAGTCGTCTTTGTTATGACACAGTTTCGTTAAATAGCAACCAAACAATTATTTAAACACCATACATTGTAGAAGTATCTCACATTAAGCTTAGTCTATAAACACTTCAAACAATCTACGCCTTTGACGCTTCTTATATATGCATAAGGTTTTGATAATATTCCTGCTTAAGTGTACTCCCATTTATGATAAAATATATGTAAATATATACGCATACATGCGTGTGGTCATGATCGCACATTATTCAACCTTGTGTTGGTCTTCAGCACCGTTCTGACCAACGAAAAGGCTCTATATAAATATTCCTACGCTTACAGTTATACAACATTGTTATTGTAAACGATTTGTAAAGTGCAAGATAATGATGTACGTTTAGAATGTTTTTGTTCGCCAAACACATCGGTCGTTGATTCGCTCTCTCCGTCATTTCAACGGATTATTTTGTCTAAATGCAGAATTTGCTCTGTAATTCCAACATGTCAGCTTTTTCATTAATTAATTAATTCATTCATTCATTCATTCAGATGATTTATATAGCACCCCTCCAAGATACCGACTCGCGCTAAGTTTGCCTACTAGACTTGTTCGTCGTTTGTGCCAAGGATTTTGTACGTTTAGAATGTTTTTGTTGACAAGTCGCCTTGGCCTTATGGGACTAAACCAGGTCCATCCCACCTGATGTGCGATCAAGTCTGGAATATATGGAATGTATACACCATCTGTGACCGAGTATTTTCGTCTCTCTGAGGAGAACGGCTGACGCGGGTCATTGGAGTGACCTCGACCATTAGTCACTGGTAGCGCCACCGATCGACACACGACCAATTTATTTTTGATTTTATAAATGAATGGCAATGTATTCGGGTTACGCGATAGTGTAGTGGTTAATGCGCTGGGCTGTCGAACGAGAGTTAGGGATGGAAATCCCTGAAAGATGTTTCTAATTACGTTCGGTCAACAGTCGAAGAGTTGACTTATATCAAAGAGCCTCAGCGATAAGTCAACGCTGTCGGTCACGCAGGACACGAACCTGCGAACTTAGACCTCTTAAGTCACGGAAGTAAACCATTTCGATTCTCCTCAGAACTCTAAGAACGGAGCCTTGGCAGAAAAATAACAAACAGGGTCTCGTCAGAACAAAACCAAGCGTCAACACTCCTACCATTTCTAAAGTTTATATAGCCCACCAACTAACGCCACACCACGTCTTAAACTGGTCAAGCATAACGTATCTAATTATCCATCTGCTACTTAACTCTGCCAGTATTTATTTATTAATTTATTTATTAATTTATTTCGGATATTTCTATAGCGCCTCCTCAAGTCTACTACTACTACTCAGAGGCGCTCCCGACTACAGCATTTGATACAGTGTCGGAGTTTTCACGCCGAAGCGTCACGAGCAATCGCGAGTGAAGGACTTGCCCAAGGTTCGCACGCAGCGGCTAGAGTGGGATTCGAACCTGCAACCCTCCGGTCACAAGGCGCCGAACTTACCACTGAGCCACCACGCCCAACAATATATCAATACAAGCCATATATAACAGCATGTGGGTATTATTGTTATTATTATCATCATCATCATCATCATCATCATCATCATCATCATCATCATCATCATCATCATCATCATCTGCGCTATTAAATACACATTGGATATTTATCAGGTATATACCCAGTGGCGTAACTTTGGTTTATTAAGTGGGGGGTACCAATTTCTTACATACACGGAGCAAGGAGTTGACTGCAATCTCTGGGAAAGCACAGTAATAAAATATTGATTGGTATTGTTCAAAAAGTGGGGGTAACGGGTACCCCCACAAATTACGCCTATGTATACACCGTAGACACTTTGTCCTGTTAATACCGCCTCTCTCTCTAGCTAGACTAGCTTAAGACACTGTTGAAACTACACATATAGGGCCTATACATTCGAAAAGTAATTGCGAATTCTGCGATTATAGGATACATAATCATATTACGCGTCATTTCCTACAGACAATAAAAATTTAATCGACCACCAAGTCAGTCCACTAGTGCCATAAACTGGGTCGACGCGATCGATAGGAACAGGTTTATGAGACACGGAATTTCGACAAGAAGACAATCCATCACGTGCAGTCCAGGTTCCGCTTCTGTTTAAGAACTTGGCAAGGAACAGGCGATCGAGAAACAAGGCAATCGAATGACTATGGTCTTAACTCGATCATCATGCCGTTCATCCACGAGAATTGATCGAAAAGCAATGCTTAGTTAGGCCTACTCCTTCCGAGCTCCTTTATTATTGTTATTATTTTCACCTGAGGTGCAAATGATCCATCAGGATTGCAGAAGCTAAGGAAGCTTTGTTCTCAAAATTGGCTAGTTTTAGTAGATGGACTTATCAAGTTATCTTTGGGGAAAGCGACTGCATTTAAGCGCTCGATGGACACAGATAAGCGCTGTTAACAATAATAATTATTATTCCGGAAATAGACCAGATATCTCAGGATTTGGAAACATATTGATTGTGTATTGTTCTGGAATGACATGTGCCAATCCATTGTTACCTTTCGTTTTCCTCCAACTCCTACATCCAATCACATTTTAAGATCCTTTCCCTCGTTGGACGCTCGCTTCCTCCATTTCATGGTAACATCGCAGTAAAGTAGATCAGATCAGATCTGATTGGATCGGATTGGATTTGATTTGATTAGACCGGACTGGACTGGATTATACCGGCGTGGATTGAACCAGACTGGACTAAACTGGACCGGACTGGATTAGACCGAACTGAACTAGATTAGACCGGACTGGACTTGACTGGATTGGACCGAACTGGACTGGATTAGACCGGCCTGGATTGTACCGGACTGGACTAAACTGGACCGCACTGGATTGGACCGGACTGGACTGGATTAGACCGGACTGAACTAGATTAGACCGGATTGGACTTGACTGGATTGGACCGGACTGGATTGGATTGGACCGACCTGGACTTGGCTGGATTGGACCTGACTGGATTCGGCCTGACTGGATTGGACTGGACTGGATTAGACCGGACTGAACAAGATTGGACCGGACTGAAATGGACTGGACTGGACCGGCTTGACCGGACTGGACGTGACTGGACTGGACCGGTCTGGATCGGACTGGACTGGATTGAACCGGATTCGACTGTATTGGACCGGACTATTATACTGGACTGGATTGGCTAGTAAGATTAGAGCTAGTGACTGTATTACTTTCTAAAGTGTATTTTCTCTACAGTTAAGATTTTCTGCACTGGCTTCCAGTTACAACACGCTGTTAAATCGTTCTGTTGGCTGTGCAGAGTGTGACATGAAGGGCGGAGCGGGATACTGTTCCTTTCCATCGTACGTCTGGCGCACGAAGCCCACAGACGATGGGATGGAGTTCCGTCAGTGGATCAGCCGGACTGAGTACTTCCGGAACACGGACACCTGGAAGAAGCAGAAGGTGATCGTTGCCATGGAAACGGAGATCTCCGTGCGGAACAAGATGCACGCTCACTGCAGCGGCTTCGATGTTCACGGTCCAGTGCCCTGCTTCCGCCAGGAGATCAACCATCGCATCCTCTGTATCTCCGAAGAACCGGACGATAAGTTTCGCACACAGCTTAACCTGAATGGGTAAGAAGGCAAGGCTTATCTGGGAAGAAGGCAAGCTGAGTGGGTAAAGAAGGCAAATCTCAATGAGTAAGGAAGGCAATGCTCCGTGGGTAAGGAAGCATGCTGAGTGGAAAAGGAAGGCAAACTTGTGGGGCGTGGTGGCTGAGTGGTAAGTTCGGCGCCTTGTGACCGGAGGGTTGCAGGTTCGAATCCCACTCTAGCCGCTGCGTACGGACCTTGGGCAAGTCCTTCACTCGCAATTGCTCGTGGCGCTTCGGCGTGAAAATTCCGGCACAGTATCAAATGCTGTAGTCGGGAGCGCCTCTGAGTAGTAGTTGACTTCGAGAGGCGCTATAGAAATATCTGGAATAAAAAAAAAGAATAGTGTGTAAGAAAGGCAAGGTCATTGGGTGTGGAAGGCAAAGCTCATTAGAAAAGAAAGGCAAAGCGCAGTGGGCAAGGAAGGCAAGGTCGGTGGGTTAGGAAGACAAAGCTTGTCTGGAAGAAGACAAGCTGAGTGAGTTAGAAGGCAACTTCAGTATGTCAGAAAACAACTTTGAAGGGTAGTAAGCTTCCTTTGTTGATACGTTTCAGTTAACAGTCATGATGCGTGGATTGACTGCATTGGGGAAATGGCAAACTCAATCAGTTGTAAAGTGACCTTGGATATGGTATGGTATGGCATCTGGGAATTTATAAGCGCCTCTAACAGTGCGAACTATTCAGAAAATCAGAAGCTCTCTCAAGAACAGGATAGCAAGGTCATCTCGCGATTATGAATAAATTACATCTTCGTAGAATAACTGAAATAACAAATGTATTCTTGGTAAATGTTACGTGGCTCTACTAGCAGATTACTTGAGCCTAGTCAGTGGCATACCATTACAATGGATTGCATTGCGCTAACCTTTCACCAGAGCGTTTTGGGTTTAAATCCTGATTACTGAAGCGTCACTGAAATCGATGTCTCTGTCGAACCGAACAACCTTCAACCTTTAACCCTTTGATCCCTGACAGATCAGAAAACAGACCGGAAGACCGACTTCTAAGTTATGTGTAGACCCCTTATTCTTTATAGGCCTACTTGACCTCATTTTACTTTGCGTAACCTTGTCATGCCTATGTCTGATCATCATCTAGATTCCATGTTTGCTTTGTCTTGTTTTTGATTGTCTGATCATCGATTGATTTCTAGGAAACTTACGTTTTCCTGCATTCGATTCATTCGTCGATCAGACTCTGTGATTCAAGTTTACCAGGGTAAACCAATCAGTTCGTTCAATCGTTCATTCATTCATTCGTTGATTCATTTTTTTCGTTCAGTCGGTCATTCGTTTAATCTTACGTTCATTCGTTAGTTCGTTCATCCATTCATTCATAGGCGTAATTTGTGGGGGTATGAGGGGTACCCGTACCCCCCACTTTTTGGACTGGGGGGTACTGTACCCCCCACTTTTTAAAACAATGCCAATCAATATTTTATTATTGTGCCTTCCCAGAGAAAGCAATCTCCGCCAAATGTATGTGGGGCGTGGTGGCTCAGTGGTAAGTTCGGTGCCTTGTGACCGGAGGGTTGCAGGTTCGAATCCCACTATAGCCGCTGCGTACGGACCTTGGGCAAGTCCTTCACTCGCAATTGCTCGTGGCGCTTCGGCGTGAAAATGCCGGCACAGTATACCAATGCTGTAGTTGGGAGCACCTCTGAGTAGTAGTTGACTTCGAGAGGCGCTATAGAAATATCCGGAATAAATAAATAAGTATGAAAGTGCTTAGATACACAAGTAAATCGAGAGCCAAAATTAATGAGAATACTGGCAGGGAATATGTTCAAAATGGTTATCATGCGCAAAACGAAAGTGGAGTAGAAATTGGTACCCCCCACTTTTTAGACCAAGGTATTGGTACCCCCCCCACTTTTAGGCTAAAGTTACGCCCCTGCATTCATTTGTTCGTTCAATCGTTCATTCATATATTCGTTCGTCATTTTTCGTTCATTCATTCACTCATTCATTCTTTCGTTCGTTCATTCGTTCATTCATACATTCGTTAGTTCATTCATTCGTTCATTCATCCATTCATTCGTTTGTTTGTTTGTTCGTTCATATAATAATTTTCATTTAATTATTTCAATAATTCATTCGTTCATTCATTCATTCTTCCGTTCGTTCATTCGTTCATTCATCCATTCGTTAGTTCATTCGTTCGTTCATTCATCTATTTATTTGTTTGTTTGTTCGTTCATATAATATTAATCACTTAATTATTTCAATGATTCATTCATTCACTCAATCGTTCGTTCGCTATTTCGTTCAATAATTCATTCTCTCGTTCACTCATTCATTCATTCATTCGTTCAGCCGTTTAAGAGTAAATTCGTTCGTTCATTCATTCGTTCGTTCTTGCATCAGCCGAGGGCTGTTAGTCATCGGCCATTCTCCAATTATATTAAGCATCATCCTCTTTTCCCGTGCGCAGATTTTTTCGCGCCATCCTATTTGTGAAAGAGATTGTCTCCATCTAGCGGACGAAGGTGGAGTCGTTATTGTCCGTCGCGTCCTCTAGTCCACAATTACTCCGCGTAATGAACCATTTGGCTGAGAAGGGAACCAGCGTCGTCAGCGCTGCGCCATCTGTGAACGAGATTTTAACGATAGCAACTTTTCGTCAAGTGCTCTAGGGATTGGAGCAACGAATGAGACTGGCGCCTACCATAATGACTGTCTAGAGCCGGGGTTTCTATAGCGCAAAAGCAGACCGCCGCCGCATCTATTAAGACATTACTCAGTGCAACGGAATTGGTGTAATCGAGACACACATTCAAACACGCAGTGTCACAGACACACATACACATGACGTAACAGACGCTCACAAACAAGCGCATAGGCGTAATTTGTGGGGGTACGAGGGTACCAGTACCTCCACTTTTTTTACTGGGGGTATCGTAAACCCCACCCCCCACTTTGAAAACAATGCCAATCAATATTTTATTATTGAGCCTGTGGGATGTATGCTCTACCTAAGGTATCTAACCGGGCCAGTATACACGGTGCAGCCAAACAAGCTGTGATGCTTGATGTTCCATCAAGTTCTTAGCCTCGGCATATAAGAGTGATTGGCCAGTCCTTTCCCTCGCAGCCCGCTCTCCTGCTGAAAGTGTACCGTCAGTTTACTTATTATAGCTGAGATTGCTAGGGGCCCTGTCAGCATTTCTATGGGCATTAGATAGAACCCAAGTGGCCTTTAAGCAGTACTTATATGGGAGTATGGGTCCTCTATGGGCGCCATGCGGCCATGCTGGCATAGGCACAGATGAAACGAAAAAAATGTCTGCCCAGGCAAGGGTTTATACCCCTGACCTTGCGGTTGATTGCCAGCAAGCTAACCACTAGAATATCAGCAAGTCTTAGGACAGTGAAGTGATCAGGGAATGAATAGAATCAAATAGAATGGCTTTTATCACTAAATCCAGGCGCCATCTTTAGTATCTTGGTCAGCTTCAGTTACTGCCGCAGGGTCTTCTAACGATGCTCTCCCGTATCACTTGCTTTCAGTTGCTAACCATATTTCATCGGAGATCAACTGCGCAGCTAGAGAAAGTATAGTGATATACTAGTGTATATTTAGTTTTTATAGCGCTTTTTCCCGGAGATGTTCCACGAACGCTTCAGACTCCGTCGAACCGTAATAGTTGATTTGATTTAGTTCTTTGTTTGTTTTTTTATGGTTTTTTTAAAGATGGTTTCATTGTGTTCTTTCATGTTCTTTGATCACAGCTCTTTCCTGTGGTCTGTAATAAATAATTTAGCCATCTACATTTTCAATGTGTGTAAGGATTATCCAGAGTTAGCGGGACATGTCCCTTTCTGGACTACCCGTTCTGAGGATCCATCACCCACGTGTACTTATTCGCTTGTCTTGAATGTTTCACTTGTGGTTGATGTCTCAAACTAGAAATTGTTTTTGATTTGATTTGATTTGATTTGATTTGATTTGATTTGAAACTTAAAATTTATAAAGCGCTACCCTAAAGCTAAGCCCAGGACACCAGCTTATTCATAAGCGCTGAGTCATGTCAGAGGGCTAAGTTTGCTAGGGGCCCTGTCAGCATTTCTATGGGCATTAGGTAGATGACGCACATGAGACAGAGGCACATAAGACAGACATTAATTATCCAGTAATGAGAAAAGTCATTGTGACCTACGCCAATGAAGCGGTCAAAACCGGACGCATTCGGTCCATTACACTGACAGCCGAAGCACCAAGTGGCATTGGAAGCGGCTTAGTGCCTTGGATATAACGCTTGAATGCACTAGAAAATTGAATTGGACTATATGTAGCTCTGTTGGTAAGTACTTCAATCATTGATCGTCCACGTAATGCCAACTTAACCCTTCATTCTGTCCGGTTAATACATCAGTGGCTGCTACATTTGGACGTGTGGTGGTTGATATAACTATTCAAACATCGGCCAAATTTCGAGATTCTATGACAGTTCAATATTGTCCATCGCTATCTCCAACTTTCGAGTCCTGTATGAGCTTACTACGAGTTTTATAGCGCATTTATACATGACCGTGATAGCACTTTTATACTTGACAATCATATAGCGAATATGTGATACAGTACTTCAAGAGAAGGATTCTTCAAATCCCAAGACCATGCTTCTGGAAATTCTATTGATACGTGTCTTCGTTGTCCAGAATGAAGCTCTAAAGTCTAAACAATCTGTCATGACCTGAGTTCTTAATCGATCGAAAATTGCAATTTGTTTTCGTTGTCAGCTGTTCCAAAGGACATCAACGAAGATCGCCTGTGTCATGATGTCTCTCTTCAGAGGAACGAGTGGCCCTGGCTCGGTAGGAACTGCTCCCACCTATACTGCGTTTCTTTTGCTTGTTTGCTGCGTGGTGTAGGAGTGCATGCTTTATATTCTGGTTAAGATCTTACTGTGTTTCTGGCACATGGGCGTCCGGAGGTATTTTTCTAAGGGGCAAAAATTTCTAGGGGGGCAAAATTTTTTAGGAGGAGCAAAATTTTTGTGGGGGGGGGCAAAATGACGTTTTTTGCATAGAATAGTTGTGTTGCCTAAATTATTAAGTGTTTTTAGGCATTGCAAATCGTGTTGGTACTGTTGGAATAATCATAATCATCAAAAGAGTTTATTTTGTAAAATATTTTCAAAATCCGGGGGGACAAATACTCCCTCTTGACCCCTTCCGGACGCCCATGTTCTGGCAGCGTAATTATCAGGCTCAATCAGTAATTCAAATTATTGCTGAATTCTACCAAACTGTCGCTTGAAGTAGATTACTTTTTGCCCTGTGCAACATTCAATTATTTCCAACACTAACCCCTTTTAAAGACTCTTTTAGCGATGCTAAATAAAGGCTTACAGTTAACAGAGAGTTACTGCAATAGGCCTACTAATAGGATATTCTTGGAATCGTAGATTATTTAAATAATTTTAAGAAACGTTTTATACAGTGGAACGAATTAAACTCTTCCTTTATGTTTGATAAGAAACAAAATAATATTTACATTTCAAATTAGAATGCCACGATTACGTTGACCTTTATTAGCGTGTAACGAGATTAGTACAACTGAACACGGCTAATCGTAATCGTAATCGTAATCTCCAGTTTTCTAAAGCGCCACTTTAAGGCTAAGCTCAAAGCACCAGCTTATTCAAGAGCGCTGAGTCGTGTCAGAAGGGTTGTCAAGAGATACCAAGAGGAGGTCCAAGTCCGAATAATTTATTATTACCTCAACTAATTTGCGGTTACGCATTTGTTTCTTTAGACTATAATATATAGATATATACATGAATATATATAAATGAATATATTATGTATATAAATGAATATATATATAAACGAATATATATATAAATGAATATATATATAAATGAATATACATATATATATATATAAATGAATATATATATATAAATGAATATATATATATAAATGAATATATATATATAAATGAATATATATATATAAATGAATATATATATATAAATGAATATATATATATAAATGAATATATATATATAAATGAATATATATATATAAATGAATATATATATATATATATATATATATAAATGTGCGATTACGATCATGATGATGTGATTACAGATCCGTATGAGGCATCCTCTCAACCCTGTTCCGTGTCCGGAGGCTTTGAGTTCAGAAGCTACCTGGGAGAAAACAGACAGGTATACTGGTTAGCAATTTCGCTGATTGACAGATGAACGAATGAAAGATGATTGACAGATGAACGAATGAAAAGATGATTGACAGATGAACGAATGAAAAGATGATTGACAGATAAACGAATGAAAAGATGATTGACAGATGATGGATAGGGCAGTACTATTGAGACAAGATCGGGTTACGATTTGCCAAAGATGGTAAGTGGGAAACAGTAACCGATTGGTAAGATTGCTAGCCTTGTAACGCGAAGAGTATGGGTTCGAGCCTCATCTGAGACAGTTACTGTGTAGGGTTAGGGTTAGAGTATTCCTTATCCATTCACAGTTGCTGCAGCTGATCCCTCTATCTGGAACTTTCGGTCTCGTCATGTTCAAAGCTCTCTTACGGAGCTGTCATTCGCTCTAAACTGAAAACCTTCCTCTTCCATTCTACTTACGACGCTTAACGGGTTCAGTGTGCACTTCTGAACTTAGTAAGGAGGGCATTATCAAATTGCAGTTGTGTTGTATTGTATTGTATAACTACAATTCATGCCTATGGCTCGCTGGTAAACGATGACTAGAGGAGGATTAGCAACGTGTATACGGTCGTCTTGTTCGGCTGATTTTAAGTTAATTAATTTTCCGAATAGGCCTACGGAGAAAATGTTTATCTTGCAGAGAATATGTTCTTCGGAAGGTCGGCTGTCCAGACTGGAGTCGGAGTGCATGGCGGGTGAAGGACTTTTCTTCCAGTTTCCGGAGGAGGAATGCAGTCCTTTCGAGGGTTTCAACGCAGGTTGGTTCCTCTATCATTCACTGACGCTAATAGTAAGAGATAACGGAGAGAACCTTTGGATAACAGCCTGGATCAGCAGCAGTCCAAAAGGGGCATGGCCCAGGTGGACCTGAAGTGGCCAAAACTACGCACGCTGTAGCCAGCCAAGACACCATCCAGTGAGTCCAAAGGAATTGGAGAGACGGCGATGAAGGATGTTATGGTCGACCGTGTCGAAGGCCGCACTGACATCGAGAAGAGCGGGAAGGATCACCTGAAGTCTGTCGATGGCAGCGAGGCAATCGGACCAGCAGAGTCTTATTATAGTATAGAATCACCCATGCGGTAACCCGACTGGCATGGATGGAGGCAGCAAATTGTTAGTAAATAGGTAGCGCGTTAACTGTTCAGAAATACTCTTTTCAATAATTTTTTAGATAAAAGAAACTTTATTAATGGGGTGGAAGTAGACGATCGAGCGTTTCTGAGAGCAGGATGCCTTCCTGGAGGGAGCGGTTGCAGAAGAGTGAGGAAAGGAAGGAGAGCGTCAGTGTAGTCCTGAAGCAGGGAGGCAGATAGAGGATTTAGCTCGCAAGACTTAGGATCAGAGGAGGTCATGATGGAAGGAACCTCGGTTCGGTTGACCTCCTTTAAGATCAAGAGACGTAGTGCAGTAGACGGGAACTTCGGGGGAGGGGAGCTGAGCGTGTCGGCACGCACGTAGCGAATCTTTTCTATTGTTATTATTATTATTATTATTATTATTATTATTATTATTATTATTATTTTTTTTTTTTTTATTATTATTATTATTATTATTATTATTATTATTATTTTTTTTTTAACCGTATGTCAACCCAATCCTTCCGTTGACAATCCTTCTGATTAAATCCTTGTTCTCTTCGTACTTAACGCCTATTTAACGTTCACCTTTTGAACACTAATTCTACGTATAAGTATAACCTGAATTAATCAGCAACACAGTTTAATATCTTTCCAGTTTAATAAGAAACAAACAGACAGAACTCAATTCGATTACAACTCAACTAGTCAGCCACACTACTACAGCGAACACCGAATTCAAACTTCTCTAGTCAGCATAATTCTTCGCGCCTCTTGACACACCTGTCTTCTGTGCGCATAAGCGAACTCTAATAATATACATATAGCGCGCCGCTGCCAAGATCGGCCGGCCGCGCGTGTCACTAAGACTAAACGTTATACATCTATCATATATACATATACACGTGAAACTAAAGTAAGCGCACTAAATATATACGCCAATATCTCGCACTGCAAGACTGTACACAAAACACAGTTCACATTACCTCCTTCCTTTTTCTGGAATTGAGCAAATTAAATTTCAAAATTTGCGAAATTACCAAAATACATGAAACATATATATATATCTAAATAATTAATAAACAGTCTTACGATTACTTATAACCTTGACAAACAATCAGCAATAATATTCAATCTGCCCTTCTTGTACTTCACCTCAACATCAAAAGTTTGTAAGGCTAACGCCCAACGCACAAGTTTAGCAGACTTAGACATTGACTCAGTCAAATATGTAAGAGGATTGTGATCAGTAAAAATGAAAATTTTTGATCCAATTATAATTTCTTTTAACTTGTTTAGAGCCTAAACAATAGCATAGGCTTCCTTTTCCACAGTAGCCCATCTCTTCTGGGTATCAGTTAATTTCTGACTGATAAATGACACAGGGCGTTCTATTCCCTTGTCGTCCATCTGTGTTAAAACAGCACCGACTGCAAAGTCACTACTATCGCAGTACAAATTGAATGGTTTTCCCACTTCAAAAACATATAACACTACTTTGGATCGCACAGCCTCTTTAAGTAAATCAAATGCTTGCTGATGTTCAACAGTCCAATCAATCTTATCAGAAACACGTTTACTAGTTAAATCAGATAAAGGTTTCGCAATCTGTGCAAAGTCCTTAATAAACTGTCTGTAATAATTAAAAAATCCAAGCAGTTGCTTAACTTGCTTCTTAGTTTCTGGGATCTTCAAATTAGTCAAACTTTCAATTCTGTCTGGATTCATCTTTATCTTACCAGACCCAACCACATGACCGATAAACCTTACTTCAGACTTACCAAATATGCATTTTTTCAAATTTAAAGTAACGTTATGCAATCTCATTTGCATCAAAAATGCATCTAGATGCTGCAAGTGAACTTTCCAACTGTCAGAATGCACAGCAATGTCATCAACATACGGTTCTGCAAAGTCACTTATAGGCTGTAAAACTAAATTTATCGCCTTAACAAAAGTTCGGCCTGAATTTATCATTCCAAAAGGAACACGAGTAAATTCATACAGTCCATTATGTGTTACAAAAGCTGTCTTCCATTGATCAGATTGTTTTACAGGACAAGTCCAATAAGCACTTCGACAGTCCAAAATAGAAATCACATTAGACTTTCCAACTTTGTTCAAAACGTCTCTGACAATCGGCATAGGATATTTACAATCCACTGTGAATGAGTTAATGTATCTGTAGTCACAGGCAAGTCTTAAAGATCCGTCTTTCTTTTTAACAATAACCAAAGGGCTTGCCATTCTGCTCGATGATGGTTTGATAATGTTTGTTTTTAACATTTCTTTGATCTGACGTTCCACTTCTGCTCGATAAATCAAAGGAATACGATATGCTGCAAATTCCTTTTCACGAAATCCTGGTTTTAGTTCAATTTCATGTTCAACCAATGTACATAATCCAGGTTTTTCTGAAAATCTGTCACAGTATTTGTTCAAGACTTTCAACAACTGTTCTTGCTGAGTTACTGTTAAATGGCTAATTTGTTCAGGATCGAGGTTAAGTGAATTCTTGTCATCTTGAACCTCATTCCTCATTGGTAATTCAACCACTGAACCAAATTCTTCATCTCCTTCAACAATTAGACCACAACTTAATGCTCGAGTAACATATTTTCTGATCTTGTTGGCGTGAATTATTTTTCGACCATTTTCACCCATATCGACTAAATAAGAATACTTTGATCTTCGATGTATGATCGTACATGGACCATGCCATCGAGAAATAAGTTTGTTTGTTGACGTTGGATACAAAACTATGACTTTCTCACCAGCTTCAAATTCTTTGTGCTTTGCTCTCTTGTTATACTGATTCGTGTATTGTAATTGCTTTTCTCGAGAGTAGGATTCTGCAAACAATAATGCTTTCTCCATATTTTCTTTGAGTTCTTTCAAATACTTTTCTGGTTTAACTCCAACATGAGGTGGTAAGTTTATTTCTCTAGTCCAACTCTCTTTTAATATTGCCAATGGTCCTCTCGGAATTTTCCCATAGACAAGCATATATGGTGATACTCCAGTAGTTGCATTCGGCACTTCTCGTAATGCCCACACTGTGAAAGGAATTATCTTGTGCCATTTCCTCGGGTTGTCTATTATCACATGATGGATCATCTTTTTAAATGTCTGATTCCATCTTTCTACTAATCCAGCAGCCTCTGGGTGTCCTGGTGTGTCGAATCTTGGACTACAGCCCATTAAATTGAGAAATTCTCTTGTCAAACTGGCTGTGAAGTTCGTTCCTTGGTCACTTGTAATCACTGACGGTACACCAACGTTCATGAACAGTTCCATCAACGCTTCACACACAGCCTTCGCTGTCAGCGATTTCAATAAAAAGATTGTAGGCCATCTGGTGCACGAGTCCACAATGCATAAACAATACTTGTGACCTGCAGCAGATACTGGATCGATCGGGCCAACGAGGTCCATCGTCATTCTCCTGAAGGCGACCTCTTCTCTTGAGACTGGAGTGATGGGCACTCTATCCATCACCAAACTCCTTGCCTTTAGTTGACACTTCTCGCAAGACTTACAAAATTTCACAATGTCTCTTCTCATCTTTGGCCATACAAAAGATAATTTTATTCGTTCTCTTGTTTTCTCTTCTCCTAGATGTCCTCCAAACACCGATTCATGCGCCAATTCCATCACTTTAATTCGTCTCTCTTTTGGTAACACTAGTTGATATATCGTCTGGTCTAATATCTGATATTTCTTATGCAATAAACCGTTGATCACACAGAATTCAGATTCTTTCTCTTGTGCTAACTTCCACCACGGCTTCAACGATTCATCCTTTCTCTGTTGCTCTTCGAACTTCTTCGAATCGGCAATCTGCACCTTTTGTTCTTCGTCCATTTCTTCATCTCTATACAAGTCTCCTATCCCCACATCACATTCATCGTCTTCTTCAATTTCATTTAATGTGCCATTCTCGCATGCAGCCATCTCTTGCTCGTTTATCTCTGATGTTACACCATCTCGCGATAAGCTTCGTTGCTCATTACTGTCGTTTTCCTCATCACTTGAACTTTCAGTTTCACTCTTCTCATCAACATCTACCATTTCCTGTTTCCGACTCTGCGCTCTCGTCATTACATTTGCTTGTACACTCACATCTCCTTGTATCGTTTTAACTTTCATCTGTGGTACGGCTTTTAATTCGGCAATTATCTCTGGATGCAACAAGAATCTTTCTGTACTGCCCATCTTTGCAATACTAGCACACATCAAAGTGACATAAGGTGTAAGTGAACACTGGATTTTACGCGGAAATCCCTCTTCTTTCACGTCACTACCACACAATCTAACATCCACTTTCACTAACTTCGCAGGAATGGCATCTCCTGCCACACATTGCAAATTCACTTTTCCAATATGTTCCACCTTCATGCCTTCCAGTAATTCTTCACTAATCACCGGAATCTCTGCTCCCGAGTCGCTCAGTGCTTTGACTTTCACTGGCTCTTTACCGTCTACTGCACGAATTTCAACCTCGACATATTGCAAGAACGATTTCTTCAATATTCGACTGTCATCTTTTCCTATGACTTCTCTCTGAATTTCAGCATCCAATAGAATTTCTTTTTGAATACCACATTTCATTACTGACTTTACTTCAGTCTCTTGGTTTTCTTGACTCGCGGTTTGATTATCTGTATCACTAACCACTTGAATCAAATTCACCCTTGTGTGTTCTTGATTTCTGCTAGAACTAGCTGCTGCCACTGGAACTGGACAAAATTTAACCAAATGTTTGTCTGAACCACAGTTGTGACAACGCTTCACCACCATACCTCGTTGTTCATTGCCTTCATATCTCTTATACTGCGTAAACGATGTGTTGCCTTCCCTCTTGGCAAACGGCGCTGACGATTTGTTAAATCCCTGACGACCAAACGTCACTTCTCTGGTCTCATTGGGTACAGGGACACTAGCCTTGACTTCTTTACCTATGAACTGATTCCCTGTTCCTGGATTACTTTTCCACTTTCCACTCTGGCTTTGGTTTACGGAACGTTGAGAAGGATAACTGTTTATATTTGGAAATGCAAACCCAATTCGATTGTTTACATGAATGTCTGCTAGGTCTGCCACTGCACTAGCTTGGAGACAGTCAGTTCCTTCCTTCGACAATACAAACTGTAGTGGACCTGGCGGTAAACATTCTTTCAGCTTATCCGCTACCAGCAAATCAAAGAGCGTATCATACTCTCTGTTCACGTTTCGACTTCTCACGTAATAGTTTAGCAAGTTCTTCAGTCTTGCCGTAAACATCGTATAAGTCTCTTCTGTTGTCTTCTTAGCATCCACAAATCTGGCTCTGTATTCTCTGGAGGTCAATTTAAATTCTTTTAATAAGTGCTGCTTGACTCTATCATAATTGTCTAGATCATCGTATGACAATCTATTCAGAACGGTTCGAGCTTTCGGCGTCATCAATGGTAGTAATAATTTCACCCAAAACGGCTTCTCCACAGCAAAGCTACGAAACGCGTTCTCGACTGTTTCAAAATATAATGGCATCTCCATCATATCAGTTGGCATTTGAGGCAATACATGCTTCATTGCATCACCTATTTTCTTAATTTTTGACACCAAAGTTTCACTTTCTTGCTGTTTCCTTCTTTCAGCTTCCCGTTCTTCTCTCATTTGCGTTTCTTTCAATGTCAATTTTGATTTCTCCAGTTTCAGACGTTCTTGTCTTTCTGTCTCTGCCTTTTCCAAACTTTCTTTCTGAAATTTGAGTTCTTCTTGTCTTATCTGTTCTGCGCGTTCTAACTCTAACGTTCGCGCTTTTTCTTTTTCTTCTTCACGCATTCTCTTTGCTTCAATCTGTTGCTGACGAAACTCTTCATCACTTTTTCTAGCTCTTTCAAATTCAATCATCTGCTCCAATCTTCTTCTTTCAGCATCTTCCCTATCTCTTTTCAACTGTTCTAACTGAATCTCAAACTGATTCTTTTGCAATTCAAGTTCCGCCTTACGCACTTGTTCTGCTTTATCTTCTCTCTCTCTCTGCAAGCGCAATTCTTCTTGCCTTGAAAGTTCCGTTTTCTCTTCTTTCTCTCTCTGCAGACGCTCTGCTTTCTCTTCTTTCTCTCTCTGCAAGCGCAATTCTTCTTGCCTTGCAAATTCTGCCTTCTCTTCTTTCTCTCTCTGCAAGCGCAAATCGTCTTGTCTTACACGTTCTGCTTCTTGTCTCAGCTCTTTCTCTTCCTGTCTTCGTTTATCCTCTCTTTCTTTCTCTTCTTGTCTCCGTTTCTCCTCCCTATCTTTCTCTTCTTGTCTCCGTTTCTCCTCCCTATCTTTCTCTTCTTGTCTCCGTTTCTCCTCCCTATCTTCTTTCATCATCATCCACTGCATCAACATCTCCATAGACATAGGCGCAGGAGGTTTTTCAATAGCCTTTTCTACGGCACCGCCAACGGCACCTTCTTCTTCGACTTCTTCTTTAACCCACACATCGGCGAGTTCCTGCATCATGTCACCACGTGACATACCTTCTAATTGTTCTTCTTTAAAACCGGCTTTCAACAAACGCTGTTTCAGCCTTTCCGTAGACATCTT
This sequence comes from Allolobophora icterica, assembly GCA_963556255.1. Taxonomy (NCBI): domain Eukaryota; kingdom Metazoa; phylum Annelida; class Clitellata; order Crassiclitellata; family Lumbricidae; genus Allolobophora; species Allolobophora icterica. Next base: position 36,574,082 of record OY744614.1, on the reverse strand, counting down.
CTTAATATCTGCTTGTCTTTCAGCACTTAATTTCTCCATCTTACTTGTTTACTTTGGTGATTTCTCTTTTCAAAGAAGTCACGGTTTTTCTTGGTGTGTGAATCGATAAACAAACGGGATTTCTTTTATATTTGTTCGTGGAAAACAACGAAATTTTTATACCGTTTTCTCGTGTTCCACCGTCGATGATATCGTAAATTCGTCACACAGTAACAACGCGTAAATTCTTTTATCACCGTCGTAGATTCTTCTAACACCGTTGTAAATTCTTTTGTCACCGTCGTAGATTCTTCTATCCGCCGAAGGTGATAACGTGAATTTTAATCCACCGTGAGTTTATATCCACCGTGAGTAATTATTCCACCGTGAGTAATTATTCCACCGTGAGTATTTATCCACCGTGAGTTATTTATCCACCGTGAGTTCTTATCCACCGTGAGTTCTTATCCACACCGACGCTGTTCCACCGTGAGTATTTATCCCACCGCTGCCACCAATAATGTCAACCCAATCCTTCCGTTGACAATCCTTCTGATTAAATCCTTGTTCTCTTCGTACTTAACGCCTATTTAACGTTCACCTTTTGAACACTAATTCTACGTATAAGTATAACCTGAATTAATCAGCAACACAGTTTAATATCTTTCCAGTTTAATAAGAAACAAACAGACAGAACTCAATTCGATTACAACTCAACTAGTCAGCCACACTACTACAGCGAACACCGAATTCAAACTTCTCTAGTCAGCATAATTCTTCGCGCCTCTTGACACACCTGTCTTCTGTGCGCATAAGCGAACTCTAATAATATACATATAGCGCGCCGCTGCCAAGATCGGCCGGCCGCGCGTGTCACTAAGACTAAACGTTATACATCTATCATATATACATATACACGTGAAACTAAAGTAAGCGCACTAAATATATACGCCAATATCTCGCACTGCAAGACTGTACACAAAACACAGTTCACAATTATTATTATTATAAAACCAACTATTAAAACATTATTGAGTTATGACGTATAGCTTGGATGGGCCCGCCGGTCCTCGATCCCTGGCAGCCCTGACATTGTGCCCTGGTATGCGACTGCATATTATTATTATTATTATTATTATTATTAATATTATTATTATTATTACTATTATTATTATTATTATTATTATTTACAATTATTATTATTATAATTATTACGCATTTATAAAGCGCCACTATCCAACCACCAAACATCAATCGATTGAAAGATTTTACTATAACTTAACTTAGATTCAACAGGACTGGATTTGATTGGTTTGGATTTATTAGATTAGATCAGATTAGATCGAATTAAGATTAGATTATTAGATTATAATTAGATTATTGCGTTTGTTGCTGGTGACTGGGCACTTGATTCTAGAACAGAGTGCGTGTTCTGGTGATTATATGTAAGATAAATGATGAGAGGAAATGTGTCGACTTTTCTTAGAGCAGAAGCTTTTCTGTTCGACGGAGTGGATCGAAGAATCTTTCGTCTTTCTCGTTCTGATGGATGACAGTTCAAGTCGACTGCCGAGATACGTCATAGTAAGAGTCCTACAGAGTCAAATAGAATCCTTGTATAGAGTCCTATAGATCAAGAGCCGCAGTTAAGAGTCCCGTGTGATTTCCATGGAGTCCTATAGAGTAAGAATCATTGTAAGAGTCGTGGTGACAGCCCTATAGAGTAATACGATACATCCATCTATCCATCTATCCATTCACCAATCCATCCGTCCGTCTTTCCATCAGTCTATCCATCCGCCCGTCCACCATTCCATCCAACCTTCCATCCATCCATCCATCCATCCATCCATTCATCCATCCATGCATCCTTCCAACCATCCATCCATCCATCCATCCATCCATCCATCCATCCATCCATCCACCCATCCACCTATCCATTCACCTATCCATCCATTCATCCATCCTTCCAACCATCCATCCATCCATCCATCCTTCCAACCAACCAACCATCCATCCACCCATCCATCTATCTATCCGTCCATCTGTCTAGCTGCCTGTCTGCTTATCTGTCTAGCTCGCTCTCTCTCTCTCTCTCTCTCTCTCTCTCTCTCTCTCTCTCTCTCTCTCTCTCTCTCTCTCTCTCTCTCTCTCTCTCTCTTCTCTCTCTCTCTCTCTATTTATCTTTCCCCGTGTGCTATTTCTTGTGCATACTATGCTATCTATCCATCCATCTATCCATTCATCCATTCACGTATCCATCCATTCATACGTCTAGGACTCTAGGTTCAATAGCTATCTGCGGCATCTTCTTATTTAGTAAGCTAGACACCTGCCTGCCTGCCTGCCTGTCTACCTATTTTCCTAGCTACCTATTTTCTATTTAAAGTATCTTTGTTCCGCTATCATGAGTCAATGTTTCTCGTCTCTGTGCTGTGGCTATGCCTTGTGATATGATACCATAGACATACTACTGCTATATCTCTGTTGTATCTCGTGTCCAGACTCTAACCTTACAACTGTGTCATGTTTTGTCATCAGCGCCTTCCAAAGTCCGGCCAGAACTGGACGATGCCGTTCATCGGATTGCTCTACTTCAGTATTGTGGCGCCACTCAGCGGCAGAGGGAATCCACCTGGAACTGTGATGTTCGTTGAGATGGAGATGATCAGAAGCAGCGGTTGGTTTAATACTCAATCGGCTTCACATAGACATACACACATACACATTGCATACATGCACACATACATACACACATACATACAAACGCACACATAGATACATACATACACACATACATACATACATACATACATACATACATACACACATAATACATAAATACATACATACATACACACATGCATACATACACACATACATACATACATACATACATACACAATTACACATACATACACACATAGACACATACATACATACACACATAGACACATACATACATACATACATCCATTCATAATATATACTTTGTATACAATAAATGCATGTATGCATACGTACATGCATGTAAATACATGCATAAGTGAACACTACGTCATTCCATGTCCTAACGATATACCGCGTATACCCACTGTGGGTCTGGGATGATCTAAAAGTTCTTTTGACTGAGGTACAACGTCGCTGAGTTCAGCGCTCGATGTTGTTGTGTTCGATGTCCTATGTCTAAAACAATCAACTCGACCACTCGTTCTAACCCTGACTCAACATTCCTGCGAACTCCGTCACTGCCCGTACTCTGGTCATGCCAGTCCTAAGTCTGAATAAAGGAGGAGGGCGACGCTAATCATCTTTGTTATGACACAACGTCGGTAAACAGTAACTAACCAAACCGACATTCTTGTTACGAACTCTGAACTGGCTGTCAGAGAATTCACGGTCGACGATGCATGACACTTTTTCTGACAATCGTCTCATCACTTGTACGAAAACTGCTGATACGCTGTATCAGCAGTTTTCGTACAAGTCATCCTTCTGTTGTGATCATCATCATCATCATCATCATCATCATCATCATCATCATCATCATCATCATCATCATCATCATCATCATCATCATCATCATCATCATCATCATCATCATCATCGTCGTCGTCGTCGTCGTCATCATCATCATCATCGTCAGCGTCATCAGCATCATCATCATCATCATCATCATCATCATCATCATCATCATCATCATCATCATCATCATCATCATCTTCAGTTCCTGACACCAGCTATTTTACGGCGATGGGTACGAACAAATGATCTCCATTGTCCTCGGTCGATATTAGACCAAGCCTTGTCAGGTCCATTGTTCCTCTCGATATTAGACCAAGCCTTGTTGTGTCCCTATTTATATTGTCAATCCAGCGTAGTCTTCGTCTACCTTTGTCTCCCTTTCCTTTGATTCCTGCGTGTAGTGCATTGCGTGGAATTCGGTCAACTGGCATTCTCTTTTCATGTCCAAACCATCGGAGTCTTCGCTGAACGACTCCGTTCACGTTCCGGCAAATCAAGGACATTTGATCTAGGACATGTTTAGCAGAGACTATACAGCTCGCCACTGTTCAGCCGGCCTGCGAACAATGCCAAGATGTTTACACAGCAGATGAAAACGTGATCGTAAAGTTACTCAACGATGTTGTCTCATTGCTTTGTTGCATTCGCCGACCAGCGTAGGTTGTCTGCAAGTTTCTATCAGCTGAAGCCATCATTGCCGGCGACGTAGACCTGAGCGCCGTTGGGAAGGGGCGCACAAAGAATCTGACCGCACCGCTTACAGACAGTGCGGTCACGAAAATGGATTGATTAACTCCTTGGGTGAGGACTCCGTATACAGTTAAAATCTGAAACCAGCATGCTTATAGACACGTTGACGTAGATCTATACATTAGGCCCTACTTCATCCCATGGAAACAATTAGGGCCTAATCACCGTTCCAGTGGCGAACACGATAGACTATGTTCTTTGTTTTCAGAAATTTGATAATAATATTTGAAATGTTCAGTCGGTTCTATTGCGTATGTTTCCAGGAACCTAATTCCTCTCTGTCGCTTCACCTACTTCGCTACCACCTGTTACAGTTCAAGAGGTTTTGAAATCTTTGATTCCTGCAAAGCAAAACATCGTCTGCTGATAATATTCCCGCGTGTCTCATGCTTTGATTGTCAATGTTACTACATGTGGAAATAACAGTGAAAATGGGGCAACCCTGCCAGCGGAACAATGCCGTTCCTTTTGGGCAAACCCGTTGACAGTCATGAATTACCATAACAAATTGCAATATAAACGTTTGGTGATCAATAAAGCATATCCATGAACTGGCTCTTAGCTCAGCCTTACCAACTGTACACTGCATAACGTTCCTATGCTTACAATAGGGCCAGCAGACATCACGGCAAAAAATTTCAAAAGTCACGGTAGGATTGAGAAAAATAGGCGAAAATCACGGTAAATTTACGGCATGAAATCACGCTGTTATTTACTAAGTTATCCGACCGAACAACAGCGTAAATAACAAATTAACATCGCTGTTGCTATGTATAATTCCACAATAAATGTCAGTTGAAACGTCCTACGTCAAATCACGTTATGCATTTGTAACATGCGAAGCAAGGATAAACAATAAAGATGGCGGCCAACGCGCACGAATCGTACGACCAACCGGAAATACTGACTCAATGACGTCAACGTCATCGAATAACTTCGGAATAAGTAGGTAAGTAAGTAAGTAAGTAAGTAAGTAAGTAAGTAAGTAAGTAAGTAAGTAAGTAAGTAAGTAAGTAAGTAAGTAAGTAAGTAAGTAAGTAAGTAAGTAAGTAAGTAAGTAAGTGGCTTATTACTTTATTTTAATTTATTGTAATTTGTTACGTTGCGAAACAATCAGTTCCAAACGTCGTGTTTAATTAATTTCACAAAATTTGCTCGAAATCACGAATTAACGGTATTTTGGGAAATTCACGGCAAATGCCGAAAATCACGGAATTTAAGGTTTCCGTGACTTGGTGAATTTCTACTGGCCCTACTTAAGGTCAGCCCCAGCAATCTCATCCTTCAATCGGCAACTTAAAACTTTCCATTTTGTGAGACCATCGATCACTTAGCCTCAACCTTCGGCTCAGTCGGCTGCCCATCTCCCCGTCCCCTTATCGACTGACCTGGCATCTGATTCAGGTAATTGACGGCCGACACGTAAATCTCACATTGTTCATTTATGCATGTTTGCATGCCCGTATGGATAGACAGGACCAACTGGATATATGCAGTTTAGGAAGGTTTCAGTGAATGTGGTGCTCGATGCTGAAAGGTGAATTGTGCAATAATATAATACAATCTAATAGAATAGAAACAATTATAATATAATACAATTTAATAGAATAGAAACAATTATAATATAGTACAATTTAATAGAATAGAAACAAATAGGCCCTATAATACAATTTAATACAATAGAAACAAATATAATAATTACAATACAATTTAATAGAATAGAAGCAATTCAACAGAATATACTAGAATAGAATGCATCATAGTGGAATGAGATGAAATGAAATGGAATTGTGCATGCTAGCATACATATATAACCAGACATCGTTGTACAATCTCCCGATGGCACTCCTAACAAACGTAAATGGCTGGTTGATAGATGTGACGTCATCGGTCCGTCGCCCCGATTGTCATTTTCCGGTGGAATTCCTCGGTCACTGGGTCTCCTTCGATCGGTCATCGATGACCCAGTTCCTCATCGAATCCGGTCAACTGTCCACCAAATCATCGTCGTCCGTCGGCACTTTGATCTGCAAGATCAAACACTGGGCGGCGTCGTCTTTCTACAAGGTGGTCGCAGTTCGCCACAACGGATGGTAAGACTGCATTCTATTCTGTTCCATTCTATTCTGTTGTATTCTATTCTATTCTATACCATCGTATCCTATTCTATTTCATTATTCTATTCTATTCTGTTCCATTCCATTCTATTCTATTCCATTCTATTCTGCTCTATTTTATTTTATTCTATTCCATCCTATGCTACTCTATCCCTTTCCATTATTCTATTCTATTATGTTCCATTGTAATCTATTCCATTCTATTCTATTCCATTCTATTCTATTCCATTCTATTCTGTTCTATTTTATTCCATCCTATGCTACCCTATTCCATTCATTATTCTATTATATTCTGTTCCTCCACGCATGATTGCTCAACGCCCAGTGTTTAATCTAGTCCCCCTCTTCTGAGGGGGAAACAAGGTTTGTCGGGGGGATCGACCAAAGAATCGGCCAAAATCGACCCAAATTTTTGGTCGATTTTGGCCGATTTGGGTCGATTTTGGCCGATTCTTTGGTCGTTTTTGGCGAAATTTTTTGTCGATTTTGGCGAAATTTTTGGTCGCTTTTCGTCAATGCTTTGTTCGATTTTGGCGAAATTTTTGGTCGATTTTGGCCGATTTTTGGTCGATTTTGGCCGATTTTTGGTCGATTTGGGTCGATTTTGGCCAATTCTTTGGTCGATTTTGGCGATTTTTGGTCGATTTTGGCCGATTTTTTGTCGATTTTTCCCCGATTTGGGTCGATTTTTGCCAATTCTTTGGTCGATTTTGGCGATTTTGGCGATTTTTTCCGATTTGGATCGATTTTGGCCGATTCTTTGGTCGATTTTGGCGAAATTTTTGGTCGATTTTGGCGAAATTTTTGGTCGATTTTGGCAAAATTTTTGGTCGCTTTTGGCCGATTCTTTGGTCGATTTTGGCGAAATTTTTGGTCCATTTTGGCGAAATTTTTGGTAGCTTTTGGCCGATTCTTTGGTCGATTTTGGCGAATTTTTTGGTCGCTTTTGGCCAATTCCTTGGTCGATTTTGGCGAAATATTTGGTCGATTTTGGCCGATTTTTGGTCGATTTTGGCCGATTTTTTGTCGATTTCGGCCGATTTGGGTCGATTTTGGCCAATTCCTTGGTCGATTTTGGCGAAATTTTTGGTCGCTTTTGGCCAATTCTTTGGTCGATTTTGGCGAAATTTGTGGTCGCTTTTGGCCGATTCTTTGGTCGATTTTGGCGAAATTTTTGGTCGCTTTTGGCCAATTCTTTGGTCGATTTAGGAATTCATCTCTATTACTCATTCATTTTACTCGTCTCTGGGAGTGGGAGCGCACCATGTATCCTGAGATCCTGGGGGGGGGGATTTCTTCCCCAAAACAGTCTATACATTATAATATTGCCGGCCTCTGGGTGAAACATAAATCCTGGGGGGAATTTTACCCCCCATATGACGTCTAGATTAAACACTGCTCAACGCCATCGATTTGTATCTGGTCATTAAATAGTGACACCTAATAAATGCCTTCTATTCCTTACTAATAATAATAATAAAAATAGTAATCACTATAGGCTGTTAGCATAAACTCGAATGATCTTCTATTTCATGTTGCAATATTAGAGGCCTACTCTGTATATTCTAAAAACGATCTATTCTATTCTAATTCAACTCTAATTCCGTCTTCTTGTACAACGCAGTCGTCCACGCTACTGCTGCATGCACCTGAGCCTAAGGGGCGATGTCATGCAGTACCGACTGTGTGAGTATTTACACCTATACCACCTTATTAATCGTAACCGTAATCGTGATGTCGAAATTTATACAGCGCTACTTTAACACCCAAGCGCAGAGCACCAGCTTATTCACCAGCGCTGTGACGTGTCAGTCTGTCAGAGGGGTTGTCCAGAGATACCAAGAGGAGGTAAAAGTCCTAATTGGTCATATTATTACGAACGATAGGTTGTCAAAGCGTAAGGTTTATTCTATTCTAAAGATATTTACATATCGAAATTCTGTACTCTTTACATACATACATTATACATACATACATACATACATACATACATACATACATACATACATACATACACACATACATACGTACATACATACATACATACATACATACATACATACATACATACATACATACATACATACATACATACATACATACATACATACATAAATAGGCCTACATACATTCATATATACATACATACATACATACACACATGCATACATACATATTTACATACATGTATACATACATACATACATTCATACATACATGTAGGCCTACATACATTCATATATAGTTATATACATACATACATACATACACACACATGCATACATACATACATACATGTATAGTTGTATACATACATGACATACATACATATATACATACATACGCGCATACGCACATACATACATTCATGCATAGTTTACATACATACATAAATACAAATATAAGTACATACAGACTGACAGAATTACATGCATACACATACAAACACATACATAGCCACTTATACGTTTAATAGCTTGGTCTATGATGTTTTGATGTAAAGATGCACATGACATTTCGCATTGCGTTAGGACAGAGTTCGTGTAAGTGCTACTCAATGCAGGACAACTAAAGCTGTCAACTCTTGCACTAAACATGGAAAAAGCATTAAACTTGACAAATGACCGAAGATAAGGGAAATCATTCACTTGTACCAATCGCCGACAAATGGCTGACGTCAGGACGACGACGACGAATATGATGATGATCATGATGATCATGACGACGACGACGACGACGACGGTGATGAGTATGATGAGACGTGCATGTCAGAAGGCCATTAGGCCTACAAGCAGATGAATGAGTCTTTGCTCAGATTTCTAAACTCTTTGACGCAGCCGGATGTTCTAGACTGGACGAATCCTTCGACAGCTGTCACGTGGGTCGGGGACCGGAAGTGGACGAAGCTCCGACTTTAGGCGGTAGAAGGAAAGATGACATCAAAAGAATACGGAATGAAGCTTCGGCAGGTGGAGGAATAGGAAAAGAGGGAGGAGGAGGAAGGCGATCGGTCATTGTCAGCAATCTCCTACGTACGTTTATTTCATCTGTAGACTTTGCTGACTAAATAAAGGGCCATTAATACACGGGACTGGAAAGCATTTATTGTACGTCGTTTGTGAGTATTTGGAGCACAGCCCTCTGGCGGACAGGAAGGTATCGCGTCCTGTTTAAATAACAAAACCATTACAGTTTATTACATCTTTGAAGAAAATGGACAAATAATTATATTTGCGAAGTTAAGAGTTGGACAAATAATTATATTTGCGAAGCTAAAAGTTGGACAAATAATATATTTGCGAAGTTAAAAGCTGCCTTTGGAATTATAAAACGTCTTAATATCCGGTGTAAAAATGAAGAAGGGCGACATCTGTGGGTAAGATAGCATCCGGATGAACAATTATTTACACGACTTTCCATTCCTCTGCTATATATAGATTCCTTGTCCTAAAGCGGGCCATCCTGTTTGCAGATAGGGTCCTGATTGACGTAGCGCCATTATTTCGTCCACTTTCTCTCGAACCAGAGAAGGGTGAACAAGCGCTAAATGATTTTCTAGATGTATTACGTGCTATAATTATTAGTTATTCAGATTAATTATTAAGAGGCAGAAAACTTATCGGGCAGCGTTTTAGAAGATTAAATCTTTAGCTTATTGTGTAGGCATGATAAGACAGAGCATTTGCATAGGCTCATGCTATTTCTGCCTGCGTGCCTGTGTACCTGATTGCCAACTTGCATACAGTTGTCCATCCGTCTGTTTGCCTGTCTGTCTATGTGTTTGTCTGCCTGTCTGTGTCTGTATATGTGTGTGACAGTGTCTGTCTGTGTCTGTGTGTTTGTCTGCCTGCCTGCCTGCCTGCCTGACGGCCTGCCTGCCTGTCTGTCTGCCTGCCTGTCTGTCTGTCTGTCTGCCTGCCTGTCTGTCTGTCTGACAGTGTCTGTCTGTCTGTCTGTCTGTCTGCCTGTCTGTCTGTCTGTCTGTCTGCCTGTCTGTCTGTCTGTCTGTCTGTCAGTATGTGAAACCGCCGTCTGTGTTTGTATTTGTTCGTAAAAATTGCGTCAATGGTCAGCAGCTATGTCCAGTGTCCAGTTGTCCAGCTGCGGTCTTGACGGTTTGTTTGGGGCTGACGTGACGTTTTCCGATGACGTCAGATGCGTCGGAACTCTTGACGAGAGAGACGTCACGAACAACACATGCACGAACCGCCCGACGATCAGATTCAACATGGCCGCCTGCATACACGATACCCCAGGTGAAGTCTTCCCGGCAGAGATATCCATAGGGCCAGTGGCGGCGATCTTGTCTGAGAGGTGGGGGGGGGACAAAGTCGGCCATGATCTGGTCCACAGAAACTTCTTGACTTTTCTGGACGATTTCATCTCCAAAAAAGTTGATGACCTTTTTTTTAGTTTTTACCTCATCTGGTCAAAAAGGCTCTGAAAACCCTCACGCGCAATTACTTTTTTTGCCTTTTTTGGTGTTTCTTCAAAATTTGGGGGGGGGGACAAATGTATGGCGTATCCCCCACTCTTAAAGGTGGGGGACATGTCCCCCTCGATCCCCCTAGATCGCCGCCCATGCATATGGTTATATAAATACTACTATAATACTACTATAAATACTACTATAAATACTACTATATGGACTACTAATACTATTATATATACTACTTTAAATACTACTATATATACTACTATAAATACTACTACATAGACTACTATAAATATTACTACATAGACTACTATAAATACCGCTATATATACTACTATAAATACTCCAGGACGCAGGGCATATTTTAACTGTATAACTAGTGGGACAAATGTCCCAGTAGTCTTAGGATTTGTCCCAGTAGTCAGAGCGATTTGTCCCAGGCAATGTATGTATAAAGTACAACTAGTGGGACAAATGTTGGAAGAATTTAAAGATTTGTCCCAGTAGTATAATGAGAAAGGTATGACATTATTGTTGGAATGACTCCTTGTTATTGGTTGGGAAAAAGTTGTAAAAGAAGGTGATGACTAAAAAAAAAAAAGGTCATCGACTTTTTTCGGAGATGAATTTTAAATTTTTTTAAAGAAAAAGTATAAAAGTTCAAATTTTTTGAAGATTAATTCCTTAAAAAAGTTCTTCGACCAGATCATGGCCGACTTTCTCCGACCCATGGGTGATTTTGTCCCAGTAGTCAAAATTCCTTAAAATATGCACTGCCAGGACGACATGGAGTTAGGCTATTTGTAGAAGAGCAGAGCCTTAACATACCCCGAGAGACGACCATGGGTTAGAAACTTCACTTTCTTAGCCTCGGAAGATGAGATCCCCCCCCGCCGTCTGATCTTCCAACTGACTTCCCACTTACAGTGTATGGCCAGTGTAAGTATTTTATAGCTGAATTGACTTGGGGGGAGTGGAGCGGAATTTGGTCAGACGGAGGGGAGGGAAGTGGAACTATAGACACGGAAAGCAACAGTCTATTTCACCAAGAAGGAATATTCTGCGGAACTAGCGCGTAGAAGCTCTACGTGGGATACGCTTGTATGTATGTATAGGGGGTCCATAGAGTAGTGGTAACATCACTAGCGTGAAGAGAAAGCGGTAGCGGGATCGCTTCCCGCAACCCTCTCAAAGTTAGGTCCACTCAGCCTTTCATTCGCGAGATGGCGCGTTTGTTAAAATGAGATGTAGGACGTGATGGGCGCCTTGCATGGCTGCCATGTACAGTTAAAATTCGACTCCTGTAATAACTTGTGATCATCCGTTCATACTGATTTGTAATCATACTGCGTTATTGTCAGTTTGAAGATATTAAACGAATATTATCATTATTATTATTATTATTATTATTATTATTATTATTATTATTATTATTATTATTATTATTATTCTATGTATGTATCAAGACACTTATAAGAGCTATGACAATCGTTGCCTTGTCAAAGGAGGATCTACGTTATACTGGCCCAGTTAGCTACTTTGGTTAGAACGTACGTACTATGCACCTCTATGCGCTGGGTGATCGGTTCGCCTCCCGATGATGGCTTATTTAAGAGAATTTCGGGGGATTTTAATTGGCACGGCGCCCATTCAAACGGTCAGCGGTGATGAAGGATCTCACCCGCACAATTAATTGGAAAATCAGCAGGGTCGTGACCATACAGTCGCCATAAAAACGTGTAGAACATGTGAATCTAGTGTTAGAATTAAGTGACTAGGGTTCCTGGATGTCGCATGCATCAGGACTGGTAATGAATTCCGTGTTTATTTTTGTTCTGCAGAGCTCAACTGCATTGCCACGGTTTGTTTGTCTTCCGGAAATCGTCTGCTTATCACCGAATGGCCAGATGGCGCTCTACTGTGGTGCTGGGTAATCATCGCTTCTAGAAAAATCACTATAGTCATAGGCGTAATTTACGGCGGGTACGAGGGGTACCCGTACCCCCACTTTTTGAACTGGAGAGTACCGTAGCCCCACTTTTCATATCCATTGTTTTGTCCATTATTTTTTTTTTATCTAAGGAAGCCCTCAAGATTCAAAAAAATTAGGCCTACCCAGCATTATCATCAGTGTGATCACCATCATCATCATTCTCATTGTTGTTATTATTATTATTGTCGCTATTATTAATATTATTATCGTCGTCGTCATCATCATCATCATCATCATCATCATCATCATCATCATCATCATCATCATCATCATCATCATCATCATCATAATCATCATCATCATCATCAACATCATCATCATCATCTTCATCATCATCATCATCATCATCATCACCACCACCACCATCATTAAGCCTATAATTATTATTATGCTTGTAATGCAAACGATGCCGTTATATTATTTAACAGTGGCGAAGCTGAAACAATGCGAAATTTGGTACCCCTCACTCTCTAGACCAAAGTTACGCCACTGACATGGCGCGGGTGGATCCAACGGGACAATCTGGCATTGGCCGCACTTGCTTTGCCAATCATTTTGGGGCATGCCCAGTGGCAGAGATCTCCGAATCTAAGCCTATCTGGCGTATCTATAACCTATACTCACTATTCGCTATTCAAATAAACATGAATTGCGTGAGACACGATGCAGATGGTGGAGGTAGAATTAAGCTACACTCTGATATCGGCTGCCAAAAGTCAACGTGGCCAACAGTATCAACTTACATAATAACCGTTGTACGTCTGTCTGTCCCGTAAACAAACACTATTGTGACGTCACTATACTGCCGCCTTGGCGACGGTTGTCTTGACGGTTGTCTTGACGACGGCTATAGGCCTATAATATGACGTTATTGTTATCACTGCAATAATAATTGTTTTTTATATACCGTGATTTTTCACGGGTTTATAGCTAATATATATAGATATATATATATATATATATATTTAGTATATAAATATATAATTATGTAAAAAACATCTACAAATAGTCATACATTTCAGTCTATTTACCATCAGTAGCTATTATGTATGTTGTCCTGTCTGTAAGCTGTAGACCACAGCGGCTCTCATGTTTACTTGGAAGTCTTCTTTCATCGCCTCTCTCCTTATGAATGGCCCATCAAATCGCTGCAAATCTGGTGATCTATAATTATCTGGACCCTCGCAATATCAGCGAGACTGCGAATGCGACACATTCATATAATTCACCAACACGTCGTCATTAATGGCAGTTGCTAACCTAACTGTGTTTGTCCTAAGCTTTCATGCGGTGGACCGTCGAGCGGTGGAACAGAAGATCTGTTGGTTTTCGCTGTAGATTGTAAAACCCGGAGCAAACGGCCGCATTGGTCGCTCAAACGGCGGAGGCGTAAGGCGCGAAATCTTTGTGCTTCACAGATGCAATTGCAACACTGGAGAGATTATAAACCACACCACTGCAGACATCGAAACAACCAACGAACAACCGGCACAAATGAACGTCATCAAGATTTACCATTATGGTAAGATTCACGACCATGGCGAGATTTACAATAATGTTAAGATTGACCACTTTGGTAAGATTTGCCACTAGGCCTATGGTAAGATATAGGGCCTATCACTATGATAAAATTTAACACTTTTGGTAGGATTTACCACTATGGTAAGATTTATCACCACGGTAAGATCTACCACTGTGTTCAGATTTTCCACTTTGGTCAGATTTACCACTATGGTAAGATTTTCCATTCTGGTAAGATTTGCCCTATATGGTCAAGATTACCACTATGGCAAGATTTGCCACTATGGTGAAATTTATACCTCTATGGTAAAATATAGCTGATAATTTGCCACGATCGTAAGTAGTGGTTATTAGGCCGTTTTCATATCACTCAAAGACGTCAATAGGCCGGTTTCATATCACTCGATCAAACCCATAGGCCGGTCCTGGCTCACTCAGCCAAACCCATAGGCCGGTCCTGGCTCACTCAGCCAAACCCATAGGCCGGTCCTGGCTCAGTCAGGCAAATCCATAGGCCGTTTTCATATCACTCAAAGACGTCAATAGGCCGTTTTCATATCACTCAATCAAACCCATAGGCTGTTTTCAACACACACACACACACACACACACACACACACACACACACACACACACACACACACACACACACACACACACACACACACACACACACACACACACACACACACACACACACACACACACACACACACACACACACACACACACACACACACACACACACACACACACACACACACACACACACACACACACACACACACACACACACACACACACACACACACACACACACACACACACACACACACACACACACACACACACACACACACACACACACACACACACACACACACACCTACACACACACACACACACACACACACATACACACACACACACACACACATAATTAGAAAAAGACAAGTAGAACATGATTGAATAAAGTTTATTAAATTGAACGCATCTTCTTTATTTGTAAGTTTTACAAACATTAGAGCCTACATTTAAATTATTTTGAACTTTACCAATTTGTATAGCGCCCTAGCACAGCGAGGCTTATTTGAATATGGTAATGGCTTAGCCTATTTGATAGATATTTTAAATATATTATGTTATAATCTAATGTATATTAAAAGTTGTACTCTTTCACGACGTATTTTTTAAATATAATTAAATCTAACTTAATTTTAAAATATATTTCTAACATGTATTACAAGCTATATTCACACAAACACGATATTTTGACATCTTAACAATAATATGGAAGCTTTTTAAGCAAGAAGAGAGAGAGGACCCATGAGCTAACCACGAGGTAGCCATGGATATGAATTGTTAGCAAACTCAGTTTCTTAGACTCGGCATATGAGGGAAAGGCGGCCAGCCCTAACCCTCACCGTCTCATCTTCCCACCGACATAGTTCAGTCGGTGTGCTCATTATAGCTGAGCTTGCTATGGGATGCAGCAGGAGTAGAAATCGAATCAAATTTCTGTCCGGACTGGGATTCGAACCCCCGACCTCTCCATCGACAGCTTAGCGCGCTAACCACTACGCTATCGTGCACCCCTCTAGTTTTATCCAAATATAGGTTTAAATACATTTAATTACAAAACGCGAAGAAACAAAGATCGTTAGGTTCTACTGTTGGAAATGTACGCACAGGCTGTCATTTATTAGCATATAACTGAATTCTCTAAATTATTTGCTAAGAAATGCAAAACTGATAAGTAAAAGAGAAGGAAGAACTCTAAATTATTTGCGAAGAGATATAAAACTGTAAAGTGTGGAGAGCGAGCAGAATTGGAGAGAAGGTACATTTTAATGGCTTAGCGCTGGGAAGCTGTGGCAGCAGCGGCAGGAACGCTGAGAAGCTGCGGGAAGATCTGAGAAGCTGCGGGATGATCTGAGAAGCTGCGGGAAGATCTGAGAAGCTGCGGGATGATCTGAGAAGCTGCGGGAAGATCTGAGATGCTGCGGGAAGATCTGAGAAACTGCGGGAAGATCTGAGAAGCTGCGGGAAGCGCTGGGAAGCTGCGCGAAGCGCTGGGAAGCTGCAACGGCGGCGGCAGCGGATGCGGCGGCGGCAGCGGCGGCGGCGGCAGCGGCGGCGGCGGCAGCGACGGCGGCGGCAGCGGCGGCATCGACGGCAGCGGCAGCGGCGGCGGCGGCGGCAGCGACGGCGTCGGCGGCGGCGGCGGCGGCGGCGGCGGTGGTAGTACTCGCATGTTTGAACCGATGTTCAGAGACAAGAAGAGAGTCAGAAATGATCGCGTAATGTTAAGAATATTGTTCGATTGGAAAAGCACAACTTTGCTGATGATTGAAAACTTTGTCTTTTACCTTTGCGTGTACATTTCTACAACTTTTGCCAAATGTTGGAGCCGGTTTCGCTTGAATTTGGAATGTTGACAAGTTTAATTGTTTAAAATGGACTTGTAACATTGAAACCTTTGATAATGGCGGTTATGCGAGAAACGCTGACTTTAACAAAGTGAGTGTGTGTGGACCTATAATGATGAGGCATCAAGCATGGATTTCCATATGTTGTGCGAAAAACTTTGGTGACTCGACATAGAAGTTGTATTACTGAAATAAATCAACTTTTAACCTACAACTCGTGTCTTTGAGTATTTAGTTATTTTGCATGCAATTGAAAAAACCCCTGAGAATGAAAATATGCAAAGTTACAGGTCAATAGAAGATCTGCACGTTTCGCTCCTCTAGCTAACTCTCCAAAAATGCAGCAGATTACATGCTTTGCATGCGAAACACCTCCTTTTCTATCCAATTGTATGTGTACAAATGGCCTCTATGAATAATATGACAACATCAGAATTCACTAAAATGTACCATCTATTCCAAAGGAAAACGCTATTCCCACAAATTGTAACACCATGTTTCATACTTTATCAGTTAGACCTCTCATATGCGACAACAAAATTTTCCAAAAGAGGTACAAGTTCACATGCATTTCAGTCAAAAACTTTAAGTTTCCATAAATTATATGTTCGCATAGGCATGTCCCCGCTAGAAATATCATACAAAGCAGTTTCGTCACCCAAAATGATCTTAACTGCTTCCTCTTACACATATGTTTCAATCGAAAACCTGTCTTTCTCACAAATCTGTCGCTGCCGCAGCCTCCCAGCTCTCTCGCCGCTGCCGCCGCGCCGCCGCTGCCGCTGCCGCCACCGCCGCATCCGCTGCCGCCGCCGCCGCCGCCGCTGCCGTCGCTGCCGCCGCCGCATCCGCTGCCGCCGCCGCAGGCGACGCCGCATCCGCTGCCGCCGCCGTTGCAGCTTCCCAGCGCTTCGCGCAGCTTCCCAGCGCTTCCCGCAGCTTCTCAGATCTTCCCGCAGTTTCTCAGATCTTCCCGCAGCATCTCAGATCTTCCCGCAGCTTCTCAGATCATCCCGCAGCTTCTCAGATCTTCCCGCAGCTTCTCAGATCATCCCGCAGCTTCTCAGATCTTCCCGCAGCTTCTCAGCGTTCCTGCCGCTGCTGCCACAGCTTCCCAGCGCTAAGCCATTAAAATGTACCTTCTCTCCAATTTTGCTCGCTCTCCACACTTTACAGTTTTATATCTCTTCGCAAATAATTTAGAGTTCTTCCTTCTCTTTTACTTATCAGTTTTGCATTTCTTAGCAAATAATTTAGAGAATTCAGTTATATGCTAATAAATGACAGCCTGTGCGTACATTTCCAACAGTAGAACCTAACGATCTTTGTTTCTTCGCGTTTTGTAATTAAATGTATTTAAACCTATATTTGGATAAAACTAGAGGGGTGCACGATAGCGTAGTGGTTAGCGCGCTAAGCTGTCGATGGAGAGGTCGGGGGTTCGAATCCCAGTCCGGACAGAAATTTGATTCGATTTCTACTCCTGCTGCATCCCATAGCAAGCTCAGCTATAATGAGCACACCGACTGAACTATGTCGGTGGGAAGATGAGACGGTGAGGGTTAGGGCTGGCCGCCTTTCCCTCATATGCCGAGTCTAAGAAACTGAGTTTGCTAACAATTCATATCCATGGCTACCTCGTGGTTAGCTCATGGGTCCTCTCTCTCTTCTTGCTTAAAAAGCTTCCATATTATTGTTAAGATGTCAAAATATCGTGTTTGTGTGAATATAGCTTGTAATACATGTTAGAAATATATTTTAAAATTAAGTTAGATTTAATTATATTTAAAAAATACGTCGTGAAAGAGTACAACTTTTAATATACATTAGATTATAACATAATATATTTAAAATATCTATCAAATAGGCTAAGCCATTACCATATTCAAATAAGCCTCGCTGTGCTAGGGCGCTATACAAATTGGTAAAGTTCAAAATAATTTAAATGTAGGCTCTAATGTTTGTAAAACTTACAAATAAAGAAGATGCGTTCAATTTAATAAACTTTATTCAATCATGTTCTACTTGTCTTTTTCTAATTATGTGTGTGTGTGTGTGTGTGTGTGTATGTGTGTGTGTGTGTGTGTGTGTGTGTGTGTGTGTGTGTGTGTGTGTGTGTGTGTGTGTGTGTGTGTGTGTGTGTGTGTGTGTGTGTGTGTGTGTGTGTGTGTGTGTGTGTGTGTGTGTGTGTGTGTGTGTGTGTGTGTGTGTGTGTGTGTGTGTGTGTGTGTGTGTGTGTGTGTGTGTGTGTGTGTGTGTGTGTGTGTGTGTGTGTGTGTGTGTGTGTGTGTGTGTGTGTGTGTGTGTGTGTGTGTGTGTGTGTGTGTGTGTGTGTGTGTGTGTGTGTGTGTGTGTGTGTGTGTGTGTGTGTGTGTGTGTGTGTGTGTGTGTGTGTGTGTTGAAAACAGCCTATGGGTTTGATTGAGTGATATGAAAACGGCCTATTGACGTCTTTGAGTGATATGAAAACGGCCTATGGATTTGCCTGACTGAGCCAGGACCGGCCTATGGGTTTGGCTGAGTGAGCCAGGACCGGCCTATGGGTTTGGCTGAGTGAGCCAGGACCGGCCTATGGGTTTGATCGAGTGATATGAAACCGGCCTATTGACGTCTTTGAGTGATATGAAAACGGCCTAATAACCACTACTATCGTAGTTTAAGATTTGTTACTACAGCAAGCAATCAACTATTACCAGTGTTATGGGTAGTCTAATATTTACCAATGATGATGGAAAGTCTAGGACTTAGAGTAAGAATACGTTTGATCATTGGACAGCGGTCTGCAAGAACATGGAGAACTATATATCTCCTTTGTCCAGTTGTCCTGTAAAAGTAGTGCGAGGTAGTCTACTGGTAAGCTTGCTGGATTAATTGACACCTGATGAGCCGAGAAAGGCTGAGAGTTTCCGCAGAAGAAAATGAATTTTAAGTTCGAGAGCTTTTGATCTGACTTAGGCCTATAACCCAGCCGTGAGGCGTAACTTTAGTCTAAAAAGTGGGGGGCCCCAATTTATTACATACACGAAGCAAGGTGTTGACTGCGATCTCTGGGAAGGCTCAATAATACAAAAAAAATTGATTGGCATTGTTTAAAATGTGGGGGTACCGTACCCCCAATCTAAAGAGAGGGGGTACGGGTACCACCCACAAATTACGCCTATTTTTTTTATCACATCTAGGTCTGCGTATTGCTATGTTCGCAGAATCCGATGTATGTGACGATCGAAGGTTAGAACTGAGCGAATCGTTTTCTGACTCGAGGTCGTTAACTGACCAATCGAACCCAGTTGTGCTCAGCAGCTCAGACGCGACAAACAATCTGAGCAGCGTTCAGGGTCAAGCTCTTCACGACTTCGACGCTCTGCTTCATACGCCAAGACGACGCAAAGAACACAAGAACATCGAGAACGACAAGTCAACCGACACGAACCTTTCCAGCAGACATCGTGTGACTCTACGCTACGTAACAGGGCAAGCTGTCCTTGGTTTTGTCGTCACAGTTTTCTTCCTAATGAGAGAAGTAACGCTGGAGAGTTATTTGTTTATTGACTGCAGGGCGACATAGCCGAAGATCAAGTATCAGCGATGTTCCTCTGTTCGATCACAACCATCATAATATTAAATCGGGTTGTATAATACTGATGATGATGATGATGATGATGATGATGATGATGATGATGATGATGATGATGATGATGATGATGATGATGATGATGATGATGATTGTCAACCCAATCCTTCCGTTGACAATCCTTCTGATTAAATCCTTGTTCTCTTCGTACTTAACGCCTATTTAACGTTCACCTTTTGAACACTAATTCTACGTATAAGTATAACCTAAATTAATCAGCAACACAGTTTAATCTCTTTTCAGTTTAATAAGAAACAAACAGACAGAACTCAATTCGATTACAACTCAACTAGTCAGCCACACTACTACAGCGAACACACTCGAATTCAAACTTCTCTAGTCAGCATAATTCTTCGCGCCTCTTGACACACCTGTCTTCTGTGCGCCTAAGCGAACTCTAATAATATACATATAGCGCGCCGCTGCCGAGATTGGCCGGCCGCGCGTGTCACTAAGACTAAACGTTATACATCTATCATATATACATATACACGTGAAACTAAAGTAAGCGCACTAAATATATACGCCAATATCTCGCACTGCAAGACTGTACACAGAACTCAGTTCACATTACCTCCTTCCTTTTTCTGGAATTGAGCAAATTAAATTTCAAAATTTGCGAAATTACCAAAATACATGAAACATATATATATATCTAACTAATTAATGAACAGTCTTACGATTACTTATAACCTTGACAAACAATCAGCAATAACATTCAATCTGCCCTTCTTGTACTTCACCTCAACATCAAAAGTTTGTAAGGCTAACGCCCAACGCACAAGTTTAGCAGACTTAGACATTGACTCAGTCAAGTATGTAAGAGGATTGTGATCAGTAAAAATGAAAATTTTCGATCCAATTATAATTTCTTTTAACTTGTTTAAAGCCCAAACAATAGCATAGGCTTCCTTTTCCACAGTAGCCCATCTCTTCTGGGTATCAGTTAATTTCTGACTGATAAATGACACAGGGCGTTCTATTCCCTTGTCGTCCATCTGTGTTAAAACAGCCCCAACTGCAAAGTCACTACTATCGCAGTACAAATTGAATGGTTTTCCCACTTCAAAAACATATAATACTACTTTGGATCGCACAGCCTCTTTAAGTAAATCAAATGCTTGCTGATGTTCAACAGTCCAATCAATCTTATCAGAAACACGTTTACTAGTTAAATCAGATAGCGGTTTCGCAATCTGTGCAAAGTCCTTAATAAACTGTCTGTAATAATTAAAAAATCCAAGCAGTTGCTTAACTTGCTTCTTAGTTTCTGGGATCTTCAAATTAGTCAAACTTTCAATTCTGTCTGGATTCATCTTTATCTTACCAGACCCAACCACATGACCGATAAACCTTACTTCACTCTTACCAAATATGCATTTTTTCAAATTCAAAGTAACGTTATGCAATCTCATTTGCATCAAAAATGCATCTAGATGCTGCAAGTGAACTTTCCAACTGTCAGAATGCACAGCAATGTCATCAACATACGGTTCTGCAAAGTCACTTATAGGCTGTAAAACTAAATTTATCGCCTTAACAAAAGTTCGGCCTGAATTTATCATTCCAAAAGGAACACGAGTAAATTCATACAGTCCATTATGTGTTACAAAAGCTGTCTTCCATTGATCAGATTGTTTTACAGGACAAGTCCAATAAGCACTTCGACAGTCCAAAATAGAAATCACATTAGACTTTCCAACTTTGTTCAAAACGTCTCTGACAATCGGCATAGGATATTTACAATCCACTGTGAATGAGTTAATGTATCTGTAGTCACAGGCAAGTCTCAAAGATCCGTCTTTCTTTTTAACAATAACCAAAGGGCTTGCCATTCTGCTCGATGACGGTTTGATAATGTTTGTTTTTAACATTTCTTTGATCTGACGTTCCACTTCTGATCGATAAATCAAAGGAATTCGGTATGCTGCAAATTCCTTTTCACGAAATCCTGGTTTTAGTTCAATTTCGTGTTCGACCAATGTACATAATCCGGGTTTTTCTGAAAATCTATCACAGTATTTGTTCAAGACTTTCAACAACTGTTCTTGCTGAGTTACTGTCAAATGGCTAATTTGTTCAGGATCGAGGTTAAGTGAATTCTTGTCATCTTGAACCTCATTCCTCATTGGTAATTCAACCACTGAACCAAAATCTTCATCTTCTTCAACAATTAAACCACAACTTAATGCTCGAGTAACATATTTTCTGATCTTGTTGGCGTGAATTATTTTTCGACCATTTTCACCCATATCGACTAAATAAGAGTACTTTGATCTTCGATGTATGATCGTACATGGACCATGCCATCGAGAAATAAGTTTGTTCGTTGACGTTGGATACAAAACTATGACTTTCTCACCAGCTTCAAATTCTTTGTGCTTTGCTCTCTTGTTATACTGATTCGTGTATTGTAATTGCTTTTCTCGAGAGTAAGATTCTGCAAACAATAATGCTTTCTCCATATTTTCTTTGAGTTCTTTCAAATACTTTTCTGGTTTAACTCCAACATGAGGTGGTAAGTTTATTTCTCTAGTCCAACTCTCTTTTAATATTGCCAATGGTCCTCTCGGAATTTTCCCATAGACAAGCATATATGGTGATACTCCAGTAGTTGCATTCGGCACTTCTCGTAATGCCCACACTGTGAAAGGAATTATCTTGTGCCATTTCCTCGGGTTGTCTATTATCACATGATGGATCATCTTTTTAAATGTCTGATTCCATCTTTCTACTAATCCAGCAGCCTCTGGGTGTCCTGGTGTGTCGAATCGTGGACTACAGCCCATTAAATCGAGAAATTCTCTTGTCAAACTGGCTGTGAAGTTCGTTCCTTGGTCACTTGTAATCACGGACGGCACACCAACGTTCATGAACAGTTCCATCAACGCTTCACACACAGCCTTCGCTGTCAGCGATTTCAATAAAAAGATTGTAGGCCATCTGGTGCACGAGTCCACAATGCATAAACAATACTTGTGACCTGCAGCAGATACTGGATCGATCGGGCCAACGAGGTCCATCGTCATTCTCCTGAAGGCGACCTCTTCTCTTGAGACTGGAGTGATGGGCACTCTATCCATCACCAGACTCCTTGCCTTTAGTTGACATTTCTCGCATGACTTGCAAAATTTCACAATGTCTCTTCTCATCTTTGGCCATACAAAAGACAACTTTATTCGTTCTCTTGTTTTCTCTTCTCCTAGATGTCCTCCAAATACCGATTCATGCGCCAATTCCATCACTTTAATTCGTCTCTCTTTTGGTAACACTAGTTGATATATCGTCTGGTCTAATATCTGATATTTCTTATGCAATAAACCGTTGATCACACAGAATTCAGATTCTTTCTCTTGTGATAACTTCCACCACGGCTTCAACGATTCATCCTTTCTCTGTTGCTCTTCGAACTTCTTCGAATCGGCAATCTGCACCTTTTGTTCTTCGTCCATCTCTTCATCTCTATACAAGTCTCCTATCCCCACATCACATTCATTGTCTTCTTCAGTTTCATTTAATGTGCCATTCTCGCATGCAACCATCTCTTGCTCATTCATCTCTGCTATTACACCATCTCGCGATAAGCTTCGTTGCTCATTACTGTCGTTTTCCTCATCACTTGAACTTTCAGTTTCACTCTTCTCATCAACGTCTACCATTTCCTGTTTCCGACTCTGCGCTCTCGTCATTACATTTGCTCGTACACTCACATCTCCTTGTATCGTTTTAACTTTCATCTGTGGTACGGCTTTTAATTCGGCAATTATCTCTGGATGCAACAAGAATCTTTCTGTACTGCCCATCTTTGCAATACTAGCACACATCAAGGTGACATAAGGTGTAAGTGAACACTGGATTTTACGCGGAAATCCCTCTTCTTCCACGTCACTACCACACAATCTAACATCGACTTTCACTAACTTCGCAGGAATGGCATCTCCTGCCACACATTGCAAATTCACTTTTCCAATTTGTTCCACCTTCATGCCTTCCAGTAATTCTTCACTAATCACCGGAATTTCTGCTCCCGAGTCGCTCAGTGCTTTGACTTTCACTGGCTCTTTACCGTCTACTCCACGAATTTCAACCTCGACATATTGCAAGAACGATTTCTTCAATATTCGATTGTCATCTTTTCCTATGACTTCTCTCTGAACTTCAGCATCCAATAGAATTTCTTTTTGAATACCACATTTCATTACTGACTTCACTTCAGTCTCTTGGTTTTCTTGACTCGCGGTTTGATTATCTGTATCACTAACCACTTGAATCAAATTCACCCTTGTGTGTTCTTGATTTCTGCTAGAACTAGCTGCTGCCACTGGAACTGGACAAAATTTAACCAAATGTTTGTCTGAACCACAGTTGTGACAACGCTTCACCACTGTACCTCGTTGTTCATTGCCTTCATATCTCTTATACTGCGTAAACGATGTGTTGCCTTCCCTCTTGGCAAACGGCGCTGACGATTTGTTAAATCCCTGACGACCAAACGTCACTTCTCTGGTCTCATTGGGTACAGGGACATTAGCCTTGACTTCTTTACCTTTGAACTGATTCCCTGTTCCTGGATTACTTTTCCACTTTCCACTCTGGCTTTGGTTTACGGAACGTTGAGAAGGATAACTGTTTATATTTGGGAACGCAAACCCAATTCAATTGTTTACATGAATGTCTGCTAGGTCTGCCACTGCACTAGCTTGGAGACAGTCAGTTCCTTCCTTCGACAATACAAACTGTAGTGGACCTGGTGGTAAACATTCTTTTAGCTTATCCGCTACCAGCAAATCAAAGAGCGTATCATACTCTCTGTTCACGTTTCGACTTCTCACGTAATAGTTTAGCAAGTTCTTCAGTCTTGCCGTAAACATCGTATAAGTCTCTTCTGTCGTCTTCTTAGCATCCACAAATCTGGCTCTGTATTCTCTCGAGGTCAATTTAAATTCTTTTAATAAGTGCTGCTTGACTCTATCATAATTGTCTAGATCATCGTATGACAATCTATTCAGAACGGTTCGAGCTTTCGGCGTCATCAATGGTAGTAATAATTTCACCCAAAACGGCTTTTCCACAGCAAAACTGCGAAATGCGTTCTCGACTGTTTCAAAATATAATGGCACCTCCATCATATCAGTTGGCATTTGAGGCAATACATGCTTCATTGCATCACCTATTTTCTTAATTTTTGACACCAAAGTTTCACTTTCTTGCTGTTTCCTTCTTTCTGCTTCCCGTCCTTCTCTCATTTGCGTTTCTTTCAATGTCAATTTTGATTTCTCCAGTTTCAGACGTTCCTGTCTTTCTGCCTCTGCCTTTTCCAAACTTTCTTTCTGAAATTTGAGTTCTTCTTGTCTGATCTGTTCTGCACGTTCCAACTCTACCGTTCGCGCTTTTTCTTTTTCTTCTTCACGCATTCTCTTTGCTTCAATCTGTTGCTGACGAACCTCTTCATCACTTTTTCTAGCTCTTTCAAATTCAATCATCTGCTCCAGTCTTCTTCTTTCAGCATCTTCCCTATCTCTTTTCAACTGTTCTAATTGAATCTCAAACTGATGCTTTTGCAATTCCAGTTCTGCCTTACGCACTTGTTCTGCTTTATCTTCTCTCTCTCTCTGCAGGCGCAATTCTTCTTGCCTTGCAATTTCCGCTTTCTCTTCTTTCTCTCTCTGCAAGCGCAATTCTTCTTGCCTTGCAAGTTCCGCTTTCTCTTCTTTCTCTCGCTGCAAGCGCAATTCTTCTTGCCTTGCAAGTTCCGCTTTCTCTTCTTTCTCTCGCTGCAAGCGCAATTCTTCTTGCCTTGCAAGCTCTGCTTTCTCTTCTTTCTCTCGCTGCAAGCGCAATTCTTCTTGCCTTGCAAGCTCTGCTTTCTCTTCTTTCTCTCTCTGACGACGCAATTCTTCCTGTCTTATCTCTTTCTCTTCTTGTCTTCGTCTCTCCTCTTTATCTTTTTCTTCTTGCCTCGTCATCATCATCCACTGCATCAACATCTCCATAGACATAGGCGCAGGAGGTTTTTCAATAGCCTTTTCTACGGCACCGCCAACTGCACCTTCTTCTTCGACTTCTTCTTTAACCCACACTTCAGCGAGTTCCTGAATCATGTCACCACGTGACATACCTTCTAATTGTTCTTCTTTAAAACCGGCTTTCAACAAACGTTGTTTTAGCCTTTCCGTAGACATCTTCTTAATATCTGCTTGTCTTTCAGCACTTAGTTTCTCCATCTTACTTGTTTACTTTGGTGATTTCTCTTTTCAAAGAAGTCACGGTTTTTCTTGTTGTGTGAATCGATAAACAAACGGGATTTCTTTTATATTTGTTCGTGGAAAACAACGAAATTTTTTATACCGTTTTCTCGTGTTCCACCGTCGATGATATCGTAAATTCGTCACACGGTAACGCGTAGATTCTTCTAACACCGTCGTAGATTCTTCTAACACCGTTGTAAATTCTTTTATCACCGTCGTAGATTCTTCTATCCGCCGAAGGAGGTGATAACGTGAATTTTTAATCCACCGTGAGTTTATATCCACCGTGAGTAATTATCCACCGTGAGTATTTATCCACACCGACGCTATTCCACCGTGAGTTTTTATCCACACCGACGCTGTTCCACCGTGAGTTTTTATCCACCGTGAGTTCTTATCCACACCGACGCTGCCACCAATAATGTCAACCCAATCCTTCCGTTGACAATCCTTCTGATTAAATCCTTGTTCTCTTCGTACTTAACGCCTATTTAACGTTCACCTTTTGAACACTAATTCTACGTATAAGTATAACCTAAATTAATCAGCAACACAGTTTAATCTCTTTTCAGTTTAATAAGAAACAAACAGACAGAACTCAATTCGATTACAACTCAACTAGTCAGCCACACTACTACAGCGAACACACTCGAATTCAAACTTCTCTAGTCAGCATAATTCTTCGCGCCTCTTGACACACCTGTCTTCTGTGCGCCTAAGCGAACTCTAATAATATACATATAGCGCGCCGCTGCCGAGATTGGCCGGCCGCGCGTGTCACTAAGACTAAACGTTATACATCTATCATATATACATATACACGTGAAACTAAAGTAAGCGCACTAAATATATACGCCAATATCTCGCACTGCAAGACTGTACACAGAACTCAGTTCACAATGATAATAATATTATCATCATCATCATCAACATCATTATTTTAAGGACCTTTGCCTTGCCAGAACTAGATGACACATAACTGATTATATTATAAACTGATAATAATATACTGATAATAATATAATAATAAATATATCATCATCATCATCATCATCATCATCATCATCATCATCATCATCATCATCATCATCATCGTCATTACAAGGACCTTTGCCTTGTCAGAATTGGATGAAATGAACCGTTCCAGATGTCATTAACTGTCATCCAAACAATATTTTCTCTCCTGATGATTTATGTCTACACTCAGGCCTACCTTGGGTTAAATAATAATAAGAACAACAATAATAATAATAAAGGTTGTCCAGAAATACCAATACTAATATTTCATTTATATAATGTAGTTATTGATGCCTGATAAAAAATATTTGTTAATTGTCTGCTCTTCTTCTGTGGTTGTACAACTGCACACAAGGATTCATGGTATGGATTTTATGATGCTAGGTACGATAAAATGGATGTACATTATGTTCCACTACTTAATGGCCAGCTTCAGTGAATGGACCAGCATCATAAGGCATAATACTGTTAGGCTAAGAGGAAGATTGCTTTTTGTATACTGGATTAACATGGAAAGCAGGACTCATGTGAAGAAATTTCAATTAACAGAAGTGGTTTAAGGAATCAACCTAATATGAGAGCTAAGATAGTTGTTTGGATATGACAGTGGCATAGCAAGTTTATCAAAAACAACAAACATGACTTCTTGTTACACTTTTTTCAATTCTGTTTAACTGTTACACATGAGAAATTTAGGATGGTGGGTAATGTTGCATATTACATCAATAGCGCAAATGCTTGAGAAATGTAACTTAAAAAATTCCAGGTGATCGTGAACTTCGTCAAGGGTGCTTTAGAAAATGTTACATGATAGGAGATTCTCGTTTGATGTATCTCTTAACATCTTGTTCCAGTTACTTTGCATCAGTGAGAGCAGCCACACCAGGAAGGGTCTTGCCTGAAAGAAACAGATAGAACATCTATGACGTCTTATTGTTTTTACATCAAACTAATTATGTAAATCAGGGCATATTGGAATCATTGCAGCATTATGATGTAATAATTTTTAACGGCAGGAAGCACCAAAGATGCTACCATAACAACATGCCATTAACACTTTAACGACGAGCAGCATGCAATAAAATGTATGGAAAACTAATCCCTCTGGTCGTTAAAGGGTTAAAGGCCTATGTATAGCTATTGTGATCAATGTACATGTACCACTTTCTACTTTTTTCACCTTAACCTACTACACAGGTTTTGCAGATAAATTCTCCTCTGTAAACTAATTATAGCATCTCACATTAAATTCGCTAAGTTAAAACTTCAGATTATTTTT
Source organism: Allolobophora icterica (assembly GCA_963556255.1). Taxonomy (NCBI): domain Eukaryota; kingdom Metazoa; phylum Annelida; class Clitellata; order Crassiclitellata; family Lumbricidae; genus Allolobophora; species Allolobophora icterica. The sequence continues at coordinate 36,545,158 of OY744614.1, read as the reverse complement.
ATAATTTCTTGTAGACTGAAATGAATAATTGTGTATGAGTTGGCCTAGCATAATCCCAGTGAACAAGTACGTGGAGTCTCCAGATTTATCAGTGCCCAAGGAAGGTAAGCAATGCAACACTAAACTATTTTAATCAGAAGTGGATTCTACTTCAAATGAATAACTAGTGTTGATTCTATAATCACATATTTCATATTAACTTTAAATGCTTTGTAATGGCAGATCAAAGAATAACTTACAAATAAACTTCATTATATCACAGTTCAATGAACCATTGTGACATCCGAGGCTCATAGAATTCATGGACTGTTCTATCCAACTCTGTGAGAAGTCCTTGCATCTGTTTACTCAAGACTTATACTATGCCACTTGGGGCACTGCTCGCTAATCGTTCACTTAACAACCACATAAAATGAGTTCTGTTTGTATTGGTTGTGGCTGGGTCATCGACTGTTACTCAGTATAGCCGGAAGTTCGCAATACTGAAGTTCAGTATACCAAAGTTACACTGTATCAGACAAAAACGTGTAATCATAAGAGTCTCTTCAATGAAAAACTTAAAATCTATTTTTTATTTAGATTATTTTACAGCTCACCCTCAAGCAGCTCTAGACTTGCTCCTCCACCAGTACTAACATGGCTCACTTTGTCTTCAGAATTGTACTTTGCCGCAACCGTAGCTGTGTCACCACCACCTAAATGAAACAAATTCGGTAATCACAACAAGTGGCAAAAAACTTTAAGTGTTACCAGCGAAGAGTAAAAGAACTTTCAAATAGTAAAAAAAATGCAAGGTTGCTTTGGTCATCATTAATACACAAGGATCTCATTACTGGCTTCATATTTATAAATTTAAAAACAAAGGAGGATCACAAAAGCATGCATAGGCATAGACTCTGGGGGGGGCAGCCCGGGCATGTGCCCCCCAGTAATTGAGATGGACTGTACAGTGTACACCCAATGCAACAAGTGTAGATCGAATAACCAAATGCCCCCCAATATTTTGGACAAGTTTACACCAATGACAGCATGTTGAGATAATTGGGTTCAATACCATTTTCTCAATATATATGACAATTCCAGAAATAACAAATGATAGTAAAAACTGAATTGTATCCAACATACCGATGATGGTAACAGTTCCTTTCTTCGTGGCTTGAATGACAGCATCCAAGACTCCCTTAGTTCCTTTAGCGAAGTTGTCCCACTCAAACACGCCAGGAGGTCTAGCAGAGAACATTCATACACTTTAATGTAACACTTGGGTATTTACACAGTAATAATAATAATAATAATAATAATAATAATAATAATAATAATAATAATAATAATAATAATAATATTCTTTATAATTTCAAACTGACAGATGCAGTAAGATCACACTGAAACATGAAAGTACAATCAAGATCTTAATTAAACACACGGTTTGGTAGCCAAGCAAGGCGTCGCCCTAGAGGGGGGTTACGGGAATCGATCCGCGAACCTAATGCTCTCCTGACCATGAGTGTTACCATTACTCTATCCACCCTCCCTGTGCCACTTCAAACAAGTTTATCACCAGGATTCGATTTCCTACATGCAACACCAAACTAGGCCTACTGTGAAGCAAGATTGCCTTCGATAACAATAATAAAAAGATAATGCAGAAAAAGTTTACAAAACCACTATGAACTATAAATGAGCACTTCAGATATGGTAGATATTTTCTACGCTTATTGTCGCTAGTGTCAAATTGTCTATCAACTTATGGAGCTCCATACCCATTTGGCTAAGCTTCATTTGTTTTTCTAAATGTTCATATGTAAACAAGTGGTGTGCAAATGAGTGGTGTCTTTCACAGAATATGAATTAACACCAGTACTATCTTGTCAAAACATGAAATGGTGGCATTACTACATACACTATTATAACATATGTTTGACCATGTACTGTATAAAAGTTTAATTGAGAGGTCATTGACAACAGAATAAATCATTGCAGCAGCTCACCCGTTCCAAACAATTGTCTTTGCTTTCAGGATGACATCCGTGAACAATTTGACTGATTGCGGTCCTATGTCTAGTCCCTGTAACACAATTATAATAACATGATCAAGGCTGAATGTTTACACATAATAATATAACTGTAGTTTAAATGTTAATCTCCAAAATTTATCAGTGCCACACAAAAGCTCCGTGAAGTAGACCAGCTCTTTCACTAGCGCTATATCATATCATAACTGAAAGAGCCAGGTTCTTTCGTTAGTTTCGGTGCCTGGCCAGAATCTGGAGGTCAAGCCTAAGAGACAGCATTGTTCTATGATGGAAATTGTTGAAAATGGTGGTCATGGTGTGGAAAACTGCAGGGCAGAGATCTTTCGGAAGCGTTGAGATTCATAGGCAAGAGTAGAGGATGACGAACTGGTGGAGATCTTTCAGAGGTTTGTTCGAAAGAGATGACGCATCATAGATTAAGGAGCAGTTGCAGAATTTGAGGGAGACTGGACACCGAGATAGAGAAAGGTATGATGAAGAACAAGTAGATCTTGCAGGCGAATGCAAGAGGGTTTAAAGGTTATAAGGTCATTTTAGGTAGAATATACAATTTTACAGTGACTGGTCTGATGGACTTCAACCACTTCATAAACCACTGAAGCAATTTGAGAACTGGGGTTATGGCAATATCAATTGGTCAATCCAGCTGGTCTGTGTATTAACCTTGAAATACAATTCAGTTCACAAGGATTAAGTCGATTTATTTCAGTTAATGTTCACGATATACTACTCACCATCGATTCACCTTTAATGCCGTCCTTGACAGTGGCTGTTCCTACGGTTGCTTTCTCAGCAAACTTGTCGCCAGTGACGAAGTCAACTGGTAATGTTATGTTGACCTTCTTGGCCTTAGCTTTCTCCATGATCTTTGGGACGATCTTTGAGCCTTCTTCATCAAACAACGACTTTCCAATCTGAAAAAGTCATGAAAGTGACTTTCGTTACGAAAAAAGAACCATGATGTATCATTCAGAAGAAACTACGTTATACTATAAGACCCAACATAATTCATGGTCATGTAGAGCCATGAAATTCGCCATGAAATTTGTCACATAAATTCTCGGAAGATTATACTTGTGTGACTAGAAGCCAGAGGTCGTAATTTGCCCCACAAAGTGGTGGTGATCAATCCCATACTCTCTCCCTCCCCTTCCTTTCCTCTCCCCTTCTATTCTCTCTATCCTCTCCCTCCCTCCTACGTTCCCTATATACAAATATATATATATATATATATATATATATACAAATATATCTGATTAGTAATAACAATGATAATAATAGCAACAAAAATATTAATAGGTACACTTCACAGAGGTAACTTAAGCACACTGACCGTGTTACAGTATCGCAAATTCTACAGTAAGCGACTTTGGTTTTAATTAAACATTCATTTCTATATCACTTTTTAAGCTTCCCTGAACATGTCAAACTTATTTGTCAAATTCCATGCTTGTCTCATTTGTAATGTTCTGATTGGATAACTTTTATATTATGGCAATGAATTAAGTGAAATGTGTCATATTTTCTCACCTCCATCTTGTCAATAACTTTCAGAAAGGTGAAGGCCATTCCACCACCAATGATCATGTCAGTCACTTTGTCCAGAAGGTTCTCGATCAACTGGATCTTGTCAGCTACCTTGGCACTAAATCACAGATGAAGACACATTCACAGTATAATATGGCCGCATTCATAAATACTGGTACACTGAAAGCTCGGAGTATCTGGAGCATGTTCTCGCATCTGATACTCTGAAGAACCAACTATGTTCCACACAACCTTGGCATTTCAACACAGAAATGCTCAAATTGTTGGAATTATCAAGGCTTCAAGACAGCATAGAGTAATCAGTGTGTACACAATATACTCCAGGCCATGAATGAAGTATGCTCCCAGTACACTGGAGATTTCTTATCCCCAATAGCCTATCTTTTGGTCAGTGGGGTCTTATGGTTCTATCAAAGGAATCATGATTTTGGAATGCCATTTTCTTAGAAGCAACCATCAAATGATGCATCATGTATTTAGAAAAACACCACTATATAAGTTCCCAGATCAGACTTGATGCTTGCAGCAAACAATTGCAGTAGATTTTAGACTAATTCAACAGAAAACTCCTATGAACAGATTTGACTACTGACCCTCCCAGTATGGCAAGATATGGCTTTTCTGGCTTTTCCATGACCTTTGCAAAGTAAGCCAGTTCTTTCTTCAGCAGAAGACCGGCAGCTTTGATAGGCAGATTAACTCCAACCATTGAACTACAGCCAAACAGAAAAACAAAACAATAGGCTTCATGCAAATCAGATAACATTTTAGTGCCTTATATGCATGGTATTGTACACATGTGGATATCTTTAAGCACCTTTTAGAAATTTCACAAAAGTATAACATTTTAGTGCCTTATATGCATGGTATTGTACACATGTGGATATCTTTAAGCACCTTTTAGAAATTTCACAAAAGTTGTTATTGGTTCTTAAAAGTTGCACATTCATATATTATTGTTGTTTAATCCACTCTCTAAATTATAAAGCATTGCAAACATGAGCTTGAAAAAACTGTGTGTTTTGTGAGTGCATGCTGTGTTTATTCAAGTTTTTTGTAGGCATGCAAGAAGTTTTGTACATTTTGAATAACAGGTTTTTGTTTGACCGTAAAAATTAGGATCCAATTAAAATATTCATTACAGTTGGTTACAGTTAGCATTTAGCTTCACGACATTTGACAGATTTTCAAATGTTGCTCAAGTACAATGGTTTGAGACTACTGCCCAATTTTAGTTAAGTTTTGCAAGATTCTGGATTTCATTTGATCGTGAATTTGAAATTCACATTTAACACTTTAATGACGAGCGTGTATTAAAAGTGACTGGGAAACCAATGCAGATCATCGTTAAAGTGTTAAGTATAAATATGCTTTGCTATTAAAATAATGAACATCATGTCTTAAGTATAAATTTGCTCTACTATTAAAATAATGAACATCGACAGTGGCGGCGATCTTGTTTGATAGATGGGGGGGGACATTTTGGAACTGATCTGGTGAAAAAAGGTCAAAAAATTTGTTCGTGCTCACGTGCGAAAAAATTTGATGACCTTTTTTGGTGTTTCCTCAAAATTTTGGGGGGGTCCGATGTATGGCGTGTCCCCCCCACTCTTAAAGGTGGGGGGTCTTGTCCCACTCAACCCCCCGGGATCGCCGCCCATGAACATCGAATTATGATTTGAGTATCACAGTCTAGTGGAGCTAGAGACAAACAACAGAAACCTGAATGTGAAAATAACTTTGAGCTTATTGTAAAAAATTCAAGTTGGGTCTCTGCTACACGCACGTTCTGTAACGGAGTGGAGCAGAAGAATCCCAGAACAAGCATGTTCTGTCAAACCATAGCAGACCATACATTGAACATATGTTCAGTGAAAGCCTGACTACTTGTAATTGTGATATCTTTGATATCATGTGAAGATGCTACAGAAGCTGTCAGCTGGATTTGTCATTGGCCCTTGAAATCTGAATGTCCTAGTGGGTACAGATTGATCCAAGTTATGATCTTTAACAATACCTGTGGGGTCTGTGGGCAGTTCCAAAGGCGTCGTTAACATATATGTCTCCCAGTTTACTCAGACTGGCCCGAAACTTGTCCACCTCTGCAGGTTCAGCCTGAACCTGAAGCACAAAAACTCTACTGTGTGAAACGATAGCATGATTTCTTTAACCTGTCAATCAGTTGTAGAAAAAAGACCAAGTGATTGAACATTTTATCCGTATTTTTCAAACTGATGTCAACAAAATTTGAAAGCAACTGATTTCAACGCTAGCAGTTTTGCAGGTCAGACTCGAATCAAAATCAATTCCTTTGTTGATAAAATTCAAAAATGCATATATGATACACCACGGAAATATCTTCTCTTTGTAAGAGACTCAGAGTCAAATAATGTGAAATCACACTAGCACAACTGAGGGATTGGAAACGATCCCCCTGAGGTGTGCAATGAAGACTTATCTTGGGGGTCCTAAGAAAGACTAGGGGTTGAACCCCCAAACCCCCACGACAATTCCCACCCTGCTGTGAATATCTTCCTAAATTAACAAACTACTCATGTTATGCACTATTCCTATTATTTGATATTTGAATATCCATCCAGAACATTTGGACAACTGACAAAGATTTGATCTACTGGTATACCATTTGTCACATTGTGGTTTTCAAGCATCACACACTTTTAAATAATAACTTCATCAAGTGTTCTGTTCTATTTATAGACATCATACTGAAACCAAAAGTATCTGCAATATAAGCATTAAAATGCATTTATAGTAGATTTGTTTTGAACCTTAGCACCACTCTCGGTAGTAATCTTTCCTTCCTCTGCAATGTGGAAGCGAAGGTTTTCCAGTAGGATGACTGATCCATCTGCGGGATTGGCACAAGCTGCTTCAACTTCCGGCCCAACGCAGTCTGACTGGAAGTTCACGTCTCTATCAAATTCATCAGTTTGAATGAGTAAGTGATAGCAAAACGGATGTAAGCAAAGTAAATTAGATCACAACAGAAACGTACAAGAAGATAAGAAACATTCTGATGAACAGATATTAAGAATCTGAAAACATGTTCTGTTTTCACAGGTATTACAAACAGGGAAAGAAATGACAAAATAACTTAACATATCATAACGAAATGCAGGTTTGAATTTATCAAGTACATTGTAAACTCACTTTCCAAGCAATTTCTTGAGCTCGGCAGCAACTGGTTTGAGCGAGAATTTGTCAACTTTCTTGCCATCAGGTCTTCCAAGGTGACTCATGAGAATGACGGCCCTAGCACCCTTGTCCAGTGCATACTTCACAGTCGGAATGGCTGCAACAATTCTAAAGACAAAAGAATTAAATACATACCAATCCAAGCTTCTAAGTACATGTAAATTCATTATCGCACAAAAATAATTTCTTGGCTATGCATGTAGAACAAAAAAGAGCAGTCCCTTTAGCTAGTCCTGGGGCAGCCACGGGTAGAAAGTGTTAGCAACTTCGTTTTCTTAGTCTCAGCATATGACAGCAGGTGGCCAGTACTCTCCCTCGCTGTCTGATCTTCCCACTAACTTCGTGCTGTCAATGTGGTCTTTACAGCTCTGAGTTGGCTAAGGAGTATAGGTGGAACAGAAATCTCGGTGGGGATTTGAACCCTCAACCTCTTGGTCCAGCATGCTAATCACTAACATCAATACTTAATTCTTCTTCTTCATCTTCAGTGTTCTGCCCTTAGGCAGGGCCAAGAATCAAACGACGCCATTCTTCTATATTGTGTGCTTTTTCCTTAATTTCTTTATATCTTCTGTTTTCAGTATTTAATATAGCACCTTTTCTGGTACCTCTCAAGAACACAAAAGTTTTAACTATACTGTTAACACACCAGGCCATCATCCAATCGTTACAAATAAAAAATTCCAGCAGTATCATGTTACACTTCGCAGTGCAATTTTTTCAGTCTACCTAGATATTTGTGTGTGCATTTGTTTTGATAGATAGACAGATGATAGAAATATACAAAGTTAGACAGACAGATAAAAGGAGGGAGGCAGGCAGGGATAAAAAATCACAAACTGAAGTGAAGTCTTAAAGTCAGTTGTTTATACACACTTCCTACAATTTCTAATTTAAACAACATATGCACTCACACGTGTTTCAAATTGAGAAATAAACAAAAGTGACCATCAGAATAAATTTATAGAGATACCTTTGGTTGCTGGTAATAGTGCCGTCCTTCATTGGTACATTAAAGTCAACACTAGAAAGAAACATGAAATGGAAATAGTTCTGGAAAAGATATGCAATGTTCAGTATTTGTTATTGGAAAAATATATCGCACTGATACAAGAGAACCTATTTAGAGGTGCTCTGCTGCACAAGGAAAAGTCTGCTAAATTAACATATTCCATGAAGAGAATTAAATATTGTCTGCCAAATTACTTCAATGGAAATAACCACGTAAAATAACAAGTCTACAGCTTTAACCCTAGCTCAAACAGTGAAAGAACAGCTCTACTTCATGTAGGCCAATATTCAGATTCATTTCTGTCAAGAAAAATGTCTGACTTTCAGCTTTGTTTACAATTCTTGGGCATTTACACGTCTCAATAACCTAATAATGTTTGTATCAAAGCTACACCGTATACGTCTATATTTAATTTTACACTGTCTCGCTTTAAATTTCATCTCATAGGGCCTACCTTCTATACCGGCATTTCAAAAGCTAGCTTGATCACAAAAACATATTGGCAGAAACGGCACACCTCCGTGTTCACAGAGTACGATGAAGACAGAACTAAATGCGAATTGGTTTGATCTTGGAATCCAGTGAAGATGGCGAGACTTGCACAAGTGTACAGTTTTGTGTACGATTAACCTGATCTTGAAATTATATATATTTGCTTTTATTTGGGAAGTCAATTCAATGACTACGATCGGTGATATATGTTCACTTTTTGGAATTTTAGTGTAATAACTGGAATGCTGAATTCTATAAAAAAAAAACAATGACAATAGTTACCGTATTAATACTCTCTTGCCCTTAACGTCCACGGAATCGATCGCAATTTTGTGGAATCCCGAGTCGTGGGTTGATGGGACATGGTGCGCCCCTCCACCGTCCTTCTCCTTCTTCGTACCCCCCATCTTGATGCTTTGGATGGAAAAGTGGAAAAGATTTAAATTTTACTATGAAACGCCTCCCTATGGGTCGATGACGACGAACGGAATGTCGTCTGCACAAAACCGGATATTGTGACGTTGCTAATGACGTGAAACTCGTAATCTCGAGCATTCCATCGATATATATATTTAGGTCTAAATATAGATATCGTAATCGTAATCTCCAAACTTCTAAAGCGCCACTCGAAGGCCGAGCGCAGGGCACCAGCCTATTCACGAGCGCTAATATCCATATCGATGGATCAAGGCTCTGATCGATGCTAATATAAATCGCGGGATCATGAACGCTGAGTTAAAATTAAATCGATAGCGAAATCTGTGCCTACAGGGTTATCACTAGATAGGCCTACAGGCGTAACTTTTATCATTTAGGTCCCTATAACCAAGGGCGTAAATTAATTTGGTCTAAAAAGTGGAGGGGTACAAATTTTTCACATACATGAAGCAAGGTGGAGACTGCGATCTCTGGGAAGGCACAATAATAAAATATTGATTGGTTTTGGTCAAAAGTGAGGGGTACGGTACCCCAGTCCAAAAAGTGAGGGTACGGGCCGGCAGGGCATGTTTTAAGGAAAATTTATCACTGCACATGGAGGGCGCAGGAGCGCATAAAAATCATAAATAATTATAAATTACAAATAATTTCATGCGTAAACAGCGATTAACAACTTTCATCACTGCCCATTTTGTGCATCACTGCACGTTATGTTTTGTTTATATTTATATTCGTTTAATGAAACAACAGACATAACGCTGTAGGTGTACAAGGAAGTGAATTAAAATTGTTAATTGTTAATAATAGCTTAGTAAGAGTTAGAAAATAACATTCTAGATATGAAGTTTCGAGAGTCTTTATCTGGTAGATTAAAATTGTGAGGACGATTTCTTAGGGAGTAAGGAGTAATATGGTTGGTTGGGAATAAACATCTAATTGAGTGATTTTCATTGAGTAAAGCTGCTTTAAATAAGGCCATTTCGGCTTTGAGCACAAGCTCAGCTATGGAGGGAGAGATAGCTTGAACATATCCAAATCGTTTGAGTTTGTTCAGGAATTGTTCAAGGCGCAATTTATCCTTGCCACTTATAAGGCCCCACCAGGCTGGAGAGGCATATAAGGTTCTAGATACGATTGTTGCATTAGTGATGAGATGTAGTGAGTCTTGAGATGCTCCATGATTTTTGATAGTTCTTAGTGCAAAAAAGGAGGAGGTTCCACTTTTTATCAGTTGATTGATGTGCTCAGTGACTGTTAATTTTTCTCCGATGGTGACTCCGAGAATCTTGATTGATGTTGACCGTTTAACTCCTGTGATTGAAGGGTTGTCAGAAAGTGAGGGTTGGTTGCGTTTGATGATAGCCATTTCCCGAGTTTTATCAGGATTGATTTTCAGGTTCTTTGTTTCAGACCAATTGTAAATATGTTGGATTTCATCATTGGCTGTATTTAATGAATTGGATCCAATTAATAAGTATGTATCATCAGCATATTAAAACAATCCCTGCGGGCCGGTACTCCTCGTACCCCAAGAAATAGCGCCTAATAGCCTATAACGATCAGCCAAGGACCTCTAACAGATTCCTTGACGATCAATTAAACCACATCATTGAGAAAACAATAGGCAGTCTAGGCCTAATCAGTGCCGGCCTTAGGGGCGTGCGAACCGTGCGGTCGCACGGGGCCCGCAAATTAGGAGGGCCCGAAAATGTCACATAAAATTAACATGAACAAGACACCCTAATAATAATATTATGGTTTCGATCAAATCTTCTCTTTTGTCAATAAAATAAAAGTCAACTTCCTCTATACCCCATGAATTCTCGTTAAATTTGACTTCTTGTTCTTGTTAACAGTCTACTAAAATAAAATGATTAGCAATGAAAAACAGTTTGAGTTGTGTCATGGAGCCCCGTACAGTAGGCCTATACTCTGCACGGGGTCCGAAATATCCTAAGGCCGGCACTGGCCTAATAGACAGTAATTATTGTTGTTCCCAACGACCTCTTAGGCCTATACCAGCATTTTCATGTGCGTTAGATAGGATCCATACGGGCTCTAAACAGGTCCCACATGGGAATATGGGTTCTATATTGGCTACAGGTGGGTATGCTCACAGTAGGCCTATAATTATTTATACTGTGGTAGGCCTATGCTGCAGCCTTGGACTCGAAGATGACGGAAGGACTGAGGTAATTAAGCTGAAGGCGACGAAACAACACGGCGAGGAGTGACACAATTTTGGACATATATGAACCTAGCTAGATGCAGGAGGTCATAACCCAAATATAATTATAGTTTTACCACCTATATTCTATTATTGGTTCTACTTCATCGACACAACACGTCACCGTATGCCGAAATAGCTATGTGCTTTCTTTGAGTTGGCTACATAATGTATACGCGCGTAAATCACAGGCCTATGTCTAATAACTTTTGAGATAAAAGGTCGTTTTTGAGATAAAAGGTCGTTTAAAATCATTTTCCTCGTGCTGTAGGGACCATAGGCCCAGGGCTACACCTGCGTACGCCGTGTGGTCACACATAGTAGCCTAATAGGGTTTATGCGCTGATGGGTTTATGGGTTTAAATTCCACCGTTTCAAACCATAGATATATAATTTAGTGTATTATATCTATGTGTAAAACTGTGCTAGGAAAAATTGACGAAGTTGCTCTCTGGTTCTCGGTACACTAAATGCTGCTGACAGATATTTGTTTTCATGATCTTTCTCCTAAGGATTATAATTTACGAAATCGCATGTTCGTGTCTATCTGTCAAATTCATAATTTAAAGCATGATACGATTTAAAGTAACTCAAGACTTGATTATATAAGCTGTCACTCTAGTTACGAAATCGCTGCAGGCACACGTGCGGCAAAACGAACGACTACGGTAGTCGGGCTGGTTATGTAACAACGTGAAGATGTTTTATATAACAGCCCTTACGGCCTTGTAAACAACGATACAACGAGTTGGATGCGGTGTCCAATTTTTCGGTGACTTTCTTTGTTATGATAATGCAGGATTCTTCAGCAGACTGAAACGATGGTGAGTTGGACAAACTGCGGACAAGCAGTTGCTTTCAAAGAGAGAAGCGGAGTCCTCGAAGATTGGTGCGTTTTTGCAATGCATTTACTTTCTTAGCGCTAGAATATCATCGATCATGGTTTTGGACAATTTCAGAATTTAGAAGTTGGCCTGAGTGTTTTAACGTCGATAAAGTTGTGCTGTTCAAATAGCTATCTACCTATCTATCTATCTAGCTATCTATAAACTTATATAGCGCCCCTTCCAGAAATCTATTCAGTGGCGCTCCTGATTCAGGCCCGGTCAAAAGAAAGGTCTTAAGAAGGCAATAGAAAGTACCTGAGAGGTCTCTAGGGAGGGAGCAAAGCGAATGAGGAAGGTCATTCCAGACGATTGGACCCACCACAGAGAATGGCCTGAGTGTTTTAATGGCGATAAAGTTGTGCTTTCCAAGTATATGCATTAATACTGTGCATGCTGTTTGAGTTAAACAGGATTACTTCAGTCAGGAGATAAAGTTTCGTTTGTATTAGTGAGAAAAACGGCATCTTGTAGAAAAGGTCCTACACCCCTGGCTTGCCTTCTGGGCTGTTGATTTATATAGCTCAAGGCTAAGATGGTGATGTGGAACTCATGTATAGGCGTGACCAATACATTCAACCATTGTATTTTATGTCCTTGAAGAACCAGATATCATTGCTTGAAGTGCTTTAGGCAATGGGAGAATTGTTAAGACTGATGGAGGACAGGAGGCGTTGGAGGAACATTGTGCATAATGCGGCCGAACCTCGAACCGAGGATGGCTGAGAGCAGAGCAGAGCTTTAGGTTTGTCCTGCCTGACTTTATCGTACCATATCTGAGCAATTGATGCTTGATTGTTAGAAATGTCTCCAGAACAATAGTAAGTGCTGGTTGGTTTCTGGCTGAGAGTGTAAAGAAATTTGTGGAAATGTAATGGACAACAATGCAAATTTCTCGTGAGCTACCAAGAACACCAGCTTCTTGGCAAGTCTGCGTGAATAGGTTCGACTGAGTGAATGCGTGGAAGAAAAAACAATGCTGTACTTGTGGAACTGGTGAAAGTAAATAATGGATGAAATCATAGGTGTAGCCACCATGAGGCAAGAGGAGGCAGTTCCCTCCTCTTGCTTTTTTGGATTTCAAAAATTTTCTGTGGGCTATATCCCCGCATCCTCAAGTACTACTTCCCCAAACCCGGTTGCCTCCTCTTGAGTGGCGCTATATAAGTTTTTGGTTACAATTTAAGTCTGGCTACGTTCCTTGGCGAAATATCTGTACAACTTCTTCACAAATGCTCTTTGCAAACTTTGCGCCATGAGCCACTTGCTGTTGCGTGTTGAAACTTTATTGCCTGATTAGAAAATTATTTTTCTCATTTTTAGTCATAGTTTGGACAAGGTTTGCTTCATGGCTGGAAATTAACGTTCAGCTGGACTGATTGAAATCCTGACTTCGGTCCAAACTGGAGATGGCTTCGAGTTTTCAAGAACAAAGGGTTGATCACCGGACTCTGTTTGCCTGTGGGTCCTGTCATGCCGTTTGGATTGACCCAGTCACGATTAAGTGTGGTCATACCTTTTGTCGAGAGTGCCTACAGAAAGACTCATCACACGAGTGCTGCTGTTGTTTGGAAGTGTTTGATAAGAAACACGAATTTCGAACAAACGTTCTTCTGTCTGCTGTGGTGGAAAAATGCTTTCCAGGTGTCGTTCGTCTTGCTCGGCTCGAGTCTGAAAACAAGGAGATGCTGCTCGATGGAAAGTTTTCAGATAATGTCAGCTTAATTTCAGAAGCTGGTGAGAAAGGTATGTTTCATCAAAACATAGTCCTGCTTGCATCAGCCTTATATAAGTCACATCTTTCATAATTTGTGATCTTAACTTTTTCATGCAAATTATCACTCATTTTCCATTGATAGGAAAAGCATCTTTACTTACTATAAAATAATTATATGTGACCTGCTTTCGACAATTCTCGTTAGCTGGAAATAACATTGATCTTAAGTGTTAAATACACTGGAGCTGTACCGAATAGCAGTTTTTGCTATTTGGGTAAATAAGAATTAACGAACACGTCGGCTAAGTACGAATACAGATGGTAGGTGACAGTCACAGAGGGACTTGCTAAAAAGAATTTTTTCAAGGTTTAAATTTGAGTTTAAAACCTAGACATAAGTATTTTAAAATGTTTAATATAACTAATTTATCTACAATAGCTGAATTTCCTCAAATTTGCAGTCTAAAGTTTGAATTCCTTTTGTTGTCATTAGACAAGAAATGGTAAACTCTAGCTTTCAACTGCTAACTTAACAACAGGTATTGCCACCCACATAACAGGAGTAGATGGAGTGTTACAGCTTACCAATAAACAAGTATGTAAGTAATCAGTAACACATGCATCCCCTATGGAGAGCATTTGGAAATCTGGCAGACGTAGAAACTTCATTTTCGTGCGTGCTATTGTTATGCACGAACGCAACTTCGTAGATCCCAATAATGTTGAGGTGCACACACAAAACATGGAATATTTAATATTCATATGTGAGCCAGTCACAGAAAGAAAAGAGAATTCGGCATAAATGTTGATTTTTAAAATGTATCTGAGGATGTGTTATTGTCAGTTGGTTTCAAGCAATTCAACTTATAGAAATACAGCATGGACTCTTTTACGCAAAGTTATCGGGAGAGATACCTTATTGTACAGTGTGTAAAAGAAGCCACGCATTGAAAGGAATAATGCTGAAAAGTTTATATTTATCGCTGCATTGCAGTTCTTGTATGGTGTGTTAACCAGTAGGGTGTGTTAAGTGAAAGCTTTGGGGGACACAATGCCACTTCGTGTTAAGCAGAATGATGTGTTAACCAGAGGGAGTGTAATCAAGTCCATGCTGTAGTTCCCTGATGTTGTAAGGCAGTATTATGTCTGGACGTGTTAGCAAACTAAAGCACGACAACACCTTTGAGAACTTGTAAAATTGTAATTAGCAAACTAAAGCACGACAACACCTTTGCGAACTTGTAAAATTGTAAGTAATAACTACTACTGCACCGTTGTCTAATGCACAACCGATGGCACATCAAGACCAAGCCGTAATCAGGTCAATTTCCAGAAGATCAGTCCATAAAAACTTGTTTAGCTGAAGGTAGTAAATGAACCATTAGCATCATGTGTATCTAGGCGACTTACCTGGAATTTGTCCTTACTGCGGATAGTTTATTTAAGGATGCTTTGGTTTCAAGGTTGATGTGCATCGCAGAGTTCAGAGTCATCAAGTGCGTTAAATACACGAACATGTCAGATATTTGATAACCGGTTCGTTTTGATGTACTTTGCAGCTGTGCTGGAAATTTCAGCTGGAAATTTCTTAGATGCATGTAGTGTTTTTTTACAGGTTTTGTTAGGTTGAGCAACATTTTCTGATCCATTTCTGTGTACAAGATTATGTTTTGCAAATGTTTCTTCAACGACGTAACCTGTTAAAGATCAGGCTTGTCATGTTTTGTGCATGTCTATCAGTAACATAGGAGAGGAAGAGCAATCCCTTAAGCTAACCTTGAGAGCTAACCTCGAGAAGCAGGCATGGGTATTAAGTGTTAGCAACTTCATATTCTTAGCAGAGATACGATATGATACAGTCTCATCTTCCCACCGACAGTGTACGGTCAGTGTACTCATTATAGCTGAGTCAGCTAGGATGCGCCGCTGAAGCAAAAATCTCTAATCAAATTTCCACACTGGCAGGAATTTGAACCCCCAACCCCTCGGTTGACAGTCCAGCCCGCTGTAGCACTCCGCATAACCAGCAAATAATTGTATTTCATGTAAGTAATGTACCAGTAATCTTATTAATTATAAATTGTTGCCCTGAATACTTTATACTATGATAGATTGTAATTCGTTTTCAAGAAAATAATTATGAAATCTTTAATCAGTTGTTAAGTAAATGATGGTAGTCAGGTACTAATAGATAACTGAATAGATGACTAATAAGGTGGTGGTGGTCGTGTTCTGCCTTGCCGTGGTTTGCTTTGGAGAGGTCAGGAATGCTGTACACATAACACTGAACTCTGTCTTATATAACACAACAGACATGTTGTATATTGTATACCATAGCTCTCTGTTTTTAAGCCACAAGTGGCCCTCTCAGTCACTTCTTGGTTCATGTTGCCAGATTTTATTTTATCATTAGATTGTCAGGAATAAGCAGACAAGCTTTGCCAAGGCAACAGTATCTACTGACCTAATAGATGTTCAGGTCGACAAGATAAATTTTCTGTTGGGCAGATAGCATGTTCATTGTGTGGGATGCGGTGGTGTAGCGGTATGTTCTGTGCCTTGTAACTGGAGGGTCGCAGGTTCGAATCTACCTCAAGCCACTGCGTAGTGACCTTGGACAAAGTTGCTAACCCACAACTGTCCAGTGCTCATGAATATGCTTGTGCCCTGCACTTGGCCTTCAAGTGGCACTTTAGAAGTTTTGGAGATCATGATTATGATTATGGGCCTGTTTGCACTTAAAAGATATTTACTTGCTTAAAGCAGCCAACCTCAGAGTATCTGGAAGTGTTCTTTATGTCGTGAAGTCTTTGTCAGGTATGGTATGGCTAGGATTATCTTTGAGCCATATTGTCACACATCTTGTGTGTGTAGGTGTGAGTGTATGTGGGTGTGTGTGAGTGCGCTTATGTAACTGATTAATGTGAATACTTCTATTGTGTTTGCCAAAACCCTCTCAAAGGTGCTTCTCACAAGAGTCCAAGTTAATTATGAACAATGGTGGTAGTTCATCTAGGTTTAAGGGTAATCGTGTGAGCTGGATCTGTGGTGGCATTGGTCATCGTTAGGGTGTGTCATCTGCAAGCCATGTACCGCTTTGTATCATGAGTGAAGTAGGTTTAGGGTTGATCCTGTATTAATCTGTTCTTGGTCTGCTTTGTAGCACCTGATGATGATGACGAGCTTCAAAGTTGCAGTTCACAGACGTACATGGCAGCCAGGGTTTTCCAGGAGGCATTGGAGGATGCGAAGCATATGAACAGGCTCCAGCCAGAGCTACCAGAGGTTAGACTGTGGAAACAAAAGGCATTTTAACTAGTACACCAGGATCTCCTTATAAGACTGCCATTTGGGGGGGGGTGCAACAGATCGCCTTATAAATATGACGAGGTTGTGTATAATGATATCATAGTCTTTGGTCTGTTAACCAAGATCTTTGATTTATAGTTTGTTGTGCCATCTTGTTTCAGCTCTGTGCATCAGCAGACACTAGTATTGCTGATTTCCTCATAGACATTAATTGTCTGGTACGGAAGAAAGGTCGTTATCAGTCAGATGAAGATAGTAATGTGGATTTTTCATTATGGTAATCAGGCAGTTACTGAGTTGTTGTTCAGAGTGACTATGCTTGTTAGTAGGTATGATATTTTTTTGAGCAATCTGGTAATGCTACTTTTAAGGGTGCAGCCATTTGAACGCTAGGCTGTTGTTGCACCTGTTTATTGCCAAACGTTGTCAACTCATTTTAGTCTTTTGAGTTCATCTATGCTTTACTATGTGATGCTTGCCATAATCCTTGGGCACTATGGTAACTGTGGTATAGAAGTTTGATTAGATGTGGTGTCTTTGTTTCACACATATGTTGATGAATGACACGTTTACATCTGTCGTAGATGAAAGCTGAAGCATCCAGAAATCTGTTAGAATTTTCGACATCTGAAGGGATTTCGACGCAAGTTCCTTCGGATTCCTCCGTCTTTGAAAGAACCGTTGATGATCTTTCTGACAGAGGCAGTGACTCAGGTCATGGATCGTTACAAGCCGAGTTCCAGTCGGGTAATTTACTGGAGGTCAACCAAGGATTACAAGGAAAATGTGTAATAGATAACTTTCAGTTACTCCGTATTTGATTCATCATTTATAGGGTGTCCGATAGCTAGTCTAGTGGTTAGCGGGCTGGACTGTCAACCGAGAGGTCGGGGTTCAAATCCCCGTCAGAGCAGAATTTTTTTTAGGGTTTATGCTTCACCTGCACTTTCTAGCCAACTCTGCTATAATGAGTACGCTGATCATACACTGTAGGTGGGAAGATGAGATGGCGAGGGAGAGGTCCAGCCACCTGCCCTCTTATGCTGAGGCTAAGAAAATGAAGTCGCTAACACTTCATACCCTTGTCTGTCTCACAGGGTTAGTGAGCGACAGCTATGAAGCTCATCATCAGGTGCTACTATGCAGACGATGAACAGATTACAGGGTTAGCTTAAGGGACCACGTTTACAGTTCTACAAGTGCATTGGCACAGAGGGGTTTGAATCCACAACTCAAAGTCTGGGGCACCAAATTGCTTTTGCCCCTTTAAAGTTTCAGTTTTGATGTGCATGAGTTCATATTTGTACTAAAGCGTGGCGTCCTGCTGGTGATGACTAAGTGAAAAGTCTGTGACTCTAGAGTTGATAAAGGGCTTGCATAGGAGGGAGCACATCAGGAAAACACCCCCAGTTATACACAGAAATGAATTTTGTAGAAGTTATGCCTGAATAAATGGTATTATCGTCCAAACATTAAAATGATCTGTATTAAAATTTGACATCCAGGAGACTCCTTCGAAACTGGACAAAGACCAAAACGAAGGAAGAATGGGAAATGTTTTGGACATGGTAAGTTTGCTATTGTTCCACTGGGTCCCTATATTCTACAGTGTTGGTCCACCAGGTCCCCAGTTGTCAAATATACTCATTGACCTAAGATCCTTGTGTCTACGGTACCAGAGCCCCCTTGTCTACAGAACTGTACTCTCAAACCTGTGCCAACATTTCCTCTTAACCTCATTCGTGGTTGCATTGTCTAGTATGCAGGTGATTTCGTTATTCCCTGCCTCCACATAAATGTGGTCCCTCTATCCCATTGTTAACATTTTGTCTAACATTCTTCTCATCGAAGTCCATTAAATTTCTTACAGCATTGGCTGTAGCACAATTTGACTAGCCATGAAGGCAGCCTTTTTCTTCTGACCACATCTCAGATAAGCTGTAAAGAAATTCCATATAACTGGTTTGAACAATTAACAATTCTGAAATTACTGTGTACTGGTAATATAGTATTGAAATTTTGTATTGAAATTTTACTGTATTTTCTTCAGGAGGCCGAACAGAACATACCAGAAGGTGTCCATGAATTGTCTTTAACCTGTAAGCATGCAGAAATTACATTACACTTCCATTTTGATACACAGTGCAATGCAGGTGTAATTGGATTATCAGAACAATGCTGTATATCATTTATTTATATAATTTATTTATGTATCTTGTGTATTTACTGTATATCATTCATATGTATCTTTTATTTTATGTTTCTTGTGGACTTATTCCTTTCATGATTTTGTTTCTGTTGTAAGATATTGACTGAAACATCAAACCGTAAAGACTACAGTTGCATTGTTCAGTACTCGACCTGATCTTGATTCTAATTCATTCCTCTGTCCGATCTATGCTTACTGGACACGTCTTCACCTTGTATGGCAGCTTGCAGGTTTAAACCTCACCTGACACAATTGACCTGACACGCTTGTCATGGAAGGATCTTGAGCCGTTACTTACCAGTGAAGTGTGATTGTTTATATATCCCATTCACATAGTGCATTAATAAAATCAGCATACTGTAGCGTTTTCTGGTCATCACGCTGTGTTTTTAATGGTTGTTGTTGATGTTGTAACTGTGTTTGAAGTGGAAAAGAAGAAGAAGCTGAATCGTGAAGAACTGCTGACGACTGAGGACTTTGAGTGTATCTTGTGTCTCAGGTAAATGAATCAATAGATTCTGTGCAAATGAGACCCGATTGCTGCTGCTTTGGTATAGCTGTGCACTGGCGTAAACTTGTCCAAAATATTGGGGGCATTTGGTTATTTTTTCTACACTTGTTGCATTGAATGTACAGTCCATCTCAATTATTGGGGGGCACGTGCCCGGCTGCCCCCAGAGTGCATGCCTATGTAGCTGTGGTTGCACTTCAAGCCCAGTCCATGCTCCTGAGGAGTTTTGTAAATTAAGATAAAAAGTGTGAAGCTTTCAAGTGGAAATGGAAATTAATTGTTAAAAGTATGTGTATAATAGTCTAGTGGTTAGCATGCTAGTTGTTAGGCTGGAACATACCCTGTCTGCTTATTTAGGTTAGCCTGTCTGCTTATTTAGGTTAGCCTGTCTGCTTATTTAGGTTAGCCTGTCTGCTTATTTAGGTTAGCCTGTCTGCTTATTTAGGTTAGCCTCTCTGCTTATTTAGGTTAGCCTGTCTGCTTATTTAGGTTAGTTTACGTAAGGGACTGCTTCTTCTTCTAAATGTTACAGATTGTTTGATGAAAATTTAACATTATTGGTGCTGTGGAATCGACGGGATTAGAATTTATCAAACTTAAGAGAGTGCTACTTATGAAAAACTGCACTAGTGAAGCAGTAGAGGTGATGTTGGGCTTCATGTAACTGATTAACAGTACATGCTTTCCCTGTATATTTCGGGCTTGGGTAGGTTGGATGGTAGCCTGGTAAATGCCAAATATGGGGCAGTAAGCCTCCCTTCAGATAATCACTGCGCAGAGACCACAGGAAAGTTATTAGTGGTTGTTCATCGACGCTCGTTAGTATTGTGCTCCTCTTCGGATCTTTACAGTTTCGAGGAGCCTTTGCTGTGTCTTGTTGTCAGTTCCAGGCTTTATGGAGCCCAAAGTGTATCAAGTGGTTGTGGTGGGGTTGGTGGTGGTTAGTCTATGGTTTTGTTGCAGGTTGCTGTTCTACCCAATCACAACCCAGTGTGGTCACGTCTTCTGTCGAGATTGTATCTATCGTTCACTGGACTACCGCAGCGTCTGTCCTCTGTGCAAGGAATCTTTGGCCGAGGTCAGTTGAGCAGCTAAGAAGTGCTTTGTTCTAGAAGTACCGTGTTCTTAAGCATGGACTATACACCACCAACCACCATCAAACTCAACAGATCTTCTGAAACTTATTTATAATTTCTGTGTTAAGATGCCAGAATGATTAGATTACAATGATTAGATCATGGTGGGTAGATTGATTAGATTAGTGCCTATGATCAGTTTCTATAGAAACGGCACTATATAAATAAATTTATTTATTTATTTATATATATATATATATATATATATATATATATATATGAAATTAATTATGATTGCAATTAGGATAGAACAGACCAGCTGGTATGGATTGGAAATGTATTTGATAATGTGAATTGTTGATTCAGTGTTGATGTCTTGAAATCAGTTTTTGGCAGAAAGAAGAGAGGCAACAACAGAGGCGGTGGAGAAAATCATCGAAAGATTCTTTGCCAAAGAACTGGAGATGAGAGGCAAAATGGAGAATGAAGAAATGATGCACCTGCCCAGGTATAATCATTTCTGCCCAGGTATAATCATTTCTGCCCAGGTATAATCATTTCTGCCCAGGTATAATCATTTCTGCCCAGGTATAATCATTTCTGCCCAGGTATAATCATTTCTACCCAAGTGTAATCATTGCTGCTCAGGTTAACCATTTCTGCCCAGGTATAATCATTTCTGCCCAGGTATAATCATTTCTGTCCAGGTATAATCATTTCTACCCAAGTGTAATCATTGCTGCCAAGGTTAACCATTGCTGCCCAGGTATTATCATTGCTTCGTGATCATTGCTCTTTCAGTATTTTTTGCTGTTGCTGTCGGTAATTAATTTTTCACAATTATATTTTAGCATAAATTAACTTAGAAGTATAGTGTGGACTCATTAACACACTCCCGGTTTATGCGCCATTCTGCTTGACACGAAGTGGTGTTATGCCCTAGCAGCCCTAAAGCAATTAACTTAACGTGCTGCATTGGTTATTGCACTGTATGAGTACAAGACCTGCAGTGTAGTGTTAATGTTGACTTTGTTAGCATTATCCCTTTTTACACACTGCCTGGCTAACGTGCTGTATGATAAGGCATGTTGCCTATGACTTCACGATATTGACGCCACACCATATTTCGCGTGAATTTCATAAATTCCCTTTTGTGATTAATAATAAACGGAACATCAGGACACTCCATGAAATGTGGAATTTACGAAAACTTTTGTTTTTTGACATATGATTCGTGGTACAGATTTACTATGACTGAACTTTGAATTGAATGATTTAGTTGGCTATGTTAGTTAACAGTTTAACAAATGAGCCTCATTAGTTTTCCAGTCACTTTTAGTACACTCTCCTCGTTAAAGTATTAAACTGGTCAACATTATTTGCCATAACTGAATTATTATGCTACCTTACAACTCAGACTGTTATACATAATTAGTAAATTTGTTTTTTTCCAGAGCCATATCCGATGATCGTCAGGAGATCCCAATATTTGTCTGTACAATTGCCTACCCGTCTGTACCTTGTCCGCTGCGCATCTTTGAGCCACGCTATCGTCTTATGATGAGGCGCTGCATGGAGACTGGAACACGGCAGTTCGGAATGTGCACGTGCCTGGAGAGTCACGAGTGAGTTGGAAAATGAGTTCTTGTAATCCTAAGCTCTGCGTTTTTTTGTTTTCAGTAATTTATTTATTATCATTAATTTATTATCAGTAATTTTTGTATGAGAAGGATCATGTCCCAAGGACTTATGTGGGACACGGTGGCCAATAGGTTAGAGCACTTGGTCTGTAATGTGGAAGGTACGGGTTCAAGCCTCCTCTAAAGTGGTTACTGTGTAGAGACCTTGAGCTAGTCCTTCATCTACAATTGATATTTGTTAGCGATGTGCTTTATCGGAATTGAGTCATCTATGCTGATGTTAGATATTAGGCTTTTATTGTTATTGTTGTTGTTATTATTATTATTCCGTAAACAATATGAATATTATGACTATGATTTTGATTATTATTGTTATTGCTATTATTATTATTATAATACTGTTGTTATTAGTATACATTAAATGTCATGAAATGTCCACAAAGTAAGAAACTCTTGATGACGCATATCATTCTGAATGGGAGTGCCAGCGTGCTGAAACCAGTGTCTGTCGTGTCTGATATAGGTTCTAACTGTAGTTATGGTGATGTTGTTTGTGTTAAGCCATAAACACTTATAAAAAAATTTTACAGTGTGTCTTTTAAGAACCATCTTTCCATCGCTGCAGTGATTTTTAGCTTTTTATTTGAGGAACTGTGTTCCATTAGGTGTTGATTACAACAGATTGATTTTCCAGGGAAAACTTTTACGAATATGGAACAATTTTGGAAATCCGTGGACTTCAGTATCTAGCAGATGGACAATCGTTTGTAGACTGCATCGGTGGCAGAAGATTTCGTGTGCTCAGCCGTGGAATCAAGGACGGTTATCGCACAGCGGAAGTTGAATACCTGAGGGATGATACTCCATCCACAGAACAGATGGATGGTATGTTCAGCTAGAGATGAGCAAACAACTTTCAGTGTTTAAATGCGACACAGGGGCTCAAAATGCGTCACAGGGGCTCAAAATGCGTCACATGTCGGTTTTGACCTTTCTATTTATTCATATTCTACAATAAATCTGCTTCAAAATACTTTTTACAGAATGAAAATATCTTTTTCTAACTGAAGTTGTACTCGTTTGATTTTTTTATGAGAATGATCATAACAGGTGAGAAAATCGAATAAGAAGTTTCAGAATATTCGTGTCATCAAAGTCCTTAGCAGCCATTATTCTGCAATTTTGCTTGGCAATAAAGGGCTATATTCTGTATTAAATGAAGCAAACAGCTTCAAAGTCGGGCTACTACTTTGCAAATTATTGCAAATTTATAGGCAACTGCTGAATTGAAACAATATTCTATATTTTTGACCCCTCTCATCTATTTCAGCTTCTAGCACACTATATAGGAAGCGACAAGCGACGGGTTTTGAGCCCTGCGTCACAAATGTGAATTCTCGTGGTATTAATTTATTTTTGATAAACTGTATGGAATGAGCTATGTTGAAATATTCTGTACGATTTTTAAAATTCTGGGTGTGCGTATCTGGAAAATTTATGTAGCACAACATTTTAACAACCCCATAAAGACACTTTATCATGGCTGACAAGACAGCTGTGCATAATGTGTTTATACAATGAAGTCACCACACGTTTGTGTGGTGACTTCATTGTATAAATGAAGACTTTCTAATGAAATCTAATTAAACCTAATGACTGCTGTAGAAGCAGAGTGAACTGTTGGATGGAAAGATAGAGCACTAAAAGACTATGTAGCTTATAGCCTATTAATTGTAATTGGGACTATTATCGTAACGCTTAAAACATCTATTGATGGTCACTTCATGTGAAATCATTTGAAATCCGATAAGTCAGAAATGTGTATAAACCAGATGTTTAGTGGTCCATGGGAGGTCTGGTTTGGGGGACATGGTGGTGTAGTGGTATGTTCGGTGCCTTGTAACCGGAGGGTCGCAGGTTCGAATCCGCCTCAAGCCGCTGCATAGCGACCCTTGCGCCATCGATGTTCTGTCGTATGGTCGTGTGCACTTCTGAACTCTGTAAGGAGGGCAATATCAAAATACAGTTGTATTGTATTGTATTGTATTGTTCACAAAGACAGATTTCTAACCAATGCTCCACTGAAACGTGTTTCTTTAGATCTTCAACAGTTGCAGGCCGACGTTCATACACAAGCCGTCGAGTGGTTTGCGAGTATTCCCGCAATAGCACGTGCCAGCATTGTTCGTGCATTCGGCAATATTCCGACACTGATGCCAGCAGCGGATGTTCGACTGTCACCAGATGGCCCAGCCTGGATCTGGTTCATGACGGCAATCCTTCCCCTTGACCAGAGGGCGCAGCTGTCTCTGCTGTCGATGACGTCGCTCAAGGATCGTCTCGTCGCTCTCCATCGCGTTCTCGAGTATTTTCGGAGACATGGTTACGGCAGCTGACTAGCAGCAGTCTTGGTTGCCAGACTCGATCGACAATGGATGTGGGCAGCCATTTTGATCCTGCTGCTGGGGTTCAGCATCATATCAGCCATGTAAAGAACAATCTAACAACCAGACTGGCAGAAGATATTTATTGTTACAAAGATATTTTTCATACAATAACAGAATCCTTATCGACTTGTATGTTGATTTTGAGAACGCTTTATCTTCTTTTGTTCATTAAGCACCACCCAATAAGATATCTGAGCAACAGAATCGTTTCTAGCAAACTGCGGGAATTGAGTAGGAATATGTACCTTGTCCTTCGTGATCTCTTTCCACCGATGATTGTTCGAGGCTACAACCTACGGACGCGCCAACATAACCTCGAACTACCGAAGAAAGACAATCGAAATTTCATCTGAAGAGTACTTTTTAGACGATAGTCCCAAGCATTGTCCTTTGTTGATCCGATTGAATGTTCATTTCCCTTTCTTTTCGTAACTTTTTGTTCCTGGTTGCGGTATGGCAACCATTTGACTCAGTAAACGAATATACTGTACACACATTTTAATAGTGTCTATTGTAGAGCACTGTTTGGTCAGTGGAACACCATTTGATTGGTGTCTTGATGCTGATCGATGTTAGAGTATTTTCTGTTTATCTATTGGAGAAGCTTGATGTAATGCTGTGCTTTTGTACTTAATCACTTTTTGCTCGTAAGCAAATTTCTACACGGCTGGGACACATTTAGGCCAGTTTGTCATCTTGTTATCCAGCGTTTGCTTTGAGCTTGTCTTTGCCAGTTATTTCAGTCATTTGGATTTGAAGATGGAAGTTTGTTAAGGAATCTAATGTGTTTGGTTTGTATGATATAGTGTTGTGTGTTCAGTTTTAGTGTAAAGCGTCGATTTAATCTTTTCATTCTTTTTGGTTTATAACTGTTCATTGATTGACTGATTATTGTGATTTCAAGGCTTGATTATCATTGTGATTGAGTAATGCAAAGTTGTGATTCCTGCATGTAATAACTGAGCTGTGATAACACAAAGGCAATTATTGGGTTGGAATGCAGAATTTCAGATATATTGACTGATTAGTTATTCGGGTACCACTTTTACATTTATTTTGTTTTCGTTATCTGTTTGTTTAAAACCTCGTTTGAATTTCTGGGTGAGGTACAACACAAAGCTGAGTCTCTTTTGATGGTGAATATTTCGTAAGCTGTTGTCAGAGTGGAGTAGCTAACTGTACGCTCTTTTCAAAGATTATCCCAATTTCCTTGCATGTATCTCCCATATTCTAATTCCTGCTTTTTTTGACAAACTTAGTCGCAGATGTTGCTGCCTTTCATAAGGGGCGTGGTGGCTGAGTGGTAAGTTCGGCGCCTTGTGACCGGAGGGTTGCAGGTTCGAATCCCACTCTAGCCGCTGCGTACGGACCTTGGGCAAGTCCTTCACTCGCGATTGCTCGTGGCGCTTCGGCGTGAAAATTCCAGCACAGTATCAAATGCTGTAGTCGGGAGCGCCTGTGAGTAGTAGTTGACTTCGACAGGTGCTATAGAAATATCCGGAATAAATAAATAAAATAAATAAGGATGGAACTGTGATGTTGTTACTTACATTAACAAGAACAAATGCTTGTGTATTACCATATTTTAGAAATCTAGTTAATTGACATTGATTGCGTGTACAGGTTACTCTGTCTGCCTTGTTGTAAGAACAAATGACAGAATATCAGACAGAGGTCACCGAATGTTGTCTGATATCAGAACATGAAATATTACACATTTAGTTCGTGAAAACTGTAAGTTATTTTGGAATAATATACCGTGTACATATTAAAGCAGGCAAAGTTTAACGTACTCCAGTTTTAAATAATCAGTTTTGACGAAACACTGAGAAACTTGCGGGGTAGCTGTTTAGGATGTGGAGGAGGGGGGAACACAGATTATTGCTTGTGTTGGTGCTGACTGTGAAGCTTGTTAACACTAATTCTGCAATAATAAAATTTTCTACTAACGTTCCCAGTTGGATAGTTATTTCACTAGAGTAGTTCATTTTGTGTTTCTTTCCATCTTTATTCTTGTACTGAACTCTGATCAAAGATCTCGGCATATGCTGTGATGTGACACTCCCAATCTTCACTTTTTAACTTATAAGCGTAACAAAGATTTTAGCAAGTGGAACCTTCTTAAAATCTTTGGTGCATAAGGTCTTCAACAAAAATGAACAGCCACGTCACCTAGCAGAAGGTATGATAAAGGTCAAGATGCCATCAATGTTGTCCCTTGCTGGACCAGTTTCTTAGTTAAATTAATTTTTAGTTAACCGGCTGTACTTCGTATTGTAATGGTTTGCGGTGTGTCAACCCACTGATTGGAAATAAACATATATATGTAAGAACAGATGAAGCAAACACTTTTTTGGGCCCTTCAAATTATACAAACTTGCTGCTGCCTGGCAGTTGGCATTTTATAAGGTAAAGGTAAGTAAGTAAGTAAGTCTATTCTTTATTGAACCACCTGCATACGCACTGTGATTAACAAACATGTTATGCAGTCAGAGACATGAAAACAAAAAATAACATAAGTTGGAAAGGAAGCCAGCTAACTAGTTTAGGTATTGATAGAAGGCCTTACTATTGGATATAAATTTTACTGGTATAAAAGGCCTTGGACATTAGGATGCATCATGTCTTATATCTTGGTGTAATCAAGATCTTTGCTCTGACAGCAATTCTAACAACAGACTAGCCTATTTATACATATTATAGCTGCAGTGCAGTGCTGTCGAACTGCAATGTTGAGCCCCGAATACATAGAATACCTGTGGTATTCCGATTTAAATTACCAGCCACGCTAGACTATATTATGCTCAGTAAATCAGAAAATAAAGCCCTACTCAGCAGTTGTCTGAAAATGGAGCTATATAAATTATGCCTACCGTACTTGCATCTGGCTGTTTGTGTATGAAATGGTGAGATGCTTGCATTTGTTCATTAATGGAAGCAACCAGTGGCTCGAGAAGTGTGTAAAAGTTGTGAGCCAACCTCAGCCAAGTACAGACCTCAGGGGGATAAAATTATACACACTATCCGATAAAATCAATAAGAATATTTTTTTCACTTTTTACAACCACTGGGAAACTTTATTATACTAGATATTGATGAAATGAAAATCATCTATAGCACAATAAATATCTGTATTATTTTTATAATATTTATGTTTCCAAAAAAGTTGTAGAAGCATGCTCCTGCCTTCGTGTCACAGAGCCAAACTTGTGTGAGCTTTGGCGCCATGGCTTCCGGATCCCTTGAACCAACCCTTGATAGTTCAGACAGGTAATGTAAGTTGCCATGCTAGCTTAAGGCACTGCTCTTCTTCTCTAATGGGGTCTACATAATGACGGCCCGTTCTCGCCATTGACAGTTACATTGGCCAAGATGACGAAACAATGGACATCACCAGGTCATGACTACCATGCGCAGTTTTATTATGGCTTTCACAGGCCATGAGTCAAAAGGTAATTACAATTTGCGCATCGTATTGGTGGTATGGCGGTTGTGACTGCCTGGCCAGTCTATAGGTAGGCTATATAAATTATACTGTAGCCATTACTTCCTCCAGTGGCTCAAGTTACTTTCTATATGAGCTTCAGTTCTGATGTTGAATGATGGAGTTTGTTGCCAAGCCTTTACGGTCCCCCAGTCATGCAAGACTTGCTCATCTGTGGCTAATACAACAATTCTGATTGTATTGTGAGATACGCTGTAGGGTATAAACAATTAAACACCCGTTGTTTTAGTGCATTGTTTAGGCCTAGAAGTCATCGTTGTGTAATTCGGTTGATGAATGCCAAATGTTTAGCGAGAACTCTGCAAAACGATCTAGAATTAAATTACAAAATCATCATCGACAGACAATGCAGTCGGGTTGTGAGTCCTCTGGGATGTCTCGGTTGAGTGGGCACTATAAAATGAGTGGGCACTATAAAATGCCAAACAAATGAGCTTACGGGGTTTTACGCCACGCCAGAGGCTCAGCAGGGAAAAGTATAACAAACTACTGACAAAGTAGGCCTATTGGCTTACGGGGTTTCACGCCACGCCAGAGGCCCTCCTGCCAAGCAAATGAGCTTACGGGGTTTTACGCCACGCCAGAGGCTCAGCAGGGAAAAGTATAACAAACTACTGACAAAGTATTGGCTTACGGGGTTTTACGCCACGTCAGAGGCCCTCCTGCCAAACAAATGAGCTTACGGGGTTTTACACCACGCCAGAGGCTCAGCAGGGAAAGTATAACTACTGACAAAGTATTGGCTTACGGGGTTTTACGCCACGCCAGAGGCCCTCCTGCCAAACAATGAGCTTACGGGGTTTTACGCCACGCCAGAGGCTCAGCAGGGAAAAGTATAACAAACTACTGACACAGGCGAAAGCTCCGTCGTCGAAACGAGAAAGCGCCTCGTCCACCGCAGACCTCCGTCCCCGAGAAAACACCCGGAGCAAAGTAACAATATTGCAACAAAGTCGCGGAAACTATAGAGACGAAGACGTCATCGGAATAGGCCTATATGAACAAACATTGAAATGACGTCATTTATTTTTAAGACTCGACAAACCTGGATCAACTCATTTATAAATACCGATGACAGCGCTTATTAAAATAATAAAATAAGATAGCGCCGTAGCGGTAATATTATTAGAAATGAAATAGCCAATAATATAATTAATTAAATTATGTTTGCGTGAGCTATTTCTGCGGGACCGTTTGCTAATTTGCATAGCACCACAATATATTGACAAAGCAACATTCATGATAGTTTTAGATATATAGGCCTACAACGATGTAGGCCTAGGCCTACCATTATGTACGTTGTATATAATGTATAGGTCCTAAGTGTAAATCTTGTCATTCAGGTCCTCTCTCCTCTTCAGTTCCGTAGACGCTTGACAACATTTCTTTTTGCCGGTTTTGGCAGTGATGCGGGTCGAGAAAGCCTCTGATTTGAGTGGCGCTATATAAATGTTCAATAACTTCAATTACAATTACAATTAGGCCTACAATTACGAATCATCTAAATTTCTCTGCGCCACACAAAAGCCACGTCAGAGAGACCAGCTTTTACATCACGCAGCTTTTGTGTGGGACAGTGGGACTGAGAAATTTAATAATAGCTAGGCCTAATAATAATAATAATAATAATAATAATAATAATAATAATAATAATAATAATAATAATAATAATAATAATAATAATAATAATAATAATAATAATAATAATAATAATAATAATAATAATAATAATAATAATAATAATAATAATAATAATAATAAATAAGACGAGGCCTGATTTCCTAGGAATAACATACCAACAAATTAATATCTAAGCCCCCGAGGGATCATATGTACCTTGGGGCATAAAAAAAAATAATAATCAGGGGCGTAACTATGGTCTAAAAAGTGGGGGTACCAATTTCTTACATGCACGAAATAAGGCTGAGACTAGCTGCGATCTCTGGGAAGGGCCCGGAAGGCACAATAATAAAATATTCATTGGCATTGTTCAAAATGTAGGGGGTACGGTACCCCCAGTGCAAAAAGTGGGGGGTACGGGTACTCCTCGTACCCCCCACAAATTACGCCTATGGGTCTTGGGACAAGAAAAAAGTCATGACATTTTTTAAAGAGAAATCCCCCACAAATGGTCATCAAATTTTCAAATGCCCCAAAACGGCATCAAATAAATCTCCCAAAAAATTCATCAAATTTTTTTGGGAAGAAATCCTCCAAAAAGGTCATGCCAGTGGTTGCCTTCTCTTGAATTTAAGTCTGGCTACGCTCCTAGCTGTTCATAGCCTAAAATAGGCCTACTTTAAAAATAAGCATTTGGATTTATGGGCCAAAAGATAGAAAATGTCTTAGAAAATATAATGTTACTTAAAAGAATAAGAGCAGTTTCCACGTTTTTGTTCAGGCGAGGTATCCAATAGGCCTAGTCCAATATATCGCGTCCGAGACCGGACCGTTAATAGCATGGGTGTGGTACTCGCGTCTTTGTCTTTATAGTGGCCTATCGATTAAATTGGTCTCCTTCGCCATCAAGCATATCAACAGAGGCGCAAACATAGCAACTGTCGGCCTACGAAACTTTGGTGTGCAATGCACTACTGTTACTCTGTTCTGTGAGTGAACCAATTATACCCAGCAGAATTCATGATCAGAAGAAGACCTAGCCCTGAGGTAGGCCTATAGGCAGTGGCGTAGCTCTCATATACATGTGCAGGGGTCCAAGGCACCCGGGCCCACGACCTTCAGGGGCCCACAATATCGGTAACAAAGCAAGGTTACAGGCCTTACATGGCCAAACAGGGGCCCTTGCGGGACCCCGGCCTGCACCCGGGCCCATGAAAAGCTAGCTACGCCACTGCCTATAGGTGTGAAGTGTTAGAGGTTTAATTTTCTTAGGCTTGGCCAATGATGGTGGATGGCTAGCCTTTCCCACCGCCTCCTCGATCTCTTGTTCCACGTCGACGCGGAACATACTCACACGCAGGAAAGCCCTAACTATATTCCAAGCAGTAGTGGAACGCGCCCGATGGAACAACGACTTGACCAATGATCATATAACGGGCGAAATCACGTCACACTGCATTAGGCCTACATCAGGGCTGTAGTCGAGGGTATACGCGGGTATACAGCGTATACTTACCTCTAGAGAAATTTGAGAGCGTATACTCAGCGCTCGAGACGAGGGTATACGCGGGTATACAGCGTATACTTACCTCTGAGGATGAAATTTTGAGAAAAATAGAGGTTTTTCAAGGTTTTTAGGGCGAATGACTAAAAAAAAAAAAAAAAAAAAAGGTCATCAACTTTTTGAGAGACGAAATCGTAAAAAGGCTGAAAATTTTCTGAGAATTGGTGAAAAGTCTGAAATATTTCCAAAAAAAAGGTCTTCAATTTTTTTTTTACGTCGCTGGTCACCGGTAGCGTATACTCACCTCAAATTTTACCACTACAGCCCTGGCCTACATCACTATAGGCCTACTAGATTATTATGTTTTTCTTCAGTGATTTGATTCGGTAATGTCTTGTCTTGTCTTGTCTGTGGCACGGTGGTAGGCTAGTGGTACTTTGAACATGCATGCAGCTGATAAGTTTTACGAAAGGTCTTAGTTTACTCTCGCAGCTAAATCAGCTCCAGCATAGCAAAGATATTAGCATAATATAGTCAAAGATCTTCGGGTTACAAGCCTACAAGTAGCAGTGGTACGAATCTGTAACGGCTCACAGGCAGCGGGCTGAAATCTAATAACAGAAAATAGATATTATAACTCAACGCGCTCTTATAATACAGGTTTTGGACGTGGTCTTACCGAAGGAGGGTCTAACAGAAGCCGAATTGAGTCACAGTATAAAAATTATTTATACTATACTGTGATTGAGCTGAGGTAAAGAAACGAGTAGTTTTGAAGGCAGATGGCGTTGTGGTGCCAACTGCAAGGTGTTGCGAAGGTACAACGATAAGGAGGAGGTAGCTCTACACCTGCTGATCAAAGTGAGGACTTGCCCAGATTAAAGATAAGAAGCGGATTACAAAGGGATTTGTTCTTCTCGATAGCAGTCTTTCGGACGAAAATTTTCGTGCGTAAATAACGAAATCCTTTGGGGTAGGTAATCGCTTTGATATTTTTAACGATCGTGGCCAGTCCTTCCACTTTCATATTTTCGTCTTGGGCTGTTTTGCTTTTAATTTTGATTCCAGCGTGTCATGGCTTGGCACTCGCTTGACTACCATATGCAGATCGGCTTTAAGTAAACTCATGGCCTTTGTTTGAATATTTAAAATAGGATATTGTTCGGTGCTGGTGTAGCAGTCTTGTGCGTTTTGTTCATTACAAGGGTAGCCTAGTACACTTTTGAACTGATCTGGTGAAGAAATAGTTTTGAACTGATCTGCTCAAAAAAGAGCACACCCTTTCAGTATATACTGTAGTTTCTTCATTTTCTTGCAGTTGACATTTAGGTAATCCTTGAAGAATGGTTGAGTAGTAGTTTCAGTTTAACGACACTGTGATTACAAAGATCTGGGCGTCGCCGTCCTCCATCCAGGCTTGGGACTGGCACTGCCGGAATGGTTAATTACTGTCACTCCACTTATAAACAATATGGCCACTCCAGACTGCAAGAGAAATTAGAGCACTACAAGCAAACGAAAGTACATTTTTGTAAGTTGCCAAACTGAATTTTCACAGCCCAGCATTGAAGTTTTCCTGCGTGCAGTCCATCTTTCTGCAATAAGCAGCCGTGTAACTTGTGACTTGAGCTGCCTGGCCTTTCCATGCCTATTTCTGTAAGCGCTTGGATACCAGTCTTAGCATGGACGAGTCAGAAACACCAGGGAAAGAGAGAAAAAGCTTAAAAAACACATACTAGGTCACTTAGAAGTTTGAATTTATTTAATTTATCGAACAAAATCCACATGTGACCAACTAATTGATCAAAATGGCACTGTAGAAAAACATGTGGCCATCGTTGCGTGTTACTGCACTGTTACATGTGCATGATGGGCCCCTTACTTGCATCTCCAACCATTTCAAAGCAGTCTCTTAGCCAGATAGTGCAGTGTTCATTGGAACATTGTCCACTTAACCATCCTCCTTCAGTTATATTGCATATCTCTAGAGGTTTAAAGTCTAGCAATGGTCCGTAGAGCCTTATACAGAGCATGTAAAATGTTCGTAATTTTCATGTTAATCTGTTGAAGGAGATATGAGTTGTTTTCAAGTTGCATCTTACCTCAGTTTCTAAATTACCAGAAATTAGTATTCATTGCCAGACTTAATATTGCTGTGTCATGCTCAGAATGTATTGGGAGAGGCATTAACCTGTCCAGCGGCTCTTATTTGCTTACGACTATCGGCGTTGTAGTTTTCATCGGTGTGGATATCAGAAGCACATTAAGTTTTAAACTAGGTTACTGGCAACCAATGCGAGAGCCTTTATCAGCTCTTACCACCTCTTCATTAGGAGTGGTACTCCACTGCAAGAAAGGACACCATTGTTAAACTGAAAACTGTAAAAGTAGTTTGGCGAATCAATGCATCTTTAGCAATATATAATTGTTCATGTCTGTCTAAATTATTATGTAATAATTCTATGGAGTGTGCTTGTCGTATGCAAATAAAGGTTTTTCTTGCTTACTTACTTACTTATCTACTTATTTACTTACTCACTTGTATTCTTTAATGGCTAATGATGACATTTAAATGATGATTTATAATTGGCCTTTAGTAGCTGCTTAGTTTAGGAGCTTAATGGCAAGATTTCTTGTTTACTGCCTCAGTGTCTGGTGTTTTGAAACATGTTGTTTGTGTTAGATTGGCCACTTTGGTCTAGTCTTGCAGTCCCAAAGTACAAGCTGTAGCTGTTGATTAATTATCTGTTACTGCTAATGTAATCAATCCAAAGGATCTTTTGACCCTGCGGAGCCAAACTTCTGACAAAGCTTTGCAACGTATTAAAAACATGTACTATGTACAAGTATGCCTATATGCGTGGATACATGTATACAGGCGTCCGTGATATATGTATGTATAAAATCCACACATGCACACACATTTGCTTTTCCTTGTCGTAACTTGTGTTATTCGGATGTGGGATAATTATTATGTCCTACTTGGTTACATGATCGTATGCAAATGAACTATAATAAAATGTGCAGTACACGCTTGAAAAAGTGTTTGACACATAGCACATTGCCATTTCATTTAATCAATGCAGTTTCAAGTTGAACTGAGGCAGTTTCTGTATACAGTAAAACTTTATTCTGCTGTATTTTGAATGAATTTTATGGCTTAAAATTGTCAGTAATTTGATCCTGTTTTTGGGTGTCACTTGCATGGTCTGCAGCTACAGGGACGTAGTAGCTGACTAGTTAGAGCTTTGGAACACAGAGAGTACGGTACGGTTCACGTCTCCTCTGAGGTAGTTACTGTGTAGGGACCTTGAGCAAGTCCTTCACTCACGATTGCTCACTGCCATCAGTTGATGCTTAGTTATTAGATAGTGGTGCTTAATTTATGCATAATGTTCAGTAATAATAATAATACAGCTAAATGCTTTAAGAGCCTTTGTCCAGTCAATTTAGCTAGCACAAAGTGTGCAAATGCTTGCACGAGGACTCAAATACTAGTCTTTTAGGATGCAATACCTTTGAGACAGAAGCTTATTATCTGGCCTTATAACTTTTTACTTTCTAGAGCTCGAGTTTCTTGTTATCAGGTGATAGATAGTCCATTTTAAAATCCAAGTTGTGTTTACAAATTAATAAACTATAAAGCATCACTAAATTATGGAGGCATTGACAGTAATATGATTTGGGACTTGTTAGATAATGTTTATTGGCTTTAGGCCCCTAAATACTTTGTTTTCGTAAATAACTTTGAAATGAAAACTGATGAGAAATAGTGAATAAATGATGTGAGATTTACATGCCAGAGGTCAATAATTAAACCAGAAACACGGTCACTCGGTCAGTCACTAAGGGGAGTGGAGATGTGCAGCGAAAGGGAGGAAGTTAAGCGACTGATGGGTTCACGAAATAAACAGTTTACGGTATAGTTTATGGCATAATTCAGTGTTATTGGGACAAACATATCGTGTATCCGTCTGCCTCAGTGGGAGGTGCTACTCCAGTTCCCTCATGCCATATTTTTTCACTCACTAAAACATTAACAGTCCTCACAGTGGGGTGTCAATTCCCCCACCCCCACGATAGCAGCTACTTCTACGGCATACATTTTAGATGCTCCTGTCACTGGATAATATCTTTTTAATGTGTCAATGAGTTAAGATGTATGGTATTTAACTTATACCACATTTGGCTTTGCAAACTGTCACATAGTAAGAATCCATTTAGGCTGATTGTCTGTTACATATTGAGCTGTGGTTAGTGTCTGTGTTGGTCTTTACACTCAAGCTCTGCCGTGATCTTGATGTGCCATGACCTTGATATGCCGTGACCTTGATGTGCCATGACCTTGATGCGTTGATTCATGTGCACCAAGGTTAACTGTGGCAGTGTCTTATTTTGAACTAATTTTTCTGGTAATGATCAACCGCAGTCTCTTTTAAATGCTCTGGCTTAACTTGTTGATGGTATACCTTAGTTTGGGCATACATGCAGTTCATGTGGGGGTCTATGAACTGTAGTGGTTACCAATGCAAAATATATTATGTTTACAGCCTTAATGGTTTGCTATTGTGCACCATCTCATCACAGGGATCTATACCCTTTGGTCTTATCCATTTCTGGCATCAGACTTCTTCACTCTCATGAGCAGTGACCTGGTTGTCCAATTTTCCCTATGGTCAGCCCATCTGGTGGAGTATATTTGCCTAGCAACCAGCAGCTCGAACTCGAACTCGAGGCCTTCATCTGTCTGTTTTCTCTAAGTGCTTTACAACTGTTCTGTTGAAACGTGCTTTTGTGTTGTCAGGTCGGTAGCACTTCTGTGCAGTTTCTCTTAAAGTGGTGCTATA
The DNA here is from genome assembly GCA_963556255.1 of Allolobophora icterica. Classification (NCBI taxonomy): domain Eukaryota; kingdom Metazoa; phylum Annelida; class Clitellata; order Crassiclitellata; family Lumbricidae; genus Allolobophora; species Allolobophora icterica. Next base: position 36,508,923 of record OY744614.1, on the reverse strand, counting down.
TAAATTTATGATTACAATATTATTGCAATTCTGTCAGGTGTGAAGTGAACTATATAGCTTTGACTGCCTGTTGGTGGTTGATCATTGATTGTTGTGGATTGATCATTGATTGTTGTGGATTGATCATTGAAATGGATTGATCATTGATTGTCATGAATTGATCATTGATTGTTTTGGATGGATCATTAATTGTATTGGATTTGTCATTGATTGTTGTGGGTTGATCGTTGATTGTCATGGATTGATCATTGATTGTTGTGGATTGATTGTTTATTGTTTTGGATTTGATAATTGATTGTCATGCAGTGATGTTTGATTCTCTTCTACCAGATTTAAGTGTATGTAAAACTCGCAACATCCCCAGGTTTTTCGATTCCCAGTGGGATGTTTCAGCTGTGAAATAAATACGAAGAAGTCATTTCATAGGAATTTATGGGCTGAAAGTTGAAAAATTATGATTGATTTTCTCATTACCAGAAACAGGTCCCACGCACGACTAGCCTCAGGGCGAAGCAAGCCAAGGTGCATGACTAAGGCAAATAGTCTGCGCCCTGATCATTCTGGCACCCCGCGTGTCCGGTATGAAAGAATAAATAAAAACAACGCGGATGAATGAACGGCATTACATCATATTTAGCGGTAATTTTAGCACAGAAGACTAACGGAGTGTGGTCTTAATCATACGTTTTGTTGACAAGGCAGTTATAATTATTAGTCATCGCTTGTCATGGGAAATATTTACACGTCGAGTGCCTGAGAGTCAAACAACACTGGCACATTTAAGGATCCTAGTCTGGGAAGCGAGCGCTTACGCGAATTCTCGGAACCAAAGTTGAGAAGAATAAAGCAGAGGAAATTTTGGGGTGTATAATTTGAGACCATCAGTGTCAGAATAATGAATAAGTCCAATTATTCAAGTTTTTAAGTTCAGTGGACTTTTTGTGGATTTTTAGTCACATGTGTACTTAAGTCAATTCTTCCATAAGCTGGCTGTCTGTGTATCTGTCTGTCTGTGTGTGTGTCTGTCTGCCTGTCTGTCTGTCTGGCTCAATGCACTGAATCTCTGGATGTTGACCTGATTACGGCTTGGTGCATAGTGGGTTGATGCCGTGTGACTCTATAATTATTACTAATAACAATCATTGAGGCTTCAAATCTAAGAGCCAATTTGTAAGTTTACAAGACCTGTTGATAAATGCCATTTGACTTGAAAAAGCAACTGTATTCACAGGACTTCCTTGATTTTTTCATTTATGACCTCATTTGGTTTGTGTTAATTTAAAAACTGATGTCTTTGTTGTATTGTATTGTATTGTATTCGGACATTTATAAAGCGCTTCTAGCGGGCGGGCCATTCAGAAGCGCTCCCAGTGCGAGAGACCCCGAGAGAAGAAGCAAGTTTTAAGAAACTTAAAAGAGCTCTTTTTGACTCTTTGTTGTCCTTGTGGCGGTTGTTATTCGGGCTTCTGGTTAATTCCTCTGAGAATTTCAGGTGTTGTATCTGAGTAGGGCTCCAAGTCGAGCAATCCCTTTGACACGGTGGTAGTCCTTATAGAGTGATGGACTGTCAACCGAGAGGTCAGGAGTTCAAATCCATGTCAGGGCAAAAATATGTTTCAAGATATCGGCTTCCTCTGCGCCCCTAGCCAACTCAACTATGACCAGTACACTGACCGGTGGGAGGATCAGACAGTGAGGGAAATGACTGGCCACCCGTTATCATATATATATATATATATATATATATATATGCTGAGGCTAGAAAAGTGGAGTCCATAACACTTAGTACCTATGGCTGCCTCAGGGCTAGCCTAATGGACTGCTGTTTTTCTTCTTCTTTTAATGCGGCTAAAGGATATGTTTATGTTTGAGATCTTAGAGTCATTGGTCAAAGCCAAGGTTGTGGTCAGGCCCATACTGTATGGCATGCACTCGATTCTTGAGCATTTCCTCTGTGTCACGGCTGCACTTGTGGCACTGGTATAGTGACAGTTTCTCAGTCGTAGGTAATAGAAGGTGCAGGGTGACCTAGTAAGTTCTGTGCACTCAGCCTAGGCTGTTTGTTTTTGCCACGCTCGAATCTGCTCCCTTGTGTGAGGGGGTTGTTTAAACTGTAGGAGTACTAATTTGGAGTGCGTAGAAGCAACTGACGTAATTGCAGAAATCCCACTTAGTGTTCGAAATGCGTTTGATTTCTGCCAATGCTTGGGTGGTTCCCAAAATCCCCAATTGGCCAGATCCAATTAACTAACTATTCATGGTCATATTTTACCAAAGAGAAGGCCACCCACGTAGTTGATTGCAGAGTCTATTCCTTTATTATGGTAGACAATTAGCCTTATCTAAATGAGCCAGTTATTAAGAAGTCGGTAAGAATAATTCTGTTTACTGGTATGTCTCCTCTGAAGTTCGTCATCCAGAAAACTCGAGGTTTGTTGCAGAAATTCAGTTTTTAACTAAGATTTAGTCACAGTTTAAAGTCTAAGACTTTGGACACAAACAATTGGGGTGTCTCTGCTGTATGTTGTTCGAATTTACCCTCAGATGGTGAAGGTAGGTTGACGCTAATTCTAGGTATGTAGACGCATCCAAATCTCCAGGAATTTTTCTTTGAATTTAATTCAGACCAATCTGAATGTGCCATTCCTGCATGTTTGTGTTTATGTATCCTTGTGTATGTGCGTTTGACGAGAATTTTGAGGCTGTGATGACCCTCGTGACCCCAAGCCCTCATGACCCCCAATTCCTTCTGCAGTTAGTCACGAGTGGGGGAGGCGAGGGTCATACTAAAACCCCTACAGGGTGTAAATGTTTTAATATGGAACTCAATTGCTCTCCCTGCAACATGGAGAGTAGGAGTTAGAGCCTGCTGTGAGACGTTTACTGTGTTGGGACTTGGGACCTTGAGCAAGTCCTTCACTCACGGTTGCTCAGCACTGTCATCGATTATTGCTTGGTCATTAGATACTGACGCTTAATACATCCACAAACATACTGGTGTATGCTAAAAAGGATGATATTTATGCATGCATAAAATGTGGGACACATCAGCTGACTGGTTAGAGCATTCACCATGTAACGCCGTGAGTACAGGTTTGAGTATCCGCTGACACAGTTACTGTGTAGAGACGTTGAGCAAGTCCTTCAATCACTATTTCTCAGCGCCATCGATTGATGCTAGGTCATTAGATAGTGGCACTTAATAAATGTGCAATAATAATAACAATGCTAATGCTGTGCTCACAGTGAATATGAAATATTTCGTAGTAAATGTCACATGGAAACCATCATAAAAGTTAAAGCCGTGATGCAAATAGCTGACCGGTCGTTTGTGTGGCAGCTGGCGTGAGTGAGATCAGCCATAGACAGGAATTTATTATAGGCAGTGGGTAGTTATTACCCACTTTTGCTTCAACAGGTTTTTCAATACCTGTGTCATTCCTTTCAGCAGCAATTCAGTCATGTTCGGCTGTAAATGAATGTTAAGTGCTCTGTCAATATTATGATGTCATCTTCTTTCTGTCCGTGGGCTCATCACCCGTTAGTATCACTCACTGGCTGTGGTATGTGTGACAGCATGCAACCGATTTCTGTCCCCTTTTTGTTTACGGCCGTTAGTATCTGCACCCTACCGACCAACCCTCCTCCTTTTCTCCGGCACGAGTAACCCTGTGGTGGAGGTTTGATGATGTCATAGCTGTAGGGCTGCCAACCGTTCAGGATTCGCCTCCAGGGACAATCCCGGAATCGTCCCTGTGTGTCCATCCCGTGTCCCAGAATGATCCCAAATTGTCCCGAAACTTAGTGTAAAATATCCACCTCACCAAGTGTTCTTGTTTTCTCACACTAAACTCGGACAGCCGGCCGTAAGCAAGTTTTACAGAGTGGCCATTAGTTATTCTCTATGCCTGCTATGAAATGGCACGGCTACAACACTGTTGGCGTTTGTAGCGTGAGTCTAATCTTTTAACGGATTGTTTAACCCGCTGTTAGCAACTATCCCCGCTGTGCCACAGTCTGCAATAGTGAATAATGACATCGTGTTCTCGTCTTGTGATGATTTGGCTGTAATTTTTAACGACTATTTGCAGTAGACTGTAGATCCAACAGTAGGCCGACCAAACATTCGTTACGTACAGTGATGTGGACAGGGTAAATTGGTAACGGCATATCGAGTGACTGTAGGCCTACGGGCATGCCGTATTGGCAAAATCAAAGGTTGGCAGCCCAGCATAGTTAACTTTAAACTATGAGCCGAAGCTTGTGCATGCGTTTTTGCTGTCCCGAGTTTTCTGTGAAATAGAACACCTAGTGTTTGTGAGAAACAGCTTTGAAACCTCGAGTAAAAGAAATGAGGTTGAGAGGAGTTTGGATAAGTTATTATAAAGCATGTGGGTAGTAAAGCATGTGGGTAGTGTAGGGTAAGAGCACATTTCTTCATGGAGTGGCAGTGGGGTTGCAAAGCATTTTTCACCCGAATGAGTGTGTGAAAGTGTCACTGAGTGTAATTGTGAGTGATTAATTGTGAGAGTGAGTGAGTGATTATGACTAAGTGCTTGTGTGAGAGTGATTTAGTGAGCAAGAGAGTGAATGAGTTAAGTGTGAGTGAGAGTGAGTAGCCTAGGTGTAAGAATGTTTTCTGATGTACAAACAAGACAATCCAGCAAGAGGATTACGTTTACTTAAATGTAAAATGTAAGGTACATTCTTGATATGACATTATTATTAATATTAATATTGATATAATCTATTATAATTATAATCATAGGATGTATAATATACACAGCAAATGTGCCAGTAGTAAATACGAGTGATCATATAGTAATCAGATGATCTGTGCAACCTTATGTAGTTGACCTGTAAGTGTTGTCGTCTAACTGTGAGTGTCGGCTATAGACAGAGACTTGGCAAGTGTGGTTAGAGTCAGATGGACAGAGACAGACGCAGATGAACACAGACAGACAGACAGAGACAGTGAGCGCTTTGTGGAGAAAGGAGGGAGACACCTTGGGGCTGACGATGAGTGGGCCATTGAATCTGCCCTGCTATTACGAGTGGGGGGGGGGGTGGGATATTGCAGATGAGAAATGGCCTGGGATCTTCTGACTCATTCATCAGGTATGAATGTTATCTGGACTCGGCCAGTGGGGCGACCTCAGGTGAAAGAAGACTGGATTGCCCAGTCGCTCAGGTACAAGTTTCATGTCTTCATCCCCTCCCCAGTTTAGTAATGGGTTCTTTGAAATGATTAGCATTGCTTAATTGCCTTACATAATTCAGGTCGTTAGCGATCCATCGACTTAAAATTAGGTGTTCAGTTAGTTATGCGGTGAATAGGTTAATTATTCGAAGATAATTAGAAGTTTAATCGTAATCCTAATTTCGAAATTGCTGAAACGCTGCCTACAAGCCAAGAGCAGGGCACCAGCTTATTCACGAGTTCTGAGAGGTTGTCCAGGGATACCAAGTGGAGGTCCAAGTCCGGTTGCCAGGGAGAGAGGGAGGCAGAGGATCTCTTAAGGCGGATTCCCTCTGGGACAAGAAAGTTTGGAAGGCAGAGGATAAGATGGATCAGGATAAGAGTTAATAACAACAACAACAATAATAATAGCAATAACTGTAGCAATAATTATAATTGTAGGAATAATATTACTTGTAATTGATTAATGAATCTTAAAGCTGCTGTAAGCAAACAGTTCTCAGTTAGCTGAGGCCTGTTGCATTGATAGGAGTGTAGTTAGTGCGCTGTTAGTTAATAACTGGTCTCGATTTGACCCTTGCAACATCAGAAGTAGATCAGAAAAAAATCAAGTTTTCCTTGTTGATGTTGATTATAGCTTAATCATTTTCCACTTGTAAGCATCTGTGTGGTTCCAGTGCCCGGATAAGGGCAGAAACTGAATTTCAGACAATTGTTCGGTTCCTTTGCGTCTCCTGCAGCTGAGATTAAATAACAATTTGCCCTGCAATAAATGTCATGATTATCTGATTATTAATACTGCATTTATTGGGTGAGCCCAGTTTCATTGCGAGCAAGAGGAGTAATTGGGTTCCAATCTTCCCCTATTCCATCCATTTCGTACCAATTTTCTACTTTTCTGTATCCTGGATTTGCTGGGTTTTATTGTTTAGGAGAAGCTGGAATGATGCATTGCCATTAAGAACTGACAATAAACACACGTATTATTCTGCTGTAAAGTTTGTTCGTTGCTATGTACATTTATACAGTACCTCTTGGACATCTGCTATTATTATTATTATTTTATTTTTATTGTTATTACTGTTATTATTATTATCATTAGGGATTGATAAAGTACCACTAGCTAAATACAAGCATCAATTGATGGCCTTGAGCTGTTGTGAGGGAAGGACTTGTTCAAGGTCCCTACACAGTGACCCTCTGAGGGGAGGCTTGAACCCATACTCTGGTAACAACCAGGCGAGTGCTCTACCAGTCAGCTAGCATGTCCCACAAAACCGTCTTGTTGGCTGTCAGAAGTATTATCGTCAGTGTCTATACATCAGCCTAAATTATTGCCAAGTTTTACAGCGTTATATGACAGCATGTTATATTAGAATTTGAATAGCACCTTTTAATATTCATAAGCATCTTACAGTGTGGCTGTAGTTTCGAATGTTTAACAACATCTTATGGCTAGGATCTCACCTTACTGTTTCGGTTGTATTATTAATGTCGTTAGAAGTAGGTGTGCATATGCTTTTGAGCTTGAGTACTGAGCAGTTTCCGATACTTGAGACCTTGATCACAGCTGTCTATGTCCTGTGCTTCTCTTTGTGATGTGTGCGGAGTTTCAAGGCCGGCCTGAGGTTTGTATACTGAAAGGCAACAGGGAAATTGATTTATGCCTTCTTTACAGCTTCTGAAGGGGTGCAGGGTTTTGACTCAAGGGCTCTCTGATTGTCCTGCCCTGCTTGGTCCTTGATTCATGGTCAGGGCTGCATTTTGAAAAAAAAACCATTATCAGGCGTTTTGCTCAATAAGGTCAGGTCATGAACTTCTGTATATTAGAGGTTAATATTTAGGAGTCGGTGTGAGGATTTTAGAAAAAGACGGGCAGGGTAGACTTTGCTGAGTTTGATCCATGTGGAGTTGAATATTTTATCCATATTTTGCAAATTTGCAAACTGAGACAATTCAAAAATGCAACAGAAAGCTTAAACTCCTTAAAGTGATGACATCACCAAATTTATTAGTATATACAATTCATAATTATGGTCAGTACACCATGGAAATATCTTCTCTTTTGTCAGAGACTCGAAGTCAGATAATGTGAAATCATGCTAGCACAACTGAGGGAGTTGGAAACGACCCCCAGTCCCCCAACAATTCTCACCCTCATAGGAGTCCATGGTCAGTTATATCTTTTGGTCCAGTAGGAAGGCACTAAGGTCAAGTGAGACCAAATACACTGAACGCTGCTTACAAGTTGCTGTGTCCTTCATTCTAACATGAATTCTGATAATATGATGTCGGAAACGTGACTGTATGTTGAAAACCGACTTTGTTGCCTTGTTTTAACACAGTAGTTGATATGGTTCTTAAAACAATATTTATGTGAAAGTTTCTTTGTACAATTTCTAGTTCTAAACTTATTTCAGGTCATGAATTTTTAAATGCGAATTGCTGATATTCACTTAGACTGTTTTCGTGTACTGTGTGTAGGAATAAAAATCTCTGAGTGGAACTCTGCATTTTAGAGTGTGCTGAGCCGCTTTTAGAGGAAATTTATAAATCCATTTAGTTTTTATCTGCACTGTGGCTTATTAAAATGATAGTCTGTGTTGAATTCTTGAAAGTCTTGAAGTGTAAGTCATGGGTAAGTAGTCTGTTGCAATTGAGGACAAATGATAGTCTAGAACAACAAGGGTGTTTCTAATACAATGATATCCTGTTTCAGTCTGTTGCCATTACTCAGAGCTATCTCTTTTAACATTTCGTTTGGCAACAGCCATTTTGGGTAATGTATGTATGTATGCACGTACGTATGTGTGTAATGTATGTTTGAATGTGTGTAATGTTTGTATGTGTGTAATGTGTATGTTTGTGTGTGTGTTTGTGTGTGTGTATGTATGTATGTATGTGTGTAATGTATGTTTGAATGTGTGTAATGTATGTATGTATGTGTGTGTGTAATGTGTGTTTGAATGTGTGTAATGTATGTATGTGTGTATGTATGTGTGTAATGTATGTATGTATGTATGTATGTGTGTAATGTATGTGTGTAATGTATGTGTGTATGTATGTATGTATGTGTGTAATGTATGTGTGTAATGTATGTGTGTGTGTATGTGTGTATGTAAGTAGATGGACACTTACTCTGGCGCCTGGTAAGTGTCTCACAAGAGTCATGAGTGTGTTATCTCCTGCAATGACAGATAAATAACAATCTCCAGCAGCTGAGTGCTGTTAACATGATGTCGTCTGTTCAATGTATTGTTGGATCTTCCTTTGTTTCTCTTTCCTTCCAACCTTGCATGTTGCGCATTGTGTGGAATTAGTGCAGCTGACCTTCTGTTCAAAATTCCAAATGACGAAGCCATGGAAATATCTGCAGAACGACTTTATCCAGTGGAGTTGTTTGCATATCCGAGGCATGACGTGTTTCTAATTTTTTAGTTTTGCAGCTGTTCATAGCCAGCTCATTTCTGTAGGGCAAACTCATTCTGTACTTAACTGGGATTAAGACATTCTTAGAGCTTTAACGCTGGCAAAATACGGGCCATTTTTAGTTATCTGTTGGAAATTTGAGCTTCCAAAAGGACTGGAGGCCACTTGTATACGAGCTTATGATGTCAATAGATCATAAGAAAGTGATAATATCTTATAGCATTAGATGTTGTAAGTGCTCTGACATGTTACTGTTGATCTGCTTTGAGTTTCATACTTGAGGTTGGGTTGAAGGCGGAGAATGCAGTGAGTAACTGTCAATCTGGTGTTCATATAAAGAAGACAACACTACTCATACAAGATTCAAGGAAATGGTGCTAAGGAAGAAAGAGCAGGAGTGTGATGTGTTAACAGTTTTAACTGTCAACTCTAGTTGGGAATCTACTAGATTCTGGGCTTTGTATTTGCTAAGGAGTCTTCTAGTGAACCTGAGACTCATACATTAATAACTGGTCTATAGAATTAGACAGGGCAGAAATTTGGTTTGAGATAACTCGGCTATAATGAGTACACTGACCGTGCACTGTCGGTGGGAAGCTGAGATGGCGAGGCAGGGGACTGGCCACCCGCCCTCGTAAGCCGAGGCTAAGAAAATGAAGTTGCTGACATTTCATACCCATGGTTGGCGCATGGCTGGCGTAATGGACTGCTCTTCTATAGAATTATAGATTTACAACTTGGTTTTGGTGTGCCATTGGTTGATGTGTTGTGCAGTAGACACCAATATGATAGAAGCTACTACCTGATAATAATACATAACGCCTGTATAATGGATCAATAGATAGCTTAAGCATCTTGGGCCTGGCTAAGATAAGTATAACAAATGAAAGTGTTTAGTATGCATTGCTAAAGTAAGACTTGACCTCCCGATATGGTCTGAATTTGACAAGGAACTCGAGAGAATTGAGATTATCGTTGGCAAGTGATAGGCACTGTTTGTCTGAGAGAGCTCAAACTATCTTAACTGCCATGGGTGATTATTACGTTGACTCTGACCATGTAGTCGGTTGTGTTGCCTGGAATGTTATCAATGCTGACTTCTTTTGGATTGGTTTAATGGTTATTCATTTGAGGAATCTGTTAAAGGTGCTATATAAAGGTCTCTTAGTTCTAAGCACATTTGAATAGTGTGTGCTGTTCTATGTTGTTTTCAGTGCTTTTGACCTGTAAAGGCAGGATCTGCTGTGATAGCTGTTGAGCCAATTTCAAGAAAATAAAGATGGAAGCTGACGAGACGAATGAGGACTGGGTGTCCGTAAGTGAACTCATATATATATATATATATATATATATATATATATATATATATATATATATATATATATATATATATATATATATATATATATATATATATATATATATATATATATATCAACCCAAACATCTAACTGTAGTTAAAAATTAAGCAAATGAAAGAATGTATTGTACTTCTGAATGCCAACTACAAAGCATCATTATTCTTCATTGTTCAAATAAGTTGCAAGGTTCTGTAGTGACAATGAGAGCACAAGCTGTCTTAAGGGCATGTATTTTTTAAATTTATATTTTTGGTATTTTTATCCATTTATTAAATTTGTTACATTTACTTTGAGGATTTGTGATTATTTTGTGAATGGCATCACTAGAGATGAGTATTTAAATTTTTCTATCATAAAAATTTGTAGTAATATTGATGTCAGTTCATTTATTTTGAGTTTTAAATGTTCTTTTTCATCTTCAGAATCTCACGAACTGGAAGTCATTGAGGAAGTCGCAGTCATCATACCAGAGAGTTCAGGACTTGGATCCGCCGGAAGAAGAGTCTAAGAAACCACGAGCGAAAACGTACAAAGAAATGGTGGAAGAGAGGTAGAATAGCATGTGTTTCTAATACATGTTTTCTTTTATAATAACTAGTTAATTAATTGTGTAGATGCCGACCTCCAGGTACCCACTGACAGGCTGAAAGTCAATGTTCCCATATTTGGCTATGGTTTATAGAATAAATGACATTATTGTGCAGATGCACTGCAGTACTACTAATTGGAATATATATTTATATATAGGGGCCTATATATCAATCAATTGATATATATATATATATATGATATATATATATATATATATATTAGGGGTGTCCACACATACATGGGGAAAATTTTTTTTTCTCAGATTGGAATGCACATAGGCTCATTTTGTTCATTTTACAATATTATGTCATTTGCCAAAAAAAGTTAAGCAATAAAATAATTTTTAGAGGTTCCTCAATGAGGTCAAAGTTCTAGTAACCATATTTTTCGGACTATAGGCGCGGTTTCTTACATGATGGTCACAGGTAGTGTGTTATGTAAAGGTGATGAACTGATTAATGTGTTTAATATCTAACTACAGCTCTATCAGTCAATATATTATCCTTGGATCCTATCAGCTTTGTCAGGTATAGAACAAAGTACTCATCATTTACTTATCAAGTGTTGTAAAATCATAACAAACAGCAAAGGTTTTAATCTTTACTTTCAAAATAACTAAAACTACCATAATACCACAACAAACACCAAATTTGAAAGAAATTTATTCAAAACTTGTGCAGTGTGTTCATATTGTGTAAGCTAAGGCTACATGCCAGTTGTTGAATCTCTGGGAGGTTGCAACAGATGTTGTAGGCATGTGCTTTGATACAACGGCATCAAACACAGGGACAAAGAGTGGTGCAAGTACTCTGCTGGAGCAGTTGATGCAGAAAAATGTGTTGCACTTACCATGTCGACACCACATTCATGAAATCATCATCGGTGAAGTTTTTGCTGTATTGCTTGGCCATAGTCGTGGACCAAACATTGCTCTTTTTGAAAGATTTCAGCAGTTTTGGCCAAACATCAACCATGCAAACTACAAATCTTTGAATGACGCACGACTTGAGAATGTGTTGCTGCTTCAGCTTCGTGAAGAAGTGTGTTCATTCCTGCAAGCTTTCCTGTCAGACAGCACTGCATACTTACCACGAGAAGACTACAAAGAATTGATCGAGCTTACGCTTCTGATTTTGGACTGCCCGCTCACAACTCCCAAACATTACCACTTCCGGCTGCCAGGAGCTTATCACATGGCAAGGTGGATGGCTAAAGTTATTTATTGCCTGAAAATCTACCTCTTTCGTGATGAATTCAAGCTTACCACTAGTGAGCTGAAGAAACTTACAGAGGTTTGTATTTTTGCAACATATATCTACGTTCCTGCTTGGATCGCATGTCCAGTGGGTGCCGATGCTGCATTTAACGACCTGCTGCTGTTCCAAAGGATCAAACAGTACTCTGACATAAACAAGGTGGTGTCACAAGCTGCACTGATGAAGTTGCAAAACCATCTGTGGTACCTTGGACCTGAACTTGTGCCACTATCATTGTTTTCTGTGAAGGTTTCCAGTGAAGAGAAAAAGTTACTGGTTCAATCAATGATCCGCAGTGGAAGTGATTGGAGCGTACGTGGGATTAAAGCATCGTGCGAACAGCTGGAGAACAAGACATTGCATGAACTAGTAAATTCGTCTTCAACTGCTGCCTTGAAATCTCTTGGAATAGACATAGACACTTTGTCAGTCAATGATCCAGATGTCTGGAATGAGATACCATCGCTGACAACTGGCATAACAGTCATCAAGTCGCTGAAAGTTGTTAATGATTCAGCAGAGCGTTCAGTGCTTTAACCAATCAATCACAAAATCAGAGTAAGAAATGCAGAAGCTAATACAGGTTGTTGCAGTGCATATTTTAAGGAATTTTGACTACTGGGACAAAATGGAATTAATTTCCACAAGACTTTTTCTACGAATTCATCTCCTAAAAAAGTTGATGACCTTTTTTTAGTCATCGCTTTCTTTTTACTACTTTTCTCAGGTCTCTCAACCAATAATAAGGGGTCATTCAACAATAATGTTTCTCATTTTACTACTGGGACAAATCTTTAAATTCTTCCAACATTTGTCCCACTAGTTATACTTTACACATACATTGCCTGGGACAAATCAGCCTGACTACTGGGACAAATCCCAAGACTACTGGGACATTTGTCCCACTAGTTATACAGTTAAAATATGCCCTGGGTTGTTGAGGACAACAGGAAGAGAATACCAGATGCTCGCAAGAACACGCTAAAGTCTTACAGTCTTCGCTAGCTTAATTATAAAATTTCACAGCATCCATGGACTCGACTAGATTTGGGAACAGTGAGACTCTACATTACTTATTAGTTTTATAACACTTGTACTGTACTTGCATATGAATCCCCCTATGATTCAAACTATAATTTGATCCATGACACTTTTATTTCAAGCTTTGTTTGTTCACAGCTGCTATTAAACTGCATTTGCGAGGCTTTTTACGTATACTGAAACTTCAGCCTCATTGAGGAACCCCCAAATATTGACATAGAGACCTGAAATTTTGCATGAAATTTTATTTCTATAAAATTAACAATATTGGAGGGTGTGCAAATTGAAATTCGAAAAAAATTTTTTTTGGACACCCCTAATATATATATTGTGTTCATCCTAGGCCTAAGTACTGTTGAAAAGTGATAAGGTTCGAGCGAATGAAGCATGTCGATCAGTTTCAGTTGGGGAACAGATCTTTAACACAAAATGTAGCCATGGAATTTAAGGTGGTGGAGAAGACTCTGTTAGAAATGCAACAGTCTCCAACCTATGTTTTACAATGTCATTCTGGTGTTGACGCTGTTTACTTGCGTGCAGAGTTTAATGGGAATTTAGATAAGTTCAATTCGGAATGGTTCTAACTCTGAGAAACAGGCTCCAGAACTCCTCTTAGTTAACATTTATTGGCTGATAATGGGAATTTAACTGCACAGAATGGCTGCAAAGAATGTTAACATCACATGCACGTTAAAATTTCAACATCTGTTATTTTATGCTTCTGACTACCATTCTCACACTTTCTGTTCTGTCTCTGTTTAAAAGGCAGAGAAGGAAAAGCAGCCGTGGACAAAATTCAGTTGACTACTTAGACGAAGATGACATCGACTGGTCATCTATTGCTCAAGGAGAATCAATGGATGACTCGAATCAAGATACGGTTCTGTCAAACAGAGTTCCACTGTCCAGTGCTAACCCCCCAAGTTTCAAAGACGATGAAGTTGTTGGACAGAGTTTGCGTTATGATTCTGAAAAGACAGAAACAATTAAAAAGGTTAGGAAATTTTATGATCTCTAAACTAAAAAGGTGAATGAATAAATTATGCTGTCTAAACTACTACTACTACTACATGCAGTACACTAGAATTATTTTTAATTGGTTGTTCTAAAATTTTGTTTATTGCAATGTTAATAGTGCAATAAATATTGTGTAAAGTTTGATCATTTAAAATTATTTAATTAATGCATTTTAGTCTCATTTGAATTATGCAATTCATTGTAGTTTTTTAACAGATACTTTAAATTATAGCATTAAGCAGACGAAATATTTAGGATTGTCTTAAGTGTTTATGAGAGTTGGGACCAAACAAGGTCTTTGTAACTGTTTCATATTGGAAGTTGCACTGTAAAAGTACCAAAACTAGAATGATTGTAATTATTGTTATTTTTTTTTAATGCCCGAGGTAAAAAGAATACCTCAGGCTCTTAGAAACTATCCCTTAGTACGTCCCCAAAGTGGAGTTATTATTATTGTATTATTGGAGTTATTATTATTGTTATTATTAAATTATTATATTGCATTTATTATGCACACAAGGTCAGTTAATCGAAATTGGAGGTGCAAAAGAATTGTGATTGAAGGATTTTCACAAGGTCCCTACAGAGTAACCATCTCCAGAGAGTCTTGAAGCCGCACTCCCTGCATTTCAAGCCAAGCACTCTAACCACTCAGTTGCCATTCCCCACAATAAAATATATTGAAACAAATATGATGATGTTATTCATATGGCAACTGTAAGTCTACTGCTTTGCTTTCTTTTAGGAGACTAAGTTACAGACCAATGATGAACATCCACCAGCTTCCAACAACCATTTGCCAAAGTCTAATGAAAAAGTGCCAAATGATCAGCAAAAGACCAAAATAGACACAAATTATGACATCAGCGCCTTAAGAGACCCCAAGAAATCGACCAATTTTTCCTCACATCGTGACAGATTTGAGACCGGCCCAACGACAAATCCAGCATCAGCAGGGAAATCGGTGGGCGACGTCAAAGCTCGAGCGAGTGGCGGCGCAAATTTTTCAGACAAAATGAAGATGTTTAATAAACCGACGGAGCCAACCCAAACGATACAGGGCCAGAAAAACAGCCTTGACCAGAAGAGGTCATCTGGAAAAGAAAATGTTGTTGAGAAAAATTCTGCTAATGTAAGCTTTGCTTTTCGTTACTATATACTGGTACCCCATTTACAGTGTGCAACGACTTTATGGTTAATTTTAGAAAACAATATGTCTAACTGGTTTTGAATTCTCTATGCTATGATGATAATATTATATCTAACTGGTTTTGAATTCTCTATGCTATGATGATAATATTATACAATGAATGTTTTACTTGGACTCTCGTTCTCTGCATGCTGTCTGTGTTACTGCAATTCCAAATACCACTTGTCTTAGCCATATGCTTTTCCAAGCCTGCTTCTGTGGTTTGTGAACAAATGCTCAACCAGTGAATGCTGTGTGGGTAATCTAAATTGTCTGACTTGCCTTTCTGGGTAATAAAGTTTTATTGCTTTGGGAAGTTACAAATATGTCCATATACAAATATACAATGGCTGGCTGGAGAAATATGCATGCTCCTGCTCGGGTTGAGCTGGTTGTTCCTTTGCATGCATCTCAACAATGCAGCATCACATTCTCTGTGTTTGGCCATCCAGCTGGAATAGACTTGTTTGCATCTGCGCATTGTCATAGTTGGGGATTCTGCATGTACTTTCTACAGACACTTGAGCAACTGTTCATTTTTACCCTGGGGCTAGGGTGGGATCACCTCTGAGTAGTTATCTTTGAGAGGCGCTATATAAATGCTCCAAATAAATTACTACGTTGTACGGCTCTGTAGCGCACTGCCAGTTGGAAGTGACATACTATAATCTGAATCAAGGAAGCTTAGGTGCGTGGCTGATGTCCGTAATATTCATCTACCATGCCACCAAATTCGAGTCAAGTTTCGTAAAGTGTTTCTTTTGAAATTGTTCCTCACTGTTTATATTGTATATATATATTTTTCTTTTAGTTTTCACGTGGTATTTCATGCACTCGTTTTTATTAAATTTATTTGTATGCAGATGTTCTTTGAGAAGATCATTCGCATTAACCAGCGGCCAAATCATGAGAAGGGTTTTGGTTTCACCATTTCTGGAGGACGTGAACATAACGCACCCGTTGTAGTTGATAAAGTAGTTAGAGGTGAGTAACTAGGCTGAACTGATGAAATGCTGATCATATTAAGATATGTGATTTGCATTAATTGAACTCTTAATCGAAGAATCTCTGGTGCTCAGAGACTGTTTCTCGTTGCTTACCCACCATGACCACACTTCCGGTTTGTCTGATGTAACGTAATGGGCTTTGACCAGGCTTCTCTTCCTGATTATGATATTTGACTTATTTGTCTTGAAGTGGTCATCGATTGATGCCTTGTGCATTGTGATGACAGTGCTACAAGACTCAATAGAATAGACTGTTTCAGAGATTTTCATACGGCTTTCTCCTCTCTTGATTTTGTCGTATAGTATGTCCTTTATGCAGTGAAACAGGCATGTTCAATTTAAATTTGTGACAAAGATTCGATTTGATCATGGCATTAATTTGTGCAAAAACTTTATTTGATCATAGCATAAAATTGTGGCAAAAATTTGAGTTGATCATAGCATAGATTTGTGGCAGAGATTTGATTTGATCATAGCATAAATTTGTGGCAAAGATTTGATTTGATCATAGCATGTAAGGACTGAGCATGCAGAGCTAATAAGTACAATTTCAAAGTGTTATTTTGTCTTGTCTTGTCTTGAACCATCCTCGATCCTAGTATTGGCTGCACCACAGATAATTTTTGTTCTTTCTCTCATCTCTCTCTACCTTCAGCTTGTGATCCTGCAACTGTGCCTTGGATAATCTTGGATAGTAATAATAAAGAAAAAGAGTTTACTAAAAGCGACCTGGGAAGGCAGTGAAGCTCGTTGTTAAAGTGTTCAGTTATTGGATTATTTTAGGTGGGAGTGCAGACATTTGTGAGTTGAAAGCAGGAGATGAGATCATTGCCATAAACGGAGCAGACGTCGCTCGACACTACAACGAATCCGTTCAGAATGTTCTTGCCCAGTCTGTTGCCACTGGAACAATCGAGCTCAAAGTAAAGCGTCTCAAAAGTAAGATGTTCTCTGCTATCGTATTTAGGTCACGTCTTTGTTAAAATGCAGTCTCTGCTAATTCTGTTAAGCATGGGAATTTTTCCCCTTTGCCACAAAGTACTATTGAAACATTTAGAGAATAAGATTTTCTTTTTAAAAAAATGTGACTGAAACTTCAGAGTATTAGCATCCTTTAAACATTCTGCAATGTAAGTATTATTTGCACATGTGTTAATTTGCTTTGGGATATTTTGTTGTAAGAGTCAAGCTGGTTGATATGAAACAATTGTATGCTTTGTCTCTGCCAAAATCTGTGGATTCGGCTATTGGTCGAGCGTGAAATTGAATCTTATGGTATTTGTTTCTCATCCCCATTGTTTGGAATTGTTAGTGGCTGGCTGAAGTCCCTGGTTTTCTTTTGGATTGTTCTATGTATTGATGGAAAACTAGACTTTGATTTGTCACTGAAATTTTCTACTAGCAGTAATGCTGTGAGTTACTGCTCTGTGTTGAATGGTTGTATGGATGAAGCTCTAAAAGGACAACACAGTGCAACAACCTGACAACGTTTCGTTGCAATTGTTTAGCTTCATAGGACGCAATTGAAACTAAGCATCAGATATAGCAATTAAAGTCTGATGCATAACCAATTATGACTTAATGTCATTAGGGACATTTATGAGATCATTGGGTACCCTCTAACCAAAAAATTTGCAGTCCTCAACAGTTTGCAAAATGAGAAATTTCCATTGTGACTAGATGGCTAGCTTTGTTGTACTTACTTATCTGAATAGTTGTCCCGGCTTTAAACTTTTTTTCATCTCTTAAAACAAAAGATATTGGCATATTTCTTAGCTATTGTAATGTTAATTAATAATGAACAAAGTTAGAAATAGTAAAGCTGTATTAAGTACTTTCATTTAATTAGGACTATTCTTAACAAAGCTGAGGTGATCTAGTCAGAGTAGATAGGAAAGAGACATTTAAATTGTTTATCATAAGTTCTGCTATTACTGTTTTTTTTCAAAGGCATTCCATGTTTAAATGTAATGAATTCCGGCAGTAGGCGTTTTATTGGAGCTTTGCCGAAGCCTTGCTGTAGTTTTTAATTGGTAATATTTTTCCCAGTGATGGATTCAAGAACCCCATAAACCCGAGATGTCTGGCAGTGTTGAGTCAGAAGGTGACTGTTATTTTGAGTCATAAGACCTGGTTTGCCTGAACATAGCAGAACGGAGATAAGAAAGATTATGCATTCTTGTATTGATGTTAAGTGGGCCATGCAATGTTTTTAGGTCATATGCTGTTATCTATCTTGCCAGTTGTACATGTACTTCAATCTGTGACTCCAGAAGGAGCATTTGAATCGAGTGGTTTGAGTTTCTAAGTCCAGTTTTTTCGCTTGCAACATATATTATTAATTAATAGTACTTACTGTTCACTAGCCATAAATACGACAATAAATAACAGTGCTGTTCAAATCTATATTCACGATTAGTTGTGTGAACAACCGTGTGCAGATGAGCTGGTTATTATTTAAGACCAAGAACATTCAGGCCAGCGAGAAGAACTGTTGAGAGATACTTAGCAGGCGCTGTTTAAATATTTTGCTACGTATTTTTAACGCCGTAAAACTTTACCTGTACTCAAGAGCCACATCCTCCTATTGATTGTGCCTCTTTCTCCTTATAACTGGTCTCCTTACAACTGGACTTGGGACCTCCTCATAGTATCTGTGGACACAACTCCTCTGGCATGACGTAGTGCTAATGCTTAAGCTGTTGCCCTGTGCTTAGCTTTCGAGCAGCACTTCAGAAACTTTTGAGATTACAATTATGATCTCAGTTGTCTTGCAAGAATTCAAGAATTTTTGAATAACCACGTTTACAGTTGTTACTGTTTATTCTACACATTTAGTAACTTTATGAAGTATTGAGCTTTAAGTAATGTAAGCTTTAAGAATGTTATTCTTATTTATTCTCTATGTAACAATGTTTTTCAGATCTAGAAGAAGAATTTGAGGAAGAAGTGTTTAGCGATGAAGAGTCGAAACCAGTCGCGGTCCAGAGAAAAGCTCATAATTTTTCTGGATCACAGGTGAAGCATCATTTTTGGAGCTCAATGAATTCTATGCCACTTACATCAAATTGTTGTAATTTTACCGTATTCTGACATTTCTAAAGCGCCTCTTCAAGAGAATGAATCAGTGACATGCGTTGGTCCTTGCTCGTTTGCATAATTCTCAAGTACGAGATACTCAGTGGACGACAGTTGCTTATTAATTTAGGTACCAGTACACACTTCCAATGTATGTGGTCTAGTGATTCAGATGCGAACCAACCCTTGGATATGACACGAAATCTGACCTTATGTGCCCATTGATTTTACTTTGACTGAGCGCCTGTGTTGAGACTGAGAACACAGCTAGTGCCTGTGACTTAGCTTTCTTTTAATGCATTAAATGCATTAAAAACTTTATGACAGTGATTATCTTAATGTGCAAAGTAAACTTTGCAGGTACTATGCACAGTATTAGTGATTGGAAAATGGGAAAAGAGAATAATTTCACTTAAATTTGATATCATAGAATATATGATGTGAATCATGTGATATGCTAATTTAAATTAATTGCTTATTAATTTAGGTACCAGTACACAATTAATTAATTAATATAATTAATTCTTTTGTTTATAGTCTTCGCTGTGGTCCTCTCCACCATCCTCTCCTCCTGCCTTGCCATCTGCCGCTGATACCTCTGATTTCCTCGATGATCTTCCACCTCCCCCACTTCCATCTGTCCCACCGCCACCACCCAACTGGAACACTTTTCCCGGGGAGGTTCCCCTGCCTTCATCAGAGGCCACCCCGGCAGTTAGTCTGGGTGGGTCTTTTGCTTTCGGTGCTACCACAAACCCCGAAAAGAAATCCGGATACGACCGTGCGAATGAACCGAGAGATGTGCTGCCAGACAAGAGCAGGGAGGACATGCTCAAGAAGAAATCACAGTTTCTCGGTATAAGATTCGAGGAATCCGAAGAATTAAAAGCGCTGAAAGGAGGTAGAGTTAAATTTTTAGTTGCAGACTCTGACAGACCGTGAAAAAGTTGTTAGAAAGTGTCTGAAAATGTCAGAGGTCTTCAGTGTACATCGTACATGTATACAAGAACCTCTCCAAGTGTAATAATTACATGTAACTGTAATATTAATTGCAAATTTGTATAGTGCAACTTGAACAGAGACTCGCCAAAGGCGCTCCAATCCACAAAAGACATTTGACTGCAAAACTGATGAAAAATGATCAACCGTAGCGCAAACATACGATGGGTTCAAAACAGCAATTAGAATGTATACAGTATTTATTTTAGTTTGAGTTATTCATACGAATTATTTTTTCAACCGCTGGACATATATGGTGTGTTAGCGAATGCGTTACTTCTGTCCTTACTGACCTTGAACCAATGCTGACATAAATTGGCTAGAAATGGTATATATGCAGATGATAAAAACTTTAAAACATGAAGCAACTGAGATTATTCTATGTTACTTTCAAAGTACAGCAATAAGAAACAAAATAAAAAACGATGAAACAAGCAAGAAGCATGATGAAAACATTGCGTTAAAAGTAACTGATGCTGAAAGTATGAAAATGCAAATATAGTAATTATGAAATGATTATTGTAGCACGTGAAGCCATTTTGAAACGAGTTACATTTTATGTGTTTCTGACGTTTGCATTTTCAGACCAGGAAAAGAAGTTGAAACCTGAAAGAACAAATAAAGCAGAATTGACATCTTCATTTTCTGTTTCGGATTCATGGAATTCTTCACATCATCCTCTTCCTCATCCTGCACCCAACGACCTATCAACAAATAAAAAATCATCGTTTGGAAGTTTAATGGAAAACAACTCAACAAATGCATCTTCCTCTAGTGGTTTTACCATGCCTGGTGGTGGTGGTAGTGTTCAGGCAGAGTGGTCCAATTCAAAGCGACTAGAAATAGACAATAAACTGGATTTAGCTGCGGAGAAGGAAGCCCGTAATCGAGAACAGATGGAGCAGCAGAAGCTCAAGGAAAAAGAGGAACAGCTGAAACGGATGGAGGTAAGAAATGCAGATTGGTGTTATCTTCCCCAAACTATTAATTTAACACAACCTATTGATTAATGTGCTGTACATGAACTGCTATTTAGCACTAAATATTAACTTTTCAGCACTATCTCTTTTAGTGCACGGCCTGGTTTGCATGCTATTTGCTAAGGGACATCACCCGATAACTTAGCATTTACAAGTTCACACTGTACCATGCATGTGCTATGTGGATTGGTAATGTGAGCATGTTCACACAATTACATCAAAGTCATATACTTATTTGTCCACATTTCATATTCATTTTAAATAAGTTTCTCTTTACAAGTAACCATTATCATGCTTATTTGAGTGCAAACTGTTTTCCAGATTTAGTGTGCCGTACATAATACAAATATATATATATATATATATATATATATATATAGTGTGCAGTGCATCATACAAATATATATATATGTATATATATTATTTATATATATATGTGTGCATAACTGCATATAAAGTGTACTTGAAAATTGATTTCTAATTTGAATGTGTAATTTTACTGTTCTGCAGCAGCTTTTGATTGCTAACTACATAGTACTTACTGTTCTTTTTTATGACTAAATATTAACAAGGTATAAAATTGTTTTGAAATGTAGGAGAAAATTCGCCAGGATGCAGAGCAACTGGAGCGGGAAAAGCGAAGAATGGCCCAAGAAACAGAACAACAGCTGTCGCTGGAGCGAGAAAAGCTTCGACAGGAAACTGAACGTCAGCTGCAAATGGAACGGGAAAGATTGCTGAAGGAAAAGGAAAAACAGTTGCGTCTAGATCAGGAACGGTTGCAGCGTGAGAAAGAGGAGAAACTTCGGTTTCAGCACGAAGAACAGCTGAGGCTAGAGAAACAGCGCATGGAAAGGGATATGGGAGAGCAGCTACGTCTAGAACGAGAGAGGCTTATGCGCGAAAAGGACGAAATGCTGAAACGAGAGAGGGAATGTCTGCAGAGGGAGCAAGAACTACAGAGGGAACGGTCGCAGCTCGAGAAAGAGGAGAAGCTTCGGCAGCAGAACGAAGAACAGCTGAGGCGCGAGAAACAACGGTTGGAGAAGGAATCCGAGGAACAGCTACGTCTGGAACGAGAGAGGCTGATGCGCGAAAAGGATGAAGCGCTCAGGCGAGAGAAGGAACGGCTGCAGCGGGAGCAAGAGCGACAGAGGAAAGAGCTTCAGGAACAGTATCACTTGGAGCAGCAAAAGCAGCAGAGGTTGGAGCAAATGGAACAGCAGAAGCGGCTGAATTCTAACGCAAGCAACGAGCCTTTGAATCGAGCTGTCAGCGTAGGTTATGGTTACGAGCCAGATGCTCGAAAGCTGTCATCTGAGCCGAGCGATTCAGATGTTGCTCAGTACAGTATGAAGTACGGGGGCAAAACGTTTGCACGATTGGCTGCTCAGACCAGGTCGGATTCTTTAGGAGCAGCTGGTTCAAAGCCACTGGGAAAAGGAGAAGCTACTTTTCCCAGAGTAAGTTCACAGTTCGAGGCTGGGTCTAGTCATGAAAAAATGCAGAGACCCGCCAGTAAAAAATTAGACGCGGCTGACGTCAATGCAAACTTCCCTTCAGTTAGGTCTAATTTTGAGAACAGTAAGACGCCCAATGCACCATTGAAAGAAAAAGTGTCGGAACCTGCTCCATGGAGGCGCGAAAGTCAATTGCACCATGACATAAATAGGTATCAGGATGACGAGAGACAGGCTGGTTCGACAGAATTTCCCCAACCCCCTTCGTTGGCCCCGTGGCACGGTCGAACCGCTTCTTTGGGGGCACAGGTCGGAACGGAACGAACCGCAACTGTTGAGCCCCAGATAAGAGGCCAAACTTCATCGACTGAGCCAAGTTTTGAGTCGCAGTTTAGAGGTGGGGCATATTTGGACCCACAGTACGGACCACAAGTTGGAGAACGAACTACTTCGCTGGGGCCAAATGTAGGCGAACGAGCTACTTCTTTTGGACAACCCTCTGGTGGAAAGGCTTTACAGGGGCAGCAAGAGGCTCTGCCTTCGAGAAACCAATATACGTCCTCAGTCTACCCTCAGGCTGAAGAAAATAAAGCGCCACCGTTGGTAGGCGAACGAAGCACTTCTCTCGCACCACAGTCCAGAGAACACAGCTCTCGTTTGGGGCCACAGTTTGGAGAACAAAGAACGTTCGAAGGTCAGGTTGATCAGACAGCAAGGAGGCCATCAACTCGAGAACCAAGCGATCAGTCAGTGACGACTCCACTGGCAAACATCACGTATCTGTTGTACGGCGACGATCAAAAGAATGATCGACATAGCACAGCGCCAGAAAACTTCAGACCAGACGAAACTCCTCGGCCTGGAGGTTACAACAGCTATGTACAGGGATACAACAGGCCCAGTGGAGCACCAGTGCCACCAGCCGACAATGGCAGGATGTCTACTTCCAATGTTCAGCGTGATAAAGGCTTTCCTAGTTACTTTCCAGCAGGTTCAGCATTGCCAGTTCATCAGATCAACGAGTCCTCCGTTCCCCATAATGCCAACACCTTGCCGTATTCAAAAAAAGATGACAGTGCTCAGGCCAAAAATGCAAGACCCGGGGGTCCTAAACCCTTTGAGGTGTCCTGGAAGAATCAGTCTGGCGTAGGCGACCACTGGCTTGTGGAGGAAGCGGAACGCAAACGCATAGCGGAACAGACGGGACAGGAACGGTCCTGGAACTTTGGTCAAGAGCACCCTCATGACTTCCAGAAGCTTCCGCAGGAGCATGGTCCAGACAGTTCTGGTGTTTGGACACCTGTTAATCCCTACGCAAACAGGCCAAACGCGTACGAAACGTCTTCGCTGAGGTCGCCACGATCTGTTCCTGAACCAGTAAAACAGACATTGCTGAACCGAATAAACGTCGGAACATCTTCAAAGTCGCCAACGCAGCTTGGGCCACTCCCGTCGTACCCAAAAGATTACAGCCAGGGGCCACCGTCTCACTCGCGCAGTGTTTCGAATCCTGTCACTGATTCACGTCTGTATGGAAATGCGGGACCATCTGCCTATCTCCCTCCGTTTGGCTCCACCGCCGCTCCATCACACACGTCGTCTGGCGGGGCGGTGGATTCCCTCTTTGCCTACCATCAACAAGTAGCTCAGCCTGAGACAAACATGACATCTATGGCGAGCTTATCAAACTCTCAGGGAAGCCTGCATCTTGATGGCACCCCACAGTATTCTTCCATTTCGCAGCCGTACAAAGTTCAGGGGTCGTATGCAGGACCCACAAATGCCCCTCAGTCGTATTCTGCTGCGGGGATTGTGCCAAACGTACAAGCCCAGGGAGGTCAACCATACAGAATTTACACAACACAGGAACCAGGTGAATAAGCTTTATTATCTTTGTCTGTTTTTTTACCATTTTTAGCAGAAATAAGTGGTATGTAATATCTGATTTATAATAAGGCTAAATTGATTGTACTACCTGAGCAGTTTGTAAAGCTTGATCAAGGTAAAATGTTACCTGACAGGAAAATTATTTAGAATTTAACTTTTGCTTGTGTTGAAAGGTTAATTGTTGCTCACATACCCATGTAAGAGACATAAAATTTATGGCAACTCCCCTAACTCTTTTCAGCTGTCGAAAAGTTTTCTGGCGTTGTTGACACTTGGTTTCAATAAGAACGTGATTTTTTATACTTTGCTTCAAGGGCAGTTATAATCGGTGTAGAACTCTTTTCAGGTTACTCCGTGGGGCGTGACACAGGCTCCTTTCCGTCCCACTGCCAGCCTGTCGTGAACAACCTGCTGTGCTCCAACTGTCAGAAACCTCTGACTGAAATAAATGGCAAGGTTCTGATGAGAGACGGCGATCTGAAGTTGCAATGTCAGAACTGTTACCAGGAGAATGAGGGTAATACGAAGTGACTCGCATTTCCATTTTCTTCTTGACCAGCTTGACAGAGTGAATATATCTTTGAGAATTCATGAATGGAATGTCTGCAAATAAGTAGCAAGCACCTAGTATAGAACCTGCCTGCCTGTGTAAAAACTCACCTAGACCTTTAAAATTGTTTATCCACCACAGGCTGCCTCTTTGTCTTACAGGCTGGGCTTCTGGATATTGACATGATTACGGCTTGGTTTTGGTGTGCCATCGGTTGATGCCTTGTGCATTAGACACCGGCGCAACAGAAGTTACTAATTAAATTACAGTTATGTATATGGCTTAGTATGTATGCATATTTGAGAACATTTGTGTAAATCTCTCGATGGTGATCAAATACAGACCAGAAAAGATTACACTTGTCTTAGATGTGCCAGCCTAAGCGAAAAGTGTTTCTTGAGCTCTCTTTAGCAGAACAGTTGAGACTCTGTGTGACAGACTGTTTCAGAAAGATTATCAAGCACACTCAAGAAAGATCAGGTCTAGGAGAGCATGACCAACAGATTCGCCTGTTGAATTAATTAGTTAATTATCTTGTGCAACAGTATATGATTGTCAGCTGTGGTTTCATTGTGATGATGCAATCGCCAGCTGATGGCTTGTGCTCCATGATAAAGACTCTTATGCAGTCAGATTGTACATGTGTTGTTGGTGTGTCCCGTTGGCATAGGACTCCAAATTGGAGGAACACAGAATAGATTGAATGCCCAAGTGACTGAATGTTGGCTAACTGCTACTGCTAGTCTAGTGGTTAGCTTGCTGGACTATAGCTATCAATCAAGAGGTGGGGGTTCAAATCCCCACCAGGGTAGAAATTTGGTTCAAGATTCATGTTCCACCTGCACCCCCTAATCAACCCAACTATAGTGAGTTCATTGACCGTACACTGTCAGTGGGAAGATAAGATGGCGAGGGAGAGGACTGGCCAACCAGCCTCATATGCTGAGGCTAAGAAAATAAAGTTGATAGCGCTTCATACCCATGGTTGGCTCATGGCTAGCTTAAGGGTGTGCTTCTCTTATATTGTGTACCCAGTGCAGCTTGATCTTCCTTTATTTTCTCTTTCCTTCGAATCTTGCATATAGTGTATTGTGTGGGTGCTATTCGATGATTTTGCATTGAGTTTATTGTTTGTGTTCAAATTTACTTTCAGTCAAGTACAGCAAAGTCTAAGCATCCACCAAAACCTGAGACAATCAAACATTACTTTTCTGTGATCGAGTAACTGAGGTAGAAAATTGCTTCGAGATTTCTGCTCCACCTGCGCCCCCTAGCAGACTCAGCTATAATGAGTATTGAGTACACTACACTGTCGGTGGGAAGATGAGACGGCGAGGGAGAGGACTGACCACCCGCCCTCGTATGCCGAGGCTAAGAAAAGGAAGTTACTAACACTTCATACCCATGGCTGCCTCTCAGGCTAGCCTAAGGAACTGCTCTTCTTCTTCTTCTTCAAGTGCCCGAGGTAACGAAATCCAAGTGAAAGACGACTCGTTCAAGTCCCGTAACCTGCAAGATTACAAACAAGAGATTTATTTTTAATGAGTTTTGATGTTGTCCTCTTGGAGAAGTTCTTATGTCTAACGACACATTGAATTCTTAACTTTACCTCTTGTTAGTCTGTGTGGTCAAAATTTGTCTGAAATGAAGGTTTGCTGAGAAGTTGACTTTTTTAACCCTTTGAACGTCGTGTTTTGTGGGACATGATAGCCGAATAATTAAAGGGCTCGCCTTGTAAAATGCAGAGTATAGTTCGAGCCACCAATGAGGCGATTACTGTGTAGGAACCTTGAGCAAGTTCTTCACTCGGTTGCTCAGCGCCATCGATTGATGCTTGGCCGTAAGACAATGGCGCTCGATAAATGCACAATAATAATGTGGTGGCAGAAGATTTTTACTGCTGGTTGTGAAGATATCTATCTACACACAAATGTGTCCTTGGCACAATGATACATTTGATCTAATGGCTTCTGTAACACTGCTATATTACACACGGCTTAAATTGTTGGTCTCTGAAAGTGAAATTGTAGTGAGAAATCATTGTTCAGTGGAGAGGCCAACATTTGAAATAGAGAGGATGACATATCGTACTGGTAGAGGAAATTGTTCTTGAAATTTTATACAGTATCATTTACAGTCTTTTCAGCCATTCTGTATTTGCTGCCATTATTCAGTGGATAATATACTTTAAGGATTTCGATAAAGTTCAGCCCATAACATACTTAGCATCACATAGGCTAGCAACGGTTATCAACATGAAGATCAAAAGTTTGAGGAATACTGAAATTCAGTTACCAGAAAAATCAAAATCTTCAATGGGAAGAGAAAATGGCAAACAAACTGGAAGCAGGTTTCCAGTAATTCCTTTCTAATAATTGTGAAGATGTTAGTTTCACCCCTTATCTGAACAAGATAGACCAGCATACCGACAGCCCTTTGATATTCTAACTCAAACCTTACCAGGAGCTTGTTGTTAAAACCATACAGAGGGACTGTGATGCCAGAACGACACTCTTCAATGTTGTAACTGAAATTGCATGAAATCTCAAAGGTGCTAAATATCTGAGAGTTGGATTGAAGAAGACAAATTTTTTTAATTAATCATGTTACAACCATTTAATTCTCTTTTACTTTGTGATATGATATAAGCACGTGCATGATTTGCAATAAGTAATTATTATTCAGGAATACAACATTTAAAATGTTTAGATTTAGAATGTTTCAATAAGATTCCAATTGGAAAAAAATAAAAATTACACATGTGGAAAACTAGAACTTACATTAGCTGTGCTCGATGGTGTAGTGGTTAGGGTACTGGACTGTCAATCGAGAGGTCGGGGTTCAATCCTGCGAGGGCAGAAATTTACTTCGAGATTTCTGTTCCACTTGCACCCCCTAGCCAACTCGGCTATAATAAGTACAATGACTGTACCCTGTCGGTGGGAAGATGAGATGGCGAGAAGAGGACTAGCCACCCAGTCTCATATGCCGAGGTTAAGAAAATGAAGTTGCTCACACTTCATACTCATGGCTGCCTCAGTGCTTGCTTAAGGGACTGCTCTTCTTCTTGTTTACCACAGGAAGTCCAATAACATTCTTAATCCATTGTTTTTAAACAATGTCACCAGAACGCATTTCAGCACCTGCCCTTAAAGGTTCTCCTGGAATAGTTACGGTACATTAAAGAATAACAAATCTGTTTTGCTCTTTATCTCAGGTGAGCTAAATAAGCAGATGAAATTATTGTTCTTGAAATTTTCTAAGACATCATTTACAATCTCTCAGAATTGCTGTACAGTTTATATGCTACCATTAGTCAGGTGGATAATGTATTTTAGAAATGTGATGCAATGTATATTGAAGCTAAATGAGCATATTCCAATCCTGCTGTTTTCTGATTTTGAGATATTGATGGAAAAGGCCTTGATTTGTTTAACATAGACTTTTTATGTGTTAGTTTAACATCATTAATTGTTTGCGTGTTTCATATAAAGTTACATTACTGATTGGAATAAATATTTTGTTGAGCAAGACTTTTGTTTCTAGGTTGTTATCATGTGCTTCTACTGTATGCATCTATGTAAGGCGCCCTGTGTGGCTGCCGTTTCTACTATATGTATGTTCACTGTACAGCGCAGTGCGGTTAGCAGGCGCTTAAATAAAGAAAAGATTATTATTATTATTAAATTATTATTATTGTTGGAAACTGAAAGGATTGAGCATTTTAATCTTCAGATCGCTAGAAGTTTGCTAGTTAAATATTATCTTGCAATGATTTACAATCAAACCTTTGCTAATTAAATGTTTTCTTGCAGTGATTTAAGATCAACCTTAAAGGTTGGCTCATGCTTTTCAAACGAATTGTTCTTCTTGTATAGTTTAAACTTGGCTTCTAACATTGGCATGATGAACTTGCAGACAGATGTTTTGATATCAAGATATGGTTGCACAATGTAGTTGCCATAAGCAGCTTTGCCTATTAATATCCAAAACTTAACCCTTTAATGACAAGAGGGATTAGTTTTCCATACATTTTAGTACACACTCGTTGTTAAAGTTAATGTCATCAATTCAAGCAATAATGGTTTTGTGCATTTTACTGATTTAAAACCAACTCTTTATTCCACATTGCCCAGCAATTTATTCAGCAATATGAACAAGATATTTATGTAATTGCACCTTTACTTGCGTTTTCTCATGTATACAGCAGTAAGCGGCCATTATTGTTGGTGTTCCCTTACTGCGGACCAGTCAAGTTCTTTTTGCCAGTTTTTATTGAATTGTAGAAATTAGCATTTTGGTTTTTAGTTTGATGAGGGTTTCTGAAGCCAGTTCCAGTAACATGACATGCCTTCAGGTAGTTTGTTAAACGAACGGTCTAGGTAGCATTATTACTGTTAATCATAATTATTGAGTGTTAATTGATTTTAATATGATGTTTTCTGAGCTGTAGTGACTGGAAGATTTACCCCAATGGGGTCAATGATGAATGGTGACATTATGTGATTTATGAGACATTACACGATTCTTAACTTTGACCTGTATTGGTCATTGACTCTAAACTGACTAACATCTGCTTTGAAAACACTGTGCATGAAATGTACAATAATATTGACTACGGTATCTTATTTATTAAAACTTTCCTTTTTACTCAACGTAGAATGAATCGTTAAGCGTTTCAATAATATCTTGATCCAACCCCAACCACGATTTCCCAAACTCCCGACCTGTGGTTTCATCCAACGACCTCTTATATATAACGGTTTCATCCAAGGCCTTAAATCTTTTTCGACATGTGGGGAAGAAAAACTGCTCCTTTCGAAAGTGTGTATACTTCCCTTAAGAAGTCCACATAACAGCATTGCATAGGGATCGTAATAATTTTATTTAATTAATGCATTGAGCAAAACATTCTAAACTTCTACCAGCGTGTAATGACTGACTCCCACGGGTGCATGCCGAATCCCCGAAACCTGAATCCCCTCAAACGAATTTCGGCCGGGTCCCGAAATTTGTCATGTGTAAGAGTTCAAACTTCAACAGTTCAGTTTTAAACAGGGTGTTATATTTCAAACATTACAATTTAATTTTGGGAATATGTGAACAGCTTTCGGGATTTCGATAGCCCAACCATTTATCCTTGTGAATGGGGTTAATGTCTGACCTAGGAATATTTATGGGAGACTTCTGATAACCTATCGATTCGCTGCTTTGTCCCATTGTCCTTCAAAACTACTGCGCACAAACACAAGGCTACAAAGTTATCTGCTTTTTCAAAGGACTTGATAAATCATAGGCCTACCACAGTATAAATAATAATAATAATTATTTATACTGTGGGATTACTAAACCAAAGTGTCGGAGACAAGCAGAAAACTTCGTTCCTGTTTTAACGCATTTATGTAACCATTCACCGCAGCAAAACAATTGTTTTGCACGGCGCTAACCTCGACATTTAAAAATAACCATCCCAGATGAGGCAAGTCATCAACAATATTTTAAAACATATTTATCTTACCCTTAAGATGTTTTGAGTAGTGAATTAAAAAAATACCAATAGGCCCTAATACTGATAATAGGCCCTAATAATTATAGGAATCATAATTTACAATCAAAAGTTATAATAATATTTAGTAACTATATTTTTTATTATAACAGTTATAATTATTTTATGATATTTCAAAACTGCTAGGCCTACATCAATTGTAACATTATCACGGCTTTTACGAAGAAGCTAGGAAAACTGGGCTATTAAGCGTTCGAGGTTAATGTGCAGTGGTTCCTACACAGACTACACGTACACTGAAAACCTTTGTTATGTTATGTTATGTTATGTTAAATAAGAAATGTAAGACATTGTGTGACGTCATTGTGTGACTTCCATAGTGTGACGTCATAACTATATGGGTTAAAGACGCCATTATTATATATAATATTTAGGTAATTTATTTGCATCGGAACTCAAATTTCTTATTTTCATTCGATTTTTTCGGACATCGTTTGGTGTTTCCTGCAGTATAGCCTAATTGACGTTGACTGTGGCAGGGTCGACGTTTGTTCTTCTGCAGATCCTAGTGCGTCCATTAGGCTACGCCATGTCAACGAAACGAACATCAGCCGAACCCAGTAATGACGAACAAACGACTGAAGACTCAGATGGTAAGTCAATGGAAGGCAGTCTGTAACAATAATATTGCTGGGTCTATACTCAATATCAATTATAACATAATTATAATGTTATAGGCCTAATTGTTATAATTATAATTATAACATAGGGTAGGTGGGGGCAAGACGCCCACTGGAGGCATAACGCCTATAGGTCATAAATACATCAGGCATTTATTATTTCAGAGCGCATTGTAGCGGAAACTGGCAATGCCACCTACCGAATATTGTTATTTCGAAAGGGTGCCGATTCTTTCACGAGTGAGTAAGAAATCACGATTTTTTCCTTTTAACCTGCTTGCTTATAATATTTCACTACAACCACATTGTCATATTTGTGCCAAGATTCGCCGTGCCGATAATGAGCCTTTGCATTTTAGCAGGTTTATATGTACTTTGTGGATTATGAACTTTGTTTGTGAGCGATAATGCAAGGGTTTGATGTTGTGATCTTGACAATAGAGGTATGCTGTGTGGGGCAAAACGCCTATCATGTGTTTGGGGTAAAACGCCTACTGGGCGTTTTACCCCATGGCGATTCATAAATTAAGCAATGCAAGTAGGCTATTAAGCAGTAGGCCTATAGGGTAAAATTACTTTCTTTTCTTCTGTGTTAGGAATGGTTCGGACTTACGTCAAGAAAACCGAGCGAGGGCAGTATGGAAACAAAAACCTGGAAGACGCGCTGAAGGCAGTTAATGACGGAACACCACTAATCAGAACGAGCAAAGAATACGGTATACCGGCGCGCACACTCAGACGACACCGAGATAACAAAGTTCAACAACCCGGAAAGGTGGCTTTAGGAAGACACTTGCCTGCGCTTCCTTCTCACGTGGAGAAGGAATTGCACGATCACATCCAGACGATGGAGCAATCCATGTACGGGTTGACTGTGAACGACGTCAAGCGTCTGGCGTTTGAAATAGCGGAGTCATACAATTTGAAACATCCGTTTAACAAGACAAGTGGTAAGGCGGGAAGAGACTGGTTACATGGATTCTTTAGCCGATATCCAGATCTGTCAATCAGGAGTCCACAGGCAACGAATTTGTCTCGCGCTGTCGCCTTTAACAGACCACAGGTGCAGAAATTCTTTGCGCTCTACAAAGAGGTTCTTCAGAAGCGTCAGTTTCTTCCATCTCAAATCTGGAATATGGATGAAACGGGCATAACTAATGTACATAGACCCGTAAACATCGTCGCAACGAAAGGCATTAGACAAGTGAGCAAAATCACAAGCGGAGAACGCAGAAAAACAGTTACGGTGATATGCGCCATGAGTGCTGCGGGAACTTATCTCCCTCCTATGATGATATTTCCAAGGAAGAGGATGGTGGAAACTCTAATGGCCGGTGCTCCGCCGCAGTCACTGGGCTGTTGCAGTGCAAGCGGGTGGACAGATTCCACGTTGTTCGTGAAGTGGCTGCAACATTTCGTGCAGTTTACAAATTCATCTCAAGAATCACAGCATGTCATAGTCATGGACGGGCACCACAGCCACAAGACGTTGGCCGCTATCAACTATGTTCGAGAGTCTGGTATTCACTTAATAACCTTACCTCCTCATAGCACACATAAGATGCAGCCGTTGGAGGCAAATCGCCCACCCATGGGCGTTTTACCCCATAGTGTGAGGCAAAACGCCTTCTTGGGTAGTGACATATTTTTGGTAATTTCTTACTTCAATGTAACATAATTGTCATTAATTGATACATAACAAGTGGTAAATATAGTTTCTGTTACTTCCTAATCAATAGCTTTAATAAAATGTCAAACAGGACAGTTTTATTGCATTTTCTGCTTAATGTGGGCGTCTTGCCCCCACCTACCCTATTATGCTCTATAGTTCAGAGGCGCGTTTAAGCATAGGCGCACTTGGCGCGCGTATAGGTTCCCAAATTCCAGAGCCTCCCAGAAGGTCCCAAACGAATGAAAATATATTTTAAAAATAATTATACAAAATAACATTTTGTGAATTTTTAATTATTTTAAATATAATCTATTTTCCATTTTTTGCAGTTTAGCATTCATATAAGGGGCCATCCATATAATACGTACGCAAAAAATCATATTTTCATACCCCTCTGTTGCACCTCATACATTTTGTGGACTCTCCCATGCGTACGTACAACTAAGCTTCTCTAACCCCATTTTAAAAAATTAATTAGCTAAAGTCATCTATGAGACATTTATTTTACAGTGGGCTACTATTTATTTTTGTTAAACATCATAAGTTTGGTAGCTAAAACTGTTTTGAAGAAATAAAATACTCCAGTGGCGGCGATCCTGTTTAACAGGTGAGGGGGACATTTTTGAACTGATCTGGTCAAAAAAGAGTTTTGAACTGATCTGGTCAAAAACGAGGTAAAAAAATTATTGCCGTGAACTGATCTGGTCAAAAAAACGTGAAAACAAATTTTCGCGCGTGAATGGTTGACCTTTTTTGGTGTGTCTTCAAAATGTGGGGGGGGGGTGCATGGCGTGTTCCCCCACTTTTAAAGGTGGCGGTCTTGTCCCCCTCGAGCCCCCCATGATCGCCGCCCATACTAACAACACTAACACTTACATTTAAAAAAGTTTTAATACTAGGCCTACATAAAATTGATAAAGCGTCATAATTAGAAATTTATTATGCGTAGGCCTACGTACACATTTTGTCGAGACCACTCCGCCACGCCTTACGCACCCGTACGCAAAATCGCCTAAATCCGATTCCCCTCATTGCGTACGTAATATATGGATGGTGGTACCCCGACAAAATAGCCCGGTCAAAATAGCCCCGACGAAATAGCCCCGTCAAAACGGCCCAGGACAAAATAGCTCAAGACGAAATAGCCCCGACGAAATAGCCCCAAAAATATCGCCCCGACAACGAACAGTGGTGAGAAGATTTATATTAATAAAATCAACGAAACACGAATGGAAAAAAACGCGAGTAAGATATTATAGAAATTTTAATAATTGACAATGTCAATGTTTAAAAACCTTCGAAACATGTAGGTAAAACAAGCTACTAAATCAAAATTTATAGGCGCAATGATCTTAAAGACGTAGGCCTAATGATTGATTTAAGTTATCTTACAGTCTTAGAAATTGTCAATGTTAATGTATAGGCGTATATAGGCCTAAGCATCGAAATCAGCTACTAAATCGAAAACCTAATTTATTTAGCCATTTATAGGGCTTTAGGCCTAAACGTCTAGGCCCTATATCACGAAAGAGACAGGCCTATATATTCGCTGTATGAATGTTACTTGCGGTCTAAATCGTAAGAGTATGAGCGATTCCGCGAAGGTAGACGAGGATGTCTGATTCGCCGTATGTTGGAATGAGAGCAACCTTACGATAGCGAAAACTGTCTTTAATCAGCAACCTCTTTCCCTTCTGCGAACCGATCTTCTCCAGTTTTAAGCGACGTTTAATCATTTCTTCTGTAGAATTTCTTTATATAGGCCTAGGCCTACCTAATACCTATGTGGTGCTCGACTAATAAGTCATTTATTCCTAATCACTGGCAGATCTAAAGAGATCTAAAGCGTTGTCGCCAAAGAACGCAATGGCATTTTAAATATTTATTATTTACGTAACTGAGACTTCATCGTTAATAATTAACATTTACTAATTGACAAATTACGGCTTGATCTACAACATTCCCGACAAAGCACGCCGAAGTTGATTCAAGATATAGGTAACGTCTATCGTTACCCTTTCATACTAATTAGCAACTAATTAGGCAGTTCTCTGTTGATTCGAATAAACAAGGCTCTTCGAACGGTACGGGGCTATTTTGTCGGGGCTATTTCGTCTGGAGCTATTTTGTCCTGGGCTATTTTGACGGGGCTATTTCGTCGGGGCTATTTTGACCGGGCTATTTTGACTGGATACCATGGATGGTCCCTAAAACTATTATTGTCATTTATAAATGTTTTATTCATTTGGGCTAATAATTCAAACGAGTATTATTGCGTTATGTTTTTTTTTACTAAAATCATTAAATCAAACAACTTCACATTCCTTGAGGATAGCTTCTACAACTAATCATTTCATAATTGCAGCACACTTGTCAATAACACTCACAAAAACGGCTTCAAGTTCAACTTCGTGGGTTTTTGCACATGATTGTCTAAACACCACCAGAGTCTCAGACTCTCAGTCTGCAAGTTTAGAAGGACCCCCAAAATGTTTCCGCCTAGAGCCCCATTTTCTGTAAAGGCGCCTCTGCTAGGCCTATAGTTCATTTTTATTTGAAAGCTCTAATTAGTTTCCTACTTTCCTATTATGAACACTCGGTATGCTAGCAACCATGCAACCAGAGGCGTCTACTCCATAGAAACCTTGGAGCAAATGCTCCATCAAAAAAAATTGGGGGATGCGGTGGTGTAGTGATATGTTCGGCGCCTTGTAACCGGTTCGAATCCGCCTCAAGCCGCGGCGTTGCGACCCTTGCGCCGTCGATGTTCTGTCGTATGGTCGTGTGCACTTTAGAACTTTATAAGGAGGGCAATATCAAAATACAGTTCTATTGTAAAAAAAATAGGGGGAGATCTGTCAGTGTATGTGCCATCATTAATGGGGGGGGGGAGAGGAAGGATGGGAGGGGAAGTTGCTCCAATGACTTTGGGGTGGGGGTAGACACCCTGCATGCGAAACCTTAGCTAAAGTCTTTAGCTTATTTATTCAGAATCGCTAACGTAGGCCTACGCCCAAACACACAAGAATGCCAATTCTATGCTGAAGCTTCATAATAATAAATTATAATAAGCAATTATTGAAGACAATAGCATGCTTTTCTTTTGTAATAGTATTCCAACAAACGGAGGGTGTTAAACATGCGAAACTCGCCTCATTCAGCGACACAACGGTAGGCCACAATACATTGACATGCAAGTCAAAATTCTTGTTTCGATGTTTTTGTGAATTGTTTAGGTGGTGCAATAGTTTCTATGCTTTAGACCTATCTTAGTCAAATATCATTAACACTTAATCGTACTCAAATTTGACGTGAAAACATCAGATTGTCTATGAGTCTAAATGTCTGGTTTTCAGCCAAATTGAGCTTAATTCTACGAACACCTGATCGATTCTGCTACTTTAGCGACTATTCGCTATTGTCCTCCACCGCCAATTGATTACCGTCGTGTAATTTGCGAACGCTTTTCTTTACAGTATGTTGAATGAAATCTGCTTTCTCGCTAACTGTTGCATCTTGCATCATCCAAAGTCAGATTCCGAAGGAATTCTTTCCAAATTAGTTTGAAAGAAAATTAATGTGAAAATATTAATAATCACTAAAAGATCGGAAGAAAAAAAGAAATGCTATTCTGTTTATTAATACAAAATAATATAAAATCGAAAAGATAGGCATGGCATTGCGTCCAGCTCTCTATGTTTTTATTTGATCTTGACCTCTGTTGGAATTTTTCAGCTATTTGATCTTTCCAAAGGCGAGTTCTGCAGAAGTGTTTAAACCGATGTGATATGTTTTAACGTTACATGTATACAGCTCCACGATCTCCCTATCGAGATGCTTGAGCGTATCCTCGTTGAAGCCATAGTTACGGAAGTGAAGGGTATGAAGCTGGCCAGAAATGTGTGGAAAGAAAAGGCTGATCTTGTGATAAGCAGACTTAGAACCGTCTGTTCGCACTGGAGCAGCGTCCTTGCTACCAACTTCTTCCGAAATGAACTTCACAGAGCTTTAGACAGCATTGGTTAGTTCATGAAATATTTACGTTAACTCTATTTTTTGCGTACGAATAACTAAAGACTGAATTGGAATTACGATCAATGTCAGTGCTATTTCTTATTTTTTGTTATCGACATTATTTATAATTTCTCTTAACCTTAGGATGTCATTAGATTTCAAGAACTGTTGCCCATGCAGTCTGATTTTGCTGTGATCTAGGCCTACTCACAGACCCAGTGCTTATAATTTCTTCGTTATGTCTCCACTTTATATTTAGTTTCACGTGGGAAACTATAATGTACAGTAACAAACGGCATCCACTAGTTCCGTATTCACGTTATAGGTTGTTTTAAGTTACAAAATTATTGTACTTCGCATTAAAGGTAGAGTATTATATAGGCCCTAATACAGTCAATTTTCTCAGTGCACGTGTGTTTGAAAAATATACGTTGCCTTATCAGAATACTTATTTGACGCATGTCACTTCGGTTGCGCAATTCATACAACGGAGTTGATGCTTTTAGCTCAGAAGACGATTCGTTTGGAAATTTTGCACCAATCACTGATCCAAGGTTTGGTCCTCAAAGTTACTACACTGAAAGATGACATTGTTTTATTCTGCGGAGAAGGTTACGAAGAGGACTCTAGGCCTATATCCCACGATATTAGAGTTTACGACCGCAACAATATGGCAGAGGTGAAAGATGTCATCGCGCTGCCAGGAATAGATCCGGCCGATATAGCAGCTTGCAACGTGTCAAACTGCTTGTATGTACTAGAAGAAAACGACGAATCACATTGCTCTTCAGTCTTCCGCATTACGAGAGATGGAGACCACCAGTTTAACACTCAAACATGGATCAGTGATCTAAGATTTACAGCTTCTATATCTGTATCCGTTAAAGGCAGCCTGATAATCATTTCATCACCGGAAGATCTAGATTCACAAGCAGTAAACAACGACCTCTTATGTATAACGACAGTAAGCATATATAATCCCGATGGTTCCTTGCATCATGGGGTAATGTTGTCTCCAGATATCTATGAGTTCAGATACGTTGACAGTGTAATTCAAAAATCAAATGGAAACCTTGTATTAGCTTCTGTTGGCGAACAATCTCAGGCGGTATTAACGGAGATCAATACGGATGGGATCATTGAACGGCAATACAGATCATCACTTGGTGAAAGGAGTGGTGTGAATTTTGCAGATGCTTCTGATAGAATTCTGATGATTGATGCGAAAAAAGGATTCACGCTTTTAGATTCTGAGTTGAATCTCTTGGAGTTTACTGGTCCGCAGTTTCGCAAGGCCTTCTTCAATCTTCTCTCTGGTTTGCACTACAATATCGAGAGGAATGAGGCAGTGGGTGTTTGTACTGATAATACTGATGAGACTGTTCTAAGCATCTTCCGTTTAAGCGAAGAATAAAACCACTCTAAAGTATGTTGACGATGGGGACAATTATTATTTAAATTAAATACTGTGGACATCTCGTGTAGTTAACTGTCGCATCGTATGCCTATTATTGTATGTAATTTAAAACACGTGTGTTGAGAAAACTAGGCCTATTCCTTTTCGGAAATACTTTGGAAGTTACAATTCACGTTATTAAAAAGCAGTTTGTTTTTCTTTGTTTCGTGCATTTTGTTTTAAAATTTCTGCTCTGAAAAACACGTGTGTTGAGAAAACTATTCCCTTTCAGATATAGGCCTACGTTTGGAATTTACAATTGACGTTATTAAAAAGCAATTTGTTTTTCTTTGTTTCGTGCATTTTGTTTTAAAATTTCTGCTCTGATACTTGCATAGATGTGTTTAATAGCTAGAACATTACTTTAGCGTAAGGAGGTTCTATGACGACCGAATTTCTTGTTTTTCCACTATCACCACCACCACCTGCACAATGTACTGACAGTTTGTAAGGGAGCAGTGTTTTTTTTATGCCCGAACCCGAATGAGAATTGTGTTTCAGTACGATATCAAATCGTATGCATCATTTACTCTATTTAGTCTATTAACTGCAGTGGATCGCCTGTTTGAACTTCACTGGCCTCCTGGTAAATGGAGTAATAATTATTAGTTTTATCATTTTAAGTCGATTCATAGTCCGCAAAGGTTCACCAGTCACTCTGGTACAGAGTAAAGCAGGGAGGCGACCTGACCGACGACTCTGATGAGCGTAGACTCGGATCCGACCTGGGCTGGTGAACCAAAGTCCTCCGTGCCCACCTTCTCGTGGTGCGGACCGTTAGTACCCTTCCTAGGAAGTACTCTTCCTAGGAGGGGGAACGAACGGGCACGACAGGCAAAACCAGGGGAAGGCAATGGCAAACCACCCCTGTTAATCATGCCAAGAAAATCGTCATGCCACACACCAAACCACGCCGATGGTCGCGGATGGAGGGACTCCCAGGCCGGAGCGCTGAGGTGGGACTCCCAGGCCAAAGCGCGACTCAAGGGCTACTGGGAGAAGTAGCAAGACGGCAACGGAGACTGTGTGGCATGACGATCGCTAGGGCTCCTAGAGCCGACGGCACAAAGAGAAGTCGATTCATATAAGCTTATCGTGCAAGATAATGCAACTATAAATGCGCCGTAAATGCGCTTTCGCAGCTGCTAATAAGATGACATAAACAGATGCGCCTTTGACACACGGCACGGTCAGTACAGTATGCGGTAAATTGTTAGGTAATCAGGTATGTCCTTAGAGGCCTGGATGGCTTCCAACCGCCTCAACTGAATTCAGCTAAGACTAAATTCATTTGGTTGGGTGAACGGCAGCGACTGGCCGGGCTTGACCTGGCCTCGCTCGCTGCTGGGTTCCTCTCATTCCCCTTCTCCCCTATTGTGAGCGACCTTGGCGTCATACTTGATGAGGAGCTTAGTTTCCTGCTGCAGCTTCGTCGCTTAACCCGTGACTGCTTTTATCAACTGCGCCAGCTCCGGACCATTGCTCTCTCTCTCTCTCTCTCTCTCTCTCTCTCTCTCTCTCTCTCTCTCTCTCTCTCTCTCTCTCTCTCTCTCTCTCTCTCTCTCTCTCTCTCGCTCTCTCTCTCTCTCTCGTTCGCTTGCTCGCTCGCAATCTTTATCCGTACCTCTCTGTTTGTATCTACCTCTGTCTCTGTAATCTATGTCTCTTTGTCTGTGTCTGTCTGTCTGTCTGTCTGTATGTCTGTCTGTCTGTCTGTCTGTCTCTCTCTCTCTCTCTCTCTCGCTCTCTCTCTCTCTCTCGTTCGCTTGCTCGCTCGCAATCTTTATCCGTACCTCTCTGTTTGTATCTACCTCTGTCTCTGTAATCTATGTCTCTTTGTCTGTGTCTGTCTGTCTGTCTGTCTGTCTGTCTGTCTGTCTGTCTGTCTGTCTCTCTCTCTCTCTCTCTCTCTCTCTCTCTCTCTCTCTCTCTCTCTCTCTCTCTCTCTTTCTCTGTTTTGACTGCTTCTCTGCCAGTTTCGTTCATACCATAGTTCACTGTCTTCTTAAAAGCCATGTATGAAGAATTTTAGATGGTGTTCATGATCTGGCAAGACAATCCATACCAAATGACACCTTGACACAGAGGCGTAAATTTGGTCTAAAAAGTGGGGGTTACCAATTTCTTACATACACGAAGCAAGGCGGAGACTGCTATCTATGGGAAGGCACAATAATAAAATATTTATTGGCACTGTTCAAAAAGTGGGGTACGGTAACCCCAGACCAAAAGTGGGGGTACGGGCACCCCTCGTACCCCCACAAATTACGCCTATGCCTTAACATCCCGCTGGTGATGTTACTAGGCCTAATTACAACAAAAAGTAGAGAATAATATGGGTTGGCAAGATCCGATTGTTGACCTTCCGATAGTCCAACCATTTATCCTTGCGAGTGTGGTTAATGTCTGACCTAGGATAGGCCTATACAGTAATCGGCAGTTTTATGGGAGACTCCGAGCATAGCCTACCGATCAGGATCAACCGAATCGAGAGCGTTGCTGTGATCGAGGCAGTGTAAAAATATTCTGATAACCTATCGATTCACTGCTTCGTTCCATTGGCCTTCAAAACCACTACGCACAAACACTAGGCTATACAGTTATCTGCTTTTTCAAATGACTTGATAGGCCTAATTATTAAACCAAAGTGTCCGGAGACAAACAGAAACCTTTGTTCCTGTTTTAACGCATTTATGTAACCATCCACCGCAGTAAAACAATTGTTTTGCACGGCGCTAACCTCGACATAGGAGAAGATTAACCATCCCAGATGAGGCAAGTCATCAAAAACATTCTAATACATCTTTATCTTACAGTCTTCCAACTACAGTCCGTCAATGCGCATCTGTTGCACAGTTTAAATCTAAATTAAAAACTCACCTATTCACATTGTACTATGACTAGAAATGTAGCGCAACGCGCTTCTGTGCAAGACTTGTCTTGTTGAAGCGCGCTAGGCCTATAAATTTTTAGTTGTATTGTATTGTATCTTACACTTAAGATGTTTTGAGTAGTGAATAAAAAAAGCAATAATGATGAGGATAATAACAATAATTATAGGAATCATAATTTACAATAAAAAGTTATAATAATATTTAGTAGGCCTAACTATATTTTTATTATGACAGTTAGCCTATATGTTATGATATTTGAAAACTGCTAGGGCTATATCAATTATAACATTATTAAATAAGAAGTTTAAGTTCATTGTGTGACGTCATATCTAGATGGGTTAAAGACATCTCTTACACCATGGTTAAAGACAACGAGGTTTACCTCGACCGTTGTCTATTACAACAGAAGAACGGTTAAAGACGCTATTATTATATAAAATTTTTAGGTAATTTATTTGCAATGGAACTCAAGTCTCTTATTTTAAATCGATTTTTTCGGACGTCGTTTGGTGTTTCCTGCAATATTGACGTTGACTGTGGCAAGAGTCGAAGTTTGTTCTTCTGCAGATCCTAGTGCATCCATTACGCCATGTCAAAGAAACGAACATCAGCTGAATCCAGTAATGACGAACAAACGACTGAAGACTCAGATGGCAAGTTTATAATAATAATAATAATAATAATAATAATAATAATAATAATAATAATAATAATAATAATAATAATAATAATAATAATAATAATAATAATAATAATAATAATAATAATAATAATAATAATAGTAATAATAGTAAGTGTAATAGTAATAGTAATAGTAATAATAGTAATAGTAATAGTAATAATAATAATAATAATAATAATAGTAATAGTAATAATAATAATAATAATAATAATAATAATAATAATAATAATAATAATAATAATAATAATAATAATAATAATAATAATAATAATAATAGGAACTTCATAGGAACTTTCATGCGGCCAGAAATTGTCGAGTGATGCTCCGTTCCAGAGTAACATCTCCGGATATAGTTTTAGACAACCCGAGGGATCATATCTACCTCGGGTAAAAAATAATAATAATAATAATAGTAATAATAATAATAATAATAATAATAATAATGATAATAATAATAATAATAATAATAATAATAATAATAATAATAATAATAATAATAATAGTAATAATAATAATAATTTCCAGGAAATAACCATAAATACCTTAATAATTTCCAAGAAATAACAATAAATACCAAGTCCCCGAATATCATGTATCTTGGGGTATGAAAAATAATAATCTTTATTCAAACTTACAAGTACGCCGTAAGATTAGGCCTACATTGAAGCATGACAGTACAATCAAGATCGTAATTAAACATACGGTTTGGCAGCCAGTCAAGGCGCCGCCCTAGCGGGGGTTACGGGTATCGAACCGCGATCTAATGCTCTCCTGACCATGAGTGTTACCATTACTCTATCCTTCTGCAGTCTTTTAATAATTATGCTCTAAGGTTCAGAGGCGCGTTTACGCATCTATGCGCGCTTAGGTCCCCAAATCCCCTAGGGCCCCAAAAGGATGACATTTTTTTCAATTATAGGGCCTACATAACATTTTGTGAATTTTGAATCATTTTAAATATAATCTATTTTCCATGTTTACAGTTTAGCAATCATATGAAACTATATTATTGTCATTTTATAGGCTAATTTGTTTTGTTCATTTGGGCTAATAATTCAAACGAGTACTGTATAGGGCCTACTTATAAATAGGCCTATTCTTGCGTTGTTTTTTAAAACTAAAATCAAAAAATCAAATAAATTCACAGTCATTGAAAATAGCTTCTATCACTAATCATAATTACAGTGTCAATAGGCCTAACACTGACAAAAAACGGCTTCAAGTTCAACTTCGTGGGTTTTTGCAAATTATAGGCCTATAGGCTAAACACCACCAGAGTCTCAAATTCTCAGTCTACAAGTTTGCGTCTATAGGGCCCGTTTTCTGTACTCGCGCGTCTGTTATAGGCCTAGTTTATTGTTATTTGAAAGCTCTAATCAGTTTCCTTAATTCCTATGATGAACACTCGGTATGCTAGCAACCATACAACGATTCCTTAGATATATAAAGCCTTTATTTATTCAGAATCAGTAACGTACGCCCAAACACACGAGAATGCCAACTCTGCACTGAAGCCTCATAATAATAAGTAATAATAAACAATTATTGAAGAATGAAGACAATGATTGTATTGGGTATTTTATAGC
This sequence comes from Allolobophora icterica, assembly GCA_963556255.1. NCBI lineage: Eukaryota > Metazoa > Annelida > Clitellata > Crassiclitellata > Lumbricidae > Allolobophora > Allolobophora icterica. The sequence goes on along the minus strand of OY744614.1, from coordinate 36,465,388 downwards.
ATATGCTTTTCTTTTGTTATAGTATTCCAACAAACGGACAGTGCTAAACGTGCGAAACTCGCCTCATTCAACGACACAACGGTAAGCTACAAGACATTGACATGGAAGTCGAAATTCTTCTTGTTTCGATGTTTGAATGTTTTTTTAATTGTTTAGGTAGTGCAGTTTGCAGACGAATATTTTCTATGCTTTATCGAAGTCAAATAGCATTAACACTTAATCACAGTATAAATTATTACACAGTAAGTCGACTCCCGGCCGATGCAACAGTCAGAATGTGTGACCGACCGCCATTTTGAATACGAGCTCTTACACGTCGATACACCGGAACCCATCACATCAAATATTTTTAAACGTTACAACATCGAGGACGATACACCGGAATCCATCACATAAAATATTTTTTAAACGTTACAGCAACATCGAGGACTTCATTAGAATTAACAATATTATTTTTAACGTTAATTTCAGCTTAAATCTATAATTCAAAAGCACGTATTAAAATGGCGTCACCCGAAAAACTAGTCAACGGTTAGCAATGCGAGTCGACGTACTGTGTAATTATTTATACTGTGACTTAATCGTACTCAAATTTGACGCGAAAACATCAGATTGCATTTGTCTACGAGTCTAAATGTCTGGTTTTCAGCCAAAATTGAGCTTAATTCTACGAACACCTGGTCGATTCTGCTAGCCTACTTTAGCGACAAGCCGACAACTCGTTATTTTCCTTACCGCCAATTGATTACTGTCATGTAATTTTGCGAACGCTTTTACGGTAGGCCTATACGTTAAAGGAAATCTGCTTTCTCGCTAACTATTGCAAGATGCATCCTCCAAGGTCAGATTCCGGAGGAATTCTGTCCAAATTAGTTTGAAAGAAAATTAACGGGAAAATATTAATAATCACTAAAATTACTAAAAGAAGAAAAAGAAGGAACACTATTCTGTTTATTAATACCAAATAATATAAAGTCGAAAAGATAGGTATGACATTGCGTCCAGCTCCTTATATTTTTTATTTGATCTTGACCTCTATTTGAATTCTTCAGCTATTTGATCTTTCCACAGACGAGTTAAAACAGATACATGTGATATGTTTTAACGTTACCTGTAGCTCCACGATCTCCCTATCGAGATGTTTGAGCGTATCCTCGTTGAGGCTATAGTTACGGAAGTGAAGGGTATGAAGCTGGCCAAAAATGTGTGGAAAGAAAAAGCTGATCTTGTGATAAGCAGACTTAGAACTGTCTGCTCGCATTGGAGCAGCATCCTTACTACCAACTTCTTCCGAAATGAACTTCACAGAGCTTTAGACGGCATTGGTTAGTTCATGAAATATCTATGTTGGCTCTATTTTTGCGTACGAATAACTAGACCATGAATTGGAATTGCGATCAATGTGAAAGTATTTCTTACTATGAACTGTTATCGACTTTATTTCTCTTAACCTTATGATGTCATTAGAGTTCATGAACTGTTGCCCATGCAGTCTGATTTTGCTGTGATCTAGGCCTACTCAGACCCAGTGCTTATAATTTCTTCGGCATCTACTAGTTCAGTTATAGGCCTAATTCACGTTATGGGTTGTTTCACGTTACAAAATTATTGTATGGCCTAGGCCTACTTCGCAATTGAGGTAGACTATAGGTAGGCCTATAATACAGTCAATTTTCTGAGTCCATGTGTGTTTGAAAAATATACCTCGTCTTACCAGAATACTTATCTGACGCATATCACTGCAACTATAGTCTATAAATGCACCGTAATTGCGGCTGCGCAATTTATACAACGGAGTTTATGCTTTTAGCTCAGGAGACGATTCGTTTGGAAATTTTGCATCAATCTCTGATCCAAGGATTGGTCCTCAAAGTTACTATGCTGAAAGATGACATAGTTTTACTCTGCGGAGAAGGTTATGAAGAGGGCTCTATATCCCACGATATTAGAGTTTACGACCGCAACAATATGGCAGAGGTGAAAGATGTCATCGCACTACCAGGAATAGATCCGGTCGACTTAGCAGCTTGCAACGTGTCAAACTGTTTGTATGTACTACACGAAAACGAGGAATCACATTGCTCTTCAATCTTACGCATTACGAGAGATGGAGACCATCAGTTTAACACTCAAACATGGATCAGTGATCTAAGATTTACAGCTTCTTCTATATCTGTATCCGCTAAAGGCAGCCTAATAATCACTTCATCATCGAAACGTCTACATTCTCAAGCAGTAAGCATATATAATACGAATGGTTCCATGCATCATGAAGTAATGTTGTCTCCAGATATCTATGAGTTCAAATGCATTGACAGTGTAATTCAAAAATCAAATGGAAACCTTGTATTAGCCTCTGCTGGCGAACAATTTCAAACGGTATTAACGGAGATCAATACGGATGGGAATATCGAGCGGCAATACAGATCATCTCTCAGTGAAAGGAGTGGTGTGAATTTTGCAGATGCTTCTCATAGAATTCTGGTGATTGATGCGAAAAAGGGAATCGCCCTTTTAGATTCTGAGTTGAATTTCTTGGGTTTTACTGGTCCGCAGTGGAATGAGGCCTACTTCAATCTTCTCTCTGGTTTGCACTACAATAGCGAGAGGAACGAGACAGTGGGTGTTTGTACTGATAATACTGATGCCACTGTTCTAAGCATCTTCCGTTTAAGTGAAGAATAAAACCACTTTAAAGAATGCTGACGATGGGGACAATTATTATCTAAATTAAATACTGTCGACATCTCGTGCAGTTACTGTCGCATCGTATGCCTATACTATTGTATGTAATTTAAAACACGTGTTGAGAAAACTAGGCCTATTCCCTTTCAGAAATACTTTGGAATTTACAATTCACGTTATTTTACAGCAGTTTGTTTTTCTTTGTTTCGTGCATTTTGTTTTAAAATTTCTGCTCTGAAAAACACGTGTGTTGAGAAAACTATTCCCTTTCAGATATACTGGGATGTTTGCAGGGGATTTTTTAAGAAATTTTCACTGGTGGGGAATTTTGAAAAAGGGCATTTTGCACGCGTAATTTTAAGTCAAAAAGCACTGAATCAGAGAAACCTTTCTGAGCTGTGGGCCACAGGAATAATTACTAATAATTTATTTATTATAATATTTTATATTATTTAATTTACTATTTATTGTCATAATTTAATTTAATATTAATTTAATATTTAATATTATTATATAAATGTCTAATAAACAAGAAACATTTAGTA